>OZ014532.1:110305055-110905055 GCA_963966105.1 Volucella zonaria | reverse complement strand
TGCCGGTCATTCAGAAGACTCTAATGTAACCAGACAATCGCAAATTTACGTGTTTTGACTAGAAAGTGCTGGTTCGCGCCTCATCTATGGTTAAACTGAAGCAGCAATGATTATGAGAAGGAAGTTTCTAGAAACGATAATGCGATTCGAGCCGTAATTCAAGAATTGATTTCTCAACCATCATTAGTGGGTGTTCAAACTCGTCTAAGTTTCAAACATCGTCTAGAGCATCACGGGACCAATTTGCGTAGTTTACCAATCTTGATAATTTCATTATGTATGTATGGAGAATACCAGAAACCTTTGATAATAATGTTGCAGTGCATATGCCCGGTTTAATTAGACGCGTAGGGTACCAACGGAGCTTATACTTTGTATAACAGAGCAAGATTAATTCTTATCCGACCCTCGCTGTAAATCTGAGGAGAAACAATTAGAGCTATTCAACTACGAAAATGACCTGAGCTGGTTAGTGTCTATCCCTACCAACAGCCAACGGACGTCACGTACAACATTTAGAGCTCAAAGTTGGTAAGGACCTATGTAATTGGAAACTCTATTGTCACTATGAGGAAAATTGTGCGTAAAGATCAAGGCCTACTACACCCGTGTAAGATCCAGCTAGTGCAGGAACTAAAGCCACGAAATCTTGCGCCGGTTTGGTCATCACACTGATGTCGTCATAGATCCTTATTTCTTTAACAACGAGTCTGGAGCTCGTGTGACTATTACTTCGAAAATATTGACGGCACTGATCCGGATGACATGTGGTTCAAGCCGATGGCTCTACATGCCATATCGCCATGAAACCACTGATTTATTTAGGATTCGATTCAACGATGACATTATGTAGCGAAATAAACCAGTAAATTAACCACCGAGATCATAGAATTTGACGTTACTCAATTACTTCTTGTGGGGCTTTGTAAAATCTGTACGCTGATACGCCGCAAATTATTGACCTCTAAGAAGCCAATATTCATAGGCCCGCAAATGCTCAAGAGTCTAGTATGCGCTTCGTCAAAAACAACTGAACAAGGCATATGCCTTGTCGAATTAAGCTACCCCTCGTCGCTTCCGTAAACAGATTATTCGAATCCTTCCTGAGAGTTTTCCAATTAACCCCTCTAGGGGTCAATGGAATGAAATATGGCGCGCATAGAAAGAAGGTGTCCGCAAGTGGCGGTAGGTACTTCTCCGTAAGAAGGTAGTGTAAAACTGAGTGGATTGACTTGTAACTGGATGAGTTTCCTTGATTAAGTTTTCGCATATTTTGTTAGAATTCCGCTTGAAATCTGGCACATTTTCTGGGCGGGCTTTTCCAAATGTTGACAGGTAGAAATCAAATCGCATTCTTGTAAAGAATCAGAATCGAAACTTGTGAAATTTTTCTGACACAAAATACGAATCAGAGAAGAAAGAGGGTTGGCTGAAAAGTTTCCGACCGCAACGTAAAGATAGCGGCACTCGCCAATAAAAGCTAGTGAATGGTAGTTGTGCATTCTGGACGCGCAGTTTTTAGTTGACAGTCGTTTGAGTGAGTCGATGTGAGTGTTTTTTGTGAAAATGGAAAAAAATGAGTATCGAGCTGTTATCAAATTCTTGTTTTTGAAAGGCAATAGGCCTACGCAAATCAAAAATTGGACTCTGAGTTGGACTCTGTATATGGGGACTCTGCATCATCATTTACTACAGTGAAATTTTGGGCAGCTGAATTTAAACGTGGCCGTAAGAGCTTGGGAGATGATGAACGTTCGGGACGTCCAAAAACAGCAAACACTGACGATAACATTGCTAAAGTTCACCAAATGGTGTCAGACGACCGCCGAATTAAAGTGAGAGAGATAGTAGAGGTTATGAAAATGTCCAAGGAACGTGTTTGTTACATATTAAATCAACATTTAGGCCTTGAACAAGCTGTCCGCGCGTTGGGTGTCGCGTTTGGTTACGTTAGACCAAAAACGTGTTCGAATGAACATTTCCAACGCTCTGTTGGCGCAGTTTAGACGCAATAAATCCGAGTTTTGGCGCCGATGAAACTTGGACACACCATTATACGCCCGAAACAAAAATTCCGCCAAAACAGTGGACTGCAAAGGGCGAGCCGGCTCCAAGAAAAGCAAAACTGTTTTTTCGGCTGGGAAAGTGATGGCTGTTTTTTTTGGAATAGTAAAGGAATAATCTTGATTGTCTTCAAAAAGGAAAAACCATTACAGAAGCATACTATGCATCATTACTTGCCAAGCTGAAGGCAGAAATTGCGGAAAAACGGCCACATTTGCAGAAAAAGAAAATCCTGTTTCACCAAGATAACGCGCCGTCTCACACCTCAGCGGTTGCCCTGGCGAAAATCCATGAATTACGGTTTGAACTGCTTGACCATCCGCCTTATTCACCAGACCTAGCCCCAAACGACTTCTTTTTGTTCCCTCATCTAAAAACTGCACTCGGAGGACAGAGATTTTGGTCAAATGAGGAGGCAATCACCTTCGCGAACAATTATTTTGCAGTGAAAAACGCCAAGTACTATTTGGACGAGTTAGAGAGATGGTAGCCTCGCTGGAAGAAGTGTGTAGAGTTACAAGCAGACTATGTAGAAAAATAAAAAAAAATTTAAGAAAAAAGTTCGTCGGAAATTTTTCAGGCAACCCTCGTATATGATGACGGCAGGCAATATGTAACAATTCTCTTTGAATTTTTTTCTCCAAGAGCACACAAACCCCATTTAAGTGACCTATATCGCAACACATAGTCTGTACCTTATCTTTGAGGTCCCAATCAGAAAACGCATTCAAAATAGCTTGAGCTTGGTTTTTGGCAGTAAAACTTTCGAGTTTGGACACTGCTAATTCTTTTTTTTCTCCGAATGAAATCAGAATTGGCAAGCATTCTTCTTTTGAACCCGTCACATTTAAACTTGGCAACAGTTTTCCAACCCAATGAATGGTCACAATTTCAGGCACGTTGTTCTGAAAATCAGATTTGATCGATTTTGCTATTTCTTCACTCATTTGGGTCCGAATTCGTTGAATAGAAGACTTGCTTGTGCTTCTACTACAGCCTGAAGTATGTAAACAGAATCCCTTACACTTAGTTGACACCTATCTAAAGCAGCAACTAATTTAGGGGTGGTAAAACACGTCCTTCCTTTTTTTGTGGTTGACAGCGAACTCACGGGTAACGTTTGTAAAGTGGAGGGCAATAGACCGTTCGTGAATACGAGGGCGGGTCAATAAGTCCGTGACTTTTGGATTAAAACAGATTTTTTGATAAAAAAATAATTTTATTTTTCAACGTAGTTTCCCTTGAGCTCTATACACTTTGTCCAACGCTTCTCCAATTTTTTTATCCCTTCCAAAAAAAATGATTTGTCGAGGTCCTCAAAATAGGCCTTTGTTTGCGAGATGACTTCATCATTGGAGTCAAATCTTTTTCCACCAAGCCATTTCTTCAGGTTTGGGAACAAGAAGTAGTCGCTCGGAGCCAAATCTGGAGAATAGGGTGGATGAGGGAGCAATTCATAGTCCAATTCATGGATTTTTGCCATGGCAACTGCACATGTGTGCACCCTTGCATTGTCTTGGTGGAAAAGAACTTTTTTCTTGGCCAAATGAGGTCGTTTTTTTTTCAAATCGTCATTGAATCGGTCCAATAAGTTGGCATAATATTCCCCATTGATTGTTCTTCCCTTTTGAAGGTAGTCAATGTGGATTATCCCGCGTGCATCCCAAAAAACAGTCGCCATAACTTTATTGGCTGACAAACCCACCTTGGCCTTCTTTGGCGCCGATTCACCCTTAGAAACCCACTGTTTTGACTGTTGTTTGTTCTCTGGTGTGTTGTGATGGATCCATGTTTCGTCCACGGTTACAAAACGGCGCAAAAACTCCTCCATATTGCGATTAAACAACGCCAAACCTTCCTCTGAAGTTGTTACACGATTGCGTTTGTGGTCGACTGTGAGCAAACGCGGCACCCATCTTGCGGAAAGCTTTCTCATGCCCAAGTGATCATTCAAAATTGAAACCGCTGAGCCATGCGAGATCCCTACGGCTTCCACAATCTCTCGCACTTTCAATCTTCGGTCGGCCAACACCATATCGTGAATTTTTTCGATTGTTTCGGGTGTAGAGACCTCAAGTGGGCGTCCAGGACGTTCGGCATCTTCAGCGCTTGTACGGCCACAACGAAATTCAGTAAACCACTTTTTTACCATTGAAATCGATGGTGCAGAGTCCCCATAGTATTTATCAAGCTTAGCCTTGGTCTCGGTAATGGTTTTTTTTCGCAACAAATAATGCTTAATAAGCACACGAAATTCACTTTTTTCCATTTTCTCCTCAAATTAGTGAGTAGTCTGATAAAAATAGCTGTCAAACACAAACTAACTGACGCAGCAAGTTTAAATTTTGACAGGAGTCAACTGACAGATGCCTGTTGACAGGAGCAGTGTTGCTGTTTCAGTAAAGAGGTCAGAAATTCAAAAATGCACGGAATTATTGACCCGCCCTCGTATCTTAAGGCGGGCCATTGTATTAAATCGAGAAGTTCTCCGCAGTCAAATACTTTAGTCTTTTTTCCTCTTCTTTTAGTTTCTCGTTCTTCTTTCTCAGCAAACTTTTTGTCAACACCCGCTAAATAACCCGAACGCCCTGGCTTATCTAAATCTTTTTGAAATTTCTCCTCGCGGTGCTTATAAACGTCCTATAGTTTTTTACAGTTTTTTTTGCAACTCTCTCCAAACTTGGTAAAGATCCACAAGTTTTTTCACACAATTAGGTACAGCTCTGGCGGGTATTCTTGCCTTTTTCCAAAATATAATGCACTCCCGATTCACAAGATTTGCACTTTACAGTAAATTTTTCTTCGCGAAAATTGAAGAAAAGGACTCGGCACGGGTTGTTGCTATTCAAATAAGATGAAATTTTATTTTCAAGTATTTTATGGTCAAATGAAAAAAAATTAGAGCGTATGCGTTAGAAAACATTGACTTTGAAAAATAAGGGACACCCTAATGTGTATTGTAAAAATGGTAAAAATCCCAAACAGGAGGCTGACGACAATTGTTCAAGAAACTTCTTCTGCTGTTGTGATCCTCTAAATTCTACAATAGGCAGATGTTACCGCTAAAGGAAAAAGATACTCTAATCAACCTATGTTCCTACGTCTGGTATACACGTCTATGTATGGCTTTTGCATTTGGAAGTGCATTAGATTTTGGACCCATTTCGAAATCAGCGTAAAATTTTAGTTCTGCTGCTTTGTGGAGCATCACAGCTTTAAACAGGATGCAGTGCCTTATGTCTGTCATCCAAAAAGGGCTGGAATTCCAACATTACATAAAAAGAATTCATAAATTTTGGCATTGTAAAATTTGATCTCTAAGCGGAAATGAAAACCAACATCAGCTGGTCTCAAAACTCGGCCAACTTTCGCCACAAAAATACTTCTTATGCCTCAATTCCCTAAGAACTGGAACACCTTTCCTCTTCTTTCTAGAAAAAGAAAAAAGCAAATCTCCATTTGGAAAACAACAAAATTCCAAAAGCCGGATCTGTGAGCTGAAAATTCAGTTCCGTTTGACATTGATACGTTTTCACAACATAACCTCACTCAGTTGGCTACCTTCCTAGTACCGACTTTTAAATGTTTTGATTGTTCTTTTTGTTATTTTTATTTCGCTCATTGTTGATGTTTTCGCATACCCTCAAGGATTATCGTTCTCATTATACCACAATCAAAAAAAAAAAACCGAAAAGGGAAATTAAATTGTGAAATTGATACCCCATTCCAGTAAAAGTATGTACGTCCAAGTCGACACGATGATGGCAATCCGTCAGCATGTATGAAATGGTTTTTATAAGTGTTGCCCTCTTTCTCGTCCGAACACCCCTTGGTATTTTTCTTTCATCATTTCGATTGTTTATCCAAAATAAGGTTAGAAAAATACAAAAAGGATCAACCATGAGGACAGAGTGGATGTACTCGTATATACATTTTCTAAATGAATACAGGTTCTCTTTCAGTGTCGAACATCTGGCTTTTACAGTATAAATCGCACACCTATGGATGTATTGGATTTCATTCAACTTGCGGTTAAGGATTTTATGATATTATCCATTTGGGTGTACGTACGGGGTATCCATAGAACAATTTAATGTATCTAAGTGAGAAAAATTCGTCGAAAGCGGTGGCTTATCTTGAAGTGACACTCGCCGTTCATATGCTCGTATGTATCTGGATACAAACCAAAACCAAAAAAGTGTAGTCAAACCAACCAACCACCACTATTAATCCGATTCAGTCAGCCGCTCAGAAAAATCGCGATAAGGTGATGTTTACGGGCGAACACTTTCGCTTTCCTTCTCAAGTACTCGTATACGACTACGGCTACCAATCCCACAATCCGCATCTACCATCCATTCCTTAAGTTACTCATTCAGTCATCCGTCTATAATTCCATCACGAAGTATACGAGTGTGTGCGCGGTGATGTCTGAAACCTCGAAAATGAGCCATGGGAGTGGAGGGCGAATGAACGGTTCGTTTGCAATATACTCGTACTCGTATCTGATGTTGTTGGCCGATTGATTCAAGCGTTCATAAGCCTTGGAGGTAAAACTATGCCTAAAGCTGTTTGCATGCGGTATTTTAAGAAATTTATTATGCTTACGGCGATGTTATTGTATTGAACGATGATATTCCGCTAAATGAAACATGAAACAATAACACCCCCAAGGAGCGGACGCTTGATGGGCTGTTGTATTGAAAGGCGTTGAAAGCCCCCACTTGGTATTATCAGACTTAGACCACGGGTGAGCTGTTTCTTGTTGGCCTGTTTGCTTATGAGAAAAATCTTTCAAGAGTTCCTTAAAACTGTGTGACACTGGCAGTCAATACTTTAATGTGTCCATGGATTGGGTAGAAAATTATTTGAAGAAATTGACGGCCAAAATATTTAGTGTATAGAGCTTATGGTATTACTACAGCTACACTACGGTCGTACGCCTTCGACGAATGTCAAAAACATCACTTTTATGAAGAGTTTCGTAGTTGATCCTTCGATGACAAGGAAAGCATTTGACTCTTGTTCAGATGAATGAATCCTAGAAGCACTTGGGTTAGGTTAGGTTAGAGTGGCTGTTGGAAAAAAAATCAACCCACTTAGGCCTATTAGCCCATTGTGGTGCCAACTGAATCTGTGATCTTTTTACTCTTGGAACCAATTTGAGCTTCTGACGAAGCGTAGGAGACTATTAACGTCTATATTACTCAGTTCGCCTAAATAAGTAGAGGTTTGTCTCCTCCTCCTCCTCGTCCATGTAGCTTCAGCAGAAGTCATTTACAAAAACGTCAAGCCATTTTGCATGCTTGCCTATAAGACGGTGTCCAGTGATGACACCTACGATAGCACTGAGATATTTCGTATTTTGAAAGATCAAACTCTCAGAGTGATTCAAACCCAGTTTTGGGCAGTTTTCCTAGACATGTTGACCCAAAAGTCCACCTAAGGTTTGTTCTGTTAATAGCATCCAGCTTTAGTATCCAAATATGTATAGTGGTTCGAATTTTGGCGAATTCGTCAGCCCTACAATTCCCTGTGGTATCTCTGTGGCTCGGCACCCAACAAAGGTGGATTTTGAACTACTCCGCCATCTTCCTGAGAAGTGATCGGCAGCCAAGGGCGGTTTTAAAATTTGGTTAGACTGAGACGGGTATCCCTTGCAGATCTGATGTTTTTCTTCAACTAGAACAGGACTTCTCCTAGATTTGGGAGGTGGAAGGAGAGGCTTAGGGTAAGCTTATCTGAGAAAACCCACCAACTCCGCTTTCTGTCTTGGATCCATCCATATAGGAATGGATTTATCTGTCGTTCATGAAAGCATCTTCCTCCCAGAAAGATCTAGAGGGGATACTTGCATGAAAGTCTATGTCAAACCAACGTTGGGGCATAATGTAGTCCATGTTCACTGGAAGCATTCCCAGTATATTAGGAATATTAGCGTGGCAAAATAGTTTATTTGCCCACTGTGTAGTCGCTTTAAGGCGAATAGCTGCTTTAGAAACTACTTGTCTCCGGAAAATATCGAGGTGTGTCAAGTGAAACAGAGTATCCAGTGCCGTGGAGGGAGTAGTTGGTAAGGCTTCGCTTACTTACAGACATGCTGTCCTGGGATTTTGTTTAGTTTGCTGCAGTTGATTGCATTGTTTTAAGTCGTCCACTAGACGACCACCCTTTAGGTGAGTATCGGTCATATAATGTACGTAACATACGTAACCCACGTATAGCCAGTGGGTAATGCGAAGTCGAAGGCCCCATTTGTTTCCAATGGCTTTTTTGCATGAGAATAAGGCTACTGCAGCATTCTTCAGTCAAAAATAAGACTCAAATATTTCGCTATATCGGAAAAGACTAAGCTGTTACCATTGATTGAGGGAGGGTCGACGATAGGAATTTTACGTTTCCTGGGAAAGATGACAAAATCAGTTTTGTGGGGGTTTACTACCAATCCACAACCATCTACCCAACGCGTTTATGGCATTGAGATGAGAACAACGTCATCCAAATAGGTAACCTCCTTGCTAAACACCCGATTCCATGAATATCAGCAGTCCAGCAAAAGACTGATGAACTCCTCAAGTGATTCATCTACCTTCAGAGTTCACAGAGCAGTTATGATTGCGAATGTGTTGACGTTTTTAAAGGCACCTTCTATGTCCAGAAACGACATCATTGTGTCTTCTCTACAATTTAGGAATCGTTCGAAGTGGCTAATCAGTGAATGTAGAGCCATTTCCAACGACTTTCATTTACTGTACTGGCTGGGTGAGCCGTAGACAAAAGTTGTGGATCAATTCTGGATCGCATATGGATATAAATTAGTCGTTCTAGTTTAGCAGTAATTAAAGGCAGGGCAATTACGGATTTCCTAAGAAGGTTCTCTGTGACCGAGCCAATCCTAAAATCATCGAAAAAAGATGTATGGTTTGTCTCCTATGATACGTAGATCGCTCTTATCGTAATTTTGTTTGTTTATTCCGAAGATCTATCTAATATACGTATGAGGGAAGCCAAGGATATTCTGTGGGCATGTCCACTTGGTATTTACAGATTATTAAATAGGGAAAGAGCATTGACTTGAGCAGAAAGTTTTCCAATCGCAGCCCGCAGAAATAAATGAAATAGCCGATATTGCTATTGTGAATCCCAGGATGCTGGATTGAAAAATTGTAACCCTGTAGTGTCTCCGCCGGAGATTGAGAGATTGTTAAGGGAGAAACAATTTTACCCTCTGAAAGCCAGTTTGCTTTCAGACTTTGTTACCATGCGGAATAGATGAAGTCACCGACGGCGTTAGCAGTCTGGACTGTTGTAATTTTTTCCATATTCAGTTCAGTTCAGTTCAGGTAATAGGGCGGTTTTTCCACATTAAGTCAGAATAGATATCTAGGGATAGTACTAGAAGGATTCCTAACAACCCCTTATAACTTCCCTTTGGGTTGCTAAACTGAAATTGCCCGACCATATCAACAGTCACAAAAATACAGAGATGATGAAACGACCACAGGAAGTGAAATCTGGCCTTTACTGATTACATGCCATCGAATAATTAGATAAAGGGGATTTAAGACTGCCAAAAGCCCTTCATTACTGGCATCCAAGTGCGATAGGATAAACCGGGTAGTAGAAGGATGTAATGCTGTATGTGTTTGTCACCAGGTCAAGATTTAAGATTGCCCATCTTGGCCGAGATAAATATATAACAAACGATTGTGTGAATTAGTTCATTATTTACCGTCAAGTGATAGTGACGACCGTATCCATAGGTCACCAGAGACTTCGCACCATCCAAAACGAAGTCTCTGGTTTGATTAAAAATGCTGACGTGTCAAATCTGCTAGCAAAGCATTTGGTGTAAATACCAACAAAAGAGCAGCACTTGATTGTGACAATGAAAAGCTGCTACTGTAGAAATTTACCAGAAGATTAAAAGAACATTCCATGGAATGTAGCAGTAGCGTCACAGTCAGCGCCGAAAAAACGTAAGGATTACCCATTATCTTGGTGATGGAATGAATTATTCTAAGTGAACGACGATTGACAGCAATTCTATCAATAGGATCAATAAAAGTTCTGTATAGCCACATACAAACTAAGGACACATAGGTATTACCACTGGACACAAGGACTTACACCTGAGCTACTTAAACCAATTCTAAATGATTTGGTTAGCAATATTCTTGTAAACCAACCCATTACCAAAATATTGCCGGAAAGAAATATGCCTAGTCATATGCAATGTCTGCCTTCTTCAAAAAGAGAATCCTCTGGGCTAGCTCGTATTCTCCCTAATAGGCTTAGGTCTAGAATCAGCCAGAGTACCCCAAATTTTGAAGAAAGACGAGGTACTCGAAGTCGATACTGAATCGAATAAAGAAAAAGAAGGAGCTATATAGATTGTTGGGCAAATTATTATATTGGCGCCTGTGACAAATTCTGCCGAACTATCACATGTCATCGGAGTTCATCTGGCTCTAGTTGATACCCGTGCAGACTCTGAACTGCAGTGCCGAAATCCCTTCATTCAGGTAGTGTAGGCTGATATTGAAAATTTAAATTCTGGCTAGAGGTTACTCTGGGCATCTGGCCAAGCAGATACCCAACGTAAGGAAAGTCCTGTAGTCTTTAGTGCCGTCTCGAGATCGTTGCTAACTAGTTCATAAACCCAATTTATCTCTGAGCTCATATGGCACCTGTGCTTTGCGTGTTGGTATGATCTTGCGTTATCTGCAGACGTATAGATAGGAAAAGGAATCAGGGCTAAGTATTTACGTGAATTGAAAAGCCCCAGTATTTTAAAATCATTGAGATATGCACGTATAAGTGACTCCACCAGCATCTCAGCTCGGTGCAACAACTGATAGATGGAAACTACACCGAGGAAAGCACCATCACAAGAGGATGAATTACTTCCTTTTCTATGGAACGTAGTCCTCAAATCCTTTTCAAAGTGGCACCCATCTGAGTTGCTCGAGGATAACTATGAATGCAGACTCACCTTGGACAGTAAACTGCAGTGAAAGGAAATTGTTGCAGAGCGAAACAAAAAACGTCTAATTGTCTTCTATTCATGCAAGGTGCTGTCCGTAAATTGATCAAAAGGTATGTATTCAGAAAATTGGAAATACAAGTTTATTCATCTAAATCCATATCGTCCCCTTCAATCCCCATCGACGGCAACACACTTATGCCAGCGCTTGATCCAATCCTCGAAACATTTTTTATATTCGGTTCTCGGTATGTCCATCAGTGCTTCCTACGATTTTTCCATTACTTCCTCTCGGCTGCTGAAACGCGTTCCCCGTTGTGGTTTTTTACGAGTAACTCGATTGAACAGAAAGAAGTCACAGGGAGCCAAATCAGGTGAATTCGGTGGCTGTTGGATGGTATTTGTTGCATTTTACGTCAAAAAATTACGAATAATGATGTCACTGTGCGATGGTGCTTTATCATGGTGAAAAATCCACGAGTTTTCTGCCCAAAATTCTGGTCTCTTTCGGCGAATTGCCTCACGCCCAAATACTCGTAATACTCTTTGTTTACTGTCTGGCCTTCTGGCAAAAATTCATAATGCACTACACCGTTGTAATCCATGAAAACCGTGAGCATTGCCTTCTTTTTTGACTGAAAACGACGTGGTTTTTTTGGTCTCGGCTCATTTGGTGAACGCCATTCACTTGCCTGATATTTGGATTGCGTGTCGTATTCATAAACCCACGGCCACGTCTAGTCTCCAGTTATGATCCTTTTGATGAATGTGGGTTCGGATTCAGCCTCGCAAATCATCTCTTTTGCGACGTGAACACGGTCTCTTTTTTGCATGAAATTGAGGTCTTTTGGCACCAACTTTGCTGCTATACGACGGAAACTCAAATCATTTACCAAAATGTCTTGGACGGCAATGTTCAAGTCCTCCGCTATCTCTCTGATGGTTAATTTGCGATTATTGACCAACATTTCTTTTGCTCGTACTTCATCAATGTTTTCGTCGGTTTTCGTTGTCGATGGTCTGCCACTGCGTTCATCATCTTCGATTGACTCACGACCACTTTTGAACCGCTCGTGCCACTGGTAAGCGACCGTTTTCTTTAGAGAATCGTTGCCGAAACACTTTTCCAACATTTCCAACGTTCGCGCACCATTAAATCCGTTTTTTACGCAAAACTTGTTCGTTGTTGCAAATTGAAATCCATTTCTAAAATTGTAAAAAATCGCCAACCCACACACAGAGATAGATGTACTCTTGGCTACATAACTTTTGCAAATGTCAAGCTATGATGCTGAGATTTAGAAGGAATGTCGACAATAGATTTACCAACTTAGCAAAAAAAAACAGAACTCAAATCGGAATAATGAGAGCGCCACACGGTGGGTGTGGCCGGTAACAAGGTGGTATTCGCATAGACCTGCGATTTCGAATCGCTCGTGCAGAATTTCCAATGTGGCGTGAGCTGTGTGGTATGTAACGCCATCTTGCTGAGACCAGATGTTGTTCATATCATCCAATTCAGCCTAAAAGAAGTCGGTAATCATCGACCATCAGCGCTGGCCGTTGATGGTGATGGCCTGCCCAACCGATGACGCCGCCAGCCCTAAATCCACACCAAACAGTGACTTTTTCCGGATGCATTGGACGCTCTTAGATCTCATGTGGATTGGTATCGTCCCAAATTCGACAATCTGAAGATGATTTTTCGAAGAAAATTGGGGTCAGTTTCCAACTGCTCCAAAGCCCATTCAGCGAACACACGTCGTTGTCTATGGTCGTTCACCTTCAGCTCCTGACTCAGTTGAATTTTATACGGGTGCAGGCCCACGTTATGACGCAAAATTCGCCAAGTTGTGGCCTGTGAAAAGCCGAGTTCGTGTGAACGACGCGAAATCGACTGCCTCGGATGCTTCTGCACAGTCTCACGGACAGCGGCAATGTTTTCGGCAGATCTTGCATTTCGTCGACGTACGGGTGTTGGTTTATCATTTACTGAACCAGTGGGCTCAAATTTATTAACCACACTGCGAATAGTCCTCTCAATAGGACGATTATGGCTACCGTAAAATGGGCGAGGCGCGCCGAACGTTGCCCGAACAGAACACAGAATTTTATAATTTGCACGTGTTGTTGAACGATATATCCATCCATGGTGATTTGGCAAAACAGGCTGAATGAATGACAGTCAATTTGACAGATGTAGCTATTGTTGAAGCCGCTATCAACTGTCCAAGTGAGGAAGTCTCTATCGGAAGACGCTGTAGAGCTGGTTCCAAGATTGACTTCTGAAAGCTACCTGCTAGCCATTAGGCGTTTTATTTAAAGAAGAAGAATACCTTTCTCTTTCTCTTTCTTTTCTGACAATGCTAATGAGAAAACATCAGGTGAACTAAAGAATGTTGGCAACGTTCTAGAATCTGAGTCATTGGAAGAATTTTTGAGCAATCACAGCATTGACTGATATTTTTGTGCTGAGCGAGCACCATGGTGGGGCCGTTTCTGAGTGCGGATAATTAAAATCCTGAACGACATCTTGAAGAGATCAATTTGGAAGCCAAAAATAAGTACTGAGCTTGAGGCCTTCTTAAACAAAGCTGAACGAGTAATCAACTCGCGGCCGCTGGCGTATATTAGCAATGATTCGATTTAACCCCAGTTACTCCCAATAGCTTGCTCATCGGCCAGATGTTAATTTCACTCAATGAAAACTCAACAGAAATCACTGAGAAGGACATTCGAACAAGTTGCAAGACCAGGAAAAGCTGCAATTCTATTTCGTGGAGGAGATGGTAAACCGGATATTTGCATCTTTTAAGGTCGGCACATTATTCGTATCAAGTTCTGGCGAAGAGTGTTAGGCCTGGGGATGTCGTTATGGTCCATGATCCAGTTCTACACAGAATTCATTGGCGGTTAGACATGGTAGAAATGGTTATCCCGGACGAGGCAACAGAATCCGAGCCTGTGAATTGAAGTTCACTGATGGAAAACGATTGCTTTACCTACTTGAAGTCTCCACATATGCCGGCGTTTTATTCAACAACATGCAGCTATTTCCTTATTTACTTAAACTCTCAAATCTACGTTATATACTTACTTAATGCTAGACTTAGCTCTATATAAACTTTTGTAGTCGTAAACGATTTTTACGTTGTTGTTTTCCTCCGAATTCATGTCGAATTATGTTACAAAAGCTGTAGGGTTGAAAAGGAGGAGGAATTTGAGGGCGCTTCCCTTGCAACTGTCCTGTTTATGGTACGCATCAGAGTGCACTTCATTATCAGTTACCACTTTCAAGACTTATGTTAAGTCTTTGCTCTATTCGTCAAGAAATATTCATGTTTCCAGAAAAGCACGATCTTCTCAGCGCGGAATACTGAAACCTAATCTTATCTGCCATATCCAGCGCTTATCGTTCAAAACTTCGGGAATAGAACCGTTAATTTTTTTTTCAGAACACAGTGCATCAGTGAAGAATACTAGTCAGTTTGATTTCAGTTTGCAAACTATTGACATGGAGTGGAGCGTTAAAGAGAATCGAGTCGCGGCAATAGCGTTGCATAAGTGCGAAAAGAGTGCTGTTCAAATTTTCGAGTTGCTGAAACCACTCGGAATAGCGAGAATATTCGTTTATCGGGTTATTGCTCGTTTCGGCGAATTGTCTGGAGTAGAGGACAGGCCAAGAAGTGGTCGCCCAAGCGTCGTCCGTACGAATGCGGTAGTAAAGGCAGTGCGTGAACGAATCCTGAGAAATCCCCTTAAGAAACTGAAGATCATGTCCAAGGAATTGGATATATCAACCAGATCCATGTCTAGGCTGATTCGGGATGATCTGCGTATGAAAGCGTATCGTCTGTCCACGGGTCATCTTCTGACTCATCAACTAAAAAAAATTAGGCTCGAAAGATGCAAGCGACTTTTGTAGTGGCAAGCGGACAATGGCCATGAAAACATTCAGTTTACGGATGAGAAAATTTATACCGTGGAAGAAGTTTTCAACAAACAAAATGACAACATTTATGCCACTTCATCTAAGGAAGCGAAAAAAGTTGCTCCAAGGGTTCAACGTGGACATAATTCTGCTTCCGTAACGATGGTACACATCCCTCCATTTCTGTGAAAAAGGCCTAAAAACTGGTGGAAAGGTTTACCAAGAAGATGTGCTAGAGGGTGTTGTAAAGGGTTTGACCAGTAACCTTTTCAATGGATACAGATGGATCCCTCAAGAGGACTCTGCTCCAGCGCATAAAGCCTAAACCACGTAGCAGTGGCAGCAGAAGATTGGCCGTCGGGGTGTCCAGATCTAAATCCACTCGATTATGGTTTGTGGTCAGAATTGGAGAACATGGCCTGCAAGACTCCCCACAGAAATTTGGAAAGCCTTAAAACAGCACTAACCAGAGCAGCGTCCACGATCTCCATGGAAACCGTACGTGCCGCTATAGCTCAATGGCCACACCGTTTGGAAGCTTGTGTTAAAGCCATTTCGAGTGGACCCAATTTTTTTTAATAATCAATATATTTACTGTTTTTTTTTTATAGCGTTTTATATTTGTAACAGAACTGCGTAGATAGCGCATATTTGGAGTGTGAGTGAATGCAACAATGACCCAAGAATAACCTCTAAATTCTTAATAACGACATTGTCGAAATTCGCTCTAAATTGGAGGGTAAATCCAAGCTGAACATGAAGCTTCTTAGATGATTTAAACGTTTTTTATTTTCAAACAGCTTTGCAAACATCCAACATTTTTTAGCTCATATTGAGCTCATGCTGAATACTCACTTACAGACCCTCAGAGATGGGTGAATTGGTTTTGCTCATGAAAAATTATGAGAAAATCTGACAAAAAAAAAAAAAATTATCCAATATGGGTCACATGACGTGTTCCCCTCTACTCAATTGTAATAACAATCAAAGGCAAACTTTCATTGTTATGCTTGTCCCTCTGACAGAAACCAACAAACCAAACCACACTCGTACGACTTTGTGAATTATGGCTCCAGCATTATAGTGTACACTCCATTCGAACTGTATAAGCCGGTTCCGCACCTTCAAGTGGCTTGTCGTTTGTGTACCAAATATATGATCAACCCGGTCGTTGGTCACCACAAAACTCAGTTATGACTTTGGGCCGTCTGTCATAAGTCATCTGGCTTTGCTGGACCGCTTACCGTCACTTATCCGTTTGAAAGCGCACAGCATTCGAATATTTATTCATATTCCCAAAATGTCATTTTGGAAACCCTAAAGCTTTATGAGCAATTCCACAGATACTCGTACGCATGCCGCGTCGCGCTGTGAGGAGAAGACGCATTCTTTTCCATTTGTTGGTCATTTTTGAAGGCAACACAGCGATAATGTTTATTTGACAACTTTTATTGCTTGTACAGCGATAAATTCCATTCTAGTCGTTTGGTGTGAGTACGATACTCCGGAGGGATACTCTAATACTGAAGCTCGACAGCAGCAGCAGCACCCGAAAAGATACGTAAAAATGGTCAGCATCACCAGAAAAATACGCTCAGATACTGTCAGTGGTACTAAGTTGTTGTTCGTAATTTTTTTCTTATTTTTTTTTTTTTAACATCCGTATATCCATCATTCGAGAAGAGTTTCACATTATGACCAGAAGTTTTCGGGATGCGATCGTAAAAAGTTGCCAAACGATTGGTGGTGATGGTTCGCTGTTACTGACGAAGCTGTGATGATGGTACATCATGCTGACGTTGCTGGCCAGTGATAAATGCTTCATAGATGATGGAAGACAAACAGTACTGGACACGCAGTAAAAGTTACGATGAATTTTAATAGTCAGGCGTATGGCATCATAGTTCCATCGCCGAATGGCAGCAGGAAGTGCCTTTTTTTTACATTTATTTTACTGTATTTGAGTAAGAGGCCCAGCCCGACGGCCATCCATAAGATACAAAGTTTATCTAGGAGGAAATTCTTGGAAAATGACTGGGTCAGTATGAGTACGAGTATTTGTCGGTCTTTTGCTTCTTCTCCTCCTCCTTCTTAATTCTTTTTTTGGTTTTAAAAGAATCCCACAGCTCGTAACAATTGTATCGGGGAAGTAAAATTTTGAGTCAGAGTCACTTTCGGAAAGTTTTATGGAGTTCATAACGTGAAAACCGTTTAGTGCGTAATTTATTGTCAGTTTTTATTTGCTAGGTCCTAAAATGAATTGTAAATTTTGGCTTAGTGCCATCGCTTGGCATTTATCTAAGACATGGATACAACGGGGCGACTAGATTTTCGCGAAAACGGCTTGACTGACAAGAGAGTCGTATTTGTGCTTCATGTGCACTATGCTGTATTCTGCACAGTAACTACCTTCTGACGTATTTACGAACTAAGTGCTGAGATCCCGTTGGATATCATAGAGATGGAGCCTTAAAAATGTCTTGAATTATTTAGGAAGATCGTTACTATTTGTCGTATCTGAGATGAGTGTTTGCAGAGAAAACAGCATGAAATATTGATGGAAATGGAAATAAAATATCTAATTAACTATTAAACTATCTATTGAGCCGAACAGATTGTTGCTACTATGAAACTTGGGAAAAAACATCGTGTTAGACAAGCAAACAACGATGTAAGATATGTTTTGTGTTTACTTCAGACCTTGGAATAATCGAAATTACCATAAATGTTGCAGTCAATTGAGAGTTATCTTGCATATTCCAGATAAAAAGGAGGAGGAGCTGACTGCCAGGATATCTTTCAATTGAATTACTACGTCAAAAAGTATTATCACGCTGCATTGATTATTTTCTGCAATTAATTGCCTGAGATTGAGGTATACTTTGGAAGATTATGTCCATCCGATACGACCTTGAAAGTAGGAAAAGATGTGATTGCTCAGTCTCAGGAATTACAAGAAATCTGGCAGATCCTCTGCTTCAATCGATCGATGGAAGGAAAGTGGAAAAATCGATCAGATAATCATCAAGTTACAGTGGAGCAACATAGAAATGCTAATATCAGGGCTCTTTGCTGATCGAGAGTTTACTACGCATATTTTTGCAGAAACCTTTTTCTTTCGCCCTTCGTCTTTCATCGCCAACTCACAGGCGAAAAATAAAAAGCAATGGAGACGAATGACAATTTATACATTTCTGCGACTGACAATTTACAGCACAAACAACTTGGAGTGGAAAATGATGGCCCACATCTATCTACTCTCGATGAAGTTGTCAGATTTGAGTTTAGGAAGTCAATATATATTTAATAAATGAAAACTTGTACCACCCTAAGACAAAAGAGCGTCAATCGATCGGGCATATCCAATATAATTACATAAATCGGATTTTTACTGAATAAGGACCTACTCAATATCTTACTGATTGCTCCTTGCTGTTTGCTGCTTGCTGAATGAAAGGCAAGATACTCTGAGATTTTACCATAAGTGAATGGCTTACCACTGTCCACTTTTGAGTTAAATTCACTAAACAACATCAGCAAAAAAGCCGTCTAAGAGCTTTTCGATAATACCTATGCAAGATGTCTTAAATATGACTTAAGGATTGTTCAAGGGAGAGCACATAGTTTCCCTATATCCTCTTTTCAGAGTGAATACACCCAGAAACGACAACAAGGGAGAACCATTACAAGCAACAGCGCCAGAGGCTAAACGAGTATATCACAAACTCTTGCAAGATTCACTGATATCAGCTTTAACAACCTGCTGGCTAGGCTGCTAATTTTTTTGTTTAATTTGCACAAGGATCAAAATTAAGGGATTTTGCTTTAAAATCTTTGCACACAGCGTGGAAGAAGGAAAGTTAGGTTGGACAGAAAGTGAGATACCGATGCACACGTTGCCTTTGAGTCTTTTGCAGAATACGATGGCTAGGAAATAGACAGCTCGGCAGGCCATTTATTATGCGAGCTGTACGGCCTAGGAACGAATCACGATATTTCAGAATACGAGTATATCTGATGGATGAGCACTCATAGCGAGACGGTTAAAGGTTTGAAGGGGCGGTATGCTACTGACGATTTCTATGGAGCTGTGTTAGTGGAAATAGCGATAGATCCAAGTGACACAGGAGACATTTTGTCTGTGTTCGAGGTTGTCAATTGACTGGGGGATATTAGCATCACCTATGACTCTTATCGCATGGTTTTGAATCCTATCTAGCAGGTGCAGAGATCCTGTACGAGCACTTGTTCAGATGTGGGCATTGCACTCCAATTTTGGGCGGATAAATGCCTTATACCAGCTTGATCAAAAAGTTCCCGGCCACACCCACCGTGTGGCGCTCCTATTATTCCAATTTGAGTTCTGTTTTTTGTTAAGTTGGTAAATCTGTTGTTGACATTCCCTCTAAATCTTAGCGCCATAACTTGACATTTGCGAAAGCTACGTAGCCAAGAGTACATCTATCTCTGTGTGTGTTAGCGATTTTTTTCAATTTTAGAAATGGATTTCAATTTGCAACAACGAACTTGTACTCGTATTAAATTTTGCGTAAAAAACAGATTTAATGGTGCGCGAACGTTAGAAATGTTGGAAAAGTGTTTCGGCAACGATTCTCTAAAGAAAACGGTCGTTTACCAGTGGTACCGTGCAACCAGCGGTTCAAAAGTGGTCGTGAGTCAATCGAAGATGATGAACGCAATACCAGACCATCGACATCGAAAACCGACGAAAACATTGATGAAGTCCGAGTAAAAGAAAGGTTGGTCAATAACTATCACAGAGATAGCGGAGGACTTGAACATTGCCTATGGATCCGTCCAAGAGAGTCTGATTAATGATTTGGGTTTCCGTCGTGTAGCAGCAAAGTTGGTGCCAAAAGACCTCAATTTCATGCAGAAAAGAGACCGTGTTGACGTCGCAAAAGAGATGATTTGTGAGGCTGAATCCGATCCCACATTCATCAAAAGGATCAGTACTGGAGACGAGACGTGGCCGTGGGCTTATGAGTACGACACGCAATCCAGACATTAGGCAAGTGAATGGCGTTCACCAAATGAGCCGAGACCAAAAAAAAACACATCGTTTTCAGTCAAAAAAGAAGGCAATGCATACGGTTTTCTTCGATTATAACGGTGTAAGACAGTAAACAAAGAGTATTACGAGTATCTGGGCGTTATGAGAGGTTTACGTGAAGCAATTCGCCGAAAGAGACCAGAATTGTGGGCAGAAAACTCGTGGATTTTGCAGCATGATAAAGCACCGTCGCAGAGTGACATCATTATTCGTAATTTTTTGACGAAAAATGCAACAAATACCATCCAACAGCCACCGAATTCACCTGATCTGGCTCCCTATAACTTCTTTCTGTGCAATCGAGTTAAAAAAGCAATACGGGGAAGTAATGGAAAAATCGCAGGAAGCACTGATGGACATACCGAAAATAATCCGAAATTCTGTATAAATTCCAAAAACTTTTTGATCATGGTTGTGTATTGGGGCAAGATCAGAGGGAGAAAATATTTCTTACATCGCTCGAGGAAACCTAGGCATTTTGCAGCATTTTTAACGACACAGAATATGTGGTCATTCCAACCTGAATTGAACACATACCGAGAATGGACAGATTTTCGGTTTCGACGATGCAAATGCCATTTACGGATAATGGCTTGGTGCTTCGCTTTAACGACAGCAGACAGCATTGTGTTTTGGAAGCACTAAATTCCACTCTGCTGATAGTTCCCCAATTGGTTATGCTGTTTATATCGGAATTTAATGAGCTTAGCACACACTGCCATTCCCTTTCTACAGCCGAAAAGCATGGACCTGAGTCCGGGGACGAATATGAAAAGCAGAGAGTACTGTCGTCAGCAAATTAATATATTGGATTAGAAGTGGCAGACAAGAGGCCATTGATAAAAGTTAAAAAGAGAGAACGGAGCCCTGGGGCACACCAGCATTTATTTTGTGAATATCAGACTTGAAACCATCCAAGACAACTTGAATTGAACGCTCCGAAAGGTAATTTCTAATCCATTGAAGAAGAGAGTCATCGATCCCAAAAGCACGTATTTTCGATAAAAGAGCCTGATGGCAAACTCTGTCAAATGCCTTAGAAATATCAAGTGCAACTATCTTGCTTTCGCCAGAATGATGTACGTTTTGGTTCCACTTTTCGGTGAGATATGCCATCAAATCACCAGTGGACCTGTTGCTACAAAAACCATACTGCCAGTCATTGAGAAGTTTTCGTGTTTCGAGATATTTCATGAGCTGACGGTTTATCAGCGTTTCCACGGCCTTGGAAAGAAGGGACGTAAGTGCAAAGGGTCTGTAGGAGGAGAGAGAAGGGCTGGAAAAATGCTGTTTTCCATCTGCTCGGAAAGGGTGCTAAATAGTAGAATTGATGAAAAAGCTTACAAAGTGGTATTGCCAGCGAGGAAGAACCCCTCTTCAGAAGAAAGGGAGATAGACCATCTGGACCAGCGGATTTGTGAATGTTAGAATCTTTAAGTACTCTTGCTACTACACGAGTGCGAATGTGGATTCGTCCCATTGAAGATTCGACGCACTCATGTGTAGGCGGAGACAAAGCATAATCTTGAAGTGTTGAGCTGGCCGCAAAGTATGCAGCAGCAGATTGTGCAAGAGTTGAAACCGCGTGCCCATCCTCCGCGTCGTAGATTCGGTGAATGGACCGAAAACATGATTCCGCAAAATTTTGTTCCCCGATGAGGCCCATTTTTGGTTAAGTGGATATGTAAACAAGTAAAATTGCCGAATTTGGAGTGGAGAAAACTCAGAAGCCTTTACGAAGACGCCCTTACAACCATTGCAACTTACTGTTTGGTGTGCTCTATGGCTGGTGGAATCATGTGGACTGGCCTCCATGATCCTGTGATCTCACACCTTTAGATTACTTTCTTTGGGGGTCTGTGAAGTGATTAGTCTAATTCCGATAAACCAGGGACGTTGGACGATTTTTAAGTCAACATTCGCCGTGTTATTGCTGGTATAGGGCCCCAATTGCTCGGTAAGATTGCCGAAAATTGGACTTCACGATTGCGCTTCATTCGAGCTAGCCGTGGCACGTATATGCCCGATGTTATATTTAAACACTAATGACATAAAATAAATAAGCTAACATCATGGACAGTAACTTTAGCTTCAAGTATTTTATTTCATATTGGATTTGTATACCTCTGGAAAAAAAACACCCTTCACATCTCTTCATAGCCACTTCGAAGCACTTAATATTTGCTTCTTAGATGTTTGGATTTTGAAAACCTCATCGATTATTTAGCAATGTAAAATTTATTAAAAATAGTTCATGGGAATAGCTAGTCTCCATATGGTAACTCCAGTCAACTGCATGAAAGATCCCTTGCATATCCCGACGACTGTCAATTTCATTTCAAAAATCTGCCTTTCATCATAGAATATTTGCAATTCAAATTTCGGATTATTTTTCCCGTTTGAGCTTCTGCATAAATTTAACCAAATACGACTTACGAGTATCTATCTACGACTCCTACCGAATTATTATATCATATACAATATACAATATTTTATGTTTTTGCCAAAAACAATCATTAAAGTGCAAATTTTCCAATCAAACTTCTCCCCCATTGCGCATAGCTTGAATTTCAATAGGCCTACCTCTAGCCCATTCGTTATGTGCATTTTAATTCAATATAGTCCGATGTTAGCTGGCCGGAAATACGACCGAAATTTCAAAAAAAAAAAAAAAACAATTTCTTAAAAGAACAACTAAAAAAACATTAAAGCGCTCAAGATGCGGAAACAAAATATTCAAAAACACCAAAAAAAAAAGAAGAGAAAAACATCAAATATCCCTGCCGATGTTTTATAGTCATAGTCACCCTCTCATACCTCGTCAGCCCTCTCACGTGCCTCATCATCATCATCCTACTGGCGCGCATATTCTCATCTACGAAAATTAAATCGTTTTTAGTGAATTATTCAGAAAATTTTGCGCTTTAAATGTTGAAACACACAGATAAATGGCCCAGAGCCATCGAAGAGATACGAATCGAAATTCCCATTTTCTTTCACATCCATTTAACAATATAACACCAAGGAGCTCCGATTAAAGACTCGAAATTTTCGGGCAAAATTTTCCGTGTACAAAAAAAAAAAACAAAAAAAAAAGTGGAAAAAACCGAAACCACCTTTAAATGGAGCAGCATACAAAATTCCCAGATACGAGGCGCTCACGTGCATATACGAGTATGTATAGCTACTCGTATACCTTGTATACTCGTACATTATCGTCAGGAGAGATGAAAGCGATCGAAGGAAGGAGCATTTTGCCAGATTAGCTTTTTATCTATGTATGCGAGAACATCCTAGCCAGCACAGCTATATACCTACTAGAGCCACCCATCCCATCCCGCTCTATGTACACATGCATGCGAATACATGTAGACCTTATATAGCGCCTAGGGAAACCATTTCTATCCGTACTCCTGCGAAAGTATCTGTTTGTGATTATATGTGTATGTGTGAGGGGAGTGTGAACATGAAAGGACTATTCCGTTTTTTTTTTTTTGTTTTTTTTTGTTGTGAAAAGAGAGCCCTTCTCAGTACGAGACATACAGCTCCAATCCATTTGTGAAATTTATGAGATCATGCGCTCTAGGGAAAAGCAGCAAAAATGAAATGAACTCCATTTTTATCCAACCCCCACCGAGGGTAATATTTTTGTTTTTTTTTTTTTTTCAAACTCACCCACCATTCATCCCTATCAGAAGGATTTTCAGCAAGAGGAAATATTTTTTTGTTGGTTTTTGTTTGCAAAGTACCTGTTCGTATCTGTAGTGGAGTACAGACAAATTTTCCACCCCAACAGGCCAAAAAAGTCTCCCTTTTGGGGTGGTGGTGGTGGTGTGTAGTGAAGTGGAGTATAGACAGAACTGTGCTACCACCTACCAAAGCTAACGTGCATCGATTTTAGCTTTGAATTTGAATAGATGAATAAAAATGGAAGTTCTGGGCACGACGCACGGCAGGGCATCATTTGGACTTGGATACGAGTACAAGTAACTCGTAACTTGGATCCTTTTTATCATTCCACCCCATGAGGGGTGAAGCTCGTTTCGGTTCGGTTGGTTTTTTTCTTTTTTTTTTTTTTTCAAAGACTTTAGGTGTCCTATCGGTATAACAAGTGTACATGTGCACCATTTAGATATGGCATATAGCCAGGCATATTTATATGTGCTGTAGGACTACTGTAGAAGGGAGAAGAATGATATCCCTGGCGATGGTACTCGTATAAAGGCAGAAAACCGTCGGTTTTTTTTTTGTTTTTATTTGGAGTTCTTCTCCTTTACATTGCTAGTATCCATCCGTACGACTGCTACTGGTATTGCTGTTGCTCCTGGTATTGCTACTGCTGTTAGCTTTGGTAGTTTTATGTCTTTTATCTCGACGAAAGATCTTTGCTATTGGTTGAGTAGATATAGAGATTCACCATAACCATTTACCACGACAACGATGAGCATTCCCTTGCGAGAAGGGCATACTGAGAAGTATCCTAGGGGGTGGTAGGTACAAGGATTCTGATATTGGAATTGTCATCGTTTGGTGGTGGGTTCGTAAATTCCGTAATTCATTGTTGCTGGATGCTCGGATTTAGATATGCAGAAATGTTTGTATCTAAAGGTACAATACATACACATGTATGTGTATCGATTTGTCTGTTTGTTTGTTTATCTGTAAGTGGTATGATAAAATATTATATAGCTTACCACACAAATCAGGAATATGAATGTTGCACAAAGGAGGAAGGATGATGCTATTTTTTCTTCTTTCCAACCGGGTACTGGGGGCTTTGTAAATGTTTTGTTCAATTTTTTTTTTTTTTTTTCTTATTTTATCAGCCTCATTGTAGAAGACACAACAGAACAGACAGCACAAGTATTCATATATATGTACGTTGGTCGTGTGTATGTTGGTGAATTTTTAAAGATAAGCCAGAGCAATTGTTTGTTTGTTATGGCATCACATGTGCATAGTCTCTCCCATACAATGTATTCCTCTCCATATAAGTACACATACTCGTACCTACCCTATTCCTAACTGGGACATTATTCTTGATCAGATTCAGAGATAACTACGGACACATCGATAGTTGACACTAAATATTCCCCGAGTTGTATTTACAATTTTTTTTTTTGTCATTTTTAAATTTCATAGAAAATAAAATCAACTTACCACTTAGCGAATGATGGCCGGGAGCTTTACCTAATAGATAATCATCTTTACAAATGAATTTATTGTCATCTAACACGTAGAGTTGTTCCCCTGTGCTTAGTTGTTTTCTACATATACAGCAGGTAAAGCAATTTAAATGAAAGACTTTATCTCGAGGCTTTCTCACTAGGTCTGATGGTGCTATTCCCTGTCCACAACCACTACATTTTGTTCCATATCGCCTGAAAGAATATTTTTTTTTAAATATTTTTTAATTAACTTTGCTACTGTAGGTGATTTTAGGTTTTATAAAAGTGATGACTGGAAAAGGAGGACTTCAAAGTGAGGAGAAGGTTATATTTTAGAAGATATTTTAGCATTTCAGTTTGTACGGGTATGTTTCGAAACGAAATTGTTCTTTCATGCTCTGGTTCTGATTTCATAAATTACAGAATGTTGGATGTGCCAATAATAAATTGTCTATCTACTAAGCGAAAACATATTTTGAGCCAAAAAAAAATCGATAAGATATGGAGGACTTGAGAAATTTGGACTGCCTCAAGGAAGGTACCTAGGTCCAGTTCTTTTTTATTTATTTACATATACTGAATACTCTCCAGGGTATATGGACCCTTATTCCCTTGATTGCACCACCATTTTTACTTATGAGGCGAAGAGTTTGCTGTCGTCAATCCAAATGGAGCCCAACACCACTCGAAGATTCTTGAATTCAAAACGAGCCGGGATATAGGAGTATTTATCAGTGTTCGCAAACGTTAATGCTTCTGCGCCATAGAGGGAGTATGATGATAACTGCCTCCTTAGTGTTTTTTAACAAGGTCTTATTACTAATTTGCTTTCTTAGGTCGAAAAAACAGCGATTGGCAAGAATAACTCTTCGTCGGAGATCTGATAAGATGTCACTGCCAAAGTTAATAGTGGAGGCGAGGTACCTCAAAGCTATAGCTGCCAATTTTAATATTCGCAGACAACTTAAACCATTTTTGTCACTTCTGTTTCAATATTTGTAACCGAACCGCCCACAGAACGTAATGTCTATGATAGCAATGTCATCCGTATACCACCTTGATCAAAACGTTTTCGGCCACAGCCACCGTGTGGCGCTCCCATTGTTCCGATTTGAGTTCTGTTTTCTGTTAAGTTGGTAAATCTGTTGTTGACATTCCCTCTAAATCTTAGCGTCATAGCTTGACGTTTGCAAAAGTTACGAAGCCAAGAGTACATCTATCTCTGTGTGTGTTGGCGATTTTTTACACTTTTAGAAATCGATTTAAATTTGCAACAACGAACTTGTCCGAGTATTAAATTTTGCGTAAAAAACGGATTTATTGGTGCGCGAACGTTGCAAATGTTGGAAAAGTGTTTCGGCAACGATTCTCTAAAGAAAACGGTCGTTTACCAGTGGTACCGTGCAACCAGCTGTTCAAAAGTGGTCGTGAGTCAATCGTAGATGATGAACGCAGTGGCAGATCATCGACATCGAAAACCGACGAAAACATTGATGTTGTACGAGTAAAAGAAATGTTGGTCAATAACCGCAAATTAACCATCAGAGAGATAGCGGAGGACTTGGACATTGCCTATGGATCCGTCCAAGACATTTTGGTTAACGATTTGGGTTTCCGTCGTGTAGCAACAAAGTTGGTGCCAAAAGACCTCAATTTCATGCAGAAGAGAGACCGTGTTGACGTCGCAAAAGAGATGTTTTGCGAGGCTGAATCCCATCCCACATTCATCAAAAGGATCAGTACTGGAGACGAGACGTGGCCGTGGGCTTATGAGTACGACACGCAATCCAGACATCAGGCAAGTGAATGGCATTCACCAAATGAGCCGAGACAAAAAAAACCACGTCGTTGTCAGTCAAAAAAGATGGCAATGCTCACTTTTTTCATGGATTACAACGGTGTAGTGCATCATGAATTTTTGCCAGAAGGCCAGACAGTAAACAAAGAGTATTACGAGTATTTGGGCGTGAGGCAATTCGCTGAAAGAGACCAGAATTTTGGGCAGAAAACTCGTGGATTTTTCACCATGATAAAGCACCATCGCACAGTGACATCATTATTCGTAATTTTTTGACGTAAAATGCAACAAATACCATCCAACAGCCACCGAATTCACCTGATTTGGCTCCATGTAACTTCTTTCTGTTCAATCGAGTTACTCGTAAAAAACCACAACGGGGAACGCGTTTCAGCAGCCGAGAGGAAGTAATGGAAAAATCGCAGGAAGCACTGATGAACATACCGAAAGGCGAATATAAAAAATGTTTCGAGGATTGGATCAAGCGCTGGCAGAAGTGTGTTGCAGTCGTTGGGGATTACTTTAGTTTTTAATTTTCGGAATAAATTCTGGAAAATTTTGGATCAAAGTGGTATGTAAGCTGTTGCACACACTTTTGGAAAATTATAGCTCTGTTGTTCGTCTGCGAGTTTCACACCAAAGGTCTCGGTGAAATTGTTTCCGACCATGCCCATTGCTACATGGTATGGAATGGATGTTACAACTCTTTTCTATAGATTCTACGAGTATCATATGGGGGCTTAAATCGATCTGGACTTCTTGAGACGTTTCTGCGATCTGCCGTTGTGTGAATTTATGATCAATTATCGACTTATCGGGCCCAAATGTGTCTTGATAGGAGTCAATCAGATCATTGACAAATGATTACAGGTATTGACACAATACGATGCATTTTAGAGAGTCTTCAGAATTATGGATCGGGCAAACGATGCAGAATTTCCATTTATCAGGTCCACTTTTCTTAGACCAAATCTTCAAAATGAGTTGGTGTATGCTCGCCACCAAGTTATTTCGTGAAGATTTGCTCTTAGAAAAGTGTGCCTGATAAATGGAAATTCTGCATCATTTGTCTCAATATAAAAAGGCTGTCGGATGAATGGTCTGCCTGCCGAAATATTTATGCCTTAACAGCCCTTGCTATACTTGGCTCATTTTTGTTGCATAGGCGGGGAACTCAGTTTTCATCGCCTAGGTTGAATAATTCGTTGTGGCCAACGGCAGTATTTGGGTAGCTTCCTAGTCCTAAGTACTGACTGTGACTCCACTACTAATTTTGATTGCTCATTTTTATGGGTATCTGTTCGTATGCTGCTCATATTCTTTTTACGGCACGAGGCGCCTTCGTTCGTTTATGCGAGTTGTTAGGCTGTATGAACTTGCCAGCACTTTTCATCAAACCAGAGGTTTCATCCGGGTGGCCATTTGATATAAAGCACGTTACTTGTGGCAATTCTATGACGGCTTCTTGATATTGATGGCACTGATCTTCAGCACTTAAGGGGTTTATGTTTGTTTTAGAGGTATACAAATTTAATATGAAATAGAATACTTCTAGTATTTGTTAATGTTAATGTCTATGATATTAGATTTATTTAATAGATAATTTTATGCCAAATATGATATCGGGCATATGTACCACACGGCTAGCTCAAATAAAGCGCAACAATTTGGAATGTTGACTTCCAAATCGTCCAGCGTCTCTGGTTTATCGGAATTAGACTAGTCACTTCACAGATCCCCAAAGAAAGTAATCTAAAGGTGTGAGATCACAGGATCATGGAG
The DNA here is from genome assembly GCA_963966105.1 of Volucella zonaria. NCBI lineage: Eukaryota > Metazoa > Arthropoda > Insecta > Diptera > Syrphidae > Volucella > Volucella zonaria. The sequence goes on along the minus strand of OZ014532.1, from coordinate 110,876,252 downwards.
GCCAGTTCACAGGTCCATTACGCGAAATTATGCGCTCAGCAAATGTTTGCCGCAATAAATTGATGGTGTCGCGCGTCGTGTGGCATGTTGCGCCCCATCTTGTTGAAACCAAAGCTCTGTCACCTCAATGCCATTCAACTGAGGAACGAAGAAGTCTGAAATCATGTTTCTATAGCGCTCTTCAATGACGGTAACAATCTGGCCGGCGTCGTCCTTAAAAAAATATGGGCCGATGATTCCTCCAGCCCATACAGCACACCAAATAGTGAGTTTTAATGGTTGTAAGGCGTCTCCACAAAGGCTTCTGGATTTTTTCCACTTTTGCGTTGAAAATAAAGATCAAGCTGAACCATGCCCATTCACTGAACTTACTACGCGTATAACCGTCACGCGGTTTCAACTCTTGTATAAGCTGGATCTTATAAGCTTTTAAGCCAAGATCTTTCCGTAAAATCTTCCACAAAGTGGATGGGCATAGCTCCAATTGCTGTGCACGATGGCGAATCGACTTATCTGGATTCTCCTCAACTCAAATAACTTCTTCGTCACGGCACTATTTGTCATCTTCGGGGATGGGTATTATCCACTAGAATGTACATGGTGCGAAAACGTTTCATCGTGTTCCGAATAACTTGCTCAGATGAGCGATTATGTCGACCGTAAAATGGATGTAGCGCACGATAAGTTTGGCGAACCGAGCCATGGTTTTCAAAATCAGTTTCCACAATTTGCACGCGTTGTTCCGGCGTTAGTCTATTCATCGTAAAATGGCAAAACATATCAACTACAGTCTGTAGAAATAGCCAGTTTAAAAACCAAACCTCTAAAAAAACGCTCTTCACTATAGCTTGAACTATGTATACTTTGAAACACGGGTACTTGAAGATACGAGGGTTATCTGAAAAGTTAGCTGCACTCGTCAATAAAAGCTAGTGAATGCTACCGAAGTTTCAGTCATTTTGGACGCGCAGTTTTTAGTTGACAGTCGTTTGTATGAGTCGATGTGAGCATTTTTTGTGAAAATGGAAAAAAATGAGTATCGAGCTGTTATCAAATTCTTGTTTTTGAAAGGCAATATGCCTACGCAAATCAAAAATGAGTTGGACTTTGTGTTCCCCATACACCATCTGCACCATCATTTACCACAGTGAAATGTTGAGCAGCTGAATTTAAACGCGACCGTAAGAGCTTGGGAGATGATGAACGTTCGGGACGTCGAAAAACTGCAACTGCAAATGTCCAAAGAACGTGTTTGTTACATATTGAATCAAGATTTCGGCATGAGAAAGCTGTCCGCGCGTTGGGTGTCGCGTTTTCTTACATTAGACCAAAAACGTGTTATCCGAATTATTCCGGAACTCACTTTGCCTCGAACTTTTTTATAAGATTTCTGGTTTCTTTACGAAGACACTGCGGCTCTGCGTTCCACGAAGGAACGGGTGATCTCTGAACAGCCTCCTCCATCTTTGCTTTGTCCTGAGTTTAGGGAAGCACTACTGGACTTCCCGAGTTCCTCAATAAATCGTCTCCAGTTGGTTTTCTGTGGACTCCTGCTCTCCAACAAGATTCAGACCTCGCATACGATTCTGAATGACATACCTTAGCATACTTGTTAGATAACGTTAAGTCAATTACTTGCAGTATTGCAGATCAGACGACAGTATGAAATCCAGGAGATGATTGACTTTCACATTGCATTTGCTACTGCCCCAAGAAGTATTCTGAGCATCAGCATCGCAGCAGTTCCAGCTTCAAGGAATTACAGTAATCCATGGGTTCTACTACCGCCTACGCAACGACGAATTTGTGCCATATCTGCAGCAACTAAATTTTGATTACAAAATTGGCCAAGTTTAGATGGTGAAAGTGAGTTCGGCACATAAAGATAAGCTCTCAGTCTTTTCTATCGGTCATCGTATAGTGATGTGAAACCAATTTAACATCCAAATTTATCTATGCACTCCTCTGTTGAAAAACGTCTCAAACGACGCCGTTGACGAAGACCGAGTTGGTACGCGTTTCTCATCAAAACTGATCTGATCAAGGCTCTATAAGCAAAAAAACAAGGAAACTATTACCAATCAACAGAAAGAAGATATGGTACCCAAACAGCAATGCGTGCTCCCTTCAGTGATATCTATAGAAGCCGTGATCGTGATCCTGGCCATCTTAAACTTTTATGCACTAAGGACTGTAAGGAACATGTTTGAAGATGTCTTCTTTTAGAGTGGCCATAGTGTACTGCAACCGCCGGTGACGGTAAAAGGTTTGTTGGACTGAATCTTCCAATCATACGAGTAGAAGCACACGATGAAAATGATGTCACTAGGAATCAAATTTGACTCGTCCTATAACTATGTTACTTGAACAAATAGTAAGAGGCTTAGTGATTGAGTATGGGTTTTCAGAAGTCCTTGGAACTACTTTCATGGAAGCCGACTTTGATGTTATTGAAAGAACGTAGTGAGGGGTCGCAAATACTTTCCAAAGTGTTGAAAGAGAAGCTGTAATCATGGGTTTCGCTGTGAACTAGGATGAAATAATGTTGTTTTTGAGAAACGACGCACATAATAGACGTTACAAAGGATTGACAAAAGATTTTATTCTCCGAAACCCCATCAAACAGCCAGATCCAGCCAAACATCCAGTATTGACAGTCATTGTTTCTGCTAAGAAAATAATTAAATAACGAAACCTCTATTGAAGAAATGAGGACGCTTTATAGTATAACTTTCGTGTCATGCGTATTCTGTTGGTTTGGTTCAACTTGAGTTTGGAGGAGAAGATTAAAAGATGAATGGTCCTACAGCAAAGCGATCATTGCCAAGGAATTTAAGATCGAACGCTTAAGATGGTCGGGAAAATCTACGCCGCAGCCAAAATAGTCTGGTATTCGAGATACCAGAACAAAAACGCGTGACCAAAGGTGACTTGATGGTATATCAACTACTGATTCAAACACTATCATATTAAACGCCAAATACTGATTAAAAGAGTACTAATACCGCACTTGGCCCTCTACTAAGCAATAGTCATATAACCTGTGCCTATATTCTACAGACGCGCATGAAACGATCGATCGTGTGAATGTATCTTAATGGTGTTTCTGTTTTGCGTTCTTTTTTACGTTTTTTGGAAATTTATCTCCATTATGTAAATTCATGGCCACATAATACGTTGTTAAGGAAAAATTTATCTTTCGCAGTTGTGGTGATAAAATCTCTTCCCACTATCAATAGATAGTACACAACATGGAGGTTATTTTTTATCTTCAGATATACCATGGAATACCACGTCGTTTGGCAAATATGTATCTAGCGTGTGGCGAAGCTTATATAATCTAAGCCTGCTACTTGAGTAAATAGCATTTTGAAAGAAACTATGCGTCTTTCTTTGTTAAAAGCTGTAACAGCACTGTTCAAACGGCAAAGGGTCTTTGAAGGCTTAAAATTGTCAAATCTATAAGTGCTAAGTCAGTAAACAAATTCTTATCTGTTTTCTTAGTGCCACAAGTTGGAGAATGTTTGTGTAATCTTTCCCTTTGTGCTTTTTTTTTTTTGCGAAAACAACAATTTTTGCAGAATCGACTTGGGAAGATCCTTTCAAAAGAACCAGGCTATGGGTTAAATTTCAATAAGAGCTGAACGCTATCCTACTTTGAGTAGATGGTTTTACCAAAACTACCTTAAAGCGATGACGACCTATAACCGAATTGCAAAATTAGTCTTGATAATCAGCAAGGGCAGCAATTAGGAGAATTCACATTCCCCGCTTGTCAATGAGGAACAGTGGGTCCGTACTCTGGATGTAGCTTCTTAATTTGTCACCACTGTTCCATGTCGGAATCTTGGAATCGAGCCTCTGAATAGAAGAGTTCAGCTAAGTGAAAGAGCTTATACCAACTGTGCTTGGACAGGCAGTTTAGATACTTCAACCAGCGGTAATCTTAAAAGAGCTCTTTCAAAAGGTGATATTTTGAAGTAGCTAAGCTACTAAGCTGAAGTCGCATTCAAACATAAGAGTAAGAATGGCAATAAAAGTCTAAACAACGATTTTAATCCAAAGGGGCAATGTAAGCAATGGCAATAGTCCTGTAATTGTGGGCTCTACATTAAGCATACAAATCTCCACGAAACGGAATTTCTCCATCAACTCCTGCTTCCTAAGTTGTCTTTTGCAGATCCGCAATAGTCACCAAGCCAATAAGAATTGCAAGGAATCAGTGATTTGGTAACTAACAATCGGAGACCGCCGCAGTTTTTTTTTAAAGGGTAACAAGAGGTCATAGTAACCGGCTTTCTGAAGATGAATCACAGTGGGAAAACACCATGATTCGGTGTTGTGTGAAGAAAACCATACGATGAGCAGGAGAAGCAGTGATCAGGATCCACTAGCACAGTGACCTTCAAAATTATTACATGTACTCGTATCATAGTTAAGTTGTACTCGTACTCGTATTACTAAAAAGGAAGAAATAACCAAAAAAATTTATTGTAAATGATACGGACATTGGCTGGATGTCATTTTGATAATACGACGCAGCATATAATGCAGCGTAAGTAACTTATTGCAATACTAACCAGTGATGTGTGAACGTATTTTACCTGTAAGGCCGAGACCTACACTCAAACATTTGGAATCGATTTTGACGGTATTTCATTTCAAAGTCACTCCAATTATCGGCATCGTATTTCTTGAGTATTCTTCCTAACTCAGTTATGAGAACGAATACACAAGCAGGGGTGAACCTGATCCAACCAATAAACTTTGCTAGTTCAAGCGGTATCGGGCAAACTGTCACCATTTGGACACTCTTTTGTCTTTTTGGTTTAACTTGCACTGAAGTGATCAAAGCGTGTTAATTGCATTTCCACGAAACGGAACAAAATAAAACGGAGATGCCACCAGCTTGACAGCTGGACTCCTAGGACGTAAGCGTGTCAAAAATGCATCAAAACATATTGTAGGCGCCTATGTTAGGCAACTAGGTAGTAATCAATCCGAAAAGGAAATATTCTGGCCCGATTTTGACTAGCTTTAAATAGGAAAGAAATGCTTTTCATCGGGGCGCAGGCTTAGACGGAGACATTGGTGAATAGGATTGCGAACACAAAGTGAAAGAAACTCTACGGAGAAAGATATACTAGACTCATGAAAATCCCACGGTCTAAACATATTGATTGCATACTGCAGCGGTTCAGATAAGTTTGCGCATATTAGATTGTAGCTAGTGGTGCGAGTCAGGACGACTTACATTTACTCGTGCTTGTAAGTCTTCTCAGGTCAGTAGGTATAGAGAGTTCCAAAGCCGGACAACTTGAATAAAGGATTGGCGCTCAGAAGTGAGACAAAAGTATCATAGCTGAACTAGCGAAAACGATCTGTGCGATTGCAAAAATTGAAGCTTATTAAAGAGGTAAGCTGGCCCTCGAGTTTTAATAAGGCTATGCAGAAGGCAACGCGAGCTGTATTTTAGGAGGTTGGGAAGAGAACATCCACCTGCTTAGAAAAGTGATATGATCGCGCTGCCTGATATTAAAAATGTATCTCGCGATATTGTTGAAGACAATGTTAAGTTTTTTGAGACTATTGTGGACAGGCTTGCAAAAGATCTCACATCCGTGTAATAAAATTGGTAAAAGAAGAGTTTTTGCTAAGATTAATTTAGTTTTTGTTGACAGAAGATGTTGAGTGACCCAGAGGGTGCTGACTCATTGTAAACTTTGCCGATGATAGAATTAATGTGAGTAACCCAAGAAAGATTTGAATTAAAAGTCACACTAAGGCTTTTAGTGGAGACAGCCCACTCTATGGGCATTTGATTTATATGGAGAGGCTGAAGTTCTTCGGTGTACGAGGGCGGGTCATTAAGTCCGTGACTTTTTGAATTTCTGACCTCTTTACTGAAACAGCAACACTGCTCCTGTCAACAGGTATCTGTCAGTTGACTCCTGTCAAAATTTAAACTTGCTGCGTCAGTTAGTTTGTGTTTGACAGCTATTTTTATCAGACTACTCACTAATTTGAGGAGAAAATGGAAAAAAGTGAATTTCGTGTGCTTATTAAGCATTATTTCTTGCGAAAAAAAACCATTACCGAGACCAAGGCTAAGCTTGATAAATACTATGGGGACTCTGCACCATCGATTTCAATGGTAAAAAAGTGGTTTACTGAATTTCGTTGTGGCCGTACAAGCACTGAAGATGCCGAACGTCCTGGACGCCCAGTTGAGGTCTCTACACCCGAAACAATCGAAAAAATTCACGATATGGTGTTGGGGCGTAGGGATCTCGCATGGCTCAGTGGTTTCAATTTTGAATGATCACTTGGGCATGAGAAAGCTTTCCGCAAGATGGGTGCCGCGTTTGCTCACAGTCGACCACAAACGCAATCGTGTAACAACTTCACAGGAAGGTTTGGCGTTGTTTAATCGCAATATGGAGGAGTTTTTGCGCCGTTTTGTAACCGTGGACGAAATATGGATCCATCACAACAAACAACAGTCAAAACAGTGGGTTTCTAAGGGTGAATCGGCGCCAAAGAAGGCCAAGGTGGGTTTGTCAGCCAATAAAGTTATGGCGACTGTTTTTTGGGATGCACGCGGGATAATCCACATTGACTACCTTCAAAAGGGAAGAACAATCAATGAGGAATATTATGCCAACTTATTGGACCGATTCAATGACGATTTGAAAAAAAAACGACCTCATTTGGCCAAGAAAAAAGTTCTTTTCCACCAAGACAATGCAAGGGTGCACACATGTGCAGTTGCCATGGCAAAAATCCATGAATTGGGCTATGAATTGCTCCCTCATCCACCCTATTCTCCAGATTTGGCTCCGAGCGACTACTTCTTGTTCCCAAACCTGAAGAAATGGCTTGGTGGAAAAAGATTTGACTCCAATGATGAAGTCATCTCGCAAACAAAGGCCTATTTTGAAGACTTCGACAAATCATTTTTTTTGGAAGGGATAAAAAAATTGGAGAAGCGTTGGACAAAGTGTATAGAGCTCAAGGGAGACTACTTTGAAAAATAAAATTATTTTTTTATCAAAAAAATCTGTTTTAATCCAAAAGTCACGGACTTATTGACCCGCCCTCGTATTAAGAGTACTTTCGACTTGTCAGCATTAAGTCGAAGATCATGTTTAATTGACCAGTCATGAATTCTAGCAAAATCTTCGTTTTAGAGGTCTATAGCAGAGTTAGTTTCTTTTGTTGGGCAGTTTATCATAAGTTGCACAACATCAGCGTACATACACCCTGAATGACTCGAACTACAACCAACTTCAGACTGCTATAATTTCCAAACCGATCATGACAGTGAGCTCAAATTTTGACATATGACAGATAATTTTATTATTTACAAACATTTTAAACGATTTGCGTCTCAGTTGTGTTGAAAAATTTTTATCCGCGATGGAATTCAAACGTGATAGTGTGATTGCTTTATATTTGGCTGGAAAACCACAAGTACTATAGCTATCGTTAGAGCCCTCCAGCACTGCAAAGTGAATAAATGATTTGTGTTTCGAACCAAAGCTCGTTACCGTGATACTGGCAGCGTTGCAAAATGCCATGGAGGTGGTCATAAAAAAACAGCAACATTGGCAGAAATGGTTCAAAAAGTGAAGGCTCGAATTGAGCGAAATCCGCGTCGAAGTTGAAGAAAAATGGCTCGTGAGCTCAACATATGTGTGGAACGGATGCAACACATACTGAAAAATGAGCTAGGGCTCAAGCCATTGAAGTTCCAAAAAGCACACGATCTTACACTGAAAAAAGTTAGAGTCGAAAGAGCGAAGGAATTGCTACACTTGCTCGAAAGTGATGAGTTGCCGAATTTGGTTTTTTCCGATGAGTCGCCATTTGTTATCGAGCAATATGTCAACAAACAAAATGACCGAGTTTACTTGCCCGGGAGGTCCTTTGAAAATTTACATCTTCGGACGGCCACCAGAAAGCAGGCAGCACCGATGGTGATGGTTTGGGCAGCCATAACCGCCGATGGTAGCTCTCCGCTTGTGTTTTTGGAACGTGGCGTCAAAATTAATACGATCGTATACCGTGATACTGTCTTAGAGGCAGTATTGAAACCATGGGCAAACAATCATTTCGGTCGGAGACCGTGGACATTTCAACAAGACTCGGCACCATCTCACAAAGCGCGCGTCAACCAAGATTGGTTAAAAAACAATGCTCCACACTTCATTTCTTCGACACAATGGATTGCAAATTCTCCGGATGCAAATCCGTTGGATTACTCTGTCTGGGGTATTTTGAGGGCGATGGTTGGCACTAAAAAATACCAAAGTTTGGACCACCTCAAACAAGCACTTCGCCGGGAATGGGCCAAAATACCGCAGAGCCACTTGCGTGCAGCGTGCGGTGCTTTCTTCGGCCGTCTCAAGGCCATTATCCGCGCTAAAGGTGGACATATTGAAAACTACTGATACAATTTGAAAATTGATGTATTTTTCAACAGTTTTTGCTTTGGCACAATAAAATTTATCAAAATTGGACAATTTTAAAAAGTTGGAGTTCGCATCATTCACCCTGTATAGACTTTCCAATGCTTGGCAGGTTGTTCACATATAAGGAGAAAAGAGTAGGTCCAAGGATTGATCCCTGTGGCACTCCACTCTGCACGCTTAAAAAATTCGAACTATTCTCACCAATGCAAACACATTGTTTTCTTCCATTTAAGGCTTAAGACCTGATAAGAGCTACAGACAGAGAGGAAAAAGCGAAACAGTTTTTAAGCTTGCTGCAAATGACCACGTGATTGACTGTGTCAAATGCCTTTGGAAAGCCGAGCAATGATAATTAACAGCGTCGGATAGTTCCTATCCATTGCGTAACGAATCTCTTCTACTATTAATATCAGCGCAGTGTTGCAGCTCCTATTGGGCCGAAAACCAGGCTGATGTTTACGTTCAAGAGATTTAAATACACTTGAAATGCTTGCATACAGTGCGAACGAAGAAAATCAGGGAGGATAGAAAAAAACGTACCGGTGAACGTTGGTTTTAAATGTTTGTTATAACGACTAGGAAACACAGAGACCGACAGGGCATTCCATAAGCGAGTTGTGCGGCTTACGAAAGAATCAAGATATTTTAGAGTACGTCCGAAAATGGGCTTAAGGGTATACTGATGAGAATTCATAGCGAGACGGGTCTTACGGTTGATAGTTTGAATGGGCGGAATGCTACTGGCGATTTCAATAGAGCACTGGTGGTGGAAATAACCGCAAAACAAAGTGAGACAGGTGACATTACGTCGGTGTTCTGAGTGATATTGGTATCACCTATGAGTTTTATCGCACGGTTTTGGATCCTATCTAGCAGGTGCAGAAATGTTTTGGGCGCACCCGACCAGATGTGGTCATTGTACTCCAATTTCGGGCGGATATATTGAGGCCAGATCAGAGTGGTGAAGTATTTCTTGCTTCGCTTGAGGAAACCTAGACATTTTACAGAATTTTTGACGACATCGAATATGTGGTCATTCCTACGTAAGTTGTCATTGACACATATACCGAGAGTGGATTCGACGATGCAAGTGCAATTCATGTACATATATTGGACACCAGACAGGATTGTGTTTTGTTAGCATTAAATTCCACTCTGTTGATAGTTATGCTGTTAATATCGGGATTTAATGAGCTTGACATACGCTGGCATTCCCGTTCTGCAGCCGAAGAGCAGGGACTTGAGTCCGGGAACGAATGTGAAAAGCAGAGAGTACTGTCATCAGTAAAGGAATAAATTGGATTAGAAGTAAGCAGACAAGAGATCGTTAATGAAAATTAAAAAGAGTGTCGGAGACAGAACGAAGCCCTGGGGCACACCAGCATTTATTTTGTGAATATCAGACTTGAAACCATCCAAGATAACTTGAATAGAACGTTTTGAAAGGTGATTTCTAATCCAACGAAGGAGAGGGTCATTGATCCCAAAAGCCCGCATTTTCGACAAAAGAGCCTGATGTCAGACTCTGTCAAATGCCTTAGAAATATCAAGTGCAACTATCTTGCTTTCGCCTGATTGGTGTAGACTTTGGTTCCACTTTTCGGTGAGACATGCCAACAAATCACCAGTGAACCTGTTGCAACGAAAACCGTATTGCCGGTCATTGAGAAGTTTTCGAGTTTCGAGATATTTCATGAGCTGACGGTTTATCAGCGTTTCCTTGGCCTTGGAAAGAAGGGACGTAGGTGCAATGGGTCTGTAGGAGGAGAGAGAAGAAGATTCGCCTTTTTTAGGGACGGCCTGGACAAATGCTGTTTTTCATATGCTCGGAAAGAGTCCTAAAGAGTAGAATAGATGAAAAAGCTTACACAGTGGTTTTGCCAGCGTGGAAAAACACCTCTTCAGGTGAAGGGGAGATATACCATCTGGACCAGCGGATTTATGTATGTTGACATCTTTAAGTACTCTTGCTACCCATTGTAGATTCGACGCACTCAAGTGTAAGCGGGGACAAAGCACAATCCGGGAGTGTTGAACTAGCCGCAAGGTGTACAGCAAGCAGATTGGCGTTGTCCAGAGAGCTGACAGCTGGAATGTCATTGTAAATGAGCTTTGGGATGGAGAATGAGGCAGAATTTCTAATGTTTTTGACGAATGACCAAACATTTTTACTGCCTTTGGGACATTGCAGTATTTTTTGCCTCAGTTTTTGGTCGTATAGAAATTTCACGCTCTTGAGAAAGACGTTGCAGTCATTCCTGGGTCGTTTGAACTTTTTTCGGTTTTCCTCTGTCGTGTTGGTCTTGAAGGACCGAAAAACAATTCTCTAACCCTGACAGCCTCTTTACAGTTCGAGTCGTACCATGCCCCGATGAGGGATAAAGTTTCTCATTCCAATGAGAGTGGTGTCTGTGATCATATCGGCAGCGGCATATACGTCGTTGTCGAGGAAACATAACGACCAGTTAAAATTCCTTAAGAAGCTGTTAAGACCGCTCCAGTTGGCTTTCTCGTATTGCCATACGGTTCTTTTAGGAATTTTTTCTCTAACTGTGTGGTCGGTGTACGAGAAATTAGCTGATATGACACAATGGCCCGACAAGCCTAGAGCGGAGAGCAAATCACATCAGGGTGAGACGTTAAAAACAAGTCCAGGGTGTTGACGGTACCACTATTAACGTCTGGTATTCGTGTGGTACTCTCATTCGGCTGTTGTCTGTCCAGAATGTCGAAGCCACCCAGAATTGTGTATATTGGAATAGGCCGTAATGACGATTTCAGTATGAGGATACAGGGATACAATTCTTCGAATGGAGTCAGACAGCGCGTTAAACTCATGAAAGTTCGAGCAACTCGAGTTGTAAATAAAGCAGTAGTGCATAATTTGCTTACGGAGATGGAATTTTAACGACGTAAAATTGAATTCCGGATTGGACTGGGGACTACATTGTGGTGGAGTTTGGTAAGCCACATCACTACGCACGTAAATGGCGAGACCGCAGTGAGAGAAGAATAATGGCACTAATTCGTAGCCAGGTAGCTTCAGATCAGAGTGATCTGAGACGTGTGGGCGGGGATCTGCCTGTGTTTCACTAAGTGCCAAAACAGCTATTCTATATTTACAGACGTAGACGTACGCAGAAAAGTGAATACTTTTAAGCCAAACGCAAAAAACGCAAACACAGCTGTGAAGTAAAAATTTAGAGTTGGTTTACCGAATCATATAGAACTAAAGAAACGCTCGAAATAATTTTTTTGTTGTTCAGTATACGGCCTAGAAATCGAACCAAGACCTTATAGCATAGTAGCCGATAAACTGAACCCCTGCCATGCCGGTCGCCGCGGGCCAGAATTTCTCTCGGAGGAGGTAATTCCATTTCAAGAGTCAAGCTATTGTGGATGTCTGAAATGTTTGGTTTGATAAGTGGAATATTATGGAAATGGGAGGTAGAAGTATTTCAGGTAGAGACTCCTTTTGGACCTAAAATGGGTAAAAACAGTTGATCAATACTAAAAAACCATTCAATGACATCAATTCAACTCGAATATGGAAAGGGGTTTTGACATCGACATCAGCTCGTCAGCTCAAGTAAGCATTTTTAGTTAATCTTTGGAGAGAATAAGGAGTTTTGATATCGCGGAGCCAAATATGATGAAGAATTTGAGACTGCTCCTAAACAGGACAGCTTCTATGAAAGGATTTGAAAATTAAAAGTTTTTTAACGAACAACTTTATAAAGTGTGAGCCAGCAACTAGTGTGGAAGTTTTCATTAAATGAAATACGCAGTTATTATGAAATCAATATAGAATTTTATTGATTAATAAAGCTCAATTCATGGCAATTATGAATTAAATACAACATCGTTCATGTAAGCATCACGGTTTCTGTTATAAGCGACCATCCGAAGGTCAAAATTATCGATGACTTTTTGAAGAATAAGTGGGGCAATGACCGCAATTTCAGGTTGGATGTTATGTTTGAGATCCTGAATTATTGCTGGGCTATTGGCATAGACCTTTCTCTTCGAATAACCCCACAGGAAGAAGTCTAAAGGTGTCAAATCGCAAGATCTTGGAGGCCAATCAACTTCTCTAACCGATGCGATACGATCTTCGAATTTCGTAGGCGATAAATTGATTGATTAGTGGCAGAGATCGTCTAGACATAATTCATTCAAATTTGAAGAAAAAATAGACAGTCAACATGTTGCGGTAACGTTCTCCATTCACTGTAACTGGCTTTCCAGCCTCATCTTCGAAAAAGTGCGCGACAATGATGAAACCAACCCATAATCCGCACCATGCAGTCACTTTTTTGGGATGCATTGGCTTTTCGTGGATCTCGTATGGGTTTCTCGGTTCCCAGAGACGACAATTTTGTTTATTTACGCAGCCCGCAGCCATCCATCCAAAAATGGGCTTCATCGGAAAAGATCAAATTCGATGACAAATTGTCCTGGGGACGCAACATCAAGTTAACAAATCACCGACGTTGTAGCTACAATTGTTGTGTAATTTGGATTTTATAGGCGTGCAAATGAAGATCAAGTTTTAAAATTCGCCGTAAAGTGCCATAAGTGAGGCCCAAATGTTGACTTCGGCGACGAATTGAAGTGACTGCCTGGTTTTGAATACTTTCGCTCACAGTTGTGATGTTTTGGCGTGTTCGTGCTGGCCGAGCATGCTGATATGGAGTTTGACCCGATACAGAATCGGTGTCTTCAAAACGTTTCACCATTGCACGAATTCCGGCCTCATTAGGGCGATTATGCTTCTTTTTTTTTGTTAAAGAACTTAACACTCAAGTGGGTATGAATACACTTATAATGCCTCAGCATGTGTTAAGTTTTTTGTAAAATGGGATAGAAAGAGAAAGAAAGACGTTTGGACTCATTTTCGTAAGAAGATTGAATAATAAAAATGCGTTGTTGGGTGGCAAACAACTCCATGCATAAAATTGACAAAGATTGCATGACATCTGTCAAAAAAATCAACCACATTGGATTCAGTAAATGACAGTAATTGACAGCCAACATCCACACCATCTGTTGGCTCTCACGAGAACAGTTCGAAAAGTATTTGGTGCGTAACTAATAGATGGCTCCGGCAGTAAGTGCTGGTCGATTTTGACATATGCAAAACGTCATAAACCAAGCTTAGACATATGGTAAACAAACCGTTTTGACACATTAGTGATTTTGTTTTGGAGCCATATACTTTTGGTTGTGTGAAAATGTCTGATTTTGCGCCAAATAATCGTCATTTGCAGGAAGTGTTGATTTTCTTCTTTCATCCGGAGAAAACGGTGGCATCGAGAGCTCCAAAAAGTTTACGGAGATGCTGCTCTAAGTGAAACAACGTGCCGTGATTGGTTCCGTCGATTCAAAAACAGTGATTCCGATGTTGACGACCGTTCGCGTGAAGGAAGGTCAAAATTCTTCGAAGGCGCTGAATTGGAGGCATGGGGATCCAAGCCAAACGCTAGAAGAGCTTGCTTCAGCATTAAGAGTTACCCGCCAAGCCATTTCCAAGCGATTGCATGCGTTGGGAATGATTCAAGAACAAGGAATTTGGGTTCCTTTTGATTTGAAGCCAAGGGACGTTGAGTGTCGTTTTTTCGCCTGTGAACAACTGCTCCAGCGGCAAAAAGGGAGGGGTTTTCTTCTTTTCTTCATCGCATCGTGACGGGTGGTGAGAAATGGAGTTATTACAGCAACTCAAAAAGAAGAAAGTCATGAAGACTGCCCGGTCATGGTTCTACGTCGTCGGCTCGGCCGAATATTAACGCTGCGAAGGTTTTGCTGTGTATTTGGTGGGACCAGGTTGGTGTTATTTGTTATGAACTATTGAAAACCAATGAAGCCATCACTGGGGAACGGTATTAACTTCAATTGATGCGATCGAGGCGAACACTGCGCGAAAAACGGCCAAAATACGAACAGAGGCACGAAGCGATTCTACAGCATGGCAAGCTGGAAACGCTCAAATGGGAAGTCCTACCCCACCCGCTATATTCCCCAGATATTGCCCCCTTCGATTATTACCTGTTTCGTTCGATGGCACATGGCTTAATTCGTGGATAGCCTCAAAGATGAACACTTTTACCGCAACGGTATTCGAGCTCTGTCAGAAAGATGAGAAAAAGTTGTAGCTAGCGATGGACAATGAATGATTCATTTGTAACCATTTTTTCACAATAAAGTTGCATATTCATTGCATAACTTAGTTGCGTACCTAATAATAGTTACAGCGCAACTGAGTAGACTAGGTAAGATGGCTGTAAGCCACTTAAACCAACATCAGCTCAAATATCCTTAATCCTTCCAGATTGGCATATAAGTAACTACCATTAGTTCAGGAACTAAAGCTACAAGATGTAGACTCAACGCTGGTCTCATCATCGATCCTCATTTTCTAAAAGTAACCGAACAAGGATCAGTGATATGGATGACTTGTGGACAGTAGGATGGCGAATGGGTTATCGCCTCTTAAAAAGATCTTGTCTGCTGTATTGTGCGAATGACTCGATCATCTAATTTGACCATATCAGTGTAAATTTAGGCCGGATAAATCCATAATTGACCAAATATTCAGGCTACAGCAGATCCTAGGGACAACATTAGATTTCTAGTATGACATATCCTAACCTCTTATAGATTTAGTGCCGGATGCAGTAGAATCCATAGAGACTAGCTAAACAGAGCCATACCCGGCTGAGGAGTTATTGTCAAGCTTGTCCAAATTTAGCATAAAGGCGGTAGAGAGCGATCGCTGCTAGATAAAGATCAGGAGCAACCTTACGGAGACTTGTAATGCCAAAAAGGGTTCAGACAAGATTCTTGAGAAAATTGTGCGAGGCTTGCAAGCCAGCAACAGAAGCACAATCTTTCTAAAAAGTCTATGGAAATACTAGCGTATTGACAGAACGCAGGGATCTGTCGCTGGTGCGTTTACAAGAATTGAAATAGAAGCTGCAAAATGGCCTTAGCTGTGAACCAGGGGTAAACCAAATATACATGTGCTCTCAACAAAAGTGAATGCACATTAAATTTTGGTGGGGGCGAAAGCCCCCATTTATTCGGCTTAAGGTTGGTTAGAGTGGTGAAGGAGAACGGATTTGAAGTAGGAAGTGGTGCGGTGGAAGTCAAAGACGCTAGGGTTTGAATTAATTTTTTGTAGCATACGCGCGATAGGTGGTGTGGTGGGTTGGGAGATAGAAGTGACGAGGGGTACGTGGATTACGAGGTTTAGTGTTGAGGAAAATAGAGTTGTGAAGGGACGCGCATTCAACCTGACCTGAAAGAAGTCGATGAATGAAGAGAAAGTCGGCTGCATCTCTGCGTTCCTCAAGGGTGTTTAGGTTAATAAGATTGAGACGGTTTTGATAGGGAGGTAGAGTAAAAGGACCAGGGCAAACCTCGAAGAGCAAATCGAAGAAAACGGCGCTGGATGCTTTCGATTCTCGAGATATGAACGCGATGATATGGGGACCATACTTGACTGGCGTACTCTAGGGGGGGAAAAGGTGATGGATTGGCATTTGATGATATTAAGTTCCAAACAATTTTTGAGGCACCAGACCGAAAAACTATCAAGGTCTTGTTGAAGAAGGAAGGAGTCATGGGGAGAGGAAATGGTTTTGAAAAATTTGGCATCGTCGGCGTAAAGGGAGACGGACGAGTGTTTGATGATCCTATCGAGATCATTTATGGTTAATATAAAGAGAAGGGGACCGAGATGGCTACCTTGAGGAACTCCAGAGGTGGCCAAAAATGGAGCGGAGTGGGCTGACCTAAAACGAACACTGTAAAAACGGTTTTCGAAGTAAGAGGATATCCATTTTAACAGTATGGGTTCAAAGCCGAGGGCAAACAATTTGAAGAGCATTAATCGATGGGAGATTTTATCGAAAGCTTTGCTAAAATCGGTTGCAACTACATCGACTTCGGTGCCGTTCTCTAGGGCAGAGATGGCAAAGGATACGAATTCAACAAGATTTGTGGTGGTTGACCTACCCTTTAGGAAGCCATGTTGTCTAGGGGAAATAAGTGATTTGCATTGGAAGCTTAGAGCTTCATACAAAATACTTTCGAGGAGTTTGGGTATATGGGAGAGTTTAGCGATTGGACGATAGTTTGTTATTTCGTTCTTTGATCGTTTTTTGTGGATCGGGGTTATAAAGGAGGTTTTCCAAACCTGAGGAAATTCACCTTGTGAAAGTAATAGACGAAAGAGATCAGAAAGGGCAAGGGAAAGAGACGAAGAACATTTTTTAAGAAATATGGCAGGGAGGCCATCTGGACCGGGTGTAAATTCGTCATTGAGTTGGTGTAATTTATATTCGATATAGGAGGGGTCCAAGATGTGAGAGAGAAGTGGGCCGTTGGAGAAGTTCAGTAGGTAACGAAAATAGGATGGATCTGGTACAAAGGAGTCGTTGGTGAAGGATTGTTTAAAGAAGCTGGCAAATAGGTTGGCAATAGTGAGTGGATCTGTTGATGACTTGTTGTTGAAAGAGGGGGAAGGAGGGTAACCATCGGACTTTCTTTTGTAGTTAACAAATTGGTAAAAGGACTTAGGGTCATTTATAAGGTTGACTTGCGCATTATTAAGGTAACGCTGGTAAAGGGAATCGTAAAGTTCGGTAAAATGAAGATAAGCACCAAGATAGTTGGAATAGTCGGACAAGGATCTGGTACGCTGGAAAACAGCCCATAACTTGTTTCGTAAGGAACGAACCTTGCGATTATACCAGGGAGGACTAGTAGATGATGTTTGAAGGCAGGAAAACGGAATGTAAAGGCTGAAAGAATTAAATATTTCTTTATAAAAAATGGATAAGGCATCATTTACACTTAGGTTATGAAAGTTAAAGGGGGATCTGCTAAGGTAGTCACTGATTTTGTGAAAGTTTGCTTTGTGAAAGTCGTAGGATGAGAGAGTTGTGGGAGGAGTGGACTGGAGAGAAGAGTTATGAAAAAATGAAAGTAGAAGGGGGGGTGGGGGGGGGTGGTAGTTGTCGATTGTAGAGAGAGATAGTGGACAAAGTGAGACTGAGGAGTTAATTGAATCTGTTGTGAAAATAAGGTCCAATTGCCTGCCCATATAGTTGGATACGCCACTGACTTGGCATAGACTTGAGTCTGTTAAGCGATCTAAGAAGAGACATTCCTTAGCTGAGTTGGCATTTGAAGCGATGAAGAACGATTGATCGTCTAATGGAATCCACTGTAGCTGAGGAAGATTAAGGTCGCCGAAAATAAAGATATCGTCAGTAGAGTCAGACAGATCAATTAAATAGTCGATCGCATCGACAACAAGTTGGTAAGATTCGGTAGGTTGAGCTGACAGGATGTAGCAACATAAAACGTAAAGGGACTTGAAGGGGAGTGATATTTTTATAGCGACAAAGTCGACTTTAGAGGATGAAGAGATGGTAATGAGAGAAGAGTTAAGGCTGTTGTGGATCGCCAGTAGGACTCCTCGAGAGGGGGAATCATCATGTGGGCGGGTAGGATTGTCGTCGCGAAAAACATTAAAAGTAGGGGGGAACAACTCCTGGTTCTTTATGTCGGGAATCAAATTGGTTTCAGTCAAAGCGTAAATATCAAAGGGAAGAGAATGCGATTGACGTAGGACAGCATTGGTTTTAGAGCGAAGACCTCTTACATTCTGGTAGTAAAATGTAAGAGGGATGTTGTGGGGTGGAGATGTATGGCGGGATGGTTTAAGTGCTGACGAGGAACGCACGTTATGGACGAAAAAATTCATCGTGGTCAGCTCGGCTTCTCTGTAGGTGTGAGACTCGTTTAGAGTGAACGTAGTGGCCGAAAGCAGCAAGGTCGTCTGCTACTTTCTGAGGGGACATGCTAAAAATCTCGTGGTACCTGACATAAAGGTTCCTGGGACTGATAGGGTCGGTAGGGAGGCCTTCCTGCTGGCTGGATACCATGACGCTGGTTTTGGTCTTCCCTTCGTAGCAGACCGAGTCCGATTTGTCATGAAGATAGGCGAACATTGGGGAATCGAACAGAGTTTCAGAAAGACGGCTATAACTTTGTCTCCCTAGATAACGACACCTCATTCGAAATCAAACGAACAGCCGCACTAGGTAATCACCGTTTCTTTGGGCTTCTTTGGAAGAATCATTAAGCAAACTGTTAGAGCATGTAAGATTCTTATAAGCACCTTCGCTGCCTTCGGATGAAGAAATATTTGGCCGTTTTGAACGAACCTAAGGTGAGGAGAGGGAACAGAGACATCGACGTGGTCAGATTAGCACATATGTTCCCTGAGATACGAGTATCTAGAACATGTAGAACGATTGCATGCGAGTATTAATATTATTTTATTATTAGAAAAAGCTCGCCACAAAAACTGGTATCTAGCACAAAAGATGCAAGACCTTCAAATCAATAATAAAAAAAAAAATTCTTTTACTCCTAAAGACATCCAAACAGACTTGAAAAGAGAAAAGGAAAAATAGCAAATCCACTTTCAAACTAATTAAGTTCATCTAGTTACGGTCTACTGATGTCTCTATGTGGGTGGGGTAAAGATAGCCGTACGAATACGTTCTCATACCTCTAAATCACATCTGGATACACAAATCACAAGCAGCGATATTCACTCAAGTGGAAGATGATTTTCTCGTTCCCTCAGTCTCTTTCTACACACTTTTCTTGTTTTCTTCATTTCAAATTCAAAGCAAATCGGTACCGAGTAGTTCCTCCTACATTGGCATCTCAAAAAGGACCATTTTTTTATTTTCCACTTTTTTTTTTAAGCTAAATCAAAGATATCCTGAAGCTGACATCACAAGGTGAAAAATCAAATGCCAATCTCTTTGATTATATACGAGTATCTGGCTGAAAAGTCATTGCAATCTCTGTGGTCGACAGAAAGTTAAAAAAAAAAAATAAAAATTAAGAAAAAACACCCGCAATTCGAGTACTCGTAGATTGATTTCCAAGCAGTGTTTTCTTATCCCGTCATTTGGAAAGCACATGCTAATTACCAATTCTGCAATGTCAATCCGTTTTCTGTTTGGCTTTCGAGCTTTCATTTCTTTTTTTTTTTTTTTTTTTCATCAAAAGCTAATTGCCATCGAAATCAATTAGAAGGCGACGTAGATACGTAGAGTATCTGAGATGTTTTAAGATTTATTTGTAAGGATAAATAAGGATGATCTAAGTAGTAATACTTACCTAAAAAAATCATTCCTACAATATAACTTAGATTCTCTACTAAAACATTTATCCGTAAGCGGTTGAAGGCATTCACAGCAGCGCACACATGATGCATGCCATCCTCGTTCGAGGACATTTAATAAAAATTTATCTAAAATTGGTTTATTACATCCTGCACAGGGATCGCCCACACCCACAGGCGGTTCCCCTCGACCTGAAATTAAAAGAAAAAAAAAATTTGAAATTAGATGGATGGACATGGACAAAATTAGGGTAGTGGTACGAGTAAGTACCCATAAAAACGGCACGTAATTATGATTCTAGAGATTTCAAAGATTTTCGGAGTAATGGCCATTGACACGTTTAAAAAAAAAAACTCTCTATAAGTTCTTTTATGCTCGGCGGACTTATCTCAGATGATATTTGTCGTGTAGATCTTAAATCTCGTGAATGACTCTATAACTTACAAGAACGTGGCCATGACTTGTGTCTTCCTGATGTTATGAGGAAGGACACGCGTTAATATAAGATCCAACATTTCCAGGAAGTCTTATAATGCAAATATAATTATAAAAAAAACACCTTTAGTGCATTTTATGCTACAATCTTGCTCTGAAACTGAAGAAAGCTTCATCACCTATTGTAGATACCGTCCAAAAGGCATTTCTTATCAAATACTTTGGACGAGACTTGCATACAGTGACTAGTGATGACTAGTGACTAGGGAAGATATAAGGATTTTTCAGCATCTAGACAGGTAGTCGAACGACAGAGGAGTTGAAACCAACAGAAGCCTTTAAAACCCCATAGTTCAATGGCTACTGGTACTAACTCTTCAGGATGAGGGTTGTGGTTAACTGCCCTACCACGTTAAACACTATACGTTGCGAAGTAACTGACAGCCTCGGATAGGGATGGATTTACAAAGTGCCATCCAGAGAATGCGATGGGATTGATTGTTGTAGGGAGCAAGACGAGGCCCTGCTTCGATGTGGCTTTGTAGAGGAAGACTTAGGCAAGAAGTCTTCCATAGAGAAAAATGACGACTTTGCCAAAGACTACTTCCACCTAGACCAAGACATATGAGCAATGTTCTAAGCATGAGGTTAAGATTGTCATTGACGATTTTATGGCCAAGTTAGGAAAGTATTGCATGTCAGGCGGTGCAGCGCTGAAAATGGACTCAGCCTAATCGACTTTGTGGCTGGACGAAATTTTATCATATTTCGCCTACGCTCTCCCACTCAACAACCTGACTGCCACCGGATCATAAAACGGCCAACTATAGTGATCGACGCAAGACACAGCTCCATTAATCTGGATATCCGAATATTTCGAGGAGCGGACATCAAGACAGAATATCCAATGTGCGAATACGAATACCCCGGACGAAAGAACATTGAAGAAGTCTTATGAAGGAAGTCAACGTCAATGTGAGCAGCTTTATTCGTAGGGGATCCAATTGTCACAAAACCATTAGAGTCGCTGCATCTGATGCGTTAAGTGTCACCCACCACCACCGCCACAACGAAAAATCTGATTCGATTGACAGCCAATGTTGCAAGAAGGGCAAGAGTTGCTTACAGACCCTACTAGCAAAGCAGACGAGACAAATATTGGCTTCCATCGAGTCCATCGAGTCCATGTGTGCTCCTTCTGCTCCTTCTGCAGACATGATCTGCAGAATTTTTATCAAAATGTGAGTAGGACTTGCCATAAATATACAATAATCATGCAGATAGAGGAAAGTCAAAGCTGTTAAATGGATAAGGCGGTTCAAAAATCTGCTGTCAGGCAGAGTGAACCATTCAATGGGGCTGATGATGGATGAAACTTCGTCGGCCAGACTAAGAAGAAATCTGTGAAATGATGAAGGAGCACACACCAATTCTTCTGTAAAGTATGCCCGGTGAATGGAGTGTCAACATCGTCAACCAATATGCTGTCGAATATGCAGAACTAACAGATCGAGCAGTACTCTACTGCGGCACACTACTTTGAGGTGATAAAAGTCTACTGGACTGCATTGTAAATTCCATCAATGACATCCTCGTATAGATCGACTCAGAAAGCAGCTGAGAACCAAATCAACGGATAATGAAGTAAGCTCTATATGGGACCCTAATCGTCCTAGCCGCACTACATGGCGCGCGAGCATGGCCTTTATCAAAGTTCAACGCAAATGCGCTTGGTTATTTTGAGAGAAAAGTTCTTCGGGCGATTTTCAGTCTCACTAACCTTGTGAGGATGCTTACAATTCATCGATTCCGATGCCTAGGAAGGCCACCGCTCAGGGCCGAAATGTTTTCGAATCCATACTAGTGGGAATTTTTTTTTATAATCTGCGCTCGCTCAAGGGATTAAAATGTAACCTTAAAATGCTACCACATAACGCAGGCGAAGGAAAATTAGGGAGGAAAACAAGAGAGGTCGGTACCTCTGTACGTTGGTTTTAAATGTTTGAAGGTTGTAATGACAAGGAAATAAAGAGCCACGCAGAGCATTCCATAAGCGAGTTTTACGGCTTAGGAACGAATCACTGTACTTTAGAGTAAGTCCGCAAGTGGGCTTGAGGGTATACTAATGAGCTTTCATAGCGAAACGGGTGTTAAGGTTTGAAGAGGGGGAATATTACTGGAAATTTCAATGGAGCACTGGTGGTGAAAATAGTCATAGAGCAAGGTAAGGAAGGGGACATTACGTCGGTGTTCAAGGGTATCAATTAATTGCGTATTATTAGCATCATTTATAAGTTTTATCGCACGGTTTTGAATCCTACTTAGAAGATGCAGAAGTTTTTGGAAGCATTTCACCAGATGTGAGCACTGTACTCCAATTTTAAGCGAATAAATGCCCTATTAATTAAGGCTCGATCATAGGGGGTAGGGTACTTTTTACATCGCTCGAGGAAACCCAAACATTTCGCAGTATTTTTGACGACACCGAATATGTGGTCATTCCAACGCAAGTTGTCATTCACAGATATATCGAGAGTGGAAAGTTTTTCGGCTACGTCAGGCAGGATTGTGTTTTGGAAGCATTAAATTCCACTCGGTTGATAGTTCCCCAATTGGTTATGCCGTTAATATCGGGATTTAATGAGCTTAACATACGCTGCCATTCCCGTTCTACAGCCGAAGAGCAGGGGCGTGAGTCCGGGAACGAATATGAAAAGCAGAGAGTGCTGTCATCAGCAAGGAAATACATTTGATTTGAAGTAGCAAACAAGAGATCGTTGATGGAATTAAAAAGAGTGTCGGAGACAGAACGGAACCCTGGGGCACCCCAGCATCACTTTCTTGGATATCAGGCTTGAAACCATCCAAAGCAACTGGAATTGAATGATCCGAAAGGTAGTTTCTAATTCATTGAAAAAGAGAGTCATCGATCTGACCAAACTTTGTCAAATGCCTTAGAAATATTAAGTGCAACTATCTTGCTTTCACCAGATTGATATACGCTTTGGTTCCACTTTTCGGTGAGACATGCCATCAAATCATCAGTGAACCTGTTGCTACGGAAACCGTACTGCCGGCCATTAAGAAGTTTTCGTGTTTCGAGATATTTCATGAGCTGACGGTTGGTCAGCGTTTCCATGACCCGTGGAAGAAGGGATGTAAGCAATATGGGTTTAAGGAGGAGAGAGAAGATTCGCTTTATGCTTACCCAGTGGCTTTGCCATTGTGGAAGAACACCTCTTCAGAAGAAGGGGAGATCAAACATCTGGATGAGCGGATTTGTGAATGTCAAGATCTTTAAGTACTCTTGCAAATACACGGGTGCGAAAGTGATTTCATCTCATTGAAGATTCGACGCACTCAAGTATAGACGGAGACAAGGCACAATCTGGAAGTGTTGAGCTGGCAACAAAGTGTGCCGCAAGTAGATTGGCCTTGCTCAAAGAGCTGACAGCTGGAATGTCATTATAAATGATCGCTGGAATGCAGGATGAGGCAGAATTTCAGATGTTTTTGACGAATGACCAGAAATATTTACTAACTTTGCCTCAGTTTTTGGTCGTATTAAAATTTCTTACTCTTAAGAAAGACGTTGCAGTCATTCCTGAATGTATTGAACTTTTTCGGTTTTCCTCTGTCTTGAAGGATCGAAAAGACATTTCTCTAACCCTGACAGCCTCTTTATAGCTCGAGTCGTATCGCCCCTTTTCTTTTGGTTTGATTGATTGCAAAGAGAATAGTCATTATCGAGGAAACATAACGACAAGTTCTAATTCCTACATAACCTGTTCAGTTACATCCAATTGGCTTCCTTGTACTTATTAGGGCGAGAAGTTAAAAATAAGTCCAGGGTGTTGGCGGTATGACTATCAACGTCCGGTTTTCATGTGGGCTCATTTACAAGCTGGACCAAGTTGTTTCCGCAGCGAAGATTGCAACATACCGTCCTTTGGGTGTTGTCAGTCCAGAATGTCGAAGCCACCCAGAATTGTGTAATATTGAAATCGCCCGTAATGACGATTTCAGTATGAGGATACTGGGATACAATTCATTGGATGGAGTTAGACAACGCATCAAACTTGTGAAAGGTCGAATTGCTGGCCAGTTTGGGGCTTCTGTAAATAAAGCAGTGATAGATAACTGCTTACGGAGATGGAATTCTAGCCAAATTGAAATTGAATTCCGGATTAGACCAGTCATTCTTAACTATTTAGGCAACCATTCATCTCACGAGACTTTGGTTGCCTGAAAAAAAGTCTTTAGGGCACGGTTGGTACTGAACCACGACGGATCGATTGGGAAGCCTTAAACCACGGCCACCCACATTGTGGTGGAGTTTGGTGAGCTAGATCACAACGCACGTTAATAATGAGAAAAGAATAATGACACCAGCTTCAGATCAGAGTGATCTGTGAGGTTTGAGCGGGGATCTACCTGTGCTTCACTAAGTGACGAAACAGCTGGCCTATACTTACAGACGTGGACGTATGCAGAGAAGGGATTACTTCTTAGCCCGCATATATTTGCTATATCCACTCTGAATTCTCTAGTCATTATTATAAGCTAACACCAGAAAACAGAAACACCGACGATGTTAAGCAAGGCTGCGAAGTGAAAATTCTGACGTTGGTTTACCGAATCAAAGTGTTGTAGGTAGGATGCCCTTACAACAATAAGAAACACTGCACCAACAAAATTCATACCCACAACCCGCTATCCATCATTTGTTACATACACTGAGTCATTGTCCGCGCTGTATGACAATGTAATACAGCAACAGTACGACCAGGAGCAGGAAAGTTTGGATGCCCGCACTGTAGTTCTTATTGGAGCTACACTTTTTTGATCCAATGGCTTAGTGCGGTAAAGGAAGACTCGGTTTAGGATGTGACTAGAGCGTAACCAGTTGGAACCCGAATTTGACAGCTTGATCCAGTCATTCTATGTACCATCCAGTTATTATTTCAATAGCTGTCGGAACTGCTTTTGCATAAAGGCGGTAGGGTTGGCATGTTTAAATCTTGTGAAACATAATCCACTTGTAGCTTATATGAGTTGCTAAGTAGAGACGAGTTCTCAGAAGGCGAAAAATTCGTTTCAAACAAAATTTTGGTAGCTTCTCGGTTTCCTATTGCTTTCCGCCCCATATTTGCAACGGATATACTATAATGTACATACTACCATCGACTTGCACACACCAGTAAAACGCCGGTCTTTCAGATTCAGGTCTTACGATTCATTTTTAAGATCCCTTTCTGTGTACATATTTTAAATTATAACCTCGAGAAACTTAATCCATTTTTCCTTTGAGAAATATCGAGCTCCGCTGTCCTGGAAAATCATAATTTTTGACTTGCTAAGGTTGGCCACTAGCTAGTGTACTCATGCAGACGATTGATCATCAGTTGAAAAGACTCTCGGAAGTTGGTAACAGAATAATATCGTGTCCGCAAACGAAAAGGCTTTAAAGAGTAATCCTGCGTATTCCACATCACCTGGCAAACAGACATCCAAGTAGTCAAGAACTAGAGCAAAGAGATTTGGGTTCAGCGCACATCTCTGAGCTGTTCCCAAGTACACGTATGTGTAGATAATATTGGGTCTATAACTTAATTCATGCAGTTTGCTAAGAGATGGCGTAACTGGTATTATTCCATTGGAACATGCGTTGGAAAGCTACTGTCGTTGTACGTCATCTCAGTATATGTCATTCATTTGAAGCGTAAACAACAATAATTTTTCTTCACTCAAATATGTCGAACTTTGTGCCTGAAAAAGTGTTTTTGCGGGGAGTTCTGCTGCCGAAAGTCATCGTATTTTGGTGGAAGTTTATGGTGAACATGCGCTAGCTGAGCGAACGTGCCAAAAGTGGTTTGCACGATTTGAAAGTGGTGATTTTGGCTTGGAAGACGATGAACGTCCTGGGCAGCCAAAAAAGTTTGAAAATGAAGAACTGGAAACATTACTCTATGAAGATTGTTGCCAAACACAAGAAGAGCTCTCAAAATCTTTGGGTGTCTCTCAAGCAGCCATTTCAAAACGTTTAAAAGCAGCTGGATATATTCAAAAGCAAGGAGATTGGGTTCCACATGAACTCAAGCCGAGAGAGTCGAAAGGCGGTTTTGCATGTCCGAAATGCTGCTGGAACGCCACAAAACGAAGTCATTTTTGCATCGGATTGTTACTGATGATGAAAAATGGATCGATTACGACAACCCCAAGCGCAAAAAATCATATGTCAAACCCGGCCAACCAGCCAAATCAACGGCAAAGCCGAATATCCATGGCACGAAGGTAATGCTCTGTATTTGGTGGGATCAGATGGGTGTGCTGATCAATGGACAACGCTACCGAACACAATTAATCCGTTTGAAGAGAGCAGTGGCCGAAAAACGCCCGGAATATGCGACCAGACACGAGGCAACAATTTTCAACGCTCGGCCCCACGTTGCTATTCCGGTTAAGAACTATTTGGAAAACAGTGGATGGGAGTGTCTTATAGCCCAGACCTTGCCCCCTCTGACTACCATTTGTTCCGGTCGATGCAGAACGCCCTCACTGAAATACGGTTCACATCAGAGCAGAATATCAAAAATTGGCTTGATTCATTCTTGGCTGCCAAGTCGACGCAGTTCTTTTGGGATGGGATCCACAAATTGCCAGAAAGATGGGAAAAAGTCATAGCTTCAGATGGGCAATACTTTGAATAATACTGTACATGTTTTCCTGGCCCCCGCCCAATTATCAAGGCTTCGCCCATCAATGACGTTGTCTAATAAAAAGCGGGGGTAGATTATTCTATAACTAGTCTTATCGAAAACATCCAGATTTATTGCATGAATGGATGCTACGATTTGACCAGTTACAAGTTGCCGGTCATAGGTCTTGTTGGCGGCTTGACCACCGGTAGTCCATACCAGGACTTAAATCACCGCACCATGGGAGTCAGGAGCCCCCCGGATTTTGGTCCGGGCCTGACTTGTTAGAGGTAGGCCCCCTTGTGGGAGCGTCATGGTGGCTGTGGTTTAAACCCAAATCGCGGGTACGGGTTTCCTTTTTGGTTTAGCCCATTGTAGAGTTGCAAATGAAGTACTGGGTGCTGCGACCCTAAGAGCAGCAAGAGGTTTTAGGTCGGCCTCGACTCATACCAAGGGTGGAATTTTTGCCTCCAACACAGTTCACAATTGGTATCAAAATTTTTGTGGCGAGCGATGGCAAGGCGTATCCTTGCTCCCTATGAGTGTATGGGCACCTCGTAAACATTAAGTCTTACGGCAGGAGGTTTTCGTTAAAAATCCAGGTACGTTCCGTACATGTTTTCCTTAAATAAACGTTCAAATTTTGAAAAAAAAAACCGCACGAATTAAGTTAAATACCCAATACAAAATATTAAAACTAGAAAGAAAATTATAAAAAACTTTTTCTTGAATTCGAACTTACTCGTAAATAGCTAAATTTCAAACTTAATTCACTTACTAAACTATCTTATTAATTATCAGTTTTTTTTTCTTTAATGATCTAATTTTATTTATTTTATTTTATTTTCAAGGGAAGCAATACAAATAAATTTTAATTTTCCGGAGTATAACGCCGGGGTACTATGCCCATATGGCTGTTATACGAGTAGATTGTGCGAGTTACAAATAAATATTTACAATACAAAAATGTACATTAGTGGCTAATTTTTAAAGCGGGAACTTTGGCACGTTATTTAAATTAAATTATGTTAATCCTATGTTGAGCTAGAAGTGGGAACAGGGTTGATGTTTCAGGGGGTATAGATGGATTAAGTAGTTCTTCCAGCTTTGGAACATTGTTTGAGAAATGTTGTCTTGTGATTTGTCAGCTTTGGAGGAGGAGACTCCTTTTTATACAAGTGGGCTTTATTGAACATCGTGTACCCTAGACGCAGTAACCAGTTACTCCATTGTTGCAGGAAGCATCAGTGTATAAGACACAATCAAATTTGCCGGTAGATATTATTTGAGCAAATTTCTGAATCGGTATACTTCCGCTGGTGTATGTTCTTTTAGTGTACTGTCCAGAGAGGTGTTAACTATCTTTGTTGGGAACATCCAGGCTAGTTTGCTATTGTCATAATTGGTGGGCATTGGAGTAGCCGTGTTTGTGAGAAGCTTCAAGGAATTGTAGAGCGCGCTTTTGATTTTACTTTTTTTAACCATAATTCTGCCGTTCCTAAATATTTCATGTAGCGTGTGTTTGCAGTCCATTAGACTTTTTACAGCAATTTTAACCTGAGCGATCATTTTCATATCTGCGAAGCTTGGAGTGTTAGTTTTTGCTAACAGAGCGTCGATGGGTGGGTGGAGAGGGTAGTGTACCTGGTTGTCGCATCCTTTAGTCCAGTGTGAATATATGGTTAGACCATGTTGCGTAGCTCCTTTAATTAGGACTTGCGCTATGTTGATGGCTGTGTTTATGTGCGGTCCTTTGTGTTTGTTGCAGACTATTTTTATTAAATTATGAATTTTTCCCAGTTTTTCTGTTACTACTTTCGCATGTGCATTCCACTTCCAGGATTTAGTGCAAGTTAGTCCCAAGATTCTTGCTTTGTCCAGCAGAGATAGGGTCACATTTCCGATTTTGACTTGTGTGTTAGGGCAGTGGTGTTTTCGACATATATGCAATGCTTCCATTTTGCTAGTTGGTAACCTTGCTCCCGAATTTTCGCACCACTTGAGTGCTTTTAGTAAGATTTGCTCTAACGCGTCATTAATTTCATTTGGCTTTCCCAAAGCTAACAGGAAGATATTGTCCGCATACGTTACAGTTGCTCTAATGTTTTCGCTAATTGCATCTCTGAGGTCTTTCAGTGAAGTCCTAAAGGACGTCATAATAATCGCGGTAATCGATAGGAGCGATACCGACGGTTCCATAACAAATGAACGGTGGCAGCTGGCCAAGCTGAAGCTTTCGAGCAACTTCTTGGCTATTATGCGGGAAAACCCCGGACCACCTCCTATCACAAGCGACGCTGGCTGGCATCAAGGCCACGTCAAGCTCATGGCATGTGTAGATCAGAGATCTCTCGATCTCTTCACAAGAGCCATAAGTGGTTTAGGAGAGATCTGGCCAGATGCAAAACTCGAGGTCGTATCTAAGGAGGACATCCATGGTAGACCTCGAACTTGCACCTGGATCCCAGCAGAACCCTATTCCCCAGAAAGCATTCTGGAGATCATTAGGCTCAGTAACCCTTCCCTTCCGACTCATGACTGGAAAGTCGGGAAACTGGAGGAACTAAGGGGTTCTTATAGATGCGCGCTGATCGTGATCAACAAAGAATCCCTTAATCCTCTAGCGCAGACAAAGGGCATGATTCGGTTCGGATTCGAGTCAATTCATCTAAGGGTCTACAAAAAGGATGAACTGGATGCTGATAAGCAACCTCCTCCTCCTTTAACGGAGACACCAATAAATATAACCTCAGACCCTGGAGCGTCGATATCTTTTCCAGAAATGGATAGCGACGACTCCAATCTATCCGAGGTGATAAGCAAGCCATCGATTTCCCTATCTGACACCCCGTCGTAAATGGAAACAGATGACGAAACAAAACGAGGTCCTATACGATCAGAGGAAGAAGATGAGCTCTCGGGCACATCTTCAGAATCGGAGGATCTCAACAACACCGTGGTGCAGACTACTCCGGAAAACTGTAGCAATGATACGGTTTCTCCAGATTAATCTCCATCACTCTAAAAAGGCTTCGGCCGCACTCATTCTGCGTCTTTCAAAAAACGCAGAAGACATCATTCTAATCCAGGAACCATGGATTGTAGAAGGCATGGTTCGTGGACTTAGGACACCCGCATACGTTCCGCTCTATACAAGAAACAAAGGTAAGATCAGAACTTGTATATTAGTGAAACGTAGCCTTAATGTATTTCTACTCCCTAATCTCAGCGACCCCGACATAACCGTTGCCAGACTAGAGACTGCCAAAGGCTCCTACTGGCTAGCATCGGCATACCTTGGCCACGATCATGTGGGCCCTCTCCCTGGTGATAACCTAGAAAGGGTGGTACTGGAGGCTGGAAGACAAAAAACTGACCTCATCATCGGATGCGACGCTAACGCGCATCACACGGTATGGGGCAGCTTCGACATCAATAACAGAGGTGAGTCACTTTTTGACTATATTATAAGTACTAAGATCTGCATTTGCAATATTGGCAATGAGCCCACTTTTATAACCAGAAACCGACAGGAAGTGCTAGATATAACTCTTGTCTCCGACAGCATCACTCAAATGCTAATGAACTGGATGGTATCGTCTGAACACTCTTTTTCAGACCACAGATACATCCAATTCAGCCTGAATGATGCCCCTCCTAGTCAACCATCATTCCGGAACTTCCGGAAAACTGATTGGCCAAAATACAGAGGAATACTGTCAGAAACGCTATCCTCTGAACTATCAAGTCCCCCGCGTGACACCAATGAGCTTGACATGAAGGTCAGGGATTTCACTCTGGCTCTCAATCAGGCTATGGCCGCTTCCTGCCCTCTTATTCAACCTAGATGCAAGAAAAAGCCACATTGGTGGACATCAGCACTAGGACTGCTCAGAAACACTTGTAGAAAACTTTTCAACTTGGCAAAGAACACAAGGAAAGTGACTGACTGGGACTCATACAAAGAATCCCTCAAATTATACAAAAAAGAACTGAGGAAGGCAAAGCGACAATCCTGGAGGTCCTTCTGCGACAAAATCACGGAAACCTCCGAGACATCACGGCTAAGAAAAATCCTCTCCACAAGTCCTATGATGCCCAGCTGTTTGAAAAAAAACCGATGGCTCTTGGACTACCTCAAGTGATGAATCACTCAACCTGCTACTGAACACCCACTTTCCAGGTAGCTCTCAATTCACGGTCGGTAGCAACCCAAACAGGTCTACTGCAACCGGGTCCAAAATCCAGGGTCTGATCACAAGAGACAAACTGCTCTGGGCGCTACATAGCTTCAAACCATACAAGTCTGCTGGTCCGGACGGTATAATACCCGCCGAGCTACAGAGATCCTCAGATATTATTCTGCCTGCGCTAGGAAATATTATGAGGAGCTGTGTGGAACTCATCCACATTCCACTGTCATGGAGAGAAGTCAATGTAGTGTTCATCCCCAAAGCCGGAAAATGTTCTCATGTCGTCCCAAAGGACCTCAGACCTATAAGTCTATCATCTTTCCTTCTGAAAACTCTAGAACGATTGATTGATATCCATATACGAGCTAAAATTTACCCTAGACTTCTGTCAACGGCTCAACATGCCTACTGTAAAGGAAAGTCGGTGGAAACGGCTCTGCATTCACTGACTAGCCACATCGAACGATCCCTACAATATAAAGAGTACACAATGGTTGCTTTCCTGGATATAGAGGGTGCCTTCAACAACGTCAACACATCCGTAATCACGACTGCGCTGTCATCTCTGCAGGTAGACGACTCACTTGGGGAACTGATCAGTCTTATGCTAAAAAGCAGGATAATCAACTCCAAACTGGGTGAGACTTCTGCCAAAAGATGTGTCAGCAGGGGTACGCCGCAAGGCGATGTCCTCTCTCCCCTTCTCTGGAACTTAGTAGTAAATGAACTGCTGATATACCTTGAAGAGGGAGGTAGCAGGGTGATTGCCTATGCAGACGACGTTGCTATTGCCGTCTCAGGTAAGCATCTTAATACCATTAAAGAACTCCTCCAACTAAATCTCAATAGATTAACCCGTTGGGCAGATCGCTGTGGATTGGGAATAAACCCCCATAAAACTGATCTTGTCCTCTTCTCCAGGAAATATAAAATTCCAACTATAGACCCTCCTTTAATAAACGGTACCAGTCTAGTGTTTTCCGATACAGCAAAATATCTGGGTCTCATTTTTGACAGAAAACTAAACTGGAAACCTAACATTCAAGAAAGAGTCAATAAAGCTACAATAGCTTTATTCTCTTGCAAAAAACCCATTGGAAATAAATGGGGCTTTCAACCTCGGATTACTCACTGGCTGTACATCTCGGTCATAAGACCGATACTTACTTACGGGGTGATAGTCTGGTGGACGGCCTTAGAAAGTGCGGTTAACTGCATTAAGCTAAGCAGAGTCCAATGAACAGCATGCCTATGCATAAGCGGAGCATTGCGGTCCACCCCCTCTGCGGCATTAGACATTCTGCTTCATCTAATACCCCTAGATATTTTCAGCAGGCAAATAGCTGCAATTGCAGCTATACGCCTTAAAGCGACTAAACAGTGGACTAATAATCCATTTGGCCACTCTTACATTCTTAATACATTAGGAATCCCCACAGAGAACATCGATTACACCATACCTGAACTTTGGTTTGACAAAAACTTCCATGTAAGCTTCCCCTCTAGATCCTTCTGGGAGGAAGATGCTTTCATTGAGGACAAGTCGATCCATTTCTATACAGATGGATCAAAAACCAATAGCGGGGTTGGTTGCGGTGTTTTCTCAGACACGCTAAATCTAAGCCTCTCTTTCCGCCTTCCAAATTATTGCAGCGTGTTCCAGGCGGAAATTTTGGCGATTAAAGAAGCTCTGTCCTGGCTGAAGAAAAACGTGATATCTGCAAAGGATATCCGCATCTTTTCGGATAGTCAGGCCGCTATCAAATCCCTGGACTCAGTCTCATTGAATTCTAAAACCGCCCTTGACTGCCCATCATCTCTTATGTTGATGACAAAGCAATTCAACCTTCACCTTTGTTGGGTGCCGGGCCACAGAGACGTTCCAGAGAACTGTAGAGCCGATGAACTAGCCAAAATTGGAACCACTCTACCTATTCTACCGGAAAAGGGTAGCATAGGTATCCCAATCGCTGCGTGCAAACTAACATTAAAGCTGGATGCCAATAAAAGAACAGGCCTTAGGGGAACTGTAGGACCAACATGTCTAGCGACCAAACAAATCTGGCCAAAACTGGATCTGTATCGCTCTAAGTGTCTGATCCTTCTAAATGAGGAACATCTCAGCGGCATCATAGGTGTCGTCACTGGACACTGCCACATTGGCAAGCACGCAAGAAGGTTTGGCGCCTTTACAAATGATTTCTGCAGAAGCTGCATGGACAAGGAGGAACATGTCCAGCTTTCTTCCAGAGAAGAAAACTTCACTTAGGAGCTTTCTTCTACAACGATCTAAACGATCTGAAAAATATAGACGTAAACAGTCTCCTACGCTTCGTCAGAAGCTCAAACTGGTTCCAGCAGTAAGAGGATCATAGATCCACGTGGCATCACAATGGGCCATTAGGCCTAAGTGGTTTGGTTTTTATCCAACAGCCACTCTTACCTACCTACCCTACCTTTCGCTAATTGACTCGATGTCCACGAGTAGTGAGTCAACATATGCATTATATAGGGCAGTAGATATAGGTGAGCCCTGTGGAATCCCATTATCAATAGGGGTAGATGCTGAAAAGTGTCCATTAACCCTCACGTTCCCTGTCGAGGGAACGTTTGTCAGCATTGTGCTTGGGTATGGGAACCAAATGGGCCTTCTTCCATTCGTGCGGATGCTCTAGAATGCTGTTATATAAGTTAATTAGTCTTAACATAGTTTTTACTGGCAGCTGTTTGATCATTTTGAATGTTATTTTGTCCGACCCAGGTGTAGAGCCTTTAATTCCTCTAAGGGTTTCCATGACTTCGAGAAGAGTGATTGGAGAAATAATTTCAGAAGAAGTATGCATACTGAGGGGGAGGGAATCGATATTAAATGAGAGTTTTCTTCCGAGGACCTTATCGGAGAAATTTATGTTGGAGCTATATCCAGCCAATTTGTCTGCGAAAAATTGTGCTATTTTTCAGTCGTTCATTGACCTCCGCAGAGAGCAGAAGCATTTTGTGTTCGGCTTTACAAGTGTCAAAAGTAAATAAAAAAAAAAGTAAATAAGTATACTTTTAAACAACAATTTCAAAAGTGTTCGGTAGCCGAAGTGGTAAAGGCTCGGTCAACAAAACTCGGGGTTGTGGGTTCGCTTACCAACCTCGGACATAGTTCTTTTTTTTTTGTTTTTTTTTTTAAATTTCACGATAAGACAATCAGTGGCAATAATAGTGAACAAAATTCGATGAGTGGAACTAACGTTCCGCTATCCCAATAGCGGGGTCAGCAGATGGCATGATGTCGTCTGATGATCAAGCCGTGAAGCCAGTCCACGCAAAAGGAAGTTGGAGCCGACTCCGAATATTATTACGCGAGTCGGTTAATAACGATTGTCCCTTTATTTCCGACGGAGGTGAAGGCCAGTACAGGGGAGCAGAAAACAGCTTTGCATCCCTCGCTGCATCTGACTCAGATGACGAAGAGGAGGAGGTCGAGGCTCTGTACAGTAGCATCAAGCAGCTACAACAAAAAGTGCTAGCTATAAAAGCCAAGCAAGTGGCAAGGAGGGAGATGGAGAATCAGCAACTACTCCAGAAACCTCAAGGACAACAAAACATAAACGTGGATCTTCCACAACAACAACAACAACAGAAACAACCATTGACAAAACAAAAAACACAGAAACCGGCACAAGAATTGGCAAAAACAGATGTACAAGCACAGCAAAAACATAAACAACAAAAAGTACAGAAGAATAAGCCGCAACAACAAAAGCAGCAACATCAACAGCAACAACAGCAACAAAAACAGCATCAACAACAACATAAGCAAAAGCAACAGCAGCAGAGACAACAACAACAGCAAGAGCAGAAAGCCACCAAACAAAAAGTGCAACCAATTAACACCTTTAAATTGGAGTTAAAGGACACTATCGAACTCTGTAAGTCGGCCATAGGCTGTAATTTTTTTATTAAAAGACTAAGTGTAGATAGGCATGCGATTCACTGTAACACAGTGGAGCGCTACCACAAAATCAAAAGTTTATTGAAGGATTCGACGACGGAGTTCTTCTCCTACACCCCTAAGGGTGAAAAGCTGCAAACAATGCTGCTGAGGGGATTAGAGCCGTCGACTGATCCGGAGGAGCTCCTTGCACTGCTGAAAGAGAAGGAGTGCGAAGGGCTCAAATTCGTAGGGGTTAAGCCGTTTGTCACGGCTAGAGCTAAAAGGGAGAAGCGGAAACTACCGTTCTTCCTGGTTCAGCTAAGTCCCAACAGCAAACTGGATGGTCTAAGGAGTATCAAAGTCCTAGACTACCAGGTTGTACACTGGGAAAAATTAAAGAGGAGCGAAAACATTTTACAATGTGTTCGCTGCCAAAGGTTCGGGCACGCCGCGTCGAACTGCGAAATGCAGCCTCGATGCGTGAAGTGTGGAAAGGACCACAAGTCAGAGGAATGCGCTCTAGGTAAGGACGGAGCGTCCGAAAAAAGCCAACTCTCTTGTGCCTTATGTAGGAACACGGGACACACTGCAAATTATCGGGGATGTCCCAAATTCCAATACATCAAAAGAATAAATCTGGCTCGGCAGCAGAAGGTGGAAGTTAAACGTCCACCCTTGCATATACAAACTCCAGCCGTTACTCCCCAGGTTACCTACGCCCAAATGGCAGCTCAGGCCCCAGCGCCTAGAGCACCGGAACCAGTACCTGACATGTTAGCTATCTTGCTCTCTATCCAGGGGCAGATGGCTCAGCTCCAACGTCATGTAACTGAACAGGCCGCTCGGGTGGATCAAATATACGCGCTGCTGCCTGAAGGTCCTTGCGGTGAATGTTAATTCATTGATTAGGCTCGAACGACGAGCCGCACTATCTAAATTGCTTAAAGACCAAGCCCCTGATGTGCTTTTGGTTAGTGAAACTAAGCTTACCAAAAGACACAAAATGAGGCACAGAAGATATAAAATAGTACGGAGAAACCGACCCAACTCCATTAGGGGAGGAGGCGTTGCGATCTTTGTAAGAAAAGGAATACGTTTTAAAAGAGTATACAGTCGTGTAGTACGCAGGTTCCAGGTGCTGGAAGCATGCATCGTGTATATCCCTCTCCGTAGTGGAAAGCGGCTGTACGTGGTGTCTATCTATGCACCTGAGGCTACTCAATCTACCTTATTCATCTCAGAGCTCGAGACACTTTTCCGATTCCTGAGGCTGGAATTGGAAGACAACTATTTTATTATCGGCGGAGATTTCAACGCCAAGCATAGTGATTGGGGAAATAATACACCAAATACTAGAGGGAACCAACTATTCAATTGGTGGGGTCAGCACAGTGTGATGTATCGGCTAGGCCTCAAAGCGACGGATAGTCCGTCGTTTCCCAGACACGGGTACTATTTGGATCTCCTGCTGCTCGACTCACGAATACAACTGACGTGCACTAACCAACAAACTACAAACTGTCTACGCACTTTCGTGTATGACAGTGACCATTGCGGTCTCAGCACCGAAATAACTGTTCCCAATGAAATTGCGGAATTGGATGAGTTTGTTCAAAGGCATTCCTACAATTATAGTAGGGTTCGTTGGACACTCTGCACCAGAACACTGACTAGAGCACTCTCCTCGAATCCGCTCTACCCACCGTCCAACAGAAATCTGTCAAACGAGGAGATTGACAGGTATCTTAGACTAATGGACGATACAATCAAACGAACAATGGACAAAACGATACCACGGTATCAACACACTGACAACGAAGACTTATTGCGCAACGCAACCATTGACGCACTGCACCGACATAAAAGTAGACTGCTGTCAAAACTAAAAACCTTGTACAGACGGTTTACTGACAGACATAACCCGGAGATCATGACATTGAAGTCGTCGATTAAAAACCTCCAAACATTAATAAGGGAAAATTACAGAAAATCTGTAAATTTGTATTGGAACAATAAAATTCGGGCTGTAAACACCAGCAACCCGAATATGTTCCCGCAAATAAATAAAATATTTCGGAGAAAAGATCAAAACGACCTTACGTGTCTTAGAATCCCCCGAACTACGGACAACGAGCACATACTCATAGCAGCAGGCATCGATCCAAATGAGGCCGTTGATGATGACAACTTCTTTGTGATTGAGGATACGCAGGAGAAGGTAGAGGCTATAGGAGCGACTTTCCAGGAAGTATACAAGGCGAATGACAGCATTGGCCCGAACCACGACCTGGAGAGTCGAGTCCTTGTACACAATTTCTACCTTCGAAATGAAATTGTAAATTGGCGATTCGAGAGCTCGAGTTTCGCCCAGTTCAGTGACGAGAATATGGCAAATAATGTCATCACCAACGAAAGGGTATTACCACCGTTCATTTCGAAGGAAGACCTCCAAACGATCTTGGAATCACTCAGAAGTAAAAAGTCAGTGGGAACCGATGAAATACCGAACATTGTACTTCAACATCTCCCACTAGAAGCGGTGGACATTTATACCACCCTGTTTAATAATGCAATGAATAATGCCCATTATCCAGCGCATTGGAAAACTGCGGTGGTACATCCCATTCCCAAAAGAGATAAAGATACTTCCAATCCGGCGAATCTTCGCTCGATCAGTCTTCTTCCAAACATCAGTAAGGCTTTCGAGAAGGTAATAAATAGAGCCCTGACTAAGTGGGTTGAGGACAAACATATAGTTCCGGATAATCCGAGTGAAGAAAATCTCTCCGTCCTATTCGGACTCCCACCCCTGGAGAGTCAATATCGAAACCAAAAACACTAAAAAAAAATCACCTAAGTTTCAAACCACTACATCACAAACTTTCCTTTCTCCTCCTTCTACCTTTCCGCCCGCGCCCAGGCAACAGTGTAAGGGTATTCATAACCCCTTTGGCGCGCGTAAATTATAAAAAAAAAAAAAAATCAATTCGGTTTCAAGGCGGGGCATGATATCATTCATGCTGCGTCCAAACTGGTTTCTGATATCCAATGGAACAAGGGCAAGAACCAGTGCACTGGTGCCTTCCTGATTGACTTGGAAAAGGCCTTCGATACCGTATGGTTAGAGGGACTTTTCTTCAAGTTGGACAGGTTGGGCATTAGTAAACCACTGCTGTATATTCTTTTTGATATGCTCTCCAGTAGACAGTTCATCGTGAAGAATGTCGATGTGACTTCCGCTGGAACATTTAACATTGAAAACGGTCTGCAACAAGGTGCGGTAAATTCGCCGATCCTATTCAACATTTACACAAGTGATCTGATAGGTTCACTTCACCATGCCATAACGTACGCAGACGACTTAATCGCGTACAGATCAGGTCCAAAGATTGAGGTCATTAATACACTTTTGCAACGTGACTTCGACAAAATTAAGCGATATTGCGATGACTGGAAGTTGAAAATCAACTTTCAGAAGTTGGACACCATTCTGTTTAGGACGCCTTTGTCTGGGGCCTCTAGGGATACCAGAAAGAATTGGCGAAAGTTCTCTATCGTCGGACAACATGACAAGTGGCTTGCTTGTCGAAATGTAGTCAGATACCTTGGGATCTGGCTAGATCAGTTTCTGTATTTTAACAAACATATAGATGTTGCTCTGGCCAGAGCCAGAGGTGCTTTTGCCCCTACAAAGAGACTGTTTTATAACAGCCAACTCGATGCGAGGGCGAAGGTGATCTGCTACATGGCCCTTATCCGGCCCATGCTTGTATTTGGATGTCCTGTGTGGTTCAACGTGAGGGCAAGTTTATTGGAAAAGATTCGGGTGTTTGAGAGGGCTTGTCTTAGGACTTGTCTTCGCTTATACAGACCACCAGAATCTGAGTACACAAAATTCTACCGTAATGAGGTCTTGTACAATAGGGCGAACCTAATAAGAGTGGACAACTTCGTAATTAAGCTGACTCGAAGGCACATTGCAAGAGCAATGACCTCGACGAATAACCTGATATCTGGGGCTTACTACCCCAACTACCTTTACCACGAGAGAGTGCGCTCTGACGGCTTTATTCCTCCAGAAGCGTTCCTCTAACTAGATAGCAAAGGTCTGATCCAGGACAGATTGGCTGTGCCGCTAATCTTCCACGTTGCTCAAGCAGCTGCGGACAGGCGACTCAACTACGACAGAGACGTCGCACACGGCAGTGCGGAGCGTCCCCGGTTCAGTAGGGCGGTAGGGAGTCGCGATAGGAGGGATGTTACTCAGCAGCACCAACAATTTTGGTGGCTTTTTGAGGGAGAGGATACTTCGTCGTCGAATTCCTCCAGCAATAGGTACGAGTAGTTTCATGTGAAGCAAAGTCGGTCAGCCTAATTTGTTTTTTTTTTTTTTTTTTGTTTGTTGGTTTTTTTAGCCATGGCCGGCTTACATAGTTTTCGGTAGAATTAGGTTAGATTTAAGTAAAAAAGAAAAAATATAAAAAAAAAGTATATATATGTGCATGTATGTGTATGTTATGTATTAGATGTAAGTAGGTTAAGTAGATTAAGATTTATTCTTAGGTAGTTTGTAGGATTTTAGTTTTAAGTTTTATAATATAGTAAAAAAAAAAAAAGTCAGGTTATTAAGTTTTTGTTAAAAAAAGTTTTCTTAGTTCAATAATGAATAGAGATAGTGTAAACATGTAACGTAAGATTCGTCGAAGGACATAGTTTAAATGTTAGGTTTAACTTAGAGTGCCCGCATGGGGCCAGTAAGTTAGAATAAGATAATTTTAAGTTAACTAAGCTAATTTTTAAGCGTTTTTTTTGTCTAGCATATAAGAATTAATTAATGAATGAAAATAAAAATGCATACAAACTGAAAACTGAGTTGTGCTATTTTCGAGGGATCAATTACGATGGTGGAGCTATGAGTAACAGTGGTTATACCTCTTTGTGAAAGGTTCCCATTTATAGCTTTTACTTTACCCCAAATCGTTTTGAATTCCATGGATGGATGAAGAGAAGCTAGGAATTGTGCCCACGCATCAGCTTTAGCCGCACGAACACTTCGCTTAATAATGGCATCTATGCGACGGTATTCAATGATGTTTTCCAACGTTTGGGTGTCTTTTTAAGTTCAACCATGCCTGTCTTTTGTCTTTGGTCAAATGTTTTAGCTCTGAGTTAAACCAAATAGGTTGAGTAGGTCTGGAGGGAGGGTGTGTTGTTGGAATCGACATGGCCACAGCTTGTCTTATAATTTTTTTCAAATTAGCAGCTTCATTGTTGATATTCTGAGAAATTGGGATAAAATTGTCTGCCTGTTGGGCTTTCTCGGAAAATCTGGCCCAGTTCGCTTTAGTTTCAATAAACCGAGGGTGAAATAGTTTTTGAAAAGCGAACGGAACAGAGGTCTCAATGAAAATAGGAAAATGGTCACTGCCTAATAGATAATCATGAGTATTCCAACTAGCGCTGCATGCAACTGCAGGAGAGGCGAACAACAGGTCTATAGCAGTGAATGTGTTCCTGGTTGAAAGGTGTGTAGGTGTAGATCAGAGTTTTGTAGCCAGTTTGCTATAATTGTTCCAGCGCTGGTGGTGTGCGGGGAGCCCCATAAGGAGTTGTTAGCCTTAAAGTCTCCCAGCACAATACTGTGCGAGAGACGATTGGCAGCCAAGCTGAGATATTCCTGTGGGAACACCGAAAGGTCACATTGCCTATAAAGGTTTTGCAGTGTCAGAGGTTGAGAGAGGTTGATTTTGACAGTCTGAGTAAGGAACCCGGTGCCATCTTTATTACGATTATGTGATTTGTTGTTAAAGTAAGCTGTATCGATAGGTGCATTGTGTACTAAAAGTTTTGTTTCTTGCAATGCAATGATTGTTGGTGAAAATTTTTGGATGAGCATATCCAGGTTTTCAAGGTTTTCAAGGTTTTCAAGGATTTTTATGTTATTCTTATTCTTTAGTCTTCCCTTTTCTTAGTTTGTATATTTTATTTAAATTTGCTGAGAGCTTATTGAAAATTTGGTTTTGGTTGATGAAGATTTGACTGACTATTGTCGGAACCAGATGATGTGGTAAGAGATGAGCTGTTGAATGTGAGAGTTCTTGAAATGTTATGTAGGTGCGTTAATGATTCAGACGAAGGGTGTGTTGATGGAAAAGGTAAAGAACTGTTAGGTGTAATTGAAGATAGTGTTGGATTGGGAACGGATTGTTTCGTGGGATCGGATTCCATAGTCATTTGTAAGTTAGTTGAAAATGAACGGGATATGCGTTTTTTGTTGTTTTGTTCTGTGGTTATGGTGTCATTATTGGTGTTGTTTGTTGTTATAGTTGTTTTCGGGATTATGTTGTTGTCAATTAGATGTTTGGAACCTTGATGTTTTCTTGATGCGTTGGCTTGAAATTTAGGTTCGTACAGATGACCGGACTTCCTATATTCTTCTCTGGCTTCTTTTACGGTGCACCTTTTTTTTTGTTTTGATTATTATTATGGCTTTTTCTTTCAGAAAGGTAGGACAATTACGGTCTTTGGATGAGTGCTCATCAGTCATGCAATTGACGCGGTATATTCACTTGAATTCCTCTAGATGAGGTGAAACTTCAGCACAGGTGCCACAGATAGCAACTGATTCATTACAATAATTTTTTGTGTGTCCTATACGTTGGCATGTCCTGCAAGACATGGATGTACTTTTAATATCTGCCATCCGAGCTTGATTTCCAGGAGGGGTTCTGGTGCATCGAACGTTATGATGGCAGCCCCTGTTGGTTTCATTATTCCGGCATCATTTTTGAACAATTTTTTAATTTCGGTGACTTTGAATTTTTTTTAAAGAGTCCAAGATATCACTCTCTTCTAGAGAAATTAAGTTGAAGGAGAATATACGACCTTGACATGAGTTAAGTGACTGGTGGTATTTCATTTCGACTGGGAAGTGGCCTAGCGATTTGTACTTTACAAACCGTTCTGCGATTAACCTGTTATTTACCTGAATGAGCTTTAATTTCTTTGTACTGTGTGGAAACAGCATCAATGCGAGTTTTATCATTGTCGACTGGAGAGTTGGTTATGATAATAAGGATGGAACTGTCAATATTGGCCACTGATCGCATGTAACATTGTTTCCTTTATTGTTTTTTTTTTCTTTTCACTGCGTAATCAGAATGCACTGGATCATTAGCATTCAAGCCATCGAACCGATTATGAGAGTTTACCGCCATACTGGCGGGAATTACTAACAACAATTAATGGGTAAGTGAGTGTACTTTTCACAAAAGAAAAACAAAAAAATTACCGCTTCTGTGATCTAGTATAGTACCGCACTTGCAAACTACGTCTAATGCCGTTGAGAGCTCGCTTGGTACTCCAAGATCTAATTATTATTAAAAGATTGTATTATGTTTTAATCTAAACTTGCTTACCAAAAATTAATCATAAAACTGTGAAAAGCAATCTTCTGCAGAAAAGCCTTTAAGGCTTCGCAGAAATATCTAACCATTGTTAAGTTTTTAATCAAAGTAATGAAATAATAAATAAATAAAAATAAGAATTTATTTTCAAATGCAGAAATATGTTATGAGATCCAAACGAACTCAATCCTTTCTTAAAGAAGGAATTGAGGGGTTTGAGATGAATTAGCAAAAGATACGCCTTCAATCCAAGTGTATTTCGTGAAGCAAACAAATTCAACAATCTTGATAACGAAACTTTTAGTATTTCCCAAGACTAAAAAAATTTCTTAACAATTTTCGCAAGGAATCCCAACTACTAGACGCACGTAATTGATTTCAATTATCTTATAAAAAATAAAAAAAAAAAACAACTCTGACATCACTATTTTAGATGTACTCGTATCTAAGCTTAATGACCTTTGTTTTGAGGTACTTTTTTCCCCAGATTTTTTATTTTCTAGTACTCGTAGTCAGGTATTTTTGTTGATAAACCGATTTTTGACAACAGCCTAAATCGAAACAGCACATTCGAAAACATAGCAGAGATACCAGAAAACTTGTCACACGACAATAGTACAACTTGTAAGAGACTTGGAACGTGATCTTATGAAATAACAAAAACATGTCGAATTTGACGACAGAATTTCTGATAAAAATTCGTATTCCAGTAGTGGAACAAGATGTCGAGATATCTGTTTTTACACAGAATATTTTGGTATCTAAACATTCAGCAGAAGGTGAACTACATATTTTGAGTCAAGATATGAAGTGACACGACAGGGAGTTTTACCATCGTGTTTGTAGTAATCATTCAACAGCGGAATTAAGTAGACGATGTCCTGATTTTTATTAGTCAACGTCAATAGCTATTGTCATTTGATCAATTCAAGGAATTGATCAACTTATGCATGTAGGTATCAAGTGAATGACAGACATAAAAAGTCGCTGTTGGGGTGTCATAATCTCTCGTCAAACAGGAGCTTACATATGGACTACTCTTCATAGTTCTCTTCTTCCATAGTCCCCATCATTCTTAGTATAAAATGTATCTTTTAATCGGATTGAAGTTTAAGTAAGTAGTTACTACTATTGTATTTAAGAGTCAGATTCAAAACCAACAGCCATTGTAGAGCAAACATTTATGTAAATCTCGTAAAGCATTCTGGTGAAGATCTACTTCCAATGGACGACGTAGATACGAGTAATATTCACACTTATCGATTGAAGTATCAACGAATCTACGATTTTGTGTGTAAATACCACGTTTTATTGTCCATCAATTTGTGGATTACGTCAATTAAAATTATCTTCTCTATGAGTAGTTCTGGTGACATAAGCAGTATCTTGACGCCTTGATGCCTTGACAGCACCCACAAATTACAAAAAGGAAAAAAAAAAAAAATAAATAAAAATCAAACCTATACCATAGATACGAGTATTGTGGAAGTTTACCTATTTTTCATGTGGCCCATTTGCACCTTAATAAATTATTAACGATGCACAACGGATACGGATACACGCCACTCATTGATGCGAATTAAATTCAGTTGTGCGTTTGATGGTGAGTCTTGGCAGCTACATGAGAGCTTAAAACGCCCAAAGATACTAAATAAAACTCAGCACAGTGACAGCTCTACCCATGACTATGGCAGACGGAGGGGGGAAAAAAAATAAATAAAGGGGGGAGCCGCCGCAAAAGCATACGTCATACGTCGTTATGATGGATGACACCGGGCACAGAGAAGACATGGTTCGACTGAAATTCACTTTTTCATTTCGCCCAAAGCTAATCCCAAATTCCACTTGGTCGGTCGATTGGTTGTTTGGTTGAGGTGCCTCATGCTAATTGCCCATTGAAGAGGAAATTACAACTGAGATGCTGTTCAAGCCGGCGACGACGACGACGTCGACCACGACCACGACGACGACCACGACGACGACGATGGTGTCTGTGTTGATGTATAATTTTCTCATACCTGGAAGGTAACCCACCCAATATACTCTAGAGATCCTCTGGCATTTTGAAGAATAAATTGGGAATCCCTTTTTGTCTGGATGGTCTTTCTGTTATTATTTTATTTTTTTTTTTTGTTTAGACTGTGTTTGTGTGTGTGGCTGAGTGAGGAGATACTTTTTAATAGCTTACGACTTGCTTCTAGGTCTGAATCTGGTGGTGTTGTTAGTGTTTTGGAAGCTCATTGAGAAGTCGCAAAGTATCAAAGCATCTTCATCCCTTGGGGTTAGCTCAACATATTATTATTCGGTTGCACTTTTGGGGTGTGCTATTGCCCCTGCTTCTGGTAGTAGCCACAGTGGACAAGAATACCTACCACTTTGGGGGCTGATTGAAAAGGAAATGAAATAAGGTGCAAAGTCTGCATGCGATCGCACTAAAATTAACATTCGCCTTCGAGGGGTTTATTAGCCACGTATGAAAGTATCTG
This sequence comes from Volucella zonaria, assembly GCA_963966105.1. NCBI lineage: Eukaryota > Metazoa > Arthropoda > Insecta > Diptera > Syrphidae > Volucella > Volucella zonaria. The sequence continues at coordinate 110,831,422 of OZ014532.1, read as the reverse complement.
TTGGATGTTTCTCTTTGTTTTGGTGTAGTTTCTTTCCGAGTTTTTCGATTCTTAATGAATGGAGAGTTGTGTGGTGTTTTGTGCTTTGTGGTGTGGTGACTGTTTGCGTGATGATAATTATAGAGCAGTAAAGGGGTTGTAGTGTTGATTTTTTTTTCTTATTCACCAAATGACTCTATTATCGTGTGGTAAAAGTGGGTAATTAGAGTACGACTCGAGGCTATGCTCTTTGATGGTTACGAGTGTTTGTTATGATCTTAGTTGTTCGTGCGATAGAAGGTGTTTTTGTTTTGGTTGTTAACATAATGATCCGTGGATAGGCACGCAACTGCAATATCACATGTGTTCGACTGATATCTGACCGTTGGTTAACAAGACAAACTTAAGGTTCTACCTTTGTTTCGAGATCTATTTGTAACACAGATTTCCGTTGGTATTGTGTTTCCAGGTGCAGTTCATAGGTGATGCTTTCCAACTGTCAACTTTCTGGGCTTCCTATCTACTAACGTTTAGCTCCTCGAAAAATACCTGCAAGGTTTAGGTCTTTGGTTTTGGACGCACATATTTTCAGCCCTACGATTCAGCTTTTGATTTTTAAATCATCTTTTGCAGTCTCTTAAACCTGGCCAAAAAGGCGATATCATCAGCATTTGGATTATTTTTCTCGTTCCCAAAGTGCCTATCATTACGAGGGAGAACCAATTTTAAAATACCGCCCTGGTTCTTAAGACTCCAGATTTTCAAAGCAACTGTGTAATATGCGAGAAGTTGAGCACTCGCGCGGTGGCACTAATCACAGATCAACATAGCGAAATCCAGAGTGGAAACTAGAGTTGAGTCTATATGCTTCGCGAAGCTTTTTTATAGGTTGCGTCCAAGGATGTGGCAATCTTTGAAAGATACTAATAGCACACCAAGTACTCATTTCGGGGGTGAGCTTACGTACTAACCCACACCCTGTACTCTTCTACCACTCTCCCCGTGGCACTGCCGTTAAGTACTCCTGCGCGGGGCTGGTAAGCACTTTCTGCATTTCTTTCTCCGTTTGCTGGCCCGACTTTGCTTCCCGTATTCACGGTACGCTGTTGTATTAGAGATGCCGTCTGGGTTTGACTTTCATTAGTGCTCTCTCTGACTCTTTCCAACCGACGAAGTTCTTTCATTATTTTTGCCGCAGCCTGTTTCACCGCATCCCATATTGTACTTGATGTTAGCATATGGTTTACGATGCTAACAGGAGTCGGTATCTCTCAAATTTTCTGCTCTAGTTCTCTGCGCTCAGTTCTGAAGTGTGGGCACTGGAAAAATACGTACTGTGCATCTCCCCTGGCCGCTCCGCAGCTTAAGCAGAAAGGAGATTCCTTCAGACCAAACCTGTATAGATGTGATTGAAAGCAGCCATGTCCGGTTAGGAGCTGACTTAAGTTAAAATCTACTTATCCGTAACTACGTTCTACCCATTTACGAATATCGGGTATAAGTCAATAGGTCCATCTCCCTTTTACAGGCTGGATCCATCTCTCTTGTCACGCACTTCTATTGCGCGGCTTTTCTCCCAGCTTGATATCTTTGACTGAAACTCTGGGTTCCCGAATTTGGCAAGGTAGGTCCTTTGTAGCTCAGTAGTCGGTATATCTGCTGGTAGCATTCCCGCAATGACATATCTAGCATCATCTGACACTCTCAGAGCACATAGTCTGTTGACAGAGTTAGTCTTTCTTGCGTATGACTTAATTTTCAATGCTTACGCCCATATTGGTGCGGCGTACAGTGTGATTGACTGCACCACCCTTGACAGAACTAGTCTCATTTGTTGTCTGGGTCCTCCCATGTTTGCCATTATTCTGGATAAACCAGTACTCACCTTTGCGGATTTGTCGCACGTTCTTTCAAGGTGTTCCTTGTAAGTGAGCCTAGCATCGATCATCATACCTAGGTATGTGATAGCCGGTTTTCATGTTATGTTGTGATCGCCCACCCTGATGGTGATTGTTTCTCTTTCCTTGAGACTGGTTACCAGAACTGCTTCCGTTTTATGTTCTGCCAGCTCTAACCCAACTGTTGCCATCCACCGTTATTCATTGCCATTGTCTTTTATTTCTCCCAGGTGTTTCGCCGCCACAACGATTGCAATATCATCTGCAAAGCCCACGATTTTAGCCTCAATCGGGATTCCAAGTCTTAGAACCCTGTCGTACATAATATTCCATAAGAGTGGTCCTCATACCAATCCTTGTGGAACTCCGCCAGTTATGTGGTAGTGCCTTACTCCATCGTCAGTATCGTAGAGTAGGAACCGATTGTCGAAGCAACTGAGCATAATTTTTGTTAAAAACCATGACACCACCATTGACCTAAGAGAGTGTACTATAAGCCCCAGTTTGAAGGGTTGAACGCATTTTTGAGGTCCAAAGTTAATAATGTGCCGTATTTTTTGGTACCTCCTCTCCATCTGATGCTCTGAATGGCTTCATCTAGGGTCGTAGTTACCTTCCGAATAGCATCTACTGTAGAGCGAACCTTTCTGAATCCATACTGCTGGCTTGAGAGTCCTCCGACTTCATCAATTAACACCTCCAGTCGGTTGCATATTATTTGCTCCAGTATTTTACCCATCGTGTCTAGTAAGCATATGGGACGGTATGATGAGGGCTCATCTGGTGGTTTATTCCCTTTGGGCAGCAGCACAAGACGTTGCTTTTTCCATTGGCCTGGAGAAACGCCTTCTGTCAAACACACATCTCACCTACTTCCTGCGCTGGTTCTATATGCTCTGTTGGTGCTTGCGGTGGAAATAATCGCAACACAATTTGTTGCATCAGCAAAGGGCATGAGGGTGGGGTGCCCTAGACTCCCTTTAGTTTTGCCAAGACTGTCCTGTAGGCAGTACCCCAGGGATTAATATCTGCTTCCTCGCAGAGTTCTTTAAAGGTCCCTACGCCTATCTTTGTATTGCACCAGTAAATCCTGCTGGGAGGGCTGACCTCTGGATCGCTGGCATAGTCTTCTAGCTCTATGGCACTTGCTGGGTAGCTCTGCTATCTCTTGATTCCACCAGAATACTGGTGGCCGGCGGTTTGTTGACGTTTTCCATACCATAGATGAGTCGCAAGTCCTAGATACTGTGTTAGTAACCTCCGCAGCCATCGTGTGTGCTGCTCCTGAGTTTATTGTGGATTCTCAAAAAATCAGGAAAGAGGTGTTTTCGTCCAGTGTGCTTGTTTTCTACGCCATTCGTTGCTCTCCTTGTTTGCACTTCAAATAGGATGGCCTGGTGGTCACTGTGGGTGTAGTCCTAGTATGCTGCATCTATTTAATGGTACAGTACCTTGTAGATATTCGAAAATTAGTTACTTAAGAAAGTTCACTTTAATTCGGAACAATCATGCTCATAGATCATCATCATTGTGAAAATGTCCCTATGCTTCCTGAAGTTCAAATCTGACATCTAAAAATTTCAGGAGATGCTGTTTGAATCAGCGTCCCGTGAAGTCGGTCCAACTGCGGAAAATGCTGCATCTTTGAACTAGAAAAGAGAAAACTGGATATGTCTGCATTTATTCGTCTTACACTGTACTTCTTTACTGGCCACATAGTGCCGGGCATCGAGCTTAGATTCTTGTACTACTGCAAACACAACTCCACTCCTGAATTGTTAAAGCCTTACGAAGTATGTAGCATGTTGCTAAAGGTGCTATAAAGAAATTCAGTATGAAAGCGTCGTTGAATTAGTGAAAAGTTTCGGGGATCCGGAAGATGACTCCTTCGTCTGGTAATGGTAACATCACAGCCATCAGCTTCGATATTCGCTGTCTATCCGATGAGGTCTAAACTACACCTCTTTGATGATTTGAATGTTGACAATTTCGGCATACATTATGTAGAGGTTGTTGGCGGTCGAGGCTTACGATGGTGGTTATAAATCTGTCAGGCAGTGATCTTTCTTATACTACTCGGAAACCTGACTGTCAATATAGGGTTTGCACAATCTATGTAAGAGTGAGGCATTATTCCTGGCTGGAGAAGATTGCTTTCAAAATTCGCAGCCATCTACATAGTACTAGCCTTAGCTAGTTGATGAGAATATGGAGGAGGCTAACTCGACTTTTAACTTGAGGTAGAAGTACTCGCGATGGTGGAAATTGTTTCAGCAAAAACAAACTGACATTGCACAGACTACAGCTTAAGTTAGACCAGTAAACCCCCAGTAAATCACAAAAAAACTTCATGGAAACCATGAAATGGCTATGAGCCATTGAATACTTCTAAAGTATTCCTTGGTCTTCTGATAATTGATGTCCTCATCGATAGTTCGATCTGTTGATATTTCTTCCCATGAGTAAACTCTTACTCAGCAGGATGCTCAGCCATATGCAGCAGACTTAAGCAAGAAGTCTTGAGCTTCCGACATATAAACGAGCGTCTTCAGACAATCCGCATCAAGGCTAAATTCGACATCATAAGTCAATTATGCGTCCATGCCCCTACAGAAAACAAGGACGACCCCACCAAAGAATGTTTCTATGAACTCCTCGACAAGACATATGAAGAATGTCCGAAGTATGACGGTAAAATAGTACAAGGCGATTTTAATGCAATCATAGGAAAGGAGGACATCTTTGGTGGGACAGTTGGTGAGCACAGCCTACACGACAGCACATCTGGCAACGGTCTCAGGTTTATTACCTTTGCGGTAGTACGAAATATCACTATAGAAAAGACACAGTTTCCTCTTCTCAATATACCCAAGGGGACATGACGGTCTTCGGATAATCAGATGCTAAATCAAATTGATCACTTTGCCATAGACATAAGGCATGCCTCCAGTATTCTAGACGTCCGAACGTTCCGAGCAGCTAAGGTGCGAATGATTTCTCAAGCGGCACAAAAAGAAAGACCAACAGAAAAGCCGCAATCGCAAGAGAAGGCCAAAATCTTTTGCCGAACGCGTATCCTGAAATCTCTCAACAACTCCTATGCTGCCAACGACCAGTGGCAACGCTGCCAACGTATCATCAGAGACGCCTCAACTGATGTGCTCGGTTTCAGCCGACCACCACAGAGAAATCCGTTGTTCGATGAAGAATACCGGCAAGCACGTGCAGCTAAACAAGAAGCCTATAAAACGACGCAGCAACGAAGGACGAGAGCTGCTCGTGACTTCTACAAGCAGAAGGCACAGGAAGAACATCGGCTTCTCTAGAACAAGAAAAAAGAGCATGAAAAGCGCGATCGAAGATATTGAGGGGTTGTACTCCAGGAATAACGTATGGAAGTTTTACCAACACGGAAAAATAACGTGTCAAGACAAGAAGACCCGTACTGAAGCCTGTATAGATGAAGGAGAAAACCTTGTAGTCGAGTCAAAATCGGTGCTGAGAAAATGGAAAAACTTTTTCTGCATACTGTATGACAGTGAAGAAGCACGACATGCCGTCGTCAGGCAGAGTAGACCATTCAACTTAGACGATGGTAGCCAAAACTTCCGTATACCTGATCAGAATGAAGTAAGGATACCAATATCTAAGCTACAATCAAACAAATGAGCTGGACATAACACCTTACGGGCACAGGTGTCCAAATCTGCTGGAGATGATTTTGTGGAGAGCATGCACAACTCATTTCTCAGATCTGGTCAAAGGAGTGTATGCCTGATGAATGGAATCTCAGTATACCCGATCCACAAAAAAGATGACCCCTTCAACTGCGCCAACTATAGAGGTTGAGGAGATTTCAACATCGGATACGAGATCTTATCTGAAATATTGTGTAAACCTCTGAAACCCTTCGCCATTAACCTAATTGATCCTTATCAATGGTGGTTTAGGGCCAGGAAAGTCCACAATCTACAAAATCTTCACACTCCGGCAGTTCCTGGAAAAAACTCAAGAAATCCAAATCGATATCCACCATCTTTTCATCGATTTTAAGGCCGCTTATGACAATATTTATAGTAACAAGCTATATAGAGCAATGTCTAATTTTGACATCCTTGTCAAACTCGACAGTTTGTGCAGATTGACGATTGATAACGCTCGCCGATCCCCCTAATTCGGTAAAACTTAAGCAAGACCTTAGATGTGAAAAGAGGTTTTACGCAAGATGACCCGCTGTCATGTAAGTTTTTTAACATCATACTTGAAAGAAAGTGAACACTGGAGGCACAATCTTTCTAAAGTCTGTGCAACTACAAGCGTACGATGATTATATCAGCATAGTTAGGAGAGCACAGCAGGGCTGTCATCGGTGCTTTCACTAGTATTGAAACTGAAGCTGCCAAAACCAAGTACAAGAAGGAAACACAACATCGACGAATTGAACAGAACGTCACAGTCGACAGCTAAAGGCTTTGTGTACCTAGTCTCTGCTATGAATTCTCACAACAACATCTCTGCAGAAATAAACCGAAGAATCACTTTTGCAATCGCTGTTTCTACGGACTAAGAAGGCATTTGAGTAGAAAGGCTCTATTCCGAAAAACAAGGGAGATCCTATAAAAGACCTTAATCAACCCAGTTCTACTGTATTGCGCCGAAACATTGACTTTATCGAGAGGAGATGAAGATATGCTCAGTCGTTTCGGGAGAAAAATCTTTCGAAAAATATTCGCTTCCGTTTGCGTTGACGGGCTTTGTCGTCAACGTCGCGTCAGCCTAGTCAAAAAGCTGCGCATCAGTCGTCTGAGTTGGCTAGGACATGTAGAGCGAATGGACACTAATCCTCCGGCCCGCAGAATTTTTGAATCCAACCCTGTAGAGACGCAGTAGATGAAGACCTCACTTTAGGTTGCGCGTAGAAGTACAATAGAAGAGGACCTCAACCGACTTGGAGTGCGCAACTGGAGGTAATTAGCTCAAAATTCGAGAGGCTTGTTAGTTAAAGCCCAGGTTCAGCCCGAAATGTAGCGCTACATAAGTAATAAAACACTAGGAATAATGGATATTAAATTCCTGCCTTAAATCTTGACGTTGTTCGAGAAACCTCAAGTGAGAGCCTTCCTCTGACATAGCTAATATTGAACGGATGCCACCCTTGTAAGAAAGTAAGTACGAATTGCTAGCAACCGTCTGTTATAAACATTAAGTAGTTCGTATGAAATGAGCTTCACCGTGTTCTTAATTTTGTAAAAAAAAATGTTTTCTATCTCGGGCTCTATAAAGTTGGAGCAGCCACCAATATTAGTCCGACAAGTTTAGTAATTTCGATGTAAAGCATAAAAGTCCGAAGAATCTGGACAACTCTCAGGCCCATTTGGTGTAGAACGTTTTCTGAAAGAGTGACAAAACTTGACAGTTGACCACCACATTTCCGTCAGCATCTTATAACTCAGAAATTCCAATCGGTCTGAATTAAGCGTTCGATTTATCACACACAAAACACTCGTAAATGTCACAAACATCTCGGACGTTGAATTTTAATTGAAAATCTTTTATGTCACTCGATTGTCGCCACCTATCGAACACAACCGCAATTGTTGCGCTGCAGCATAATTAATAACCTCTGCAAATGTCAAAATCCGTCAAAATATAAAAAAAAAACAAAAATAACAAAAAGTTTAAATGAAAATGAACATACCCATGGATGTTACAACAAATGAGAGAATCGTACGACAAGCCAGCAAACACAAACACCCATCAGGTGTTTGTAACATTTTGCAAGACTGTCAAACTGGTTGCCAGCAAGCTGAGCCTATTTTTCGTGGCCTGTCATAGCTTACACATTCTATGGGTGTGTTCAATATGTAGTCATCGGTCACTGCATCACTTGGTTGAGTACAACTCCGGTTCACCGTTTTTCAAGCCTCCACCTACGTTTGGTTTTATTTTTCGGTTTCGGAACTGATGAGCGGCGGCTCCAGCTTCAAATACAGGTAGATACGTAGAGTCGGTCGCACTCGCATCCGTATCTGTCCATGTGAAGCCTTCGTCAAAGTGGGATTTAGTACAGCATGCAGTATGGTATTCGTTTGTCGCTGTTTTTTTTTTGTTTTTGTTGTTTTTTTTTTTGTGTTTTGTTTCTGTGCCGTGGCAATGTGGGAACGAATGCAAAAGGGGATTAACTGGAAATCCTTATCTGTCGACATTTATGCCTCGAAAAAGATACAAATACTGTACAACACACACACACACGTTTCAGATATCTTTTCCCGGCTGCTACTCTACTCTCCCGATGACGATGAAAAGCTTAAGTCTTCGATGTCGGGCGTTGCACGCAACATTTAATGTGACATTTGAATGATCGGCGTCGACGTTTGCCGATGAGATGACAGTCGTGCAACGGTGAGTTTCTCTCTGTGCAAACTCATGCGGAATTGAATGGCCAAATACTGATAACGTTGAATTCATGAACTCGAACTCCTCATGCCCTGATACGAGTAGTAAGTTGGTTGAAAATGAAAGTCAGTTAGGGTTAACTACTGTGCGTGTTGGGTGATTTTTAATCGCGATTGTAGTTAAACTTCTGCTAGAACGAGGGTCAGATACAAACTCGTACATACGTTGTGATGGGAGTATGGGGTGGATTATTGCAACTAAAGTGGAATTGTGGTCTTGAATGACGGTGAATTGCGTCGATTGATGATAAGATTCCATCACCGATAGGAACTTGACTCTAACGTTGACAGTCTTCCACTGAAGGGATGTGAATGAGGGAAGATTAAAATCGTCTCTTAGAAAGGGTGTTGGATTACTGGCCCAGAGTGAGTGTTGCCTAGGAAAAATGGTCACATTCAGTAGGTTATGCGTAGGAATAATAACTTGTGTATACATACACACGTATCCATGTTTGTGTGAAGCACTCTGAAATCTATTATTCTGACAAGTGAAACTTGACGAAAATGCTGTCCAACATCTAGAGCTACTTGGAAAGGAAAACGAGGATAACATTTAAGGAGACTCGATTATTTTACGACAAGTTTTCGGCTTTTACCAGGCGAAGTTTGCTATATAATTCAGAACTCACATTGACCACAAAGTTGCAATTTGTTGAAACCAATGTCATCCAGTTCGCACATATTTTTAATACGTAAAACACCGACGGCAAATTCAAATATATTTGACAGGAGATTATCAGATTGTGCGTGATCACTTTGTGATACCTTTTGTGAAGTAGTGCCACAAGAAAATCTGATCCGAAAATATCTTTCTGTATACTGTCTTAGTCCGGTCACGTAAATAAGTAGCTTTAAGCGCCCCTTTGTGGACAATTTGCAGGTCACAATTTTGAAATCACTTTCTCACCAAATCGTGCTCTCAATAAATCTATGGTACACCTTGCAGCATGAGACTTAACATCAGCCTGCTGGAACCACGGTCTACATCACGAACTTTGGAACAAATATTCGTTTATTATTTTTTTCAATTTCGATCACCATTGACTCTAATGTGAGCCATCAATTTTAACGAAATAAGGCCTGATGATGCCACTACACATCCACTTCTAGGTCGAATGGTGTCTAAAAGTCAATTGCGGACTGTTTCTTCCTCAAGACAGCAATTTTGTCTATTCATGTATCCGTTAAGCTAAAAGTGAGCCTCATCGTTGAACACAATCTTGCCATGAAATTCTGGATCATCTTGCAATTGGTTTTAAGGTCAGAGGCTTGACAAAATTCAGCGGCATCAATTCTTGCGCCAATTCAATCTCGTAAGTGACATTCATTTGCAAAATGTTCTGAGTTCTGGACGGCTGTGAGCTGACAGATTCGAGTCCTTATTAGCATTGGTATCAACTGAAGACATACGAGTTTCCGACCGCAACGTAAAGATAGCGCCATTCATCAATAAAAGCTAGTAAATGCTAGTTGTGCATCTTTTGACAGTTACTTACCGAAGTTTCAGTCATTTTGGATGCACAGTTTTTAATTGACAGTCGTTTGAGTGAGTCGATGTGAGTGCTTTTTGTGAAAATGTAAAAAATTGAGTATCGAGCTGTTATCAAATTCTTGTTTTTGAAAGGCAATACGCCTACGCAAATAAAAAATCAGTTGGACTTTGTGTATGGGGACTCTGCACCATCATTTGCCACAGTGAAATTTTGGGCAGCTGAATTTAAACGTGGCCGTAAGGGCTTGCGAGATGATGAACGTTCGGGACGTCCAAAAACTGCAAACACTGACGATACCATTGCTAAAGTTCACCAAATGGTGTCAGACGACCGCCGAATTAAAGTGAGAGAGATAGTAGAGGTTATGAAAATGTCCAAAGAACGCGTTTGTTACATATTAAATCAAGATTTAGGCATGAGAAAGCTGTCCGCGCGTTGGGTGCCGCATTTGCTTACGTTAGACCAAAAACGATTTCGAATGAACATTTCCAACGCTCTGTTGGCGCAGTTTAGGCGCAATAAATCCAAGTTTTGGCGCCGATTAATAACTGTAGATGAAACTCGGATACACCATTATACGCCCGAAACAAAAATTCAGTCAAAACAGTGGACTGCAAAGGGCGGGCCGGCTCCAAAAAAAGCAAAAACTGTTTTTTCGGCTGAGAAAGTGATGGCGACTGTTTTTTGGGATAGTAGAGGAGTTATCTTAATCGATTATCTTCAAAAAGGAAAAACCATTACAGGAGCGTACTACGCATCATTATCTGCCAAGCTGAAGGCAGAAATTGCGGAAAAACGGCCACATTTGCAGAAAAAGAAAATTCTGTTTCACTAAGTCAACGTGCCGTCTACCTCAGCGGTTTCCATGGCGAAGATCCATGAACTACGGTTTGAACTGCTTGACCATCCGCCTTATTCACCAGATCTTGCCCCAAGCGACTTCTTTTTGTTCCCTCATCTAAAAACTGCGCTCGGAGGACAGAGATTTTCGTCAAATGAGGAGGCAATCATGAACAATTATTTTGCAGAGAAAAACGCCAAGTCCTATTTGGACGGGTTAGAGAGATGGGAGCATCGCTGGAAGAAGTGTGTAGAGTTACAAGGAGACTATGTAGAAAAATAAAAAAAAATTTTGGGAAAAAATGTCTTGTATCATTGTTCGGAAACTTTCCAAACAATCCTCGTATTTTTTTGGAGTGCACTGTTCTCATTTTAGTTGCTTGTTGCGTTAAATAAGTTCAAAATCTTGTGTATATGTTGCAATTCGGTCCATAAAAGTGAAGGAATGCTCGGTTAATTTATGTAACTGAATGTTGATTTTTGAAATGAATTCCACGTCGCTACGGTGTACAATAACACAAAAAACATTTGACACTGCTAGCACCTGCCGTCTTTTAAATACACACCCCTTAGCTATACATATCTATTCTCAAGGCTTTGGAACTTGAGATATATTTTAAGCAACACTTGGACAATGCTAATCTCAGCAAAACACCACTCTCTGGCTACTTATTGACGGTCCTAATTCGGTTTACCCACCCTTATAGGAGCCCGAATTTAAATTTAAAAGCAAATAGAAGTAGTATGTGAACCTCGGCTTCAAATAACAAGCGTCTCCAGTTAGTCCGCCGGTCTTTAGCTAACTGCCCCAGTTGCGCACTTCAAGTCGGCTGAGGTCCACTTTCTACTCGTGTGTGCTGCCTAAGATGAAGTATTCCTCTACTGCGTTGTCCTCCGGGTTAGATTCGAAGACTCTACTGGCCGGAGCATTGATATCCATTCGCTCTACATGCCCTAGCCATCTGAGGTGACTGATGCACAGTTTTTTGACTAGGTCGACGCGACGTCGCTGTACAAATCGTATAGTTCGTCGTTGAATCTTCTCCTCCAAAGCCCGTCAACGCAAACGGAAGCGAATATTTTTCGAACGATTTTTCTCTCGAAACGACTGAGGATATCTTCATCTCCTCTCGGTAAAGTCAATGTTTCGGCGCAATACAGTAGGACTGGGTTGATTAAGGTCTTTTATAGAATCTCCCTTGTTTTTCGGAATAGAGCCTTTCTACTCAAATGCCTTCTTAGTTCGTAGAAACAGCGATTGCAAAAGTGATTCTTCGGTTTATTTCTGCAGAGATGTTGTTGTGAGAATTCATATCAGAGACTAGGTACACAAAGCCTTTAGCTGTCGACTGTGACGTTCTGTTCAATTCGTCGATGTTGTGTTTCCTTCTTGTACTTGGTTTTGTCAGCTTCAGTTTCAATACTAGTGAAAGCACCGATGACAGCCCGCTGTGCTCTCCTAACTATGCCGATATAATCATCGTACGCTTGTAGTTGCACAGACTTTAGAAAGATTGTGCCTGTAGTGTTTGCTTGTGAGTCCCGCACAATTCTTTCAAGCACGATGTTAAAGAAGTCACATGACAGCGGGTCATCTTGCGTAAAACCTCTTTTCACATCTAAGGTCTTGCTTAAGTCTTACCGAATTAGGGGGAGCGGCGAACGCTATCAATTGCCAATCTGCACAAACTGTCGAGTTTGACAAGGATGCCAAAATTAGACATTGCTCTATATAGCTTGTCACTATAAATATTGTCATAAGCGGCCTTAAAATCGATGAAAAGATGGTGGATATCGATTTGGATTTCTTGAGTTTTTTCCAGGAACTGCCGGAGTGTGAAGATTTTGTAGATTGTGGACTTTCCTGGCCCTAAACCACCATTGATAAGGATCAATTAGGTTAATGGCTAAGGGTTTCAGAGGTTTACACAATATTTCAGATAAGATCTTGTATCCGATGTTGAAATCTCCTCATCCTCTATAGTTGGCGCAGTTGAAGGGGTCATCTTTTTTGTGGATCGGGCATACTGAGATTCCATTCATCAGGCATACACTCCTTTGACCAGATCTGAGAAATGAGTTGGTGCATGCTCTCCACAAAGTCATTTCCAGCAGCTTTGAATACCGTCAGGTCCAGTTGATTTGTCGGATCTTAGCTTAGATATTGCTATCCTTACTTCTTTCTGGTCAGGTATACTGAAGTTGAATGGTCAACTCTGCCTGTCGGCGGCATGTCATGCTTCTTCACCGTCATACAGTATGCAGAAAAAGTTTTCCAATATTTTCAGCACCGACTTTGACTCCACTACAAGGCTTCCTTCTTCATCTCTACAGGCTTCTGTACGGGTCTTCTTGTTTTGACACGTTCTATTTGCTTATTGGTAAAACTTCCATACTTTATTCCTGAAGTACAACCTCTCAATATCTTCGATCTTGCCGTTCTTGTGCTGTTTTTTCTTTTTCTGGAGAAACCGATGTTCGTCCCGTCTCTTCTGCTCGTAGAGCTCATGAGCAGCTATCCTCCTTTTGCAGCGCCGCTTTGTACGATTCTTATGTGTGCTTGCCGGCATTCGTCGTCAAACTAGGGATTTCTTGGTGGTAGTCGGGTGAAACCCAGCACGTCAGTTGCGGCATCTCTGATGGCACGTTGGCAGCGTTGCCACTGATCTGCGGTAATTGATGCTGGCAGCATAAGAGTAGTTGAGAGACTTCGGGATACGCATTCGGCGAAGATTTTAACGGTCTCTTGCGATAGCAGCTTTTCAATTTCATAGTCAATGTTGGCCGCCTGGAACATTCGAATGCCTGAATACTGGAGGCAAGCATTACGTCTAACGAAAAATTATCAATTTGATTTAGCGCTTGTCCCCTTGTGTATATTGAGATGAGGAAACCGTGTCCTTGCTATAGTGATATTTCTTCTCGCCGCAAAATCAATAAACCTAAGGCCGTTGCCATATGTGGTGTCATGTAGGTTATGCTTACAAATTGTCCTATCAAAAATGTCCTGCTTTACTATCCTGGCTTTAAAATCGTCTAGTACGTACATTGTTCACATGTCTTGTGGAGCAGCTCGTAGAAACATTCTTTGGTGGCGCATGGGCGCTTATTAGGCGAACGTTAGCCTTGATGTGGATTACCACAGGATTGTCATGTGTCGGAAGCTCAAGACTTCTTGCTTAAGTCTTCCGCATATAGCAAATCCGCATCCGAATAAGTGCTGTTTCTTCCTATAGCAATCACAGTAGTATAACTCAGTTTTTCATCCTCCTTATGTCCGCCTATCCCATCGCACTTCGCGGATATCAGTGATATCCGCATGATAGCAGTCATGGGCTTCTCCTATTTGTTCGGCTGCACGAGGCCTGTTAATGGTCCTAATATTCCGCATGCAAATCCAAACGTCGTTGTTCTTTAAACGTTTGCCAAGGTCGTCAACAGTGAGCCCGTTTTTATCCGAGGCCATTAGTTGATTCGCCACATATTTTAATCTCTTCCGTATAGAGGTGTGAGCTCTATGACGGCGTAGGCCAGTTTAATGCTACTGGTCGGGCATGCACTTGCCGTTTTAGGGTGCATGAGTAAACCATTACCGGGGACAACCACTGGAGGGTACAGCAAGCGCTTCGCTACGAACTTGATTGTTGCGCGGCTGGACCAATCCAAGTTATAGGACACTGAACAGTTTCCCGATCAATCGTCACGCAGGTCCTGTGTATAATACAATAAGTGGAGTGGAGTGGAGTGGAGTGGAGTTATAACGTATAAATTTGTAGATTTGTGGAAAACGCCATAGGAAAAACCCATATTAAAGAGCTTAGGCTAAGTTACAGGAGAATAACTACAAAAACAGTTAATAACAACCAGCCTGGTAAATATGTAGACAACTGTATTTGGGAATAAACAACTAAATAAACAATCAGATGTACGTAAACAAATAGATAAATAATTAAATAAATAAATAGACAAATAATTTGATAAATATGTGAATAAATAAATAAACTATTTAATTAATTAGTGAATGAATAAATTACAATTAATTAAATAAATCAATAACATATAACCAAATATTAAAGTTGAATAATTGTATAAATAGACAGATATGTAAATTATAACGTTAAATGCAAAGTATTTAGGATTAAAGCTGTCAAGTGTGCCGGAATTGAATAGATTTCTAATAAGTGGATTGTCATGTGTCACAGATCAAAGCGAATTCTTGAAACGTGACGTTCGTGCAATTTTGTTGCCAAGTAATCCCATGGAAGCTTGAGTAACAATTTAAGCCGTTGATTTTGACATATAGTATAATGCCGATATTTTATGATATAGTAGGAAACAGGTTTTCCCTTTCCTCGTAAAGAAAGATTGCGTGGGTCTTATTTGGATTTATAATAATTTCCTATTTAACGCAATGCTGAGTTATTACATTCAGAGCGGATTGAATATTTAATTCAATAAATGAACCAAACACATGCGATGAATATAATGCTGTATCGTCAGCAAATATAGCAGATTCGCAGTTTTGTCGAGTTGGAAAGTCTGCCATCAACAAATTATGTAACATTGGCCATAGGACAGATCCTTTACACATTAAAAATAAAACTTATAATATTGCAAAGTTATAAATATGGAAAATAATTTTGAAAGAATATTTAAAAGTGAACCCTACAAATAAAAGGTGCACATAAAATAAAACTGAAAGTTACTGCACATTACATGAAAACAAAGTAAAACATGTTTGAAAATAACAAGTTAATAAATTAAACATAAAGAAAATCAAAATTAAGAAAAAATGCCATAAAAAGGATAAACATTAATCGCTTGAAAAGAATGAGTGTAATCTTTGTTATTTGCATGTCGCTGATTTCTCTTAAATTTAGTGGAAGCGAATTCCACAGTCGTATTAGAGCTATAAAAAATTGCGCTTGCGATGGCAAATATGAAAAGCGTGGTATATTGTAATTACGAGTATGCTGAAAGATTTCTGAGATACTGGAAATTGGAGCTTGTCATATACTGCCTTGATCAAAAAGTTCGCAGAATGTATTCAGAAAATTGGAAATACCAGCTTATTCATCTAAATCTATATTGTCCCCTTCAAAGTAATCCCCATCAACGGCAACACACTTATGCCAGCGCTTGATCCAACCCTCGAAACATTTTTTATATTCGCTTTTCGGTATGTCCATCAGTGCTTCCTGCAATTTTTCCATTACTTCCTCTCGGCTGCTGAAACGCGTTCCCCGTAGTGCTTTCTTAACTCGATTGAACAGAAAGAAGTCACAGGGAGCCAAATCAGATGAATTCGGTGGCTGCTGGATGGTATTTCGTCATTACGAATAATGATGTCACTGTGCGATGGTGCGATATCATGGTGCAAAATCCACGAGTTTTCTGCCCAAAATTCTGGTCTCTTCCGGGAAATCGCTTCACGCAAACGTCTCATAACGCCAAAATACTCGTAATACTCTTTGTTTACTGTCTGGCCTTCTAGCAAAAATTCATGATGCACTACACCGTTGTAATCCATGAAAACCGTGAGCATTGCCTTCTTTTTTGACTGAAAGCGACGTGGTTTTTTTGGTCTCGGCTCATTTGGTGTACGCCATTCACTTGCCTGATGTCTGGATCGCGTGTCGTACTCATAAACCCACGTCTCGTCTCCAGTAATGATCCTTTCAATGAATGTGGGATCGGATTCAGCCTCGCAAATCATCTCTTTTGCGTGTCAACACGGTCTCTTTTCTGCATGAAATTGAGGTCTTTTGACACCAACTTTGCTGCTACACGACGGAAACCCAAATCATTGGATCTTGGACGGATTCATAGGAATGTTCAAGTCCTCCGCTATCTCTCTGATGGTTAGTTTGCGGTTATTGACCAACATTTCTTTTACTCGTGCTTCATCAATATTTTCGTCGGTTTTCGATGTCGATGGTCTGCCACTGCGTTCATCATCTTCGATTGACTCACGACTACTTTTGAACCGCTCCACTGGTAAACGAACGTTTTCTTTAGAGAATCGTCGCCGAAACACTTTTCCAACATTTCCAACGTTCGCGCACCATTAAATCCGTTTTTTACGCAAAATTTAATACGAGCACAAGTTCGTTGTTGCAAATTGAAATCCATTTCTAAAATTGAAAAAATCGCCAACACACACAGAGATAGATGTACCCTTGGCTAAGTAACTTCTGCAAATGTCAAGCTATGACGCTAAGATTTAGAGGGAATATCAACAACAGATTTACCAACTTAACAGAAAAAAACAGAACTCAAATCGGAACAAGGTGAGCGCCACACGCGGAGAATACTTCCCTGTGGTACGTCAGCTAAAGTCTCTTTGAATTGCTATACTTTGTTTCCGAGTCTAAACCGGAAAATTCTATCCTCGAGATACTTTGTCAGCATATTATAAACGCTCAGTGGCAAGACCTGCCGTAATTTGAACTTTCAGGCATCATGCCATGCCTTATCAAAGGCTTGCGAGACATCACGGATTGCTCTTGAGCAAATCTTTTTGTTTCTCCAAAGCTTTCTCAAACTCGTCCGTGATTCTATGCACCTGATCAACAGTTGGACGCTTACTCCTGAACCCAAACTGGTGATTCGGGATACGATTTCTTTCCGTCAATAATTGGCAGTACACGTGTCAGGATTATGCTCTCAAAGATTTTCGCTAAAATTGGGAGAATTGAAATCGCTCTATAAGGCTTCTTGTCAGTCGGAGTTCTTCATGGTTTTAGGACCACTATAACTTCAGCAACTTTCGACAGACCCGGAACGTATTCTAACATCAGTGCAGCGTTAAAAGCAAAGAAGCTTAGTTAGTGCTTTTCTAGGCAGCATTTTCAGGACTCCTCCAGTTATTAAATCGTAACTGAGAGCTTACTTTGATTTTAATTTCTTTATTTCAGTGCTAAGTGCTATTAGCGTTGCATTTGTCATCGTGTAATTGCCTGACGCTCTTTCCGATTCACGAATATTGTGGAAGAGTGCTTTTGGTCTTTCCAAAGTGAATAACTAGATGCCCTTTTTGTTGTCAAGCTTTCAAGATACGTGTCTGATGCAAGTTTTTAATGGTCTCTCTCAGCAGGATGCACAGGTTATTCAAACGTGTTTTATGTTGCGGAAAACGCCTTTGTTGCCATTTCTTACTGGCTTTTCTTTTTTCTCTTACATTTCTTTGATCTCCGGCGTATAATTTAGACCGTAGTTTGTTGGTTTCTTCCTTTCACAGGGCCTTTTATTTCACGCGGCATATTGAACGATTTCAACGAAGTGATCAGCCTCGACTTCAGTTCTAGTTCTAGCTTCTCTTCAATTTCTTTCTTGAAGTCTTAGCAGTTCTGCCAGTTACTTTTGCTGGCTCTTGTTTTTTAATTTGACTTTCACTCATTGTCAAATTGACGGGGAGAATGATCTGAGGAAAAGTCAAAGCCTTCTTCAACTGTTATGAAATTAGTAGAAACTCCTTTTGAAACGAAGAAATCGATAAGGCCGGGTATTTTTGCGGTATCAATCGGCCAGTATGTCTGTTTTCCCGTCGAATGGCAGTCACAATTGTGCTCCATACTAGCTTCGGAGAGTATTCTACCTTTCTGTGATATGCACGTTGAGTCCCAGAAGGGGTGTTTTGCATCAAAATCACGGCCAATAACAAAACTCATCAGACTGATAACATAGAACTTGAAGCTCTAATAGGGCTTCTATTCTTTTCGGCTATAAGTAAAGACAACAGTAAAAGCGTCGAAGATATATGGTCTTCATTTAGTGCTGCTATTTACAAGGCTATTATGAATGCCAATCGCTTTCGATTTTTTCTAATTTGCTTACGATTCGATGATAAGGATAAAATGGATAAAGAAGACACATTTGCCCCGGTCAGAGACATATGGACGCTATTTATAACTAAATTCGTACCAACCTCACTTTTACGAGTATGTGCCAATTGACGAACAACTTCTGGGCTTCCGCGGGAAGTGTCTATTTCGAGTGTACATAGCCTCAAAGCCAGATAAGTATGGTCTTAAAGTAGTTGCCATTTGTGGTGCTAAGACATTCTACATATTTGATGCTGTTCCTTATATTGGCAAGGGAACCGAGGTTAAAACACCAGCCGATTATATGAAGAAGCTAGTTGAAAGTATCAAGGACTCCTGGAGCAATGTTACATAAGATAATTGGTTTTCATCTATTCCACTTGCTGATGATTTATTGAAGGATTATCAGCTTACAAGCATCGGTACCCTTCGTAAAAACAAGTGCGAAATTCCTTCATCTTTCTTGCCACATAAAAGCTAACAACCACTCACTTCTCAGTTTGCTTTCGGTAAACAAAAGACACTGGTTTCTTTTACACCTAAGAAATATAAGTCTGTTTTGCTTTTATCAACAATGCATTATAATGCCGAAATAAACCCAGAAACTAGCAAACCAGTTATAATACAATACATAACTATAATTTGACGAAAGGTCGACACGTTTGATAAAATGATGTATTCGAATAGTTCGGCTAGAGACACAAGACGTTGGCCACTTCGGTACTTCTACGGCGTGATCGATCAAGCTGGAATCAACTCGATGGTGCTTTATGTTAACGCTAAACACTCAGACACCCCGATCAACAAGTTTCGAGGCATTTATTTAAAGCAGTTGGCATTACAACTAGCGGAACCCCATATGAAACGTCGATTGACTACAAATTTGCCGCGAGAATTAGGAAGCACTTTACAGGATATTCCAAATATCAACCAAGAACCTGCTGCAGATAAACCATTGGCAAAGTTGCAGAAGCAGGCAAGGTGTGCACTGTGTCCAAGAAAACGGGACGAAAAAGTTAAAACTTCTTGAATAAAATGCCAAATGCCGATGTGCTCCGAACACCGCAATGGTATTTGCCTTATCTGCACATAATGTTAAAAATGATGTCCCAAGATTAAAAAAAATCTAAAAAAAAAAAAGACTTTTCTCACTTTGATATGTTTACATAAAACAAGTGATCTCATAATAAATAAGAATTATATTTTTCAGTTTAAATATTGTTTTATTTACAATAAAATGTGGCTTGTTGATAAATAACCCCAGTTGCCATTCACGTTGGAAAAAAAGCCTTGCCTTCGGAAGGTTAACCCGAATCAGCCCAGCGTGTTCATATGGACACATACGAAGTCGGTTTTGTGTTGTATTGACAAAATAACGGTTGATTAAAGGATTTCTTCAAAATTGTACGTAATAGATAAAACCATTTCTTCTTCATTCAGTTAGTGTTTCTTCGTGTAAGAAGTTGTGCAAAAGTATAACAAAAAAAAATGGCAAAAAACGTGGTCAAAAAATGCCCAAAAATATATTTTGTTCAGCTATTAAATGTAGTTTTATGTTAAAAATATAAAAGTTGGATTTTCGGATGATTTGCAACATTTGCAATAGAGTTTTTGCCGGTGTGATCTTATCACGCTGGGCATGATTAGGAAAACATGACTTAGTATATTTTTAGTTCAGATTACTACATATTTTGTTTTATTTTGTTTTACAATATATGTGAGCTTTTGATAATTTTCAAGACCACTAAGTGCACAAGAAGCAATCGACTATTTAAATGAGCTTTGTGATGAAGAGGAAAACGATAGGGCTGCAGCGTTATACATACTTCCACCGGAAATAGAAAGCGGTGCACTCAATGGGGAGGATGATGCTGATGAGGACGATATCGGCATACCTGAAGATATTTGTGTTGCACAACTTAAATCAACATGCAAAGTGGCAGGCACATTAATTCTTTGGAAGCCACTACGATGGAATATAATGCTGAGAGTGAGGACGAATTAGCTTTAAGTGATACAGTGTCAGCTGACGTTTCGGAAAACTCAGTTACTAATATGCAAACTAATTTACTTGAAAAATCGTGCACGACATTCACAGATAGGCCTTCGTCATCAAATGCTGAACACAGTGTGAATCGTTTACGTAAAATAATTCCAACAGTATCGACGGTGAAATTTCCAATATCAAACAAGAACATGAATTTCACTTGGACGAAAGATTCTGCAGTAGTCACGGTTCCAATCTTTCCCCAAGCGAATTATAAATTTGAAATCTCATGAGAAATTTGAGAAATTTTTTTGATGAAGATTTGCTGAATCACATTGTCCACGAATCTGAAAAATATGCAGTTTTTCTTGGAAAACCAAGCCCACAAATCACCATCGCTGAGCTAAAAACTTACATTGGCATTTTGTTAGTAAATGGTTATGATGGTCGTAACAGTTTTAGATCATTTTGGAGTACTGAATGATTTGAGAAATAATATGGTATATTTGGCAATGCGCAGAAATCGCTTTCAGGATATCGCAAAATTTCTTCATTTTGAAGATAGTGGTAAAAAAGTGACCGATTGCGATAAATTATGGAAGTTGCGACGCTTAACGGATCACCTGAAAATGAATATGTTGAAAGATTTCCACCCAGAACAAAATCTTTATTTCGACGTGAGCATCTCTTACTTTGGACGTCATAGGTGTAAGCAATTCATAAAAGGAAAACCTATGCGGTTTGGTTACAAAGTGTGGTCTTTGTGTACGACATCTGGTTACCTGGTAAATTTTGAAATTTATCAGGGCAAAAATCCACGCTCGACTACAAGCTATCAAGAAATATTTGGAAAATGTATAGCGCCACTTGTCAACATTGTTGCAAAGCTTGCCATTTTCTTTTTATTTTGACAATTTATTTACCAGCTTTCCCATACTGACGTTTTTAAAAGCTTGTGGCTACAATGCAACAGCAACAATTCGGGAGAATCGAATTCCTAACAGTTGTACCATGGAGCACAAGAAATTGTTAAAAAAAACAACTCGAGGGTATTGCAAATCTATCAAAATTAAAGAAACAGATATTGTCTTAACTAAATCCAATTTCCAATGTTCAACGCTATTCCAAGGAACATAAGAAAAAAATAAATGTTGCTCGACCATATACAATAAATACATGTACGGTGTAGATTGTATGGATCAGAATGTCAGCCTATATCGCATTGGAGTAAGAGGAAAGAAGTGGTGGAGCAGTATTTTTACATGGCTGGTAGATGTTTCAGTACAAAATGCTTGTCAATTACATCGCTCAGCCCACCCTGACATACCACAAATAGAGTTCAGACGTCATATTGCCAGATACTACTGCAAGCATTTTAGTGAAATACCAAAAGCAAATTGTTCACGCAAAAGGAACGCAGAAGGAACGGCCCAAGAAACACTTCGGTATGACAGAAGAGATCACTTTGTTCGTCCTTGTGCAGGACGACGATGGGCAGGTGATTTATGTGCTGTAACAGGACGCACTCAGTGTTCAAAATGCAACGTTGGTCTTTGCATTAAATATTTTAAAAATTATCATACTAAAATTAATGAATAAAGCTGAAATTTCCCTAATAAATTATTTTTATTCCTTATAAAAATCATTTTCCTTAAAATTGACCAGCGTGATCATATGGACACACCCCATATCTTGACTCACAGAGGGCGCTGGAATGAACGGATAATATTTTTGGAATCCTTGAAGACTACAGAGACAACTTGTAAAATATTTTCGGAAAATTCGAGAAAAAAAAGTTCTGGGTTGATTCGGGTTAAACAAGTTTCTGTGTAGATCACCATTAACTCGGTTTTAAATTGGAAAATGTGGGTCCAATAACCTTGGCCTTTTCATGTACTTTAATGTATGAGAATCAACAAGAAGGAATATCTTTATTTATTTATTTGTATTGAAATGCAATCATGCGTTCATTGCTGAGAAATCTAGATTAAAACTTCAAAAACCAACGAAGTTATTGAAGCAACAGAACAAAGAAACCAATCGGAATACCATCAGAGTTGTTCCTTTCAAGTTTTGGGAGCATTCTCAGCTACCGTAGTACGGCGCAAATTATTGGTCTGGTTGGCCTGACCCTTACATATTTTAATCGTTTTTTTTTTGTGTTTTTGCAGCCTAATGTCTTTTCTCTTGTTGACTACACTGTTGCATAGAACTGCAACCGTAAAATGTATAAAAAAAACCACGATGGGATAAAAAATATAACCTCTTCATAGGTTACACCCCTTTTTGAGCATTCCTTTGCTGCTGAATGCTGAGCATTTTTCATGTCCCCCAAGAGACAGACCATGAAACAGAAGTACTCAGATGGTAGATGGAAAAATGGCTGCCTTGTCAGACGGCAGCGCATACGAAATCCGCCTCCTTTTTGTCCGCAATAGCCACTGCCAAGCGACAAAAAAAAAAAAAAACGAAAAACACAAATTTCAAAATAAAATCCAGCCAACAAACTTTGATTTTTCGATTTTTTTTCTTTTATTTTTTCTTTGCACAACACACCAGAGCGCTCTGTGGTGTTTCATGGGAGAGATTCAATCCACAGCAGTCGTATGCTTATCCATGGCGAATTGTACTCCGATACTACATCTTTTACTTCTTCAATGCCGCAGATGGATATTTGCTGCTGTACACAGAGGGCAAACAAAACATCTACTATCCATGATACCAAGTACCGACCACAAGAATCAAAAAAGGAATAGAGCCGGAGCAGAGGAACGAAGACGAAGGGTCCTATCCAAATCCAACCAAACAACGATGGCGATGAGAAAACCACTCACTGTCAGGCGATTCGAATGCGTTGCGCTCACGTTTTCCATCTTTTCATGGTGTGCTAAGGCCAGGACTACGCTTTTGTGGTTTTCGTTCTTGTTTTCTTCTTCTTTTTTTTTTCTTCTTTTTTTTCTGAATTTTTTTCTCCCCATTTTCCTCGCTTCATTTCGTTTGTGGTCTTGGCTTGGTCTTTGGCTAACAACCAGGAGAAGCACCGAGAGAGGCAATAAGCCATTATTACAAGGAGTACTCGTATCTAACAAAAACCACTGTGGGCACCTCTACTCTGCTATACAGGAACTTGTGCTGTACACTTAGCTTCTTTCTTTTTTTGGTACTACATTCTGTGTAGTACGTGCAATGCATAAACATCACATACTCATGGATACAAAGAGGGCAGAGCAAAAAAAAAAAACCAAAAACAAAAAAAAAAAAAAACACCATCTAGCTACTTCAGGAAAAAAATATTAAAGATGGATCCATGCAGAGGAATATCCAACGCGCACTTGGTCGTCCGTCCGGGAGGAGGTGGTAGTTGGTTGGTTAGCTTGCCTTAGCTGGACCCAGTGCTTTATCATTTTGGTCACGTTCATGCATCTGCTTTGGCAGCGAAAAGTAGAAAGAGGTGGAACAAGGTATGGAAATGCCATGAATTCTGTCAGAATGAATGGAGGCAGCGGAAAAATTCATTCCATGATATTTTCCATCCCCGTTTGCCTTGGATACCACGATATGTACATATGTACTCGTACATTCAAACACATATACTCTCTTCGTATATATGTTATGTACGAGTAGTTCCAAGTTAGATTGGAGAATGCAAAAGCAAATACCCAGATACCTTGGTATCGTACAATAGATATCCCCGTATACAGATTGGTCTTGGAACTACTCGTACTTTGTGAACTTTGTCATGGTGAGTCTTATTCTCAAAACTGGTGACTGCGGTTATGTAAGCATTTAAGTCTATCTATCTGTGAAGTACGAGTATATGGCCAAGCTTTGGAGCTAAGGGTGCCTGTTTTATTATATGATATTGCGGCTCGATTCGATTGTCTTAGAATGTGATGATAAGTTATGAAACAGAGTAGTTACGAGTACCTTCGTAAGTACGAGTAGATGTGGAATCGAAGAAACATCGAACACCGAACACAGGTAGTCATTAGGGGCTTAACTCAGAGAGTCACGACTTAATTCAGGTTTTTATCAGTCGAGCTTGTGTTTACCTACGAATTGCTAATTTTGCAGCGTGAACATATCTAACCAACAATTACACAAATTAGAACTGATCTCACTATGTCGGTGTGATCTTGAGTGAATTACAGTCAAGTTTAATACGAGTCTACGTCTCTGGAAGACTTATGTCCTTAGCCTCTTGCGCCGAGATCAAGGAGTAAATTCCAAAAGCAGACAATTACACCAACCAAAAGCGTAGTACTAAGCCAATAGGGACTTCAAATAGCAGTAGAACATTTAATATGTCATACTGCCTATCCGAGTTTGCATTTAAAGGGGGATATATCGTACGCCTAGCATGGTCAAAAAATTGCATTTTCTTGAGGTCTCAAGAATATCTGGTGAAAACGCCAAGTCAATATTTCCATAGATAAGCAAGTTACAGCCGAGAGAGTGAAACGAGTTTGCGGCGTCGAACCGAGAGGCAGGTAGCGGAAAGCGACCATTCGACTAGAGCGTCTCTAGACGTATGTTATGATTCTATTGTGTTTTTGGGCCTTCTCAGCTCCAGGCATAACGGAAATATACCTGGACTGCTATTATTTGCCAGAAATAGACATGTTTGGTCAGTAGCTTGCCCTTCATGCAACTGTGCGTTACTGTGAATTTTCACTTCTGAGGAAAATGAATATCAGAAATAAAGTCTCTCGAGAAGCTCATCGATTCGGATCTTTTCACCAAAATCGGGACAAGAAGAAAATAACAAAGACAAAAATACCGAGCAATATGAGGATGACAATTGCCAGATCAATCATGACGCATCGGCAGGCAAAATGAATGTAGACGCCATGAAAGCGTTATTTTTAAAATCTGTCGAAAAGCATGGAGTTACGAGTATGTATACTAAGACGTACACGGGATTATTGAACGCGAAACCGTATGGTAATGTGATTGAAATTTAAAAAAAAGAATGCGTGTAACACGTTCAAAAGCGAGTGGGAACCCGTCTTGGCGAATGCAAGAAAAGAAATCCAGGAATCGGCGACAAAAACAAACTGACGGTAAAAATTTATAGATAAACTGAACATTTACTATTCGCAGAAACTGTAACTTCAAGGATGGCATGAAAAAAGCGGTATGGATGATATTCTACCACAGCACGGCTTAATAGACAGCAACCCTCAACATCATTTTTGCCCCGAAGGCTTCGAATCATAGTGCAAGTGACAACAAGCGGAAGCTAAAAGAGAACTGAAAAATTTCCGTCATGATTATTCAGCATTGCCAAAAATGGTGTTATACCATCAAAAAGTTCCCGGAATTTATTCAGAAAATTAGGAATACAAGTTCATTCATCTAAATCTATATTGTCCCTTTTAAAGTAATCCCCATTGACTGCAACACACTTATGCCAGCGCTTGATCCAATCCTCGGAACATTTTTTATATTCGGTTTTCGGTATGTCCATCAGTGCTTCCTGCGATTTTTCCATTACTTCCTCTCGGCGCGGCTGCTGAAACGCGTTCCCCGTAGTGGTTTTTTACGAGTAACTCGATTGAACAGAAAGAAGTCACAGAACGCCAAATCAGGTGAATTCGGTGGCTG
This sequence comes from Volucella zonaria, assembly GCA_963966105.1. Taxonomy (NCBI): domain Eukaryota; kingdom Metazoa; phylum Arthropoda; class Insecta; order Diptera; family Syrphidae; genus Volucella; species Volucella zonaria. The sequence continues at coordinate 110,805,340 of OZ014532.1, read as the reverse complement.
TTGGATGGTATTTGTTGCATTTTTCGTCAAAAATTTATGAACAATGATGGCACTGTGCGACGCGACGGTGCGTTATCATGGTGCAAAATCCACGAGTTTTCTGCCCACAATTCTGATCTCTATCGGCGAATTGCTTCACGCAAACGTCTCATAACGCCCAAATAATACTCGTACTCTTTGTTTACTGTCTGGCCTTCTGGCAAAAATTCATGATGCACTACACCGTTGTAATCCATGAAAACCGTGAGCACTGCCTTCTTTTTTGACTGAAAACGACGTGGTTTTTTTGGTCTCGGCTCACTTGGTGAACGCCATTCATTTGCCTGATGTCTGGATTGCGTGTCGTACTCACGTCTCGTTTCCTTTTGATGAATGTGGGATCGGATTCAGCCTCGCAAATCATCTCTTTTGCGACGTCAACACGGTCTCTTTTTTTGCATGAAATTGAGGTCTTTTGGCACCAGCTTTGCTGCTACACGACGGAAACCCAAATTATTAACCAAAATGTCCTGGACGGATCCATAGGCAATGTTCAAGTCCTCCGCTATCTCTCTGATGGTTAATTTGCGGTTATTGACCAACATTTCTTTTACTCGTACTTCATCAATGTTTTCGTCGGTTTTCGATGTCGATGGTCTGCCACTGCGTTCATCATCTTCGATTGACTCACGACTACTTTTGAACCGCTCCACTGGTAAACAAACGTTTTCTTTAGAGAATCGTTGCCGGAACACTTTTTCAACATTTCCAACGTTCGCGCACCATTAAATCCGTTTGTTACAAGTACAAGTTCGTTGTTGCAAATTGAAATCCATTTCTAAAATTGTAAAAAATCGCAAACACACACAGAGATAGATGTACTCTTGGCTACGTAACTTTTGCAAATGTCAAGCTGTGACGCTAAGATTTAGAGGAATGTCACACGGTGGTGTGGTGCGGGAACTTTTTGATCAAGGCGGTATTTCTTTGAGAACGACGTTGGTCAGGACATCACCGTCAACGGCGAGCACTATAGGTCGTTGATTACCAACTTCTGTTGGCTTGAATTTGATGATCTGAACACGAACGATATGTGGTTTCAACAGGACGGCGTTACATGCCACACAGCTCACGCCACATTGGAAATTCTGCACGAGCGATTCGAGAGCATGGTCATCTCACGTGGAGGTGATGTGAACTGGCCACCAAGACTTTTTCTTGCGGCGTTTTCTGAAGTGGCAGGTCTATGCGAATAAGCCACAAACCACAGCGGCCCTCAAAGCCTACACTATCCATGTGATCGGTCAAATTCAGACTGATTTATGCGCCAGAGTCATTGGAAATTGGACATTTCGGATGCGTGCCACCCAGAGAAACTGCGGCGAACATTTGAACGATGTTATTTGCATTTGCAATACCATTTTGTACCCGAATTAGCCTGTATAGTCTCTAGTTTCAGTTTGTTATTGATTTTAGTTCGGTTTAAAATGTTAATAAAATATGAGTCAAGAGGAACGCCGTAAAAAGATCATCGACAAATGGCTCGAAAATACTTCACGTCCAAAGCATTTCATCGCAAAAAATTTAAACATAGCACGCAGTACAGTTAAGCGAAAACAGAAAAGTGGAGCTAAAAGTGGAGCACATGATACAAATTTGGACAGGAAAATGGTGGGTACCATCGCAAAAAACCGGACTTCGTCATCCAGAGATGTTGCTCGGAAATGTAATACCAACCATAAAATGGTACAAAGATTAAAAAAAACGTAACGGCCTAAAAACACGAAAAAAACAGAAAATACCAAAAATTACTGAAAAGCAAAAAAAAAGTCATAAAAACACGAGCCCGAAAGCTATACGAGTTGATCGGCAACAAGAAAGCGTGCTTGGTTTTGGATGACGAAACTTATGTCAAAGCCGACTTTACTACTCTTCCAGGTGCGCAGTTTTACAACTCGTTTGAAGCTGAGATTCTTCCGCAATCAACAACATCGATTGGGATGGAGAAATTCGGGTCAAAATATCTCGTTTGGCAGGACATTTGCCAATGTGGCAACAGAAGCTCATCGTTTATTACAACGGGAACAATTAACGGAGAAGTGTACGTTAACGACTGCCTAAAAAAACGGTTGATTCCTTTCTTAAACAAACACGAGGGTTCAACATTATTTTGGGCAGATTTAACTATGCTCATGCGACGTTGAGCTTTCTTCTTGCTAAAAATGTCAGTGTGCAAAGGACGTAAAAGACTTTAGTGCTAAATGGAAAAGAGCGTCCAAAAAGATCACGGATGTAATCTGTCACCAACCTTATGACGGACATTCGAAAAAGTTGAGGAAAGAATGGAAACCCAAATAATTTTTTTTATTTTTTGTAATTGTGAATGAATTTAATAAAAACAGAGTCTTAAAGCAAATAAAAAAAATTTACATGAATTAGAATTATGAAAATATTTTTTTTGTTTATTTCGAAGTTTCCAAATTTTATTCGTTTCAGTCCTTATGAACATTCCGTCGACCGTAGAAAACTATGTAAGTTGACAGATTTCATGATTTATTCATTCCCAAATTTTCAAACGCGTTTTTCAAATCGGTACCCAACATTTCTCGAAAACCAATGAACTGATTTTTTGTGGTTATTCTATGTATACATCGTTACCTAGTACTTGTCAGAGAATTTTTGTTTTTTTTTTTCGTTACTTAGTTCTTTCTTTTATGTTCAAATGTCCGCCATATCTAATTTAATAATCTTTTTGGTTTTTTTTTTCAGATGATTTTTGAAGTGGGTGCCGTTTGCGCAGATTTTTTTTACAAAGCTCCAAGAATCATACAAATATCCTTGTATATTGTTGATATTTCTAAATGAAAAAATTTAAACATATTTCTGAGTGTGTATACTTTTGGATAGTTAAACTGCCAATCCGAAATTTCAAATAGTTTTCCTTAAAAAAATACACGAACCTTTTTTCCGGCTCCCCTCAAGTACCAACTATTCTGAATAGCAATTCACTTCAAGATGACAGATGAAAGAGGTATCCAGGGACATACTTGCATATTTAGCTGAACTTTGTGAGGATTCGCAATTATTTATGTAGAATTCCTGCTGTTTTATTAGAAGTTGTGAAAGAGTCGAGGAACTCGGCACTGCATGATAAAGAAACTCTAGACCTTTTATAGCATGGCACTCGACTTATTCACACAATATCCAGAATTGGAAGAGATACTGCACTATCCGTTTATTTTGAAACATGTAGATCCCCTATGTTCTGAACGATCTAAGTGTAAGGTTAAGCATTCTCTGCAATGACTTTCGCAGGGATTATAGAGACTACAGAAAGAGGAGAATCCTGCATCTGAAAACACCATACGATTTTGACTTAGTCACTATGTTTTCCATAATCGAAAGATTTTACGAGTACAGTCAAAGTTAAGCATCTATGAATAGTTTGGGACCACAAATAGAGACGAACACTAATGCAGAGGTACGTAGAGAAGCTGCAGAAGCATGCTCGTATTACTGTCTCAAGAAATGCCTTAACTTATACAGGGCTGTACAAATATATGTTTCTCTTTGAAAATAAAATAAAATGAACAAAAATTAATTATATTCGTGTTCGGCTTTATTAGAAATAGCGAACATTGCCATTAGTTATGGAATACGATTTCATTCATGTGACTGCCCTGTCAACGCAGACTTTATTTCAAGACTGTTTCTGGCTCTATCTCACGGATGGATTAAACAATATTCACTTTAACGGGTTGAATCGTTTCTGAATTTCCCGAATATTGATCTTTCGGAGCACTCCACAAAAAAAAAGGTCGAACGGATTGCGTAGCGGCCAATTGACATAGCAAAGGCTACTGATGACACGATTACCGAACTTAGCGCCCACAAGATCGGTTGTTTGATGGGCTGTGTGGCATGACGCATCATCGTGCTAAAACCCAAGATCATCCAAATCAATGTCTTCAATTTCAGCCCACAAATATTCGGTAATCATAGCTCTGTAGTGCTCACCGTTGAGCGAGATGTCGTTTCCAGCAGTATTTTCGGAATAAAATGGGCCAATGATGGCACCATTATCACTTTCTGTAGATGCACTGGCTTCTCCACAGTCACATGCGGGTTTTCTGATCCCCAAATGCCGCAATTTTGTTTGTTAACATTGTTAACATAACCATCAAGATGAAAATGCGCCTCGTCGGAAAGAATGATTTTCCGGCCAAATTCGTTGTCCAATTCGAGCTGGTGTAAGGCCCAAATTGAGAAGCTATAATGCAGCGGATGGTCGTTTGCCTTCGCTTGACTTTCTTTGGGAATAATTCGGGATCTTTGTGAAAAATTCCCATCAGGCTGGTGCGTGAGATCGATGGCGAGCCGTTGTTCCTGGATTTAGGAGAACACTCTCGACAACAGCAAATACATACGCTCTTTAAAGCGCGAAAACGTGGGATGCGTGATTATGCACGCGAAAGAGTGCACGTGTAATGGCATGAGTTGTGCAATGGAATGCGTGAGTGGTCAGTACCGAGGGATGGCACGCGCACCCCGTTTGAGTAGTACAACTCTTTCCTACGTGATTGAGCGCGGTAGGAAAATTGGAATTCATCATGGACATCCAGCGATAACTGTTGAACTGTTGTACACTCCAGAACGTTCCAGTTTCTCGCGGTATTTCGCGCGCGATTGCTCTGGAGTGTACGTTCAAAGAACGCGTAATTTCGCGAGTGAAAGACTTTGTAACCAAATGTTGTTACCACGTTCCTGGCGCGAGGTATGTCATTCGTTCTTTACCACACTCCTGCGCATACACTCCAATCATGTAAAGCTCTTTCGTGTAAAGGCTGCTATTCTCGTTGGTACGTGCGGTACGACGACGGGGACCAGGAGTGTTGCCTTGTTTGCAGATCTCACGAACTTTTTGCTCAAACTTGCGTACAGTAGGCGCTGTGGGTACCTCATTTCGGCCAAAACTTCTTTTCAATAAACGCACTGTTTGGGCATTACAGTACACACTTTTGAAATAAGTTTGCAACATTTCCCAACGTTGTTCAAGCGTAAAGTGATTCAGTTCATTCTGCGGAGGTACGATACTGACTGGCAGTCAAGATTTAGAGCAGGAATCACGATTTTACATAAATCGTCGCGTGTCCCGTGAAGATATTAATAAACATTGAGGGGGTCATAGATGAAATTCAGAGAACTGCGTTATAAATATCAAACAATTTAGTGCAATTTTAGAAATCGTGAGTAGCTAAACAACTAAAATTTAAGTTACCCGGGAAACTAATCACCGGTGAGGTGAATGCATCAAGCATTGTCCAAAATACTGTGGTTCCAACTTATTTAAAGAGTTTTGTAGACCAGTATTTAATTGCAATACTCGTTGACATCAATTCCACAAAAGTTGAAAAGGTAAGGAAGACTAAAATACGGTCTTTAACTTTCATTGCGCTTGCCTAATTCGTTTCGTTCTTTAGAACGACTTTCCCTTTTGACAATCAAGAGTCGTTGGACTGGTGAATACTAACATCAAAAACCTCCATTGCATTCCGAGTGAAATGTTGGTTAAATTCAATTCCTACGAAATATTCTGAAGCAATGCCAGATCATAACAAAAGTCCGTGGTGCGTTCAGCGTTCAGCGTACAAGTCCATGTGTTCCTATGCTGACAACACCTTAAATCTTCTCCAATCTTCACCCTGAACAGGCAAGATTTGTTTAAGAAAGACTTCCTGGACTGTGTGCTACCAAAAGCAAAAAAGGCACCTTCTATGTCCAGTCATCCTTGAGCTCTGAGGTTTACTAACACGAGTGCCTTACCCTCCGTATTAGCAGTAGACTCATTTTTCAAAATCCTTTGCTCCAACTAAAGTACCGTCATCCTAAGGTCGAGTTTAAGATCAACGAGAACTATTCAAGCCCCGTCTTTACCTCCCTAGACGAGTATAGCAAAATTTCCTAAACGACTTTGGAAGATAAGTGTTTTTCGTGCCAATTACACAGACAGCCCCTGGCGCATATTGGAGTATCTAAATTACACAATTTGTTCCGAAAAGTAATCTAGATATTCTATACTCCAACAAAGAAGGCTCATGTATAATCCAGTAAACAACGAAACGAATAATGAACAGTGTGCGGGTAGTAAAGAAGCAAAGAAAGTGGTAGGCTACATTACAAAAACCTCTCAGGATATCTACTCGTATTTACTGAAAAAAAAGGGTGTCACGCACGAACTAATTTCGATAGAAAACACTGATTTTTAATTAAAAATTGTAGATTTTTTATTGATTCATAAATTGTACAGTATAGCGTTATGCATGGAATAGCATATCGGATAAATTGCCCCCACGACCTATGGTACATACGCACACTTTTGTCGAATTTTTCATGAGAGTTTTGCACCCTTCAAGGCGTGGGTGGTCGTGGACTTATTGGCATAAACCTGAGACTTCAAAATACCCAAAATAAAATTGTCCACCGCCGTTAAATCTCACGCCCTGAGCGGCCAATTGTGATCCCCAAAATGAGAAAGTACACGGCCGGGAAATGACTCATGCAGTAAGTGAATTGTTTCTTGAGCTGCGTGACATGTGGGACAGTTTTGTTGAAATCACTTGTCGGCCACATCCATATCTTGCAATTTAGGTGCAAGAAACTGGATTATGTCACGAGCACCATTAATTATTATTGCCCATCCAGCCGAATTTTCAAAGAAAAATGGTCCGATGATGCCTCCAGCCCAAAATCCGCACCAGACTATGACACGTTGTAGATGCATTTGTTTCTCAACAATCACAATTTTCGACAATTTTGACGATCAAAAAATCCGTCAAGATGAATATGAGCCTCATCGCTAAAGATGATTTCGTGTGAAAAATCAGCATCCACTAGTTATTGTTCCGCAATCCATTCAACGAACTCTATTCGCTGTCCGTGGTCAAAATCTCTTATGAAAATACGCTGTAAAGAGCTTCTCGAAATGTCCAATTCTTGACCACGATGCCGAACTAGCAACACTCTTACGTACTTCTTCGATGTTCTGTGTTGAATGTCTTGTTGAAGGGCGACCAGAATGTCAGAGATCACTAAGATCCAGTCTTCCTCAACTCTTGAATTAATTCCTCCACCGTTGATGAAGTTAAATCACTTTTCCGACCACATTTTGGACGAAGACGCGTTGTTCTTTCGTATAGCGCTCCATTGTTAATTACCCTGAACTGTCAGCTGTCACGCTGTCTTTTTTTTTCGTTGGCAACCATTTACCGCACGAATGGCGCAAAATTCAATTCAAATCGTGTGAATTTTGGGTTACCCTTTACATACTTTGAAGACAGAACTATTTACCAACAGATAATTGCAATTGGTGTTATAATATATGTTATAACGTCTTATTTAAAGAGGACTTCCCTCTACAGGACAATTTTGTCTCCATCATGAGAAGTAGATTTTGCGAAATATCGATTTGCTATAAAATGAGAAAAACCAGACGATAGACCAACTCTATAAAGGGGACACTAAAATCTGCTATAACTCCGATCGTTAAGTAGTTTAAATAGGAGAATAGAAGAAAATCTGAATAAGACAGTTGAAAACGCCATCAAGTGAAGTCATGGCAGTCCACGCTTTGCATGAAGAGCTTTCTTCTATAAAGGCGACACGAAAATTTGTAACAACGACAAAGCTTATGCCGTGTACAATAAAAATCGTATAACATAATCAACAACGCAATCAAGTCAATCTTCTTGACAGTCAATGGAATGGAGGTAAACCTCTCATGGCTTCTCTCCATGGAGAAGACATGGAAATTCGTCACAACTATCGATCGAAGAAGAAGAAATTGTAAAACAGGGATATGATGGATATGCCATCAGACAGACCGATACGGGCACATCGTGATCGCTGTGAAACCAGTTGAATTTGTCTTCAAATGACAAAAGCCTAAGCAATCGCCCTGATGAAACGTCCAATTTTCTTGCAAAAGCCAAGAAGGCCTTTGAAATTCGTGCCATCTATTTCCTCTAGTTTTTCCAAAAAAGTATTTCCCTAAAAATTTCCTTCGACTACGCGATATTGCCTCGCATTCACACGGTATGTGCGTTATATCCTCAACAGCCTGCAGATCACCGCAAAATCTGCCAATATCCGTATCTGACAATTTGAGAAGACAGAGACCTGTCAGGGTTCCTGTTACTGTCCTAAACTTATCCCTGTTTAATTTGATTAACTTCCTAGATCTTTTGCTGTCAAAAAGTGGCCAGAGAGCCTTGGATACCCTGTGTCCTTCAAGACCTGACTACTTTAGGTTGGCAGTCTTTGTGATTTTTTCCTCGATAGTGTCCCTCACTATGCAAGAGGTGGTTTGATGTTGGCGAATAGCCGCTCTCCTTTTCTTGCAAGCTGATCCGCTTGTGCATTTCCTTTAATACCGCAGTGTCCTGGCACCCAGCACTGTCTCATCCGGTTCTGACTACATAGTGCCTTGAGCACTGTGTGACAACCCCTGATTGTATCAGAGTTGATGGTGATCGATCCCATTGCTTTGAGTGCGGCCGATGAGATTCTGATCTCATCTGCATTAGCTCAGCCGCCCTGAGGATAGCCAGAACCTCTGATTGGAAGACACTGCTTATATCCTGTAGTCTTATTGCTTTCATCCATTATTTTCGAGACATCTGTGAAAATTGCAATTTTCCAAGTCCCCCCTCTCCGAATATATTATACGGGATGTTGAAGTCGGCCATGGAAGGAATTTCATCTATTAGAATTAGATTGCCTGGCAGTAGTTCTACTAGGGCCGTACCGTGTCCGAAACTACTGCGCTTGAAGTAACCCAGATTAGTGAGTCATATCGCACTGTTGCCAGCAAATTTTTAAACTGTAAATCAAGCGGTGTTAGGTGCAGAAAGGTGTCCAGCAAGGGGTGGCACAGAGCGCACCTGTAATGGCTATGGAAGCCGTTCTTTGAACCGCCGCTAATTTTCCGTAAATCGTTTTTTTGCTCGTTGCTTTCCACCATACTAGTGCGCCATATGTAAGTATGGGTCTTACCACCACCGTATACAGCCAGTACACCATAGCAGGTTTTATGCCCCAAATTTTCCGTACCGTTCTTTTGCAGATAAATGGAGCATTATACTCGTATGCCTTTGTGATTCTTTCCGCTACGTTAAGATTCCAATTCAGTTCTTTGTCTAGAGTTACACCCAGTTACCTACTTTGCGCTGTCCGTGAGGGACTATTCCACTCCGTTGAGTTATGGAAGTCTGAATTGCGGTATCTTGGACTTTCTAGTAAAAAGAACCAGTTCCGTTTTGGAAGGATTGGCATTGAGACCACAGCTTTTTGTCCAAGTGGCACTTATACCCATTGTTAGTTAATTAGCTAAATTGCTAAAGAAAAGCCATCGGGTTCCGACCACAGATATATAAAAGAAAACGCCTCAAACGGCGGCTACCGGGCAAAGTAACATATCCCCAAGCCGCAAAATTACATAACGAAAGGACCGAACATTTGGCGGACCCTGCTTCTAATGTTTTCTACTTATTATCGAGAAGTTAGCTAAGATCGAAAGTAATAAGCGAACTAAATCTAGAACATGAATATGGAAAGGGTGCTCAAAATTCTTACCTGAGATTCTAAGAGACCTTTACAAAAACTTGTCGATTTAGAAATATTCAAACGAGGGAATAATATTGACGTTTGCTTGATCTCTGAAAAGGGGATCACGTGCAAAAATAAGAGGCTTTAGGGACTATCCTGCTTATCATCCGAGAGAGGCGGATCCTACTTGTAAATTAAAGAGTCTATCGAATATACTAAAATAACCTTAAATAGAGCTCGAAATTTCCTTGCCATTTCAGCTATTTACTGCCCACCGCGCTCGAAAAGAGTGTCTTCAAAAATATATTTAAATCTAGTTTTGTTATTGGCCGTGATTTTGATGCAAAACACCCCTTCTAGGACTCAACGTGCATATCACAGAAAGGTAGAATACTCTCCGAAGCTAGTATGGAGCACAATTGTGACTGCCATTCGACGGGAAAACCGACATACTGGCCGATTGATACCGCAAAAATACCCGGCCTTATCGATTTCTTCGTTTCAAAAGGAGTTTCTACTAATTTCATAAAAGTTGAAGAAGGCTTTGACCTTTCCTCAGATCATTCTCCCCGTCAATTTGACAATGAGTGAAAGTCAAATTAAAAAACAAGAGCCAGCAAAAGTAACTGGCAGAACTACTAATTGGGAAGACTTCAAGAAAGAAATCGAAGAGAAGCTAGAACTAGAACTGAAGTTGAAGCTGATCACTTCGTTGAAATCGTTCAATATGCCGCGTGAAATAAAAGACCCTGTGAAAGGAAGAAACCAACAAACTACACTCTAAATTATTCGCCGGAGATCAAAGAAATGTAAGAGAAAAAAGAAAAGCCAGTAAGAAATGGCAACAAAGGCGATTTCCGCAACATAAAACACGTTTGAATAACCTGTGTATCCTGCTGAGAGAGACCATTAAAAACTTGCATCAGACACGTATCTTGAAAGCTTGACAACAAAAAGGGCATCTAGTTATTCACTTTGGAAAGACCAAAAGCACTCTTCCACAATATTCGTGAATCGGAAAGAGCGTCAGGCAATTACACGATGACAAATGCAACGCTAATAGCACTTAGCACTGAAATAAAGAAATTAAAATCAAAGAAAGCTCTCAGTTACGACTTAATAACTGGAGGAGTCCTGAAAATGCTGCCTAGAAAAGCACAAACTAAGCTTCTTTGCTTTTAACGCTGCACTGATGTTAGAATACGTTCCGGGTCTGTCGAAAGTTGTTGAAGTTATAGTGGTCCTAAAACCATGAAGAACTCCGAGTGACAAGAAGCCTTATAGACCGATTTACATTCTCCCAATTTCATCGAGCCTTTGAGAGCATAATCCTGACACGTATACTGCCAATTATTGACGGAAAGAAATCGTATCCCGAATCACCAGTTTGGGTTCAAGAGTAAGCGTCCAACTATTGATCAGGTGCATAGAAGCACCGACGAGTTTGAGGAAGCTTTGGAGAAACAAAAAGATTTGCTCAAGAGCAATCCGTGATGTCTCGCAAGCCTTTGATAAGGCATGGCATGATGCCTGAAAGTTCAAATTACGGCAGGTCTTGCCACTGAGCTTTTACGAGTATAATATGCTGACAAAGTATTTCGAGGGTAGAATTTTCCGTTTTAGACTCGGAAACAAAGTATAGCAATTCAAAGAGACTTTAGCTGGCGCACCACAGGGAAGTATTCTCGGCGTGTGGCGCTGTCCTTGTTCCGATTTGAGTTCTGTTTTTCTTGTTAAGTTGGTAAATCTCTTGTTCACATTCCTTCTAAATCTTAGCGTCACAGCTTGACATTTGCAGAAATTACTTAGCCAAGGGTACATCTATCTCTGTGTGTGTTGGCGATTTTTTCAATTTTAGAAATGGATTTCAATTTGCAACAACGAACTTGTTCTCGTATTAAATTTTGCGTAAAAAACGGATTTAATGGTGCACGAACGTTGGAAATGTTGGAAAAGTATTTCGACAACGATTCTCTAAAGAAAACGGTCGTTTACCAGTGGCACGAGCGGTTTAAAAGTGCTCGTGAGTCAATCGAAGATGATGAACGCAGTGGCAGACCATCGACATCGAAAACCGACGAAAACATTGATGAAGTACGAGTAAAAGAAATGTTGGTCAATAACCGCAAATTAACCATCAGAGAGATAGCGGAGGACTTGAACATTCCTATGGATTCGTCCAAGATAGGGTTCCCAATGATTTGGATTTCCGTCGTGTAGCAGCAAAGTTGGTGTCAAAAGACCTCAATTTCATGCAGAAAAGAGACCGTGTTGACGCGCAAAAGAGATGATTTGCGAGGCTGAATCCGATCCCACATTCATCAAAAGGATCAGTACTGGAGACCAGACGTGGCCGTGAGTTTATGAGTACGACACGCGATCCAGACATCAGGCAAGTGAATGGCGTTCACCAAATGAGCCGTGACCAAAAAAACCACGTCGTTTTCAGTCAAAAAAGAAGGCAATGCTCACGGTTTCCATGGATTACAACGGTGTAGTGCATCATGAATTTTTGCCAGAAGGAAAGACAGTAAACAAAGAGTATTACTGGTATTTGGGCATTAAGAGACGTTTGCGTGAAACAATTCGCCGAAAGAGACCAGAATTGAGGACAGAAAACTCGTGGATTTTGCACCATGATAACGCACCGTCGCGGTCGCACAGTGCCATCATTACTCGTAATTTTTTGACGAAAAATGCAACAAATACCATCCAACGGCCACCGAATTCACCTGATTTGGCTCCATGTAACTTCTTTCCGTTCGTTCAATCGTGTTACTCTTAAAAAACCACTACGGGGAACGCGTTTCAGCAGCCGAGAGGAAGTAATGGACAAATCGCAGGAAGCACTGATGGACATGCCGAAAACCGAACGTAAAAAATGTTTCGAGGATTCAAACGATTGTATAAGTGTGTTGCAGTCGATGGGGAATACTCCGAGGGGGACAATATAGATTTAGATGAATAAACTTGTATTTTTATTTTTCTGAATAAATTCCGGAAACTTTTTGATGGCGGTATTGCTGAGATATACCCAAGAAGGGGGGACCGTTCTAGCTACGTTTTCCGATAACACTGCTGTACTAGCAGTAGATAAAACGATTGAAGAAATAACGATAAAGGCCTGGCGGATAGACCTCAATGAGACCAAATCTGTTCATGTAAATTTTACAGAAAAACGAGCCGGTTGCCTATCCTCGTAAACTTGATCTGTATTCCATTTGCAAACGAGGCTAAAGTCGCACATTAAAAAAAACGCTAAAAACTGGAAAACAAATACAGAGAAACGTATTGGTTACTTGGTGAACATTCCAAGTTGCTTTTATACAAGTAAGTGCCAAAGCCGGTGTGGAGCTAGGGTATACACCTTTGGGGTTGTACCAAAAAAGCGAATGCCAATATTTTGCAAAGAGGAATTGTCCTTGCACCATGGTACATAAGTAATGATTACTTACACGGAGACCTCGGAATTCCTTGTTGAAAATGAAACAAAAACGTTCACTAGAAAATACAGAATTCGACTATTAAACGGACATCTTAACAATACAGTCCTTCAAATTTTGGACGAGTTAAGCCTATTGCGCCGTATCCAAAGGACCAAACTTTTGGACCAAAGCATGGACCGCAATATGTAGGAACTTTCATTGGAAAGTCACCTGACGAACGGGTTTATTTTATGGTAAAAAAACTTTTTGAAAAGTCGAAACATAAATATTAATATCATAGGAAGGTCTCGTGCTACTATAAGCACGCACGTGAGATCCTCATAGTGTCTAGTGGCATATTTTCCCCTGACCTAGCCGGAAAAAATAAAAAAAATAAATGCAATTTGGGTCTAAGTATTTGGTTTTTTAACTCACAGCTTAAAAATTCTTTAATTTTCAAGTCGTTTAAATGCAGCCAGAGCCTTACATTCGCAAATATATCATAGGAAAGCACAGCATATCGTACATAGGTGCAATATCTGTAACTTCAAGGTGGATTCTTTCCTGAGTCGTTGCAAACCTTCGTTTTGCTGAATCAGTTTTCTGTTGTTGTACTCTGGAAGCAAATGCAGCTATGGCAACACAAAATCTGCATCAGCTTCAGTTTCACTCTGGCTAAAAACAAAATAAGGGTCACTTAACTCTCGGACAGAAATCACACACCACACTGGACAATGTACACAAACAACTATAAAAGCATTATTGAGACACCAGTTACGCAGTGCTTCGTCACAGAAGAGCGGTTTTCCTGTTCGAAAGCGATCCAATATCTTTTGCATAGGTTTATCGCGAAATGTAATCATTTCCGCTAAGAGTCTACGTGATTTACATTTTGTATTGGTGGAACTTTAATTACAGAGAGGGCAGAATAGTCCTTACCAATTGCACACCCAAATATTGAGTGACCAGATAGCAATGATAGTTTTTTCAATTGTTATGTTTCAGCAGCTGTCAAAGTTACCAATAACATCTAGCTGTCAAAATATTCAGTAGGGTTTGGCATCGTTTTACGCTTGTCGAACGAACTATTATCGACATTCCAGCTCAGTTATAAACACGCAACGTGAATTTCGTCGTGAGATCGGTCTTAATCATGGCTTCAGAGTGCAGGCAATTCATCGCACCGTAGAAAAGCCTGAGCGTGAATACGCTCTTTTGGATTTTAAGACACCAACCAGACAGAGATTGGTACCAAATGAAGAAAATATAGCAGCTGTAGCGGCTTATATCGAAGAAAACCCAGAAATGTCGATTCGACGGCGGCGATCAGCTGAATTGGGCATTGCCAGGGAGTCAACCCGGCTTATTTTGCGATTGAATTCGGGCCTACATCCATACAAATAAGATTGTGCTGACGCAGGAATTGAAGCGAGACGACCATAGATAATGCCATGAATTCGTTAATTAGGTGCTGGAAATGTTGGCCTGAGTTTCGGATTTTGGCGAAAAAATCATCTTCCCGGACGAGGCTCATTGTTGATTCAGCGACTATCGCAACAAGCAGAATTGTCATTATTCCAGCGAACACAATCCACAAGTGTTTGGCCAACCATCAATGCATTCACAAAGATTGACTGTTTATTGCGGTTACCTTATTTCTTTCGAAATGAAGAAGGAGACACCGTTACCGTCAATGGTCTCAGGTACAGAGCGTTGTTAACCTACTTTTTGTGGTCACCGCTCGACAACATCGATATATCCGAGCTGTGGTTCCAACAAGACGGCGCTACATGCCATAAAAGCGACGGAATGTTAGAAGTTGTGAGGGAGAAATTTGGCAACTGCATCATCTCATGACGAGGGTTCATCAATTGGCTGCCACGATCATGTGATTTGACACCACTCGATTATTTTCTCTGGAGCTACGTTAAGTCCTTAGTCTACACTAACAAGCCAACTACTTGGACGAGCTCGAGGCCAACATTCGACACGCTATTGCCGGAATAACGCCGCACATATTGAACCGAGTCAATAAAAATTGGACCGATCGCTTGAAGCACTGCCATCGAAGCCGAAGGGCCCATTTGAATGGTGTACTATTCCACACAGTTGTTTTACTTAAAATTTTTGTCCTATCGCTCTTAGCTGGTTACCCTATGGATGCTCGAGCACCGGAATATTCAAGTGCATGGCAAAAGCATGATGTGCCTTTACCTCTGATTCACAGTTTTTAACTTGACGCGCTGTATTAGACTGCCAACAACGTAATTTAATTTGCCTCACGTCAACGATTTGGTGAAAGATACTCGAGGGTTGTCTGAAAAGTTTCCGAACAATGATTCAAGACATTTTTTCTCAAACTTTTTTTTATTTTTCTACATAGTCTCCTTGTAACTCTACACACTTCTCCCAGTGATGCTCCCATCCCTCTAACCCGTCCAAATAGTACTTGGCGTTTTTCTCTGCAAAATAATTGTTCACGAAGGTGATTGCCTCCTCATTTGACGAAAATCTCTGTCCTTCGAGTGCAGTTTTTAGATGAGGGAACAAAAAGAAGTCGCTTGGGGCTAGATCTGGTGAATAAGGCGGATGGTCAAGCAGTTCAAACCGTAATTCATGGATTTTCGCCATGGAAACCGCTGAGGTGTGAGACGGCGCGTTGTCTTGGTGAAACAGGATTTTCTTTTTCGCCATCACTTTCCCAGCCGAAAAAACAGTTTTTGCTTTTTTTTGGAGCCGGTTCGCCCTTTGCAGTCCACTGTTTTGACTGAATTTTTGTTTCGGGCGTATAATGGTGTGTCCAAGTTTCATCGGCGCCAAAACTCGGATTTATTGCGCCTAAACTGCGCCAACAGAGCGTTGGAAATGTTCATTCGAACACGTTTTTGGTCTAACGTAAGCAAACGCGGCACTCAACGTGCGAACAGCTTACTCATGCCTAAATCTTGATTTAATATGTGGCAAACACGTTCTTTGGACATTTTCATAACCTCAACTATCTCTCTCACTTTAATTCGGCGGTCGTCTAACGTCTAACACCATTTGGTGAACTTTAGCAATGTTATCGTCAGTGGTTGCAGTTTTTGGACGTCCCGAACGTTCATCATCTCCCAAGCTCTTACGGCCACGTTTAAATTCAGCTGCCCAAAATTTCACTGTAGTAAATGATGATGCAGAGTCCCCATATACAGAGTCCAACTCAGTTTTGATTTGCGTAGGCGTATTGCCTCTCAAAAACAAGAATTTAATAACAGTTCGATACTCAATTTTTTCCATTTTCACAAAAAACACTCACATCGACTCACTCGAACGACTGTCAACTAAAAACTGCGCGTCCAAAATGACTGAAACTTCGGTAAGTAACTGTCAAAAGATGCAGAACTAGCATTCACTAGCTTTTATTGATGAGTGCCGCTATTTTTACGTTGCGGTCGGAAACTTTTCAGCAAACCCTCATATATGGATGACGCTAAGATCTCACAAAATGAACCAGCGAACAATATAAAAATGACCTCGGATGTACGATGCCGTTGAAAAGTAAGTAAACCTCATAGTGTGCCGAACAAGTGAAGTCGATGTTTAAATAGTTAAAATCCAGGAAGACAGTGTTCAATTCTAACTCTCTTACTTACAGACCGATCAATCCGGCATCAGATCAGTTGGAAATTGCGTTGATGTTAAATCAAAAATAGAGCGGTCCGTGTAACAGAGCTTTTCAAACTGTGTTGGCCATCTATACATATTACAAAAATCCCGTCGGAATGCCAAATTCAAAAACAAATTTGCCGCAAAATCCAAATCTTCCACAGTTTTTGAGATACCTTCTTAGTCAAAGTTATTGGCTCACTTCCTAATTCTTTTTTCACATACATAGCATCCAAATTAAAAAAAAAAAAAGAAACAGAACCATCGGCAGACTGCCTAACAAAATCGTCAATCCTACTGTCAATAGAAGCCAACAGAGAACACCATTTCAGAGTGCTCGCAGAAGGTTCAAAAACAGCGCCTCGTCCATCTAGTAATAAAATTCTAACAACACCACTTGAAATAAGTCCGGCATTTAAACATGACAACTGTCTAGAGCCCGTCCACAGTTTACCCTTCAAGAGCCATAAAAAGATTACTATAATTGACACATTTGAAGTGTATTGTTGAAGATGATAAACTGCTTGACGTTGATTTGAACAATATTGATTTATGGCGTTGTCCTACGAGTAACACCGTTCTTGTTATTATTGTTTTTTTTTTTTTTTTTTTTTTTTTCAATAGAAAATTTTTGATTTCGGAAAAGTAAGTAAAAAAAACACCCGAACACTACTTGTTTAGGCAAACAAACATCACAACCGACTTGTAGTAGCTATCTTATCTTGGAGCAAAAAAAAAAAACGAAGAAAAAAGTTAAAAATTCAACTAAAAAAGGAATTGTTGTAAAATTATCTCACATGATGAAAGGAGTTTATGTTGAGAAAAATCTGACATCGATTAACGAATATTAACCTAGGTCGTCAGACGAAAAGCTTTATCCCTCATACGCTCAAATGTACAATACAATACTCGTACAGGTATATGCTATGTGTCCCTTGGAGGTTTTTAGGTGATCGTTTTCATAAAAGAGATCAAAACGGGAACTAGGTCATGTTCCAGTTGAAGCACTTGCACGAGCATACCTTGACAATCACGAGGACATGATATATATGTACGTATATATTCTTCTTTATTTTTTTTTAATAAATATACCGCGCCAACATACACTACACAAGACTTACCGTTGCTGCTGATAAGTTACACAAATAGACAGAGAGAAGGAAAACACAAATTGTTGGTTAAAAATTTAACTTTACAGATACTATCTGCGCGGAGAGATATGATATGGCTACTTCAGGTGCTGATAACAGAGTTCAAGTTGATAGCGTACTAACAAAAAAAAAAAAAGAAAAGTATCCCCTTCTCGATCGAATTGGGGAGTGTCACTTAAATAAACAGAGACTTGCGTTGCGTGTTGTCTTTCTGCTGCTTTATCGGCACTTTTTAGATTGGTTTATCTGTTTTGTATTCAGTCACTGAAGCCTTGAGTGGGTTAATGCAAAAAAAAAAAAAACAACAAAATAGCAAAAAGTCACTCGAAAACTGAGTTTTCTTGTGTTTCTTCAAGTATCATACAAAAGTCTATCGAACTTCATTCGATTTAATGACATTTCTTGAGCTGACTCTAGCATAGGCTTAAGTAGGTAGGTGTGAACAGAATTGCGCTTCACAAGGCACATGATACTAATTGCACCCTGTGAAAGTTTTTTTTTTTTGTACCAAACAAGCAGGGGACTTATGTACTCTCCCTTAGACACTACATTTTCTGATCATTTTAAGGTTTAAATGCCCACCTTCTTCGAGGCTGCTGAAAAAAAAAGCCATCTTGGTGTTTCCTCACATTCATGTAGGAGGTGAATTATGTTCCTCGATGCACAGCATGCTTCTTCAGAAGGCAGCGCGAGTACCAAATGCTAGTAGCTACGCTGAGTTCCTTTTCCATTGAGTTTAAGAATTTTTCCAATTTCCCGGGTTAAATGGCTATAAAAGGGCGTTTTTCCTGAGAGCTATTGAACTTTTTTTAAGGATAATTCACTGCTTCAGGCATGTGGTTTCCTTTCGATGGAATGCATCAGCGTTTGAGACTCTACGTGTATTCGTATCTCACCAATTCCAAAGCACATTTTATCGGTTCAATTTTGGGCCACTTTTTTGAACATTAGGGGCTCTATCTTACCAAGTGCTCAATAGTTTATGGCCTATCAGAATACACCAAAGGTGTCTTAAAGCCCGACATGAATCTAGTGGCGTCAAATGACACGATCTCGGTGGGAAATTCACTGGTTTCTATCGCCATAGAATGTCGTCTATATTTTCGAAAAAATAATCGCTGATCCTTGTCCGGTAATGTTGGCCACTGATTCCTGAAAATGGGTCGACTTACTTTTGACGATAATGCCAACAGCGTGAAAACCACGCCAAACAGTGCACTTTTGTGGATATAACTGAGTCTCATGAGTTCCTTCTGCCTCACAACAAAACCGGCTATTGTACAGGGTCTTCCAATAGGGACTTCCGAAATTTGACAGTTGATAGCGACCATTTTGTTGAAGCTACATCTGTCAAATTAGATGTCAATTAGTCAGTCTATTTTGCCAAATCACCATGGACGGACATAGCATTCAACAACACGTGCGAATGATAAAATTTTTTTATCAAAATGAGTGTTCTGTTTGGACAACGGTCGTAATAATCGTCTCACCGAGAGGACTATTCGCAGTGTGGTGGATAATTTTTAGTCCACTGGCTCAGCAAATGATAAACCAACACCCGTACGTCGACGAAACGCAAGATCTGCAGAAAATATCTCCGCTGTCCGTGAGAGTGTGCAGAAGAATCCGAGACAGTCGATTTCGCATCGCTCACAAAAACTCGGCCTTTTACAGACCACAACTTGGCGAATTTTGCGTCGTAACGTGGGCCTGCCCCCGTACAAAATTCAACTGACTCAGGAGCTGAAGGTAAACGACCATAGACAACGCCATGAATTGGCTCTAGAGCAGTTGGAAACTGAAAAATCATCTTCAGCGATGAGGCCCATTTCTGGATGAATGGGTACGTCTACAAACAAAATTTTCGAATTTGAGCCGATATCAATCCACATGAGATCCAAGAGCGTCCAATGCATTCCCAAAAAATCAGTGTTTGGTGTGAATTTTGGGCTGGCGGTATCAGCGGTCCATATTTCCTTGAGAACGACGTTAGCCAGACTATCACCGTCAACGGCGAGCGCTATAGGTGGATGATTACCAACTTCTTCTTCTTCTTTTGGCCTGAGTTGGATGATATGGACACCAACGACATGTGGTTTCAACAGAATGGCGCTACGTGTCACAGAGCTCACGCCACATTGGAAATTCTGCACGTGGGCATGGTCATCTTACGTGGAGGTGATGTGAACTGGCCACCGAGATTCGATTCGACCCCGTTAGACTTTTTCTTGTGGGTTTTTCAGAAGTCACAGGTCTATGCGAATTAGCCATAAACCACAGCGTTTCTCAAAGCCAACATAACCCATATTCATGACCAGCATCGGTCAAATTCGGCCTGATTTATGCGCCACAGTCATGGAAAATTGGATATTTCGGATGCGCGCCACCCAGAGAAGCCGCGGCGAACATTTGAACGATGTTATATTCCATACACAATGGCACCGATAGTCCTTTCAAACGAATAAAAAATTTCGATGATATCTCATACACACTTTGTTTTATTTAAATTGAAAGATAGCAAGCGCTTAATGAAAGACCCTTTACTTGTTCGCAAACTACTAACCCGTAAGCGGTCCCGCGAATTCCTGTCGCAAGGTATGGTCTTGTGCCTATACGCCCTCCACCAGTTATGTATTATACAGTATAAGTTGAGATCTTTTCATAAAATTTTTCATACGGTGGCATGTTGCGATTGACGCCGCATTAACCATTTCGGATCATTCGCCATACTTTCACTAACAGTGGCTACTATTTCTGCTGTACGCACAATACGTTGTGGCGTTGTTGCCTTCGCACCATGTAGAGTGGATAGACAAATAGCAAGATCCAAAAAAAATCATGTGATCTGCTATACGTTTCGGGAATTGCAGACCGATTTTCAAAATAAGTTTGAATACGAAATCATAGTCAATTCATGAGAATTTATCAATCTGATCAAAAATTGTAAAAAATGACAGCACGACTTGATAGTTATTCCTGTTGCAAGATCAACAGTCAAAAAGGCAACATCCTTAACCCATCGCTCATCTAACTGCAGCTTGTCAGGACGATACCTTCATAATGAGTGCTATCTAACTTGATAACTTTCCACTGGCTGCGGCTAGCTCATTGGCAATTTCCTTCTTTACTGGCAGTTTCCAAGCACCTAATAGAACCAAAGGCGGTTCTGAGCATATATTGCCTTAAGTACTGTTCTGCAGCTGCATATCAGTTGTTATTTAGTTGTGACTAACTTCAGTGCCTGATTATCTATGTTGATAGCTGCTGCTACTACAAAAGCTAACACCTTTGCCTGAAAAGCTTTGCCCAACATGCCAGGAACCCAAAAGATATTTTTAAATTCCCCTTTAGAGGCGGAAATACTGGAGTTCATTCATTTCGTAGCCCTCCTTCTTTTGTGTTAACATTGTTGATGACCTTGTGTGCTATCTTCTTATTAAATAATTTCCCCCTCTGAGTATTTAGCTTCAAATGGAATGTTGAAGTCACATCTAGGGGAAATGTGGTTTATTCCTATCGAGCAACTGAAATTGAATCCAGTCAAAATGAAACAGTGCCCTCTGGTGTTACTCATTACTCATATTTCCGAAAATTTACTGCTGAAAGTCTGTAAATCAAGGAGTAGAAAGTATAAGAAACATGCCTATGACCTGTAAAGAGTCTAGTAACCCATAGAGTTATACATGATGCATGAGTAGACAGCTAGACTATGGCGCCCAACGTGGGCCCGACTTCGGCCGTATGGGACGTATGTATAAACATAGACGACATAACGGTGACAGGCGCCAACTGAAAGGAATTTCGGTTTCGGAACTGCTCTTAACAGATCCAGCCAGAATGGCAGCAATTGGTCGTATTTAGGCGCGATAAGAGTTATTTCAGCTTACTTCAGGTAGTAACGAGCTATCATCGCTGTGTGAGCCTAGGACATTTTATTCCGTGTAGGGTCCGTATGATTAAGTTAGCTCTGGTTTTATTCGCTATTCAAGTTTTAGGTATTTAGGGATTATATTAGAGTAGGTTTAGTTAGATATAAGCGCGTACGTTCTGGTCTTGCTCAGTGGTTATGGCATTCAGATGTGCTCTTACTATTTCCTTTTCTCTTTTTTCAGTCATATTTTATTCTTCCTTTCTCTTAAGTCCGTCCGATATACTCGTATTAGTTGGAATGTAGCTTTCTCTAATTATTGTATCCTCTGCTTTTTTTTCTACTACGGGGTAGTGGCAAGAACCAACCCATTCCGACGAGTTTGAGCCGAGCAATGGCGAGCGCGCCACAGTCGTCTACTCCTGTATCATGGATGCTTCCGTGCCTCCTTACAGACCTTTAAGAAAGACCCAAAAGTACATATCTTCATTATGGCGGTTCTACATAAAATACGTGCTTCTTAATCGTAAGGTTTACGCAACATCAGAAGGATACCAATGCTTGACTTCGACCGGCTTCTCAGGACGTTGGGAGTATGTAAAACCAATCCGCAGCTGGGCAGGCCCGCAATACACAATAACATTGAATTACTGCAAAAAGAAGTTTTCCTCGTCAGAGGATTTTATCAGATAAGGACACTGAAGGTCATATGAAAAATTATGGAACTGAAAATTTCTCGAAGAGCTTGAATTGCAGCAACCCGAGACGTTGAGAGGAACTATCGTATATCAATTAAAGATGAGAGAAACGATTAATATCATAAAAGGACCGGCCATAGAAATAGTAAATGTAGGCAACAATAAAACCATCTAGAGAATCATTACTGAACGCACAGGTTCGCATAGGTCAAGCCATTATCAAGTGCCAGTTTAGGAAGACCATCAGCTTATTCTGGATAGGGAAAGATTCCTATCGCTTTAAATGTGATTCCTGAAGAACCACTTTAAAAGGAAAGCCCGAAGCAACCGATACTCGCATTCGTATTCTCACCGTGCGTCGGTCGCAATGATCAAGGCAATAAAGACAAACAATGTAATAGGTATGTCCCGACGGTATAAGTTCATTATAAAAGATAGTCTTATGGAGTGCTTCTCGAATTTTTACCACCGCAACTTACCTTAAACGATTAGCTCTGAGCAAATAAACGTAGATGCAAATAATGCGGTAGTAATAAAAGCAAGAGTTGGAGTGCACGGATTGTAAAGGAAACCCCAAAACGCCCTTAAATCTAGACCGATTAAAAGCTGTCTTTTCCGGATTGAAATATCTGATTATCTTCCTAAAATGAATCCTCAATGATTCCGACTAGGGAATAAGGCATACAAAATAACTGGTGGTCTGCCGCTAGGCATCGAAATAGGTCCTCTTTTGCATCCACTAATCCTAAGAGAATCGTTAACCATCAACTTTCCGGACGATACCGCCACAGTGGCTGTGACAAAAGCTCAACTAGACTCGTTGGAAGGAAAGCCTAAACGACAAAATTTAAAGCTGAGGTATGCCGTGATTTTTCAATCCACCATTTTGGAGTGATAATGGACAATATTGTCTTAGATATAAATACCGTCCGAAAGGAAACACATTTTCTTGTAGGAACTGCTGGTTCTATGCCCCTATTTGTAGCACAAGTATGTTCAATTGCCGCGAAAGATCCTACGCACTAACAATTGCCAGCGCTTTCTTAGCTGATTCGACTGACGAAAGAAAATGAAAACTAAAACATTGTGCAGGTTCCATTGCTATAAAACTGCCTCTTGCAGTTTGGATGTGGACGACATATCCATGAGAAAAGAGTTGTCGCGCAATGGAGTCAGCACTCCAATTTGGCAATTACCATAACCCTCTTCGTTTTAAACGGGGAGTTCATGAAGTACAATTTCACTTCGTCAGGTACAAATATATCGAATGCTTTGCCACCTAGGAAAGTACAATGCAGTCGAGATAAACTCCAGCGTATTAAGTCCATTAAACAGCTGGCATAGGTATGCATGTTCTAAAAGAGTTCTCGCCATTGCCTTAAACATAGATCCAGCGCACAACTTTTGGGAACAGGTGTTAAGTTGTCAAAAGGTATTGCTTGAGAATTGACGAAAAGCAAATCTACAAAGACTATCGAGCAAAATGACGTTAGTGCTTCAGATGACTTATTCTGTGAACTTGAATCCGGTCGTCCTATGACAATGGTAAATGAAACCGGCATGGTTGCTCTTAGCGATATGGTTGGCCAATTCTATTATTACGAGCAGATAAAAATGGCAGCACTATAAATGGGACAGCGGATGAATCCCCTAGATGGAATCAACGGTGAAGTAAAATCCCAGAATAAAATAAATGAGACCTTATCCGGGCTGCTCTGACAGAAGTCAGGACCCTGGAAAAGAGATGGAGGTAGAGGGGCCCTTAATGGATCAACGGCAGCGCTCACATCCCAGAATGGGTTACCGGTTTCGGTTTAACCGATTCCTCGTCCTGGGGTATCTACAATGGAACTAGCACTACAGGTTGGAGGTTGTGCCACCGGGGTAACTGTCGGGCCATTGAAAAAATAAACCAAGTTACGAAGCAACAACTAGCCTGGGATACGGACGGATCTACTGTTGGCAATCGCTTCAAACGAAACAAGGACAACGAACTTCGGATCTTCACGAGCAATGTTAGGTCTCTTAACAGGCCACGCGTAGCCCAACAACTAGAGATCTTAGACTGCTGGAAAGGAGACATTACCAACAAATCCCATGGAATTGGCCGGACAAAAAGGGAATAAAAAACTGTTACATCTAATGCGGCGATTGTTGTCGACGGCTAAAGCAGCGCCTATTTGTTAGAGGCCTCGTAACAATTCGTATTAAGACTAAATTTGCTAACAATAGCCTTATATATGCGCACGACCTCACAGAGAAGAAAGATGGTGTCAAAGATGGCTTCTTGCTATAACATTAAAATTGTCTTTGGCGATTTTAATGCCAAGCTAGGAAGAGAGGGCAACTTTGATAGTACTTTCGGAAGGCATAGCTTGCACGACTAGCCTAATCGAGGGGCGAAGGGGCGAAACATGGCCTTTGCCAATACGGGGTTCCCACTTCTTGATATTCACAAGTGGACTTGGAGAACTTTTGATCAAACAATCGTCAACCAGATTAACCACATTGCGATCGACGCAGGGCATTCCTCCAGGATTATGGATGTTTGAACGTTTCGAGGGGCCAACATCGACTCAGGCCATAACTTTGTTGTAGTAAAGGTACGGTTGCGGATATTCCCAACATAGCATAGGCAAGCTAGAGCTGTGAAGAAAGTCGACGTCTGGCGACTACAATCGTCTCGCTTAATCTCTTAAGAGGTCCTATGCCGCCAGCATAGTGAAGTGAAGTGAAGATAGCCATAGACCAGTGGCAACATTACCAAAAAGCCGTCAGACACGACGATCTTGATATACTGAATTTCACTCGGCCACAGCAACGAAACCACCGGTTTGACGATAAGTGCCGCCAAGCACATACAGCTAAGCAAGATACTACAAAGCGGCGCTGCCTAGAAGAACTAGAGCTGCTTACGAGCTCTACGAGCAGAAGAGGAGCGACAAGAGCAAAAAGAAGGAGCATGAGAAGCGCGCGGTCGAGGGAATTGAGAGATGCTACTCCAGGAATGAGATTCGAAAGTTTTGCCAAAAAGTGAAAAAAAACATGCCAAGGACACAAACTCCGAACCGAATCCTGTAGAGACATAGTAGTGAGTTGCAGTCGATGCTGAGGATTTGGAAAGAGCATTTCTGTAGCATATATGTGGTATAACGGCGATGACGAACCAAATACCGCTGTCAGGCAGAATGAACCTTTCCATCTGGACGATGTAGATATACAATTCCGTCCACCCGCTTAAGTCCAACAAAGCTGCTGGATCAGACGGCCTAACTGCCGATCTCTTCAAAGCGACAGGCGATGACTTGGTAAGGAACATACACCAACTCATCTGTAAAATACGGTCGGGCGAAAGTATGCCTGATAAATGCCGGATAAATGGAAATGTCCGATCCTCTAGAAAGAAGACCACCTGAACTGCGCCAAGTACTTAGGTGACAGTCTTCTTAACATCGCCTACAAGGTCCTATCTACTATACTGTGTGAACTCAGGCATTTTTCAACAACCGGATTGCTCCATTTCAGTGTGGCTTCAGACCAGGAAAGTCCACCATTGACCTAATATTCACATTACAGCAGATCTTAAAATCGATACACACAACCTATTCATCGATTTTAAGGCCGCGTATGACAGCACCTATAGAGATGAACTACACAGACCAATGGCTTGCTTGGGCATCCTTGCCAAACTCGTTCGTGGACAACCCACGCGCCAACACAAGAGGCACAGTCTTTCAAAAGTACGTCCAATTACTCGCATACGCCGATGATATTAACATTATCGGAAGAAAGGAGCGTGACGTGAGTGGTGTCTTATGGTCAATGTATGCAAGACCAGGTACTCGTATATGCTGTCTACAAGAAAGACACCCAACACCGACGTCTCGCACAGAACTCTCGACAGATATAACTTTGAAGTAGTTAAGGACTTTGTCTACCTAATCTCCGCTATTAATTCAGACAACGACACCAGAGCTGAGATCAAACGAACGAATAACTCTTACGAATCGCTGCTTTCTTGGGCTAAGAAGGCAATTGGCTAGCATAGCCCTCTTTCGAACTACAAAAGTGACTTTGCATAAGACCTTAATAATCCCAGACCTGCTCTATGGCGCAAGGGATCTTGGTTGCTTTGAGAGGCAAATTCTTCGGGTGATCTTCTGTCCCGTGGGTGTAGACGGTTATCGGAGGGGGAGATACAACGACTAACTCTACGGGCTGTGCATCAACGTTGACCTCGCCAAAAGAGTCACTGTCCAACGACTGAAGTGGCTGGGTCTTGTAGAGCCAATGGACACCAATGCACCGGTCCGAAGTATCTTCGAATCCGTCCCCGAGGGACAGCATAGTAGAGGAAGACCACGATTCAGGTGGCACACGCAAGTGGAAAGGGACCTCAGCTTAACGTGCGAAACTGAAGGCAGCTAGCTAAAAATCAAGCTGGCATGAGACGGACTGTGGAGCCACTTTAAGTAAGTAAGTAGGTAAGATTTAGTTGAACTACAATGATTGCTAGCCTATATTTGATCAGGTCAAATCAGAATGAATAAAAATACGCCAGAGGCGCATGTGCTGGGATCTTTTTTGATGAAACAAACTCTAAAATTGTTTCAGGATTTTCTAAACGAAAATCACGCCAGTTTCGTAAGGGCTGCTTCTCGTCTCTCGATCAGTTCGATTTGGGTGAATCTGTCATTTTATAAAAGGCCAAGCACAATTCAATGTAGTCCCATCATGACAGGATTGCATTTGAAATATGGATTCGTAAAGTGACAAAAATACGATTGCGTTGGCATACCAAACTATAAGGTCGTAGAGGTTGGCTCCCGCCTAAATCATCAGCTCCAGAGGTTTTCGAATCGGTTTACTAAAAGCAAAATCGCATCTTTTCCGTGCAACACAATTTGTTGCGGACGTAGGTTTTCCGTCCTAGTGTCTTTCCAGATCTTATATGAGGCAAGGCAAACCAAACTCTTGGATGCATATTTTACTATTTTCAAGATGATTCTCTAATCTACAACAAAGTTGTTGTTTATCTGCAGATTTTAGGAAATCAGCAAGGAAAGTGGCAATAGAATATGCGCAATGCACCTCAGGCAAATAGAGAATATGTCCGACATGCAGCTCTAGTAGGATCTTGTGGTAATTGAGAGGAAATTACACGTCAAAGCCCGCCATGTGTATCTAACATCGATAAATGGTCCATTTCATCTTTATTGCCTGAATGCTCCCGTAAAAATGATGTAACATTCCACAGTGACTCCACATTTTCCACAGCAAACCAGCTACTCTCGGGCAATTTAATGACCATCCCACAGCTCTTAATGTCTTTCTAATCAAGTCAATATCTCATTTTGCTGTGGTCAGCCAAACAAGACAATAACAATCACAATCGAAATTCGTATTCAAAATCGAACAAAACTGCCAAATTTTATTGCCCAAAACCAACAAACCATATTCGTATCGACGCCGGTCATTTCTGTCACACATTCGTTCGCTCATACGAAAAAGATTTCATAAATTTCGAGATGACAATCTTTATGGCTAATCACGAATCACATATTTTATTGAGCTGTTTATGATGGTTAAGCGTCGGTTACGGATATCTCAGTCGAATGGATAAAAACTCCCTGCCGATTCTCTGTCAATTTTTCATAAATTTTTATTACGAGCTCTTACCTCGCCCTGGAGAACTGTATCACACCCCGAAATATGCTAATTACGGATACGATGGCGCATAAGGAGAAGAATATGTTACCTTCCAACTGGCAACTGGCCAGTGATGATCTTACGATGTAGATCCCAGTGTCAGGGCTGCAAAAGGTAGAGAAGTGAATTAGTGACTAATTAATTAGGCAGACAGCACAGCGGCAGTCTCCATGAAATTCGGTCACAAATTTCAAATTCAATTGTCGAAATTTCATGCGTACAGTATGTATTGTTGGATGAAAAGATACCTCCATTCGAGAAAAACCCAACACACATACTCGTAAATGTAATCGGTTCGTTTTTGGTTAGATGAGCGTTCACCGTTGTCGCTTTGAATGTATCGCACTGCGTACAGATGACCGCGAACAATCGATTCGCTACGAACACTCAACGAACAGAACCCACAAGAATGGAGGTCAACATAATGACGCGTGTAATATTCGAAAAATCATTGCTTGACCACGATCCCAGAAGTTGAGGTTACACACATGGCAATTTCACTTCAACTTTAACTTTGACTTGGACTTCAACTCCGACTTCGATCCCGATTCCGATTCGGATTCGGATTCGGATTCTAATTCTGAATAATCCGAAGCGACTGCGGCTGCGCAGAGTGATCGCGCGACCATCTGTGTATGGTATATGAGCAGGCCCATACAATGGCCCATCGATTTGTGTTATGGCATTGTGTGATAATTTGTCGGGGGTCTTAAATAAGATCGAGGCTTCCCAAGTTTTTCGGCTCAGCCGGTCCCTAGTAATTCATTGTGAAATGGGCGTCTCGACATAGCCATGGTGATAAAGTGGAATTATGAAAAGTATCGACCAACAGCGGCGGAGCCGTATTATTGGATTAATGCCGTGAGATACTCCTTTGATGATCGGTTTCAAGTGGCCCATTATGTAATGTGACACTTTGCGCGCCAGCATTCGTTTCGGTGACATTCTATGGCTTGCGTTTTTTTTTGTTCTCGCTTGTGTTGTGGGAAAGATATTTTTTCCTTCTTTCTTCGGCATTGCTCTTCTGAAGGTGTAAATGGTATCTATAATTAGTATTCTTGAAATAGGTGGCAGCAGACGACACCAGTAGTCGTTGTCATTCGTACTCTGTACATTCGAACTCGTCTCATGTCTGCTAGCTGCTTAAAAAAATGATTGACGCATGCTGCCGTGTGGTTATGTGGTTATGATGATCAAAAGAAAAATGCCATTCGGGAGATTGAAAAACTAGAAAATTTGACGGATGAACTGTGTCAATCAGGGCGTTGTGGAAATTTAATAACGCTACCGTGTGCTGTTACTCAATTAATAAGGGCGATGACGAGTAGAAAATTGAGCTAAACACGCTGCTTTCAATCTACCTCTGGGATTCTGAATGAAATTGAAAATCAAAGAGGATTTCCGACGTCAGGCTAGAGTTTTCTTTATTCTTTCAGGTTGTTCAGTGCGCTCTTGGCGGCCAGGAATTTCTGCTGACAGTTTAGAAATGTCATAGAAGCATACTAGTTGAAGTTGTAAGCCAAATTTGTATTGAAGTATATTAAGACTGCCGCAGAGATGAAGGGCTAGAAAACTGGCATCCTTCCTGATCATTGCGAAGTACCGAAAGTCTCAGTGCCAAGACATTCGTTGGTTCGGCTAACCGAAGTCACCTTCTATGAGAATATTGTGATCCATCAGGGATCACAGGCAAGTTAGTTAGTTAGTTGACTTTTATTTTCAATAAATGTTTTACAATGTAACGATTAACCCAAGTCTTTAATGGTTTGGCCTGTAGCCGTCTACCAGGTTGACAAAATACATATTGTACTTAAGTTCTACATTAAAAATCTCCATCTATGATACGCTTTCATTACTTCATCTTCGTCTAAATCATGTTTTCCGAACATTGATAGTCGAAATTCTTTTAAAATCGGACAAACACCAAGAAAATGTAAGATGTCTTGTCTCTTCTTCATGTTGCAGAGGTCACAAAGTATTGGTAAATCTGGTCTATGGGGTATAAAGTTTAGTTGAACGAGTTCGAAAATAGTACTTATTTTGTCAACTGCATGACTATCTAGGAAATATGTTTTTTCATTTAGAAAATGGTTTAGTTTGCTGTAATAGTTCCTAAATAGTGACGATTCAGCTTCTTCGACATATTGGTCATATGTATGTGTGCCAAAATTCTCCAAAACCACGTTAAATTTTTCTCTTAAAAGATGAGGATGCTGGTTCACTTGAATAGACAGATTTAATCCGCATTCAGAAGCTGTTTTCTTCCATTCCGGCGGCACTGCCATAACCGTAACTGGTGAGCGCCACAGATAGATATTAAACGAGTTTTTTTTTTATCGCAAGTTGCTGAATTGGGTCCCGACCATGGTTGGTTCCAGCAGGGCGGAGCAATCGCTCACACAGCTCCGGCAACGATGCAGATTTTGAATCACCAATTTCCAGAGCGTGTGATCTCCTATTTTGGCGATTTGAATTGGCCGGCCAGATCGCCAGATCTGACAGCAACAGACTTCTTCCTTTAGGGCTTTTTGAAGTCTCGCTTTTACACAACAAACCTTACAAGTCATGAAAGCCAACGTTAAAGAAGAAACCACCAATTTGGAGCCAGATGTTTTGCGAGCAACAGTCCATAATGCCGTAAAACGATCACAAGTATGTTCTTTTATTTCAATCTCATGATCCGAAAGATTCATGTGGACGTCTTCACATTTTATGTTAGTGAATTCCCGGAATTTGAGAAAAGGGTTTAATATTCTTTAGCACCTTCGCCTTCGCCGTCACCGGAGTCCATGCCGACTTTATCGTAATCCTTGTCGATAGCGGCCAAATCTTCACGGGTCTCTGAGCCCGCCGACATACCAATGAACGAAAGTACGCTTGGCATACATAAAGTCGAACTTATGATCATCAAGACGAGTCCAGGCTTCAGCGATGGCTGTGGTGTTGGACACCATGCAGACAGCGCTTTGAACCTTGGCCAAATCACCACCAGGTATAAGAGTTGGGGGCTGGTAGTTGATACCGATCTTACAGCCAGTTGGCAACTAGTCGACGGATTAGATGGTACGCTTGGTATTGATGGTAACAATGGCAGCATTGACGGTACAACACGCAGCACGCCATGTGTTTGCCATGACGATTATCGCCCTTAACCATCTGGTTAGCTGGTTCGAAACAGCTGTTGCTGTGCAACCGACAATATCTCCTGGAAGGCATTCTCGGCAGAGATGACTGGTGCATAGGTGACCAAAGGGAAAAGTGGCTGCGTGGGTATGGTACCAAATTAGTTTAGAACTCAGTCAAGTCGACATTCAATGCACCATCGAAATGCAATGAAGCAGTGATGGATGATACAATCTGGCCAACCAAAGGATTCGTAGGTTGGTCGTTCAATGTCCAAGTTCCGTGCGCAGATATAATTGCTTCATTGTCGACCATGAAGGCGTCATCGGAATGTTCCAATGTTGTGTGGGTAGTCAAGATAGAGTTGTGGCTGGGTAGATGGCGAATTCCAATTCAGATTTCTTTCGTTATCCACAGAGAGACGTCCCATCAAGAGGCAGGTGAATTCTGAACCAGTACCACCACCGAAGGTGTGGAAGATCAGGAAACCTTGGAGTCCGGTACATTGGTCAGTGAATTTATGGATCCTGTCCAAGACCAAGTCGACGATTTCCTTGCCAATGATGTGCTGATAAGCGTAGTTGTTGGCAGCGTCTTCCTTGCCGGTGATCAACTGTTTTGAATGGAACAATTGGTGTTAGGTTCCGGTATGGACTTCATCGACAAAATTTGGTTCCAAGTCGACGAAAACAGCACGCGGCACATGCTTACCAGCGCCAGTCTCGCTGAAGAAAGTGTTGAATGAATCATCACTTTCTCCGACAGTCTTGTCTGATGGCATCTGACCATCAGATTGGATTCCATGCTCCAAGCAGTACAACTCCCAGTAGGCGTTACCAATCTGAACACCAGCTTGACCAACAAGAATAGAGATACATTCACGCATTTTAATTGAAGGTTTTTGGAATTAAAAGATTTCACAAATGTGTAAGATAAATTAGCGATACTGATCTAAATTACAGTCTAAGCAGCCAGTTATGAAGCTCACCCAAACTGATTTCGATATGCATCAACTCGGGAGGTGGTCACTTGACCGATATCATTTTTTTCAACTTAATGTCATCAATTGTACACCACCAGATAAACTTTTCATGAAAACGCGCCCAATTTTGTTCATGGCAGTCAATGCACATTATGACATTATTTTTGAATTTTTGACCCACCTTGTATAGAGGTGGGTCATGTTTTATTCTCCTGCGGTATCTGGTGGATTTGCATATGATGCTAAAAGTCACAATATCGATTCTTCTACTAATATGTGATTATGGCCCTAGTTTCAATGCATATAAACTTCTCGCCTAATTGAAAGAGAATTTCTTACAAATATAGTTCGGGGTATTTTTTGGTAATCGGAAAATCTTCTTCAAAAAGTAGCGAAGAAATTTTTCCACAGCATCGTAGCCTTTGTAACTCCATACCTGAGCTTCGTAAAGCATTATCGACGCTGTGGTTGAGTGGAACAAAGTTTATTTTGCACTTTGCGATACATATTTATTTTTGAAGCAACGAACGTTCCCAAATCGAACAGATAGCTCTTATAGCAACAGCTAATTTTTCCTCAAAGTGTGGTTTGAAATTTAAGGAGGACAATATTAGGATACCTAGGTATCTGTATCTGAATACTACCTCAATCTCTTCCCCGTCTAACATCCAATTTTCCAAATGTGAGAGGCGTCCTGAATATCATCATTTTTGATTTATCAAGATTTACAGTGAGAAAGCATTAAGCCTGTTTATCATTAACTGCATACCTTGGGTTGTGTCACCCAGAAAGACGATATTATCAGCATACATCAGCGCAGGAATTGATACACCGTTGAATCTTATTCCACCTTTGACATCATTTGTTATATCATTGATGTATAATATAAAAAGCAGAGCACTTAAAATACAGCCTTGTTTAACACCCGTTGAAGTTTCGAACTCTTCAGAAATTAAGTCTCCATCCCATACATATGCAATATTATTCTCATACAAGGCTCTCAGGATTCGAATTGATTGATACACCGATTTTGGAAAGCTTGTAAAAGAGTGCTTCACGTGGTATTGAATCGAACGCTGCTCGAAAATCTAGAAAGAAGGCGTACAACTTTTTTTTCTTGCATTGATATGTTTCAGCAATGTTTGTTAAGCAGAATATCTGGTCGATTGTAGAATAACCTTTCCTAAATCCAGCTTGGAATCCTTTAAGGATGTTGTGTTCTTGTACCCGTTTCATACAATCTTTTGTAAATTAATGAAGCAAACAATTTGGCTGAAGTGTTTAAAAATGTGATTCCTCTGTAGTTCTTCGGGTCCCTGTAATCGTTTTTTTGTGTAGGAGATATTAGCAGAGTCGAATATTCGATTGAATTCAATTGTGAGAGAATTGATAAACTCATATGTGCAATTTTTATAGAACTCAAACGGGATGCGATCAATACCAGGTGCTTTATTTGATTTCGATTTGCATATTACTTCATTGGCTTCTTCCAGGATAAATGCATATTGATGTAGCGGCGTGGGTAATGGGGCATTAAGAAGTTTATCGAAATGAGTCCTGAGTTGCGGGGCTTTAAGAGTTACAGAGATGTTGGACGTGTGTCCGTTTAGGTATTTGACAGCTTTCTAAAATTGAATTATTTATAATCGCAATGTTTTGTTGTTCAAAGGCTACTTTTTTGATGTAACAAATGTGTTTGTATTCCTTGCTGGCATCTTGATAGAGTGCTTCAAACATATTGGAGTTATTCGACCTTAGAAGTTTGAGAAATTTAAAAGATTTGGTTCTAGCTTTCATGCAATCAGAATCATACTATTTTTGTTTATATAATTTATGAGTTCTTAAATCTTTCTGTTGCGGAAGGGATTTCTTTATTATTTCCGTTTCAGCTTCAATATTGGCTGTATAACGCTGTGTGCGTAGTTCCATAAGATTCACATTCATGTTTCGCTGATACAATTCCATTATTCGGTCATTCCAGACAAATTTCGGCAGAAGGCTTAATAGTTTTGTGCAAGCATAGTTGCCGCTAGCAGTAGAATTAAGGGTTACTTCCAAGGGCATGTGGTCCGAAAAGATCTCGGTTCCTATTTGAAAACTGTCTAGAAGCTTGAGCCAATTTCCCGAAACAAAACAGTAATCTATTATTGAGCATGATTTTTTAATTTAATTTTGGTGGGGGCTGAGGCCCCCATTTATTGGCTTAATACAAGCTTAATCTAACTTATAAACTAACAGAAAGACTTAAGAGCTAGTCACCAAGGAAGTGATGGAGGAGATTTTGTTTGAGACGAGGAGTGCTCAGGTGGAAATGAAAAAGGGGGAGGTTCGAGTTGACCTTTCGGAGCATTCGGGAGATAGGTTCGTTGGAGCCATAAGAGGTGCGGTGGACCGGTAGATAGAAGAGACGAGGACAACGTAGATTGCGGGGGTTGGTATTGAAGGAAATGGAGTTCAAAATGAATGCACAGTCGATGGAACCTGTGAGAAGACGATGAATGAAAAGAACGTCTGCAATATTCCTACGTTCTTCTAACGAATTCATATTTAGAAGTTTGAGGCGGTCTTGATAGGGAGGTAAGATTAAAGGGTCGTTCCATGGCAGGCCACGGAGGGCAAATCGGAGGAATCGACGTTGAATACCCTCGATTCGGGAAACATGAACCCGGTGAAAGGGGGACCAAGCTTGACTGGCATACTCAAGCTGGGGGCGAACAAAGGTAATATAGAGAGATCTGGTTACATACGGGTTGGAAAATTCCTTGGACCACCGTTTAATAAAGCCAAGTGATGAGTTGGCTTTGAGGATCACCTTATCGATATGTGAACGGAAATTAAGCTCACTGTCGAATAATATGCCAATGTCGTGAAAAGACTGAACCAGGGGAATTGGTTGACCATGGAGAAAATAAAGTCGGGGAGGAGACGGGTTGCATTTACGTGAGAAGGTTATAGATTGACATTTGGCTATATTAAGTTCTAGGCAGTTTTTGAGGCACCAGATTGAAAACCGATCAAGGTCTTCTTGAAGAAGGGCAGAGTCCTGGGGAGAGGAAATAGATTTAAAAAATTTTGTGTCGTCAGTGTAAAGGGAGAGCGAGGAGTGCTTAATGACACTCTCAACATCGTTGATAGTAAGAATGAAGAGAAGAGGGCCAAGATGACTGCCTTGTGGAACTCCAGATGAGGCTAGGAATGGAACAGAAAGGGCGGATCTAAACCGAACACTATAATATCGGTTTACCAGGTAAGAAGAAATCCATTTTAAAAAGAGCGGCTCAAAGCCGAGAGCAGACAATTTGAAAAGGATCAATTTATGAGATATCTTATCAAATGCTTTAGTGAAATCTGTTGCGATAACATCGATTTATTTGCCATTTTCTAAGGCTGAGAGTGCAAAAGACACGAATTCAACTAGATTTGTGGTAGTTGATCTACCTTTTAGAAAACCATGTTGTCGGGGTGAAATAAAAGGCTTGCATTTGAAGCTTAACGCTTCGTATAAAATGCTTTCAAAGAGTTTGGGTATATGAGAGAGTTTAGCAATGGGACGATAATTGGTAACTTCATGCTTAGATCCCTTTTTGTGTATTGGGATTATAAAAGAGGTCTTCCAAATCTGGGGAAATTCACCCTGTGTGAGCGATAGACGAAAAAGGTAGGAAAGGGGTAGAGACAGGTTGGAAGAGCATTTCTTAAGAAACATGGCGGGGAGTCCGTCTGGGTCAGGTATAAATTCATCCTTAAGATTTTGTAACTTTTCTTCAATAACTGCAGGATCGAAATTTTGAGTGAGAAAGGGACCAATAGAGAAATTTGGTAGATCATTGAAGTAAGAGGGATCTGGTACGAAGGAGTTGTTGGCAAATGATTGCTTGAAAAATGTAGCAAAAAAGTTGGCGATGGTAGGAGGATCACATGAAGTTTTGGTTTCGAAAGCGAGGGAGGAAGGATAACCATCAGTCTTACTTTTGCAATTGACAAATTGAAAAAAGGACTTGGGGTCATTTATGAGATTGGTTTGCGCACTATTCAGGTAGCGCTGATAGAGAGAGTTATAGAGTTCAATGAAATGAAGATATGTACCTAGATAATTTGAATAGTCGGAAGAAGAGTGGGTGCGAAGGAATACCGCCCATAACTTGTTTCTTTTGTTTCGTAGAGAGCGAAGTCTACGATTATACCAAGGAGGGGATGTAGAAGAAGTTTTATGGCGGGAGTAAGGCACATAAAGGGAGATGGATTTGAATACTTCTCTGTAAAAGATGGAGAGGGCATCAACCAGAGATAGATTGGTAAACTCAAAAGAAGCTCTGCTTAGATAGGTATTAATTTTACGGAAATTAGCTTTGTGAAAATTGAAAGAAAATAGAACTGCGTGGGGAGGCGACTGAAGGGGAGAGTTGTGGAAAAATGAGAGAAGAAGTGGAGGATGAAAGTTATCAATAGTTGAAAGAGATAGGGGACAACACGATTCTGAGGAGTTGATGGGATCAGTTGTGAAGATAAGGTCTAATTGCCTTTCCATATAGTTGGAAACGCCACTGACTTGGCATAGACTAGAGTCTGTTAGCCGATCTAAGAATAGGCATTCCTTAGTAGAAATGGGATTGGAAGCGATGAAAAAAGATAGGTCTTCAGATGGAGTCCACTTCAGCTGAGGCAGATTAAAATCGCCGAAGATAATGATATCATCAAGCGATTCTGATAAGTCGATCAAATTGTCAATTGCTGCAATAGCAAGTTGGTAGGATTCGATAGGTTGCGCCGGAAGATGTTCCTCTGATAAAGGTCAATTCGCCATCTGGATCTCCTTCACAACTACCATTCAAGCACTTGTCATACTCATCAGCAAGTTCAATTATTTTTGCTCTTTTGTTGTCACAAATTAGGTCTTTAGATCCCGATGCGAAATTATTTTGTGTGAGTCCTACACGACCATTAAAATCCCCAATAAGCATTATATCCGTACAGTCCAAGGAGTGCAGTGAGTCGCAGAGTTTATCAAAATCACGCTGCCAATGATTACAGTTTCAGTAGATTGGTACCAGAACTACATCCAATGTATTCAGTTTTAAGTTAATAACGTCCATTTCGCCAGCTTTTACAAAGATACTCGTATACAGTCCTTCGAGGTCCACCACTTCCTCTCCCAAAAAGTGAAGTTTTTATAGCAGGAGAACAGATTTATTCATAGTTTGAGAAAATATTCTTAAATCTAATTTCTTCATTATCTAATAGATGTGTTTCAAATAATTTAAACCTGACACATTGTAGCTTAAAATTTTTATTTTCTTGATAACTATGTTTTTTTCAGCGTCATTCTGGTAGACATGGGCACATCATGCGTCACGTACAGCCGCCTTAGAGCTTGTGGATGGACCCAAAGATTTTTCGCATTTGCTAAGTTTGGCATCACTGCTGCGATTGACATTAGCCGTCAAATTTGAAGTTCTGTGAGAAGTGTTCTCTTTCGTAATTGTTTTGTTTGTATTTCTGATTTCATTCATAAAAAGATTTTTATTTAACGAAATGTCACCTAAAAATAGATTGTATTATTTGAATGCCACTTTTTTCACCACACCTCAATCCAAGCGCGGAGTCCCAAGTAAAGACATTCTTGGCAATGTGGAGCTTGTCATCCCGTAGAGAAATCTTTTAGACGAGGCTCCTTCATGATTGGAATCATTTTTGCCCGACGTTGTCTAACGTTAAAGGGTAAGTCCTTTTGGATGCTTATTCTAGTACCCTTCAATTTGAAGGCATTCCTCATCACGCTCCAGGCAGACTCCTTCGATCTCATCTTTAGAACTATCGTAGACTTGTTCGTGTTATGCCTGTGTATCCTATACGCAGACTCGACGATTTGATTCGGAGTTGAGTCAACTAACCCGGCGCAAATGGATTTTGCCTTTTCGCTCATGTCTATTTGATCTTCAACAGGCAGGTGAACAACAAGATTCGCTTCAGTACTCATCTGTACGAGTCGGTCAAGCTGGTTCTCAAGACGTTTGTTTTATTCTTCCAGATACACAACTTTTTGCTCAAGTTCCTCTTGTCGCATACTGAATGCTGAGATTTTTTTAAAGAAATCTTGCAGATCTGCCTTTGAGGCTAATTGTTCCACAAGTTTTTTGTTGTTTTCACTAAAGTTTTGGCGGCGTTTTTTTGTTTCCTGGGTGTTCCGGAGAGGTGTGGGATATTAATCTTTTTACCATTTATAGGTTAGTTTAATGATGAAATTTTTTAACTTGGCTATAAACTAGCTAAGATGTTAGAACTTACTCGAATTTCAATTGCCTGAGGTAAGGGGTCTCTTAATTTATAAGGTGAATGTGTTTCCTCAATTAACTTTCACTCAAAACACTTTTCTTTTTTGCTTTTTGATCCGGAGATAAATTTTTTGCTTCCACTTTCGCTTCAATCAAATGTCAAACTCCTTTTGCGTTATATGGCGTATTACGTGCTATTAATGTGAAAACAGGAAAGAGTATATATGTTAAACCAAACTGATAGTCACTAAAATATTCCAGAATATTAATCAGGAAAAAAAACCGCGATTAGCTTAACCTTATATTCATTCGAAGCTCTCTTATTATGTGGAGAACCTCGAGGAACCTCAATGCAACATATCTCTGGATAGCATATTGGCAGTCATGTATCTGCATAACAGTTGAGCTTAGAAGATCCACACAATTGTACGCACCTAAACCCTGTCAACATACATTTTTCATCCATGAAGTAGTATGAAAATTGAGAAAACCATTAGACAGCAATTTTTGCTGGCTCATTTGAAAGCCAATTATATCTCAAACGTTGAACTAAGCTTCAGGCGGACCGCTGAACTATCGTTCAGTCTCTAGTAGAAAAACAGCAAGGCGAAACTTTCTTGGTACACGCTTAGACAAACCTAGGGAAAGCTTAATCGTAAAAGATAGCAGGAACTACAATCAGGGAGCAAATAGGGAGCAAAGAATAATTGACGAACAAAAAGTAGGAGCTCGGCTTTTTGTAATTTTCTACTCGTAGCACTGGCGACTTTAAGGAAAACCTTAGGCTCGCACTTCTTCTGCTTCGGACTTTAAAACAATTTTGCGGGCTCCTCTGATCAGTGAGGCCGAAAGTGTGCCAATGCCCTTTTAGTGACATTTTATTGACTTAGTTGACTTTCCTTCATCCTATTCTTCGAAACTCGGCTGAAACTAGAGCCGATTTTGTGACAGAACCACATGGAGGCATGGTAATATCAGCTGATACGATCAGCCTGCGGTTTTTAATACACTTCCTCGTATAAGCGTGCCTGTACTAAGGTTGCGTTTTAATATCTTTGTTGTAATATCTCCATCTCCGTCGCATTTACATTCACTTCACAATTCTCGAACATGGTTGAGCACTGCGTACTTTTAAGCCGGTCGCATGACATCGATATCCATCGATTGCTTTTCACATTATAACATTTCTGGGTCTATCAATAGCTTGATTTTAATGGCGGCCTTTGACTCCTCATATTCCTATAAAGAATACGAAATTTTAACAGAATGCCCAAATCATTGATCAGGCATAGATAGACGAAGCCATGCCAGGGGACTGAAATATTAAATCTTTATGCCATACCTATCAAAAAGACCACACTACAGGGTGACTTACTCGAATTCCAACTTTTTAAAATGCTATAATTTTTTTATTTTTTGATAAATTTTATTGTGCCGAAGCAAAAAGTGTTGGAAAATACATCAATTTTCAAATTGTATCAGTAGTTTTCAATATGTCC
This sequence comes from Volucella zonaria, assembly GCA_963966105.1. Classification (NCBI taxonomy): domain Eukaryota; kingdom Metazoa; phylum Arthropoda; class Insecta; order Diptera; family Syrphidae; genus Volucella; species Volucella zonaria. Next base: position 110,765,386 of record OZ014532.1, on the reverse strand, counting down.
ACCTTTGGCGCGAATAATGGCCTTGAGACAGCCGAAGAAAGCATCGCACGCTGCACGCAAGTGGCTCTGCGGTATTTTGGAACATTTCCGGCGAAGTGCTTGTTTGAGGTGGTCCAAACTTTAGTACTTTTTAATGCCAACCTTCGCCTTCAAAATACCTTAGACAGAAAAATCCAACGGATTTGCATCCGGAGAATTTGCAATCCATTGTGTCGAAGATATGAAGTGTGGAACATTGTTTTTTAACCAATCTTGGTTGACGCGCGCTTTGTGAGATGGTGCCGAGTCTTGTTGAAATGTCCATGGTCTCCGACCGAAATGATTGCTTGCCCAAGGCCTCAGTACTGCCTCTAAGTCAGTTTCACGGTATACTATCGCATTAATTTTGACACCACGGTCCAAAAATACGAGCGGAGAGCGACCATCGGCGGTTATGGCTGCCCAAACCATCAGCATCGGTGCTGCCTGCTTTCTGGTGGCCGTCCGAAGGTGTAAATTTTCGAAGGACCTCTCTGGCAAGTAAAATCGGTCATTTTGTTTGTTAACATATTGCTCGATAACAAATGGCGACTCATCGGAAAAAACCAGATTCCGCAACTCACCACTTTCGTGCAAGCGTAGCAACTCCTTTGCTCTTTCGACTCGTAACTTTTTTCTGTTTCGGTGTAAGATCGTGTGCTTTTTGGAAATTCAATGGCTTGAGCCCAAGCTCATTTTTCAGTATGTGTTGCATCCGTTCCAACGATATGTTGAGCTCACGAGCCATTTTTCTTGGACTTCGACGCGGATTTCGCTTAATTCGGGCCTTCACTTTCCAACCCATTTCTACCGATGTTGCTGTTTTTTTATGACCACCTCCATGGCGTTTTGCAACGCTGCCAGTATCACGGTAACGAGCTATGGTTCGAGACACAAATGATTTATTCACGTTGAAGTGCTGGAGGACTCTAATGATAGTTACTTGTGATTTTCCAGCCAAATATAAAGCAATCACACCATCACGTTTGAATTCCATCGCGTATAAAAATTTTTCAACACAACTGAGACACAAATCGTTTAAGAGGCTTGTGAATAATAAAATTATCTGTCATGTGGCAAAATTTGAGCTCACTATCATGAACGGAAGTTGGTTGCAGTTCAAGTCATTCAGGGTGTATGTTCCAAATGAGTAGAGCAAAGAGATGACCAACCTCAATACCAACCTAACCTATCTACTCAGATCAACCTTCAACATTCCAAGTCTGCTACTGCATCCCTATGTAGGAGGGCTTTCGTGTTAAATACAAAATGTCACATAATATCTATACAGGCACCATGGGCGTGGAATAAACGCATCTGTGGTTTCGGATGTTGAAAGTGTTTCACACCACTATATGACGAGCGATCGGAAAGACCAAGAACTCAGACCGAACTCAGTTTCATCATGTACACTTGTGCAATTTTGAACACATACTAACATAGATGGAGTGAAAAGTGACCTCTTTGACCGCCAGAATGCGCTGCTACTGCAAAAAAAAGCTATGGTGCCCTGAAATCCGTTCATATTTAGGCAGACATGCCAAATTTCAGTGCGATACTGTTTTTAGTTTTGTTTTGACAGCTGATTGTTGTTGACGTGTTTGGCATCATGTTGAGTATGGACAAAAACGATTTTCGTTCCCTCATAAAACATTATTTTTTGAGAGGCGCAACGGCGAAGGAAACAAAAGAAAAGTTGGATAAACATTATGGGGCTAATGCTCCGTCAGATTATACCGTCAAATATTGGTTTCGAGAGTTTCGTGGTGGCCGCAACTCCACTACCGATCAAGTCCGCAGCGGCAGGCCCTCCGGCGCGGTTACAGAGGACAATGTCAAAAAAATACATGAAATGGTGTTGGCTGACCGGAAAGTGAAGGTGCGCGAGCCAGCAGATACCAAAAAGATTAGTACTGAACGCACATGCCATATTTTGGGCAATATTCTGCATATGAAAAAGTTATCTTGCCGCTGGGTGCCGCGAATGACCAAAAACACGAAGGCGAAAGCATTTTGCAGACCTTCCGGAAAATTACTTTTCGGACGGGATCGAGAAGTTGGAAAATCGCTGGAATAAGTATATCAAACTCAAAGGGGACTAACCTACGAGTACGTAACGAACCTCCATTCTCCAATGGCACAAATTCGGCGTTGCGTCTGCTTGTTTTTCCTATGATTCGTTACCACCACCGAAGGCAGTAGCCAAACTCATGGAATACTGTGATTCCAGGAAGATGAGACTTATCATATGCTGCAATATCAATGCTCAGGAGATTACTGGCTAGAAAGCACTATCGATGATCTCCATGTCAGGTACATTGAGTTCAGAATCCGACACGAGGTCCCGACCTCGTTAAAGACGAGGAATCCCCAGAAAACTAACGATTTAGGGAAGAGCTCGACAAGTACAATAGTGCACCCCCTAAGCACAAAAGCCAGAGGAAGCTATTCAGAACCTGGACGGTATCCTCATCAAGTGGTTTGAAGTGTCATGTCCAGCTAATAAGCAATCCTGCTGATCGCCCTTTTATTAGTGGAACGCAGATCTGCAGCGTCTTCGTCAAGAAACCAGAAAACTTCTAAACACACCACTTAAGACTAAATTGGAGACAGACTGTAATCCTTACAGATCGAAGCAAAAAGAATATAAGAAGATTGAAACTGCCGGTGGCTGGTTAAAGTCCTTAAAAAAGTTAAGATCAACCAAGCTGAAATCACTCAAAAAATCAAATGTCACCTACACTCCGTTGGCAATAGAGACTTTCGGTCTCATGCTTAAGGCTCAGTTCTCAGGTGACCTAATCAGAACCAGCTCCAAGTTGCTAGTGAGGTGAATACCAAAACGCACCGTAGCTGGTATATTTCATCGGTTGTGGTGACGTATGAGGCCATTAAAAATGCTGTTGCTTCCTTTGATGGCTTTAAATCGTCTGGCACATATGGCATGTTGGGTACAAACAGGTAACCCTGAAGAAAATCTTCACTGCTAGCCTGGCACTGGCATTCATAAACAAGCCGTAGTGAACAGTAAGAATAGCCTTGATACCGAAAACCAGAACAGATGACCACACGCACGCTAGCTTCAGACCTATAAGTCTGACTTCCTTCATATTGAAGACCATGAAGAGAATGGTCGAGAACCATGCGTGCAAAACTGCTTTGCGAATGCATGCTCCATCTGTTTAGAAACGCAGAAAATCTTGCGAGAGTGCGCTTCAGAGTCTAGTAGGCTGAATTGAAGGCGCACTCGACAACAAGCAGCACGCGCTATCTCCTATAAATCGTAGACAACCATAGTCGTAATCAACGTTTTGTCCACTAGAAATGCGCTTTCAGTCAATCCTCTAAAAACTGAGGTTGTTCTCTTTACGGGAAGGAGGTAGGTGTCTCGTCTGACTCATCTAGTGTTTAAAGGTATTACCATCCAATCCTCCAAAGAGGCTAAGTATTGGGGTGTCTATGGACTAAGCATGTTACGTCGAAAGCCTCTCAGGCACTATCGGTCTTCTGACACTGCAGAGGAGCTGTCGGTAAGACATGGGCCTGTCACCAAGAAGGATCCTCTGGCTCGACACGGCTATGATAAGGCCAATTATGTCCCATGCGTCGGTTGTCTGGTGGAATATGCTCTCACGAAAATACGTCATTTCTGCTTTTACCAGACTCCAAAGAAAAGTCTGCCTCGGCTGTATGCCTAGCACGCCAGTCTCCTCTCTACAGGCATTGATGATTCACCTCCCTTTGATATTCACGTCATAGACTACACTCTCAAAACCACCTTCCGTTTAAAAAGAAGTAGTCTTTGGTACAACACGCACCTTTCTCGCCGACCCTCTCTTGTGGCTCTGGTCTTACGGACATTCCGTCTGCTGTAATGACACTAGAACTCCTGCCGCGGAAAAATACAGTATTGACTTTTCCTGTGCCCAAAACCAAGATGCGCTTAGGGTCTTACTGAATGCTCTTCAAAGCTTTGCTCGAGGACCAAATACATGACTGAACGCAGTCGGAAGGATATTTTCACTGAGTCATGTTTGGGTCCCAGGTCACAATGTGATCACGATAAAAAAAAGTCGCCGATGAACTTCCTAGGCAAGGCTCAGAGAAGAGTTTTTCAAGACCCGAACAAACGTTATCCCTCAGTAGGAAAGACTGCAGGCTGCTTGGTACATTTTTGCTAAGCACTTAAATATAACAACCTGCAAAGCTTGCTGTGAAAGTGATGACGACACCGTGAACCACCACTGTAAGTACTCGTCGTTAACGTGATGGGTGCTGGCACTGTAGTCACTTTATCACTGAAACGCTTACTTATCTTTCTTCGAAAGACTGAAAGATACAATGGACTAGTTCTTTGTATTTTATTTCGACAGAACGTCTTAACGACGTTTTGCAACACCGACCGGTGGCACGTACTAGTCTGGCTTTCATCCCAGGAGGTCAGCGATAGAGTAAATCTTAATATTTCGTCGAATCCTGAAGAAGACCAACGAATTTCAAGCCGATTATTAACATTTGTTCATAGGCTCAAGAGCCGCAGATCTTGGCATAAAATATTAATGGTCTTAGGCCGGTTTTGCACAATATCCGTGAAAACGTTTGGCCGTATTTCACAGGGTTGTAAAGTTATTGCATCTGGGGCACCCAAAAAACGCACGTATAACCCACCAAGTGCCATTACACCCGCTCAAAGTTACCGCATGGTGTGCTGTTTTCGCTGGAGGCGTCATCGGGCCTTATTTTTTTGAAAACGCCGCGGGCGAAACGACGACGAGCGCTACAGAGCCATTCTCAACGACTTTCTCCTTCCTCAATTGGATGAATTGGGACTGGAGAACATGTGGTTCCAACAGGATGAAGCAACGGCGCATACTGCACGAGCCACAACCGAAATTCTGAGGGCTGCATTTCTGGGTCACCTAATCTCTCGTTTTTTTAGATATGCACTGGCCGGCAAGATCGCCTGATTTAACCGTTCCAGACTTCTTTTGGGTTTTTTGAAGTCACGAGCCTATGTCAACAAGCCTCACACTTTTGAAGTCCTCAAAGAGATTATTCGCCAAGAATGCGACAACCTATCGCCGCAGGTTCTGGCAAGAATGATGGGAAATGCCACAAATCGGGCTCGAACGGTCATCAATTCTTGCGGCGGCTACTAAGCCGATACCATTTTCTCGACTTAATGGAAAAAAATTTAAGACATCAAATAAACACGGTCCAAAAGCGGAACCAAAGTTCTTCATTCTCAAAAAAAAATTACAGCCAAAGAACACGGTCAGTTGCCACACAGTCAGCTGGGTGTCGACGGACAGACAAGCAACTTCCAAACAAATTGGATCACTTCGCCCAGGACGTTCGTAATACAAGGGGTGTAGGCATGTAAATGACTCGGGACCACCAACTGATGGTTGCTACCGTAAGATTACGTACAGCTGTAGTTCGGAGATCCCTGTGAAAAATGTCTTCATATTCGGTGCTGAAATTATAGTCGGTCGGTCGCAAGAAAGGCACAGTGCTTGTCTTTCCGAAGAAACTTGGGCTGGGATCGAAGAAAGAAAACACCTCAAAGCTAGCACCGCAGCTACTCCAGCAACACGGCGAAACGAGTGTGGTATGCGACGTGATAAGCGAAACTATATCAACGCCTTGGCTACAGAAGCAGAAGATGCCGCTAGTAGGTGTGACAGTTGGACCGTCTACACAATTACCAAAGAGCTCACAGGTGTCCAAAGCTCTAAACAACACGTGGTAAAAGAGACAGACGGATCTCTGCTAGTTTTGGATGAGGACCAGCTTAAAAAGGTGGAAGGAGCACTTTTCTACGGTTTTGGACCGCGTTTTCACCAGTGAAGTGAAACCAACCACCAATGACCTGCCAGTGGTAACAAATACTCACTGGATACCCCAGTAGGGAAGAAATCTTTATCGCAATCTAAGCACTGAAATACAACAAACCTGTTGGATTTGACGGCATTCCCGCTGAGCTCTTACGCGTAGCACCAACAACATTGACTGAGGTCCTGCATCCACTCATTGGGAGAGCTTGGGAAACAGGGAGTTTTCCGGAAAAGTGGAAAAAATGAATGATTGTCAAGCTTCTAAAGAAAGGAGACCTTACGCGGTGCGAAAACTGGAGAGGAATTTGTGTGCTGCCTGAAGTAGGCAAGGCAGACCACCTCGAAAGCACACTCGACGGCGAACAAGCCGGATTCCGCACTGGATCTTCCCGTGTGGACCACATCAAAACCTTGTGGATCATCATCAAACAGTACATCACCACTTCACCTGCTGTTCATCGAAAGGGCGTTCGACAGTGTCAATAGAGATTTATCTGGCTTGCTTTGCGCAGGACGGGCATCCCAGATAAATTGATTGGTGTTATCGAGGCAACATATGATGGATCCGTTCTGTGTTGTTCTTTTGTACGCTATTCTGTGTCAGTTGATGTCGTATCAAATAAATCGAAGGAGGGAATTTCCCTTTTGTAAAACAGCTGGGGTTCTATGAATATCTGTAATTGCCACAAGTCACCTTAGTTTTTTGGTTAGGCAGAAATTGCAGAAGCGAGGTCTTTTCTCAATTTTCATTCGAGGATTGAAGGAAATAGAATTGAAACATCTTAAATGCAAGAACATCAACTAACTCTCGACCTCATGGGAACGCGAAAGAACAGCGAATGGTCTTGTACGCGTTTCATTCTTCAACACTTAATAAGAGCAGCACTAATATTCAGTAAATGCCGCCAAGATTTCAAAATCGATAACCTCGAACATTTCTGTCCTCAAAACAACGCTGGTTCCTGGACGTAATGAAATCAAAGGAAATGGAATTGCAGGTAAGTTTGCTTCTTAAGACACAAATTTGAGTTGTTTTTCTAGCAGAACCTGCGGTAAGATAGCCTATTTGTCTGTCTTCAGTTCTGCCTCCCGATTGATCTTGTTACGAAAAATACTACTACAGGTGGTTCCCCATTAGGCACACCAAATGAATGCTTTCTGACATCATTCAATATTCGGCTTTTGAAAGGACTGCAAGTGCAAACTTCTTGCTGACGTTTTACAAATAATTCCTTGTGCTTCGGACATTATTGACGTTACATTTTGCGACGCCTTTATAAAATGTCAAACAACATATACTCAGATTTTGTCTATAGTCCGGCGTAGAGCAAGATCTTTTCTTTACACTCGCTGTGGACTGAAGATTATTTGCCGAGATTTTTTTAGCCGCAGAACTTCTCACTTTTCGATGTCAGAACACCGCTTTCTTGTTTTTCAATGTAGGCCTGTGATTAGAGGCCAAAAACTAAACCATGGTGCCGCGCCAGCACCAGTTCCAGTCTCCTTTACAAAGTTAAAAAGTATCCCTTCTATTTGGCCGCCAATTCAGTTCGCTTCCTCTCGAAAATATCTAAAAAATATTTTCCATAGATCAACGCAAATTTTATTTTATTTTCGGTTACCATGCGGATTATGTCAAACGCCAAGTACAAAATATAGATTTGGCTGCCAAAATGATTATTCTTTTATGATGGCGTCGGTTCTATATTTATATCATGTGCAGATAGTAGATAAATCTGTACATAGGTATGTCCATGATTTTTGGTGGATTTTTGAAAGACCTCGCTGTATGGAAGTCCGACAAATGCAAGGCAGGTGAATATCAGTAGCAAGGCAATAAATTAGCATACGGAGTGTGCCATCTTTTATGTCGGCGTATAAATATTGAATAACTTTTAAAAAAACGACCGATTTCCATACATGAATTCGGCCATTTACAATTTATTTGGACTAGTTTTCGAATACAACATCAATCAAGTGACGCCTTTATTGACCAAAGCAAAATGTGCCCTTTTTGCTGTGTTTTCCATCACTTTTTCGAGCATCTCGGGCGGTATAGCTATGATTTCGGCAAGAATGTTTGCTTTGAGCTCGTCTATGGTCTGAGGCTTGCTGGCGTACACTTTGCTTTTCAAATAACCCCAGGTCCAGAGGGGTCAAATCTTTAGATCTCGGTGCCCAGTCAATGTCGCCATTTTTGGACACACGTCCAGAGAATTTTCGGTGCAGAAACTGCATTGTGGCATGGCGAACCGTCTTGTTGAAACCAGTAACCGTCCAGACCTTTTTCACAGATTTTTGGGCAGACATAATGAACCAACATCCACCGATATCGATTCCCATCGACTGTTTCGCCTTCTCTGAAGAAAAATGGCTCAATGATGGCTTTGGCGCAAACGCCGCCGGCCCAAACAGTCACTTTTTGGTCATGCAATGGTTTTTTTATGGATCTTGTGCGGATTCTCCAGAGGGTGTAAAATTGGCCTCGTCGGCCATCAAAATTTGCTTCCAATAATCAGGTTCAATGTCAACCATTCGAGCGACTGTTTGGCTGTATTCCAAACGACGTGGACTGGTGTCGGCAAAATTTTGTGAGTCAATTGCACTTTATGTGGAAACAAATGCAAATCATCCTTCAAAATGCGTAGCAAGGTGGTTCCACTGACGCCAAAATCCTGAGCGCAGTGACAATACGACACATGTGGGTTCTCGGCAGCACTCTCTTTTATCGCTTCAACCAGTTCATTGGAACGTCTTGGGCGTTAATGGACGGCCACCCCGTGCTCAACACAATTCGATACCAAATGACGAATAGTGTTGTCAGACGGTGCTTCCTGGCCACGATATTTTGGACGAAATGCACGTTGAGTTAACTGAATGACTATTTTCAATGTACAGCAGCGTCATTATTTTGGCGCATTGTTGCGGTATGAGGCTATTCCTGGTTAAAATTGTGCTGAATTGACGTTTCAAAAAAATCTTTACTCAAGTCAATCGGTTGATAAATGTCAAAGTCGTTCAATGTTTACGTGCCGACATAAAAGATGGCGCACCTAATTTTTGATTCCAGCTAGTATTTGCTGCAACGTGTCTGGTTCGTCAGGTCAGTAATTTCAAAAATGTAATGAAATTATGCTCCTACCGTTTTGAAAATAATCCAGCGTTCTTTTTCAAATAGAGATTTCGGTATTCAGATCAATGGGGCATCACCACCCGTTTGAAAGTAACGAGTACGCCACATGGTTTCGCTTCCATGGACCCTGAAATTGTTAGGGAATTTTTTCAGCAACGGATATGGAAACAGTTTTCACTTATGTTTCAGTGGTCTTGGGTGGTGGCAGGCTGTTTATTTCCGCTCTTCGACAAAAGTACTGCATAGGGTCTATGGAGGGCTCCTGTAGCCTAACCATGTTGAACCTGGTCGTCATCGTTTTCAATCCTCGAACTGCGGGAGTATGTACGATAGTTGTACATTAAATACAATAATATGGTGATCAGATGCCATGGGCTGGGAAGATAATGTGTTCATGATTCCTTAAATCAATACAGAACGAGCCTATAACTTGAATTGGATCAGCAGCGCAACAATTAAGACCGTAGCGAAGCACTTACCTTACCTCCCAGTGGTGGTCCCAGGTAACTGCATGAGTAAACCCTCATTCATCCAGGCTAAAATGGCAAAGGCTTGGTCGGCCTGTAGCATAACACTGGCCCTCGCCGTCATAGGGCTCACAACCCTATATCGAAGAAATTGTGACGAACCAACTAATGGCCTCGGATAAAAATGAACTTACAGTTGATGACTCTAGAAAACGTTTAAAGGACAACTACTTTCGGATCTGCACGTGGAATGTTCGGACCCTTAACCCCACATGCAGCTGAAAAATTTGCATAGACCCTTAACTGATATCACGCAGATATCACCGCCATCTAGCATGTCCGATGAGATGGGCCGGTTATAACGAGGATGAAAAACTGTGATCAAGGTGGCGCAAAATTAATCATCCTATCGGAAGATGGTATAACTTTTGCAAATGGTGTCGTACGTTAATCATATTTGACATTTGTGAACTAGACAGCTGCAGTATACAAGCAAATAGGCAATGGTGCGCTATACTCCGCAAGAGCGTGGAATAATTGTGTCGATGGTTTTGGCCAATAATCGGTCGGTGGTGTTAGAGCAGCGTGAATTTCGACGTCGATTTCGTAATCGTGTCGCGCCAACTGGGCAAACATTCCGGCGCTTAGCTACTCGACTTGAACCACAGGATACCATCCAGGGCGTGGCCTCCACCTGATTGCGTCTTTCGGCCGAGAATATCGCGGCTGTGGCTGCTGAGAATGAAGAATCATCACCAGACGGGATCCTACAGCGAATTTTAGTGAAAGACTTACACATGTTCCCGTACAAAGGGCAAACAGTTAACCGGTTACGTCAATAAGCAAAATTTTCGTTTCTGGGGCATTGAAAATCAGCGTGTGATGCACGAAGAGCCATTACATCCACTCAAAGCCACTGTGTGGTGCGGCGTTCACGCGGGAGGAGTGATTGGACTGTTTTTTTTTTTTGAGGACGCCATCGGCAATACGGTTACTGTTACTGGCGAACGCTACAGGGCCATAATAAACGACTTCTTACTGCCGGAAGCGGGGCATGGTGAACATGTGGTTTCAACAAGACGGTGCAACCGCACATACAGCACGAGCCACAATGGATATTGTGAAGGAAGCTTTTCCTGGTCGCGTAATCTCCCGTTTTGGCGATTTGGCAGGGCCAGCAAGATCGCCCTATTTAACCATCCCAGACTTCTTCCTTTTGGGCTACTTGAAGTTGCGGGTTTATGCCAACAAACCTCATACAATCGCAGCCCTTAATGAGAACATTCGACAGGAATGCGAACAGTTATCACCGGAAATCTTTCGGAAAGTCATGGAAAATGCGATAAAACGGGCGGATATCATCTTTTCCACTTAACAGAAACAATTGCAAAGGTCCAAATAAAGATTTCCATCACCCAAAATCATTTTTTTGCGCCACCTTATACTATGGTGACTGGTATAGGGAAAAGAAACATCGCTTATTCATATGCGGATTTGCCATATGCAGCAGATTTAGGCAAAGTGTTTTGAGCCTCCGGCACGTGAGCGGCGTCTTAGGACAATCCGCGTGAAGGCTAAAGGAAGACGCCACCAAAGAGGGTTTCTACGAATTCCTCGACAAGACATACGAGGGATGCCCGAAGTATGACCGTGAAATAGTATCCTTTAGGAGATTTTAACGCAATGATAGGAAAGGAGGACATCTTTGGTGAGACAGTTGGTGAGCATAGCCTACACGATACTATGTCTGGCAACGCATTGGGCTTATTAGCCTTTCGGCAGGTTGGAATATCACTATAGCAAACACACGGTTTCCTCATTTCAATATACGAGTACACATTCGCTACATCGAATTGATCAATTTGCGATAGACGTAGGTATGCTTGCAGTATTCTGGATGTCCAAACGTTTCGGGCATTAAACCTTGACTCTCTATCAAGAACTCATATGCCGCCAGCAAGAATTACTGAAGACCATCGGTAACGCTGTCATCAAAGACGCCATCAGAATCACTTGTAGATCACCGCCCCAGATGCGGTAATTTTGCTTATTAACGTAGCTGCCAATATTCAAATGGGCCTCGTCCGAAAACACGATTTTTTTTACAAAAATCGATGTCAGCATGCCTGTTTTCCAGGACTCAATCAGAGAATATATGGTGCTGCTGGTGATCGGCAGCCTTCAGTTCTTGCGTTAATTGGACCTTGTACGTATGGAGGGCCAAAACTTTCGTCAAAATTCAGTGCAGTATGGCTGTGGAGAGGTCAAGCTCTTGAGAACGGTGACTAATGAAGGTGTTTGGATCGTTTTCCACATTTTGCAGTGAATGTTTGGGGCGAATAGGCTTCGCGTATTCGCATCAGCGTATTTTTTGGTTGTGTTGCACATAGTACATGTGCCATACACGTGTAAAATTTACACGAATTTGTCGCATCGTTGCGGCTATTGAACGTGAATTTTCAAAATAAAATTCAACGATTTGGATCTTTTCTTTCTCACTGTAGCATCGTACTGTAAATTTTCCAAACTTATGGATGATATCTGTCACCATACGCCAACTCAAAATAATAGGCGCCTCTCAAATCCCACAGCTCTTGTTGAAACACCCATTATAAGACCTTGATCACCCCAGTCCTAAGCAGACGAAGATATCCTCAATCGTTTCGAGAGAAAAATTCTTCGAAAAATATTCGCTCCTGTTTGGGTTGATGGGCTTTGGAGAAGAAGATGCAACGACAGAACATACGAGCTGTACAGCGACATGGAACTAGTCAGAAAACTATGCATCATTCGCCTGAGATAGCTAGGACGTGTACAGCGAATGAACAATAACGCTCCGGCCAGCAGAGTCTTCGAATCTAACGCGGAGGGACAACGCAGCAGAGGAAGAACTCACCTTAGGTGGCGCGGACATGTAGTAGGAGATCTCATGCGACTTTGAGTGCACAACTGGACTAACTGAAGAGCCATGTTAGCTGAGCCGCAGATTCAACCCGATCTGTAGCGCCACCTAAGTAGGTAAGTATCTAAGTATCCGCGCCTGTTTTTTCCCCAGTCCTTGTCACAAATCATTTCAGAAACGTATAACTATGTATCTTATGCAGTCCCAAGCAATCCTAATAAGCTCTACTCCTCCCAAGTGATCTAAATCTCTTCTTGTCTTTTCTAAGTCAGCTGGATGGCTCGATTTCTACCAGACTGAGTAGTCGAATTCATCTGCAAGATAAGACCGATCTATTACTGCATATTTTAACATATAGTAAATCATCCCTTTCAGATTTGTCTTCATTTGAAACCTTCTGTTGGAACTTGACCAGGAAACCGTTGATATGATCTGTAAACTTCTATTTACGTCTGGGTCCACAGTGAAGCAAAAGTCACAGCTCATATGCAGTACACTGTCAGGATTAACAATTTTTATTTGAATCCGATTATGGGTCTTTCCGAAAGTAGGCATACTCTTCCATGCAATCGGTGGTGACATGCAAAATGCGATATCACCGTCCATTGCTGTCATCTACAATATTTTCTTTAGATATCTCTAGCGACTAAGGTAAAATCACCAATTAGCGCAAAAGAAAATAAAAACGGAAAAATAGTTTTGGACAACACCTAAGTGTGATACTTAAGCAGCATATACTCGTACGTACTGGGTTCTGTGAGTTCTAGTCTCCCGACTGGTGTCCTAAGAAGGCAGTACCCAGGGATGTCTACATTGTTTCTGGACAATGACAATGAAACCTCCAACGACCCTCTTTATAATTTATTGTTCGCTATATGGTCTTCAGTAATCTTTGATCAGACGTTTTCTAAAGTTGACTAACAAGTATATTACGAAACATTGCTCCAGTAGTTGCGACAACTTGCTGTTTGGTGCTGGTATTTATTGCGTTTTTTCGGCCTGGACAACAGTAAGACTTTTATTTGTCGCAGTTTGTCTTTTAAAGTTGGACTTAAGGCTCAGATCTTTCTTCTCCCTAAATGCTTCGACCGAAATTTTGATTGAAAATATTCTTCAAAGACCAAAAGCTACGTTTGTAACCTTCTGAACCGGCAAACGTCTTTAGTCAAGGTCCCGTGAATATATTCAGTAGGCATTCAGGTTTGTATTTCTATTGCATAACTGGTATTACTGGATGTAGTACGACGGGTTTCGCGGTCACAATACTGAGAGAACTATAATATGCTCTCACTATGTCGCCGACCGACCGCCGTCGGCAGCAATTTCAACATAATGTTTTCCTTTAAAAAAATAAAAATAAAAATAAAAATAAAAAGACTTTAAGCACTCCTTCTGCTCGTCAGTTTTAGTAGGAAGAAGAAACCTTAATTACGATGATTCAAAATTTATGTTTGCCAACAATTTTTACGCAAACGACTTAATAACAAAAGTTCCCAAGTCAAGAACTCATTCGGCGAGAGTGTTTATTGCGTTCTAGGGCCAAAACAATTGCTAACTGGGACTCTTTCAACCCACTCCATGGCTCCAGCACACGGAAAATCTATAAAATTCTAGGTTTTCCGCCCACCTTTCAATGGCCATTCGAAAAGAACAACATCCGCGATGAGAAGCTATTATTTGAATTTCCATTCCAGAGTTCCAAAAAAAAAAAAAAAACAAAAAACAAAAAGTATCTATGTTTACGAGTCTTATTTATGACCTCACCACCCAGTGTTTACTACTTTTCGTAGGACTGCTACCACACTATTATCATCAAATGTACGAATACTTGTGTTGTAGCTCCCCCCTAAACATTTTTATTTGCATCATGTCCCATGGAGTGCTCTGCAAATAAACGACAGCGGGAAAAAACCGCGCACATCTTTCAAATTCCAAGTCAAAGGGCAGAAGATATTATTTATTCTCCTTTACGAGTATGGCAAGCATTATTTTCTATTCCTACGAACATTCTATGCCTTCAACTTTTGTACTCTCGACTTGCAACAAATGCAACAAATTGCAACAGCAGCGCACCAAACTGTGCAAATTAACTGGGAACAGCTAAAGTACGGCAGCAGTGAGCAGTGAGTTTACAATTCGATAATATCCTTGTGCCACAAAGGAGCTGGAAACCGTATGGAGCACATACAATACAAATCCACCTCATCATCATCAGCAGTGGCATCACCACCACCATCACCATCACTACCACCACCAGTCCAGCGCCAGCATAAGATCATTACTCTACGAGTGCTGACGATCTATGATTATTATTTACTACGCACAAACATATTTTTAGGATCTATTCAGAGGCAACTTCACGGTCCCACCAATTGCTTGGAACTAATTCAATGGCTTGAGACGACTCCGCCGACGACGGACATCGGACATACATGTGCAATACAACTGCGCTCTGGTCTGTGCAACAACATTTATATCACAATAAATTATTGTTACCTTGTGGGATGAGTTCGTTTTTGGGAAGCTCTAGCCGAGCAATGTCGCTCTCCGCTTTAGATGTTGCACGGCTGGCCTCCAGCCGATGGGAATCTCATTTTGAATTTAGTTTTGAAGAGTAGCCACAACAGCAGCATCATGGCGAAATCCTCTCACATCGGAAACCAACCGACGAACTGAAAGATCCTTGTCATGGTTGTTTTGGTACACCAGCCTGTCGATAGTCGGATAATTTATTCTCCATAAATATGTTCCACCCATCGTAGCTACATATGAATAGATGGCTGCGACTAGCTTAGGGAGAGTGAACTTTAATGGCTTGACGTGGGTCCCAAGTCGACATATGAATCCGTATCTGAATGTGTGCAACAAGTGTATGGGATTCGGGATCAATGCGAACGGTGAGTTTTATTACCCAAATGTAGGACTTTGGGGTGATAAAGTTTCGAACAAGATTCGGAAGTCGCAGTGGGTCAAGTGTCTTACCACTCTTCTTAAAGTCGATCTATTTTGGAATCGCGGGTGTAATGTCCTTAATTTTCTGTGGATGACATGGTTTGGAAAGATTTGGAAAGGCCCTGGTCCTGCTTCTAAACTGTGACATCAAATTCGAATCTTAAAGCTGTTGAAACGAACAACTAGTAAGAGAGTAGTAAATGACGACTATGTCCTTCAGGAGATGCTGGCAACAGGCACATTTTTGAAGATTCCATTTCAAGTAAGAATCGTACATCTATAAGCCATTACAAGACTCAAAACTAATTGTAAATTAATTGCTTTTCGACTAGTATCTGTTGTTTGAAATTTACCATGCTGATAGATGTGGCATTTACAAAGTGGTTTACA
The DNA here is from genome assembly GCA_963966105.1 of Volucella zonaria. Classification (NCBI taxonomy): domain Eukaryota; kingdom Metazoa; phylum Arthropoda; class Insecta; order Diptera; family Syrphidae; genus Volucella; species Volucella zonaria. The sequence continues at coordinate 110,749,687 of OZ014532.1, read as the reverse complement.
TTAACAGAAATGTCATGAGGCATCCTCGATAAATTTTAGAGCCCCATGTATCTACTCGTAGTTATGGATTCAGTTTGCATTTTTAGTTTTTTAATTTTGAAAAAGTTGCAATCGAATAGAGAAAAAACTGGCGCGAGATCGTTTATCTTGTCACAACACGACATTTACGTTGATGTTTATGATACGAGTATTTACAACTTTAATTGAAGCCCCGGGCAAAATCACAGTAATTTGTAAATATTTTTTTTTTTCGGAGCAAACGTACTCGTAACTACCATTTACCAGTGCCACAACTAATACAAATACTCGTATAATATGGACTGAAACTCCTACAGATACACAAGCTTTCAAGAATCATTAACGTACTAGTACTTGCCAAGCAAATGAATTAATTGATGCATTTTTACAAATAAGCGACAGTCAACGTCAAACCAGACTTCAAAGGCTTTAAAGCTAGGCAACTCGGGTACAAATGGCCTACATTTTTATGATGGTCCTTCCATTAGTGCTCTTGTTTGTGCCGTTTTTAATTTTTTTTTTTAAGAGAAACTGGCCTTCTGGCATGACAGATGACAATGTATGCACATCTAGGAGCAGGAATTGGCTGAGGGTGTCGGATATTGCTTTAGATACTAGGTCTTCTGCTAACTACTTCTTTGATTGATGTACAATACTAAAATCGCAATAAAGAAGGACCAAATGGGACAGTCTTCAATCAACTTAAACAGAATTGGACTCCAGTATTTCAGAATTGTCAACAACGAAGGCAATCTTGGTCTGATAGGGTCCTCGGTCTCAATATATCAATATTGTTGCACATAACTCTTTGACTGATTTCGTCAGATCAGAACTCTTCTGTTGATATTTTGGCTGATTTTGTAAGCTTTTGGTTTTTAATTGTCAAAAAGCAATTGCAATAGTGCATAAATGCCCGCCATTTACTTTTCAATGTTTATTTCATGTGAATTTTGACCACGACTACCTTTTAAGTGGTCCATATGGAGAGTCCAAGTTTGAATCACTTTTTCGAGCATATTGGGTCGTATCTCGCTAATAACACTGCAATTGACGCTGGTTTATCGGCATAGACGAGTGGTTTGACTTAATCCCATAAGAAATCGTCTAAAGGCGTCAAATCGCACGATCCAGCCCGACGATACACCGGCCCAAAACGAGAGGTAAATTGCTCACCGAACTCATTTCCCAATTGGTTCATCGATTCGCATGCTTTGTGGCATGTAGCGCCGTTTTGCTGGAACCACGTGCCGACCAGGTTCAGCTGGTGCATTTGGGCAAGAAAAGTTCGGTCATGTTTGAAAAAATACGAGCCAATGATTCCGCCGGACCCCGCGATAAACAGTGCATTTTTCCGAGTGCATTGGCAGCTCTTGTAATGCCTGAGGTTACTCATCGGACCAAAGATGGTAGTTTTGTTTTTTAACAGACTCATTCAACCAGAAATGGGGCTCATCGCTGAAGACAATTTTTCCATAAAAAAGCGGATATTCCTGCAGCTTTTTCAGGCCACTCATCGAAAATTCGACGCTGTGCCATATCATTCGACTTCAGATCTTGCATGAGCTGTAAGGTTTTAGACCATGATCCTTGCGTAAAATCTTCCACGTAGTCGAGTAACACAATCCCAATTGCTGCGACGAATGGACAAACCGAATTCTTCATTAACACTGGCACATACAGCAGCAATATTTTCCTCTGTATGCACGCTACGCATACGTCGAATATGACAACCGCAATATGGTCGAAATGCGCGAAAAACATTTTTCACAGAGCACGAGTTTCGGTAACAAAATTCAATAATTTGTAAGCATTGCTCGGATATAAGTCTTTCCGTGATGAAATGGCAACAAGAACTGATCATGTTTGCCTTTGGCACTTGTCACAAATCACGCGTGAGCTGTCAGAAATAAAACACTGAACGAGGCAACGTGAATTTCGTCGTGAGGTCGGTCGTCAGCATGGCTTCAGTGTGCAGGCAATTCGTAGCACCGTAGAAAATTTTGAGTATGAGTACACCCTCTCGGATCTTAAGCCACCAACCGGAGAGATTAGTGCGGAATGTTGAAAACCTAGCCGCCGTAGGGGCCAGTATCGAAGTAGCCCCAAAAATGTCGACTCGGCGCCGATCAGCTGAATTGGGCATCGCCAGAGAATCTGCGGCTGGATTTGGGCCTACATCCGTATAAGACTGTGCTGATGCAAGAATTGAACCCGGGCGACCATAGACAACGCCACGAGTTCGTTAATTCGGCGCTGGAAATGTTGGCCGGGGATCCGGATTTTGGCCAAAAAATCATCTTCTCGAACTAGGACCATTTTTGGCTCAGTGGCTATATCAACAAGCAGAATTTTCGTTATTGGAGCGAACACAATCCACAAGTGCTCGGCCAAGCATCAATGCACCCACAAAGATTGACTGTTTGGTGCGGTTTATGGCATGGCGGCATCATCGGACATTATTTGTTTCGAAATGAGGAAGAAGACACCGTTACCCTCAGTGGTCTCAGGTAGCACGAACGATGTTAACCGACTTTCTGTGGCCAGAGCTCGACAACATCGATATATCTGAGCTGTGGTTCCAACAAGACAGCGCTACATGACATAATAGTGACGGAATGTTATAAGTTGTGAGGGAGATATTTGGCGACTGGGTCATCTTAATTAACCGCCGCGATCATGCGATTTGACACCACTCGATTATTTTCTCTGGGGCTACGTCAAGTCTACGCTAATAAGCCAACCACTTTGGATGAGCTCGAGCCCAACATTCGACAAGCTATTGCCGGAATAACGACGCACATATTGGAGCAAGTCATCAAAAATTGGATTGCCACTTGAAGCACTGCTAGCGAAGCTGAGGTGGATGAGGTGCTATTCCATACATAATGGCATGAACATAACTTCAAAATAAAACTATAGAATCAATTTTATATCTCACGCCGTTGTTGTTTTATTTAATTTTTTTTCCTATCGCTCTTATCTGGTCACCTTTTATTGGCCCTGATTGCGCCGTTCAAAATCCGTCAAATCATCTTCCTCCGAATAGGCCACCATATCGCCTTTAAATAGGTCTAAATGAGCATGCATAAGTTTAAAGTCTTCAAGCATATTTTAAATCTGGACGAAGAGCTCTTAGGCATTGCTTCATAAGGCCTAATTTTATTTTACAGTGTGTTTGGCAAAAGCGTGTATGTCTCGTCTCGTAAAAATTAACCCGTGAGTTGCAGACGATAAAAATATTTGGTTTCGGTTAGAATTATTCCTCCTCTAATGCGCAGTCAAACTTTACTTCAGTTGCATCTCGATTTTGCAAGTTACAAGACGTATTCTGTAATGCGTTCTGTACATATATAAGGATCTGTTTCAAGCCATGTTTCTTGTTGCTCATCTACGGGAACCAAAATTATCCATTACAGCTGCAGCAAAGTATCTCAGAAAGTCTGAGAACTTTGTGAAATAATTTAACGAATTTGGAAACCATTTGCAAGACGTTGAAATCAAAGTGCTTAAAATTTTTGAAAAAAATAACAACGTTAGCCTCAGAAAAGCAAGACAAAGGTTATTAGAAAAAGATCGCGAGGTTTCTATCTTCAGTATTCGCAAAATTCAAAATCAGAGAAAAAGATTTTAATTACAAAGCCATTGCGACAAGACTTTGTTAACCGACAAATACATTAAAAAAAATCTTGAATGGGCTCGCCGATACAAAGATATGAACTGGACCAAAACTATTTTCACTGAAGAAGCTTATTTTTTTTTAAACAATCGCTTGAGACGTGTGTGGATTGCTCACAGCTAAACTGTCGTTCAACGAAAAGTGAAACATCCGGTAGAAGTGCATGTTTATGGCTGTTTCTGTGCGGCGGGTTTCGGAAAATTAGTGACCTTTACCGGGAATCGCGATGCTCAAAGAATGATCCAATTGTGCAAAAAGGATTGTTGGCATCCGCTGAAATGCTATTCGTACGTGGAAACCGGGATTGACTCCTACAAAAGGGCAACGATTCGAAACATCGTAGTCATATCTGCCAGGGTTTCAAATAGAGTCTCCATATGCCAATCCGATTGAAAATGTCTGCGGACTTATGAAGCAGAGGTTTAAAGCAACTGGTTTTAAAAAGAAAAGAATTTGGTGACAATTACCGCAGGACTACGCAGAAAAATTGGCTCCAAGTTGTCGACAAAGATGCGAGGCAATAATTGGAAATGGAGGAGACTGTTGTCCAGTCATTGCGTACATTCCGTGCATAAAGTACATTGCGTATTAAGAGAAATGTTAAAAGCATTAAAATAAATAATTTTGTTTCCCTAAGTCAAGCGGTTGTTTTCTTTTAATCCACACGCTTCTTTTAAACACACTGTACGTGTAATGGAGGCATCAACCTAATTGTCGAAGTCACATTTAACATTATGTTTTCCTATCTCGAACTCGGTTCGCTTAGGCCGTGGGTTCTGCTGGTGCTGTCTGCAAAGGTACCAAGGATGTTTGGTATACCCGCCTTGCGTTCCCACCAGAAAGCCAACCAAAATCCGCCGGCACTGGCCAGTCGTGCTGCATATACCTATGATTCTTTCAACTCCCAAGCATCATTTTCACACTCTCGTAATTTTCTTTGAGCATCACGCAATGAGCTCATGGATGACAATTGATGTCCATTCTGCAGAAGGACAGCACTTAAACTGTCTATAAAAAGACCTCAGTCAGAATGAACGAATGCAATTCCGATTTCTTCAAACAAGCCCTCCACATCATTACAGTAGCAAAGTCCGTCTTTGAATCTTTTCTTAATCACTTATTCTAACATTTGTTTCAAGCTACTGTTTCAATCGAGAAGCTAGGACTTCTGCTTTACTCCTGGGCAAGGCGTAACTGACTGATTTGATCACGAAGTCATAGCTCTCATTGCTGGAGCTAGTAGTTTGGGCTTGAAATAATACAATACCTGGGTAATACTACGATTCCTGTGGCGGCGTAAAGTAAGCGCGGTTTTCAATAAAGCAGACCTCGGGTAATCTGCTGGGAAAAATAATAAAAAAAACTTATATTGAGCACTGTTCGAGATATCGAACTTGAAAGCCTGCATATTGTGTATTGAAACCCATACTTACTTTGCGGCGCCACAGGAATCGTACTATTACCCAATACCTTTTAGGTCTTGAGGTGATTTTTCAAGCTAGCGTTACACAAAATACGTGGTGCATTCGCATACTAAGTAATGAACGACGAGAGTAAAAAGTCAAATCTTTGAAATTGCCAAGATTATTGGTTGCTGTATTCATAAAGCTGAGACTAGAGGAAGACCTTGAAGAGAAACCTCAGAGCAAACCGATCATCTTATACCCGTAGTTCGGAAAGTAAAGAAGGACCTATTCATTACGTTAACAGTTATTCAAAAGAGTTTGAATAGGTGTGAATAGGGTCTTCCAATAGGGACCTCCGGACTTTGACAGTTGATAGCGGCGATATTCTTGAAGCTACATCTGCCAAACTGGCTGCCATTTATTCAGTCTGTTTTGCCAAATCATCATGGACGGACATTGCGATCAAGAACACGTGGAAATTATAAAATTGTTTTATCCAAATGGATGTTCTGTTTGGGCAACGTGCCGCGCGCTTCGCTCATTTTACGGTCGCCATAATCGTCCTACCGAGAGGGCAATTTGCAGTGTGGTGGGTAAATTTGAGTCCACTGGTTCAGTAAACGACAAATCGACGCCTGTGAGAGTGTGCAGGAGAATCCGAGGTAGTTAATTTCGCGTCACTCACAAGAACTTGGCGAATTTTGCGTCGTAACGTGGGCCTGCACCCGTACAAAATTCAACAGACTCAGGAGCTGAAGGTAGACGACCATAGACAACGACGTGTGTTCGCTGAATGGGCTCTGGAGCAGTTGGAAACTGATCCTAATTTTCATCGAAAAATCATCTTCAGCGATTTCTGGATGAATGGGTACATCAACAAACGAAATTGTTGAATTTTGAACGATATCAATCCACAAGAGATCCAAGAGTGTCCAATGTATCCCGAAAAAGTCACTGTTTGGTGTGGATTTTGGGCTGGCGGCGTCATCGGTCCATATTTCTTTGAGAACGACGTTGGGCAGGCCATCACCGTCAACGGCGATGATTACCAACTTCTTTTGGTCTGAATTGGATGATATGGACACCAACGGCATGTGGTTTCAACTGGACAGCGCTAAGTGCCACACAGCTCACGCCACATTGGAAATTCTGCAATCGCTCGAGAGTATGGTCATATCACGTGGAGGTGATGTGAACTGGCCACCGAGGTCGTGCGAATTGACACCGTTAGACTTTTATCTTGTCGGGTTTTTTAAAGTCGGAGGTCTACGCGAATAAGCCACAAGCCATAGCGGCCCTCAAGGCCAACGTAACCCATGCCATCGGTCAAATTCAGCCTGATTTATGCGCCAGAGTCATGGAAAATTGGACATTTCGGATGCGCGCCACCCAGAGAAGCCGTGGCGGACATTTGAACGATGTTATATTCCATACACAGTGGCACCGATAGGTCTTTCAAATGAATAAAACATTTCGATTATATCTCCCACACACTTTGTTTTATTTAAATTTGAAGATAGGAAGCGCTTAATGAAAGACCCTTTAAAACTATGTATACGGCGAAGATTGGTGGATGTCTAATTGAAAACGAAAGTTCTGAGAAAAGTGCCGTTTTTTAAAAAAAAGAGGAACGTTTTGCAAAGAACACAGTTTGCAAGGAATCAATCCAGTAGAAACTGGAGAAATGTACTATGGAGTGATGAGTCCAAGGAGATTGGCCCAAAATACTCCAAAAAGACGGTTAAATACGGAGGAGGCAATATTAAGATCTGGGAATGCTTTTCGTGGCAAGAAATCGGGCCAATAGCTTGGAGAAGTGGGATCTTAACAAAAGAGAGGTACAGTACGGTCTCGGTAAAAGCAACCCTCGACAAACGCAATACCTCGGTTAAAGCAACACCCAAATTTTTACCATTAGTGACTCAGTAAACCCAACTTTCCATCCATGATCTCTTTTGTCCTTTTAACTTTGTTTGCATTTTTTGGTGTTTGGTTTTACTGTAACTGGGCAGTTATTTTACACTTACTTCTCTCAGAATTTTTTACACTCGTACATAGATCGTAGATGCATTGTATTTGCGTTTTAATTTACCAGTGTTCAGCTAATTTTCTTTCCGTTTAGTTTTAGTTTTATTTTAGGAATCATGGCTATCGTAAAAAAAAGTTTCCACGCTGTCTATAAAGCAGAAGGCTGAGATTTTAAATAAGTTGCATCAGGGGTGCAACAGTTTTAATCGCTTTGTGAAACATACAAGTGCAACAAGTCAAGAATTAGCAGAATAAAAAAGAGGAAAAATGTGCTTAACAAATTCGTTATTAATTCTGAGTCCGGACTGGGAAAGCACGTAACTCTAAAAACCTGTGAGTATCCAGGGATGGAAAAAGCCTTGCACAATTGGTTCCAGAGGCAACGCAGGCAAAACGTACCCATTTGCACACAAATCCTTAAGCCAAAAGCATGTATGCTTCACAAAAAAAATCTAAGAAAAACCAGGAGCTTTTAATGCCAGTAATGGCTAATTTTCAAATTTTAAAAAACCGAATCCGGAATCCGCATGCTTAAAATTTGCGGAGAAAAGCTGTCAAATAAGCCAAAACTGATGGAACCATTTTTGATAAATTTCAAAAATAAAATTGAAGAGCTTGACTTGATCTGGTAGATCAAATTTACAATGCGGACGAGTCTGGTCTATTTTTTAAGCGCTTATGCCAAACAGAATGTTTGTGGATTCTACTGCTCTTGGTACGAGAGAAACACTTTTCTTGCTTGCACTAATGCGTCTGGTACGCACAAAGTAAAATTGTTCGTTATGGGAAAAGCTTTCAGTTCTATAGCATTTAGGCATTTCGAAAACAAGTCTGTCGTTTACAAGGCCAACAAAAATGCGTGGATGACACACGAATTTTTTAAAGGTTGGTTTCATTCAACATTCATGCCAGAAGTAAAATTATTTCGAATTGATTTCTTTTATATTCTTTTCTTGGTTTAGGTACGACAGTTTCTGGAATCGAAAAATTTGGCAAAAAAGGCTCTACTGCTATTGGACGTGTCATTCAAAAGACGGGGAGATGATAAGTGATGATGGATAGATTGTTACCATGTGTTTGCCAGCTATTCCAACAAACTTGACAAAACTGTTCCACCATAAAAAGACTTTTGGCACATTTAGTCGGAAGCCGAAGTTCAGATTTGGAGAGTAAAACAAAGGATTTTAATTGAAGGCATGTCATATGCCTCCTGGCTACTGCATGGGACAAGGTTAAGTTTTCGGCTATATAAAACTGTTGGAAGCCTTTGATGTCTCCTGACAGTGAGTGGAATGAGGAGGATGAGCTACCGTTGAGGGTAATAAGAGATAAAATCATTAGTTACCGCGAAATAATTACATCCATTAATGACTTGCTTCAAGAGTTATTTTCCACTGAAACTTTTGTCACCGAAGAATTAAGCAATTGGATTGCCGAAAACGATATCGAACAAGCGCCTGTTTACAACAATCTAGAAGCCGAAAAAATCGAGAGTGAAGAAGAAAGCGCAGAGGCAAGTGTAAGTCCTCCACAGCCAAAAATCAAAACGTAGCATGTTATCCAAGCATTTAGCATTTGTCTTCAACTATCGGCACGACAACGACCCTAAACATAGCGCCAAAGTAGTAAAAAAGTGGTTTTCGGACAATAGGGTTCCGGTTCTGAAGTGGCCGTCGCAATACCCCGAGATCTTAACCCCATCGAAAATTTGGTAAACGAAGGGGGAAGCCGTAAAATCAGCTTAGTGGAATCAATGCCGAGAAGATGTACGGCGATCTAGCAAAATATGGGCTAGACAGCTCTTTAAATATTGCGGATTCATGTTGAGCAGCATGATAAAGCTGCTTTATACATTTAAGTTCTTCTTTTACTTGATTTATAGCACACTATAGCAAAATTTGAATATGGCTTAATTTTGAATTCGCTTTAGAAAATAAACGCCTTTAAAATATGAATTTCTGTATTTATATCTAAGTGCCTATTATTCTGGCCACTACTGTATATTCTAAATATTTGGACGAGCACACAGTTAGGATGCATCTGGCCGAGCAACAAGACCGTCCTTTGCATATTGGCCCGCTGTTAAATCACAAAATTGCGCTCAGAAATAAGATCGATGTTTGACGTTTAATAATAGGCACATAATAGGCACATTTATGGCTTATGTCAGGCTATTCAAGAACAAAGGAGATCATTACTAAATCGTGACCAAGGACCAATACGTCTGGCATTAATCCGGACAAGATGTGATTCGAAAGTGAAATTTTTCGTGATATCGTAAAACTGACCGACGATTTAACAACCGGAATAACCTTCACCAAAGTTATTTCTGTAAACCGAAATTATGTTTAACAATAAATGTCATATACGAGTATGTCCATGAATGTGATTTTGACATGCTTCACGAAGTTCGCAATAAAGGCTCAAGCTCCTGCCAAAGTTCTAAGAAGAGACCGGAAGAGTGGATCAAAAAGATCAGAACACTTGGCTCCAGTTACGCAGTTAATCAAAATAGAACAGCCCTAGGAATTAAGCCCACAATCAGGACAGCAGCAATGCAGATATGTGGTAAAAATATGTAGATACAAGGTGGCGCAAGAGCTGTCATCCGATGTTCTTTCATTTTTTTGGAATGAAAAACTTTAGTTCTGCTTTTGGGTTAATTTTACTTGATGTCTAAATTTTTTTTCCATTCAATCGAGAGAATGATACCAGAATTGAGCCCAATTTGTGACATATTCCATCACTCTTGCTAGAACTTCCGGCAATAGGTCCTCGCATTCTTGACGGATATTCCCTTTGAGGGCTTGTTGACATAGTCCCTTGACTTCAAAAAACCCCATAAAAATAAGTTCGGAATGATTAAATCAGGCGACCTTGCTGGCCAGTGTAAATCACTAAAACGAGAGGCGATCCGGAACTGCAGCCCTCAGAATTACGGTCGTAGCTCGTGCAGTATGCGCCATTGCTCGCTCCATCCTGTTGGAACCACATTCGCTCCAATCCCAATTCATCCAATTGAGGAAGGAAAAAGTCATTGAGCATGGCTCTGTAGCGCTCGCCGTCCGCGGGGTTTTCGAAAAAATAGGGCCCGATGACGCTTCCAACGCAAGCAGCACACCATGCAGTAACTTTGAGCGGGTGTAATGGCTCTTCGTGGGTTACACGCACGTATCCACAGAGATGGAAATGGACCTCGGCGCTCATAATGATTTTCGATGAAAATCTGTCTCCGTCGTGGTCGAGATTCAAGATGGGGTGAGGGGAAGTTCCACGCGCTTGGCGATCAACACCTAATAGCTGATGCACGGTCTGCACTTTGTAAGGGAACAAATTATAGTCTTTCACCAAAATCCTCTGTAAAGACCGCCGATTGATCGATGCTCCGGGGATCTCTGCGACATCTTCAGCCACAGCTGCGATATTCTCAGCAGAACGGACAGACCTGGCAGCATCTCGTATTGTCCCATACTCTTCTAGGCGAGCGGCTAAACGTCGTAATGTTCGCCCAGTTGGTGTCGGACGACCGGGAAATCTGCACCGCTGCGCCAACACCACCGACGAACTATTCTTTAGGAGTATAGCGATTCATATCTTGCTGACGTGCATTTTGTATCTGTTTACTTCACAAATGTCAAAGTAGAATTGCCATTTGCCACCATTTGCAAAAATTATAGCATCTTCCGATGACTTTTGAGCCACTTTGTACTCGTATATTTCAATGGTCAATAAAAGAAGAATTTCAAAAATGTTTTTCTAGTAGGTAGTCCTGATGAGAATATTAACGCATTGACAAGCCCAGTAAGTTAGTGGTTTTAGTCGGCTGTCTACAGAAATGGTAAATTATGGCTAAGAACGAAGCGTTTTTTGAGCGTCTTAAGAGTCTGAAATTTTTGCGCCCACTCCTTAACGTTAGTTCTCCATAGTTTAGAAAAGAACGTCCTGTCCTTCAGAAGTAGTTAGCTCAACTTTAGAAGGAAAATTTCGACGAAACTGGAAAAACTGTTTAAAAACAGACAAAATTCGAAGCTCAAACCTTGCAATGCTGTCTGAATATGAGATCTGCGATTATCACAGATACTACTTAAGCACACCGGTATACCGACTGTGACTCTAATCTCCTCAATTTGACTTGACCAGAAAACATTTTTCCAATTCAAAATTCAGTTCAGCATATTCCTATCATGGGCCGCTTCATCAGGAAGATATTTGATATTGCTCACTTCCAGGAAAAATGACTTAAATCGTCATTCAAGTAGCAGAAGGTGACGTTTCAATAGAAGAAATTAGGTCTGTTCCCGCGAGATTTCTGCAACAATTTGTAAATGAGAATTGTTTGCTTAAGTTTCAGGAGTAGGAATAAATTCTCTCTTAAAGCCAAAATCTCACGGGAACACGTTTTTGTAAAACTTATTTCAAACGTCAAAAGTAACAAGTAAAAAAAAACCAAAAGGAGGAAGATTTTCAGATTGGTTATTATTATTATTTTATTGATGTAATATCCGTTTTCCTCCTTGTCCATGCCCAAATTTAAGCTTTTACGAATTTGACAGTTCTTTTAAAATGTAATTGATTTAACGTTTTTTTACAATTCTTGTTCAAAGAATAATCTCGTGTAGAAATTTGTAAGAATTGACAGATTTTACAATTTTTTTTCTCGCGGGAACAGGTTTTTGTACAAATTTGGAGTCTGGTCCTATTACTTGAACCAGAGCGTTCAATTTCGAATAAACCTCATCAAATCGTAATTCCATTAGAAAAAAAATTGTCTGATGTCAAGTTTACACCTCTTACGTTGGCTTGATTAATATTCGTAATTCGAATTTCTACTCAACAAACAGTCCTACGATCTTAGGCTCATTAAATAAAATTTACCTAAACCCTGTTTGCTCCTCCTGTCTTACAATTTCATCATTCCCTATAATGAGTTTTCTCCAATCGAAAATATCCAGGAACAAACCAAAAGTTTGACATTCGCGCCGGGCTTCTAGTGAAAAATTGGCGCGCAAATCAAATGACATGGTTCACCTAATGACACCTATTTCACAGTCTCTGTCAAAAATGTCAAGAAAGAAATTTTCCACTTTCAGTTGTTGTTGTGTGGAATGAGTGTTCAATTTGCTGGTGCAAGTGTTTTTGTTTTGGGAAAAATCTGTCAAATATCAGACGCCATTACCGTCGGCCCATACGTAGCTGACTTGGATTTTATCTGAACATCTCTATTCGCGACGAATTCCAAAGTTCCACATGAACCAAACTGAATGGTCGTTTTTCACATTAGCAGTCCGTAAAAGATCAGATTTGTAGCGCTCTACTTTCGATTTTTGTTTTTTGCATCTACAATCAGTTCTGGCCACAATGACATGCTTACGTGTGTGTTTTTAAAATTTGACCTTATAAACCGCTGAAGGGCGTAATATTTCATTATATCAATCTACGGAACGTCTATCCATTTTATAATCAGCAGATATGATAAATTTTTCTGTTTAATCTGATAAATATCGTTCACTTGACTTGAACTACCGGCTTCATTTTGATGTCAATGCTTTGACAGATAGTAATCACTGAACACGTTCAAGCTCATCAGCACTTGAAGAGAAGAAGAGGGGACAAAAATGATTCACTACGTCGCGTTATCACGGATTTTTTTTCTTATTTTTTGCCTCAGAGAACGAATAACATGACGAATAAATATCTAACTGTCAGTGACAACAATATTTTACGAATAGATTTTTTTTTTTTTTGTAATAGTTGTAACTCTGACTTTGTTGCTGAATTGCTTTTGGATTCTAAAGGAAAATGCATTAGTCTGTCAACTGTCAGTTAAAAGGTTGGGTGTTACGTGAAACTGCAACAACTACAAATAGCTATGTTCTATTGTTTGTGAAGTTATGCAAATAAATCAAAAATGATGCGCTTTGTTGAAATGTCATTTTTGTGACTTAGTTGTAAAGTTTTAGTAAAATGTCAAATCTTGTAGTAAATGTCAATGGAGAGTGGGTAAATGTGAATTTTTCAATTGAACAGAACCAAGTTGGAATTTCAATTAGAAAATTAGAAACCAAATTGTACCCGTCGGAGGTCCACAAATAAATCAACTTGAGTCGCTTGACATTTCGCTCAGATTGTTCTAGCGTCGGAGAGGTAAGAAAAGTTGACTATTTTCGAACAGAACTTAATGAATTTACCGCCGCGTTCATTGTAAAATCAGGAAATCTGCTGGAATTCATATACAAAGCTGAGAAAGAAAAAGAAGTATTTAATGTCACATTGACAATGTCGTATGTATATGAGAGTATAGCATACTGTCAAAAAGTATCATGTTAACCTGATTCAACACTTTTAATGCCACATAAACAAGGACCACTTAAACTTTAAGCAAATAGCACTTTAAGAGTTATCGAGAGGGTCTAGAGGAAAGGACCCAGAAAAAAAAACAGAAGAAAAACGTTCGATTGTAATCCATGTATATTGTAGCACACTCGTATGTATCCGCGCCATAACACCCCCCTTCGTACATTATTTTGACACCACGTACCACTCACTGGTGGGTATCACAGGTAGTTAGACAGATACACATTGTAGAGAGACGATGTGATGTGATATTTACCTATATTGTGTTGGTTATGCTGTAGTACTGATCCGAAAGCCATTAGATCCTTAACCGGTGGAGCTCGTGCACCGAGGGCGGAAAAACCGTCCCCCAAATAGGACGCCAGTGCGACAGCCCCAAGGGGCGCTTTAGATACTTCGGTAAGAATTTTGAAAAATACGTGTAAACACTTGTTTTCCTGTTTCCTTCACTCAGGATTTTTTTTTTTTTGATAACAAGACCTTTTCTATTTGGGAAGGCTGGTATGTTGAGGCACGAATTTGTCGTGCTCTTTCACTGTCACTCGTTTTTTATTTTTTATTTTTTTATTTTTTATTTTTTCTTTTTGTATCCTTTAATTCGTTGGAAATCAACTGACACACTAGGATTACCGACAATTTTTTTTTTGAATGACTTTTCCACAAAACCGAAAAATTCGCGAGAAAAAATAAAAAAAATTCGTCTTTTGGATCACTTCCAACGAACAAATGGATCAACAACAACGAACGAGAGTTGAGAAATTAGAATAACAATGCAACAACGACGACGACGACGACGGCGACGATACAACGAGAACGAGAACGAGAACGTGAACGTGAACGACAACGACAACGACGACGTAGACTACGCCACACCACAAACGACAGGCAATGACTGGTCGTCTGGTGGTTGTTACGTTGAGCTGTCATCATCGTTGTTGGTTCGCTAGCGCCCTCTATATTTATTATATGAGGTGTGTTCAGTTATCCCTTCCCCAGTATTAACTAGTTCGGTACTCTTCTAACCAAATCAAAGGTGAGATAGTGAATCCAGATCAGCAATGGAGTCGGTGCATGACATTTGAACATAAAGTGTTGTGCGCAGTGGCCGATCAGATGACCCTGGGCGTTGCTAAGCAACTGTCAACTGGTTTTCCCTGATATTGAATCGAACCAATCGGCAGCATTTTACCCGCCCTCTTGGCATTGGATATGAGAGGACTACAAACTGACAGCAAACGAAAACAACAAAAATCACTCTTGCAACAGGGATGGGGTTGAGTGTGAAGTTAGCACGGGTGCTTGGCTCGGTGTGGCAGGATTTCTACTTATGCATTTGGATCTCAGTGCTCTCTGTGTTGGTTGAGTATTTCCATTGATGTCGTTTGGATTTGATGTCACGAAGAAGAGGAAAGACACAACGAAAAATAAAAACCAACCTTTTATCTGGCCCCTTCTTCTTGGGCAGATTCTTTTTCTGTGTTTCGTTGGGCTTCTGTCTTGTTTGGAAGTTTTTTTTTTTTGTTTTTTTTTTGTGCTCTGTTTGTTTTATGTGTTGTTTTGTTGGCTGTTTTTTTTTTTTTTTCTACTGTGCAGAGAAGGCAACACTTGTAATGGTTTTGTTGTTGCTGATGACATTTGAAACTGGTACGGTACCAGTTTGATAGTACTGACAGTAGTGGTGGTGGTAATGTTGGTGGTTGGCTAGCTGTTGCTGCTGTTCCTGGATACCTTTTCGGTCTTTCGCTTCAGTGGTGGGGTTAGCTATAAAGTCGACATTCGTATTGTTGTTGTGGATGAATGAAAACAAGAAAACAAGTGCGCGGTTGCTCTTTTCTAAAAAAAAAAAAAACAAAAAAACTAAACCAACGATTCCAACACCGATGGTGGCATTTTGTTACTCCAGAGACGAATTGACAAATCTTTTGATGGTTAGCGGTATCTACAGAATGTGGCATCGTTCGTTGAACGATATCATTATTAAACAGGGATGTCCGCCTCTATGTGCATACACTCAATCAACTTCTAATTGACATTTCTGTTAAGCTCTTCCCGTAGTTCAGTTTTGATGTGCAATAGAAAACGTGACGTACATTTTTGACTTTGAAGGTTACATGGAAGCCGCATAGCGAGACCCCGCCAAAGAAGGGGCAATGAGCGTTTATGTGATAAGAGTTATGTCAAACGTTCACTAGACAAACTGATAAGCGATGCATTGAACACTGCTGAAAAAAAGTTCACATTCGCTGGAAGCAAAAGTATTTAGCTGTTTGCGTTGTTAGCTATGTACGTATAGAGATAGTTCGAGAGGCGATAAGAAACATTGTTTTGATTTTTACTTTAATTTTTTTTGTTTTTGTTTTTTTTTTCGTAATATGAATAAATGTAGATTATCTGGGTTTCAAGTGGCACAATGATAAAGCGGCATGATTCAGTTATTCAATGAAACGAAAAAGTGTTACAATTCGTTTGGGTAGGTATTTGGTTTTCGTCGCTGGAATTCTAATCGGTGGTTGGGAAGATTACGCTAATCGGTGTGGAGTAGGTAGAGTTTTAAGCGATTTTTTTTTTGTTTTGTTATTTTTAGCTTGCCTTCCATTCTGCTCTCGAAATCGGCCTATTTAATCGCAAATTGATTTCGTTGACAGATGAATCTAAAGGCATGGCTATAATAGACGATTCCTGAAATATGTATATTGCAAGCTGTAAGGGTGGAGGTTATGTCTACTCGGACATCACTCCAGAAGTACCTGCATACATAGACAAGATGTGGATACTTGGAGTTTTTTGCTGTCACTTTGACATTTGATGAGGGACATTGACACTTTGACTTGGTGGTGCTTGTAAATTTGTTACGTCTGTGGATGGCGGACAATTTAACTGGCACCCCATAGCAGGGTGCTACTTCAGATACGTTAGATGAGACCTGTTTCTCCTAAGCCTTCCACTAGGGTTTGACTCGAGTTGATGGTTTTATCTATTTGATTTACATGTTGGGCTCTCTGTGGGTGTTTGTTGTGACTAGATTGATGTTATTCGAAGAATTCTTCTTTCCAACTCTCTGTGTTATAAAGCTTACTTACATAGACGGTCCTTCAATAAAGGCTTCCCAACAGAGATTACCAGCAATGAAGCATGCGTTAGCAAAAACAACCCACCAAGCAGCCAAAATGGCATAAAGTGGTATACGGATGGTTCCAAAATGGAATGGTGAGCAGGAGCTGGAAAACACGGATCTAACCTAAATATAACCATTGCAATGGGCAAAAGTCTAAGTGTATTTCAGGCAGAACTCCACGCCATTCAAGCATGTGCCAATCATATTTACAATTCTGATATCAAAGGCGCCAACGTCCATATATTCACGGACAGTCCAACAGCTATAAATGTCCTTAGCTCGCACACCATTGACTCCAAATCAGTGTATTGCTTCAAAATCCTCCAAAAACTAAGCTCTAGGAAAAAAACTAAACTGTGGTCATGGTCATGAGGGCATTTATGGGAATGAAAAGGGCTCAGAAACTCCCTTTAATTGACCTGAACGCCTTCTGTTGCACATCTAGGTTAGGTTCGGTCAGGTTAAACAGGGGTATGATGGATATGCCATCACACAGATATGCGATCCCTGTGGAACCAGTTGAATTTATCCTCAAATGGCAAAAACCTAAACAATCGCCCTGGTGAAACACCCAATTTTCTTGTAAAAACCAAGAAGGCCTTTGAAGTTCGTGAGGCTATTTCCTCTAGGTCTTCGAAAAAGTATTTTCCTAACAATTTCCTTCGACTACGTGATATAGCCTCGCATTCACACAGTATGTGTGTTGTGTCCTCAACAGTGATCTCAACACAGAATCTGCAAACATCCGTATCTGACAATTTGAGTCTTTTTGCGTGTTTCCACAGGAGACAGTGTCCTGTCAGGATTCCTATTACTGTCCTAAGCTTATGCCCGTTTAATTTTATTAAATTTCTAGATCTTTTGCCCTCAAAAAGTGTCCAGAGAGCCTTGGATATCCTGTGTCCTTCACGACTTGACCACCCTACGTTAGGACAGTCTATGTGATGTGGCCCTCACTATGTAAGCGGGTGGTTTGATGTCGGCAACCTCACTATTGGCGAATAGCCCTCCTTTTCTTGCAAGCTCATCCGCTTGTGCATTACCTTTAATGCCGCAGTGTTCTGGCACCCAGCACAGTCTCACCCGGTTCTGACTGTATAGTGCCTTGAGAACTGTGTACAGAGACTGTATCAGAGTTGATGGTGGTCGATTTAATTGCCTTGAGTGCGGCCGATGGGATTCTGATCTCATCTGCATTAGCTCAGCCGCCCTGAGGACAACCAGAACCTCTGATTGGAAGACACTACTTACGTCTGGTAGTCTTATAGACGCTCTTATAGACCAGTTCCTTCCTCTGTTTTCGTGCCATCTGTGAAAATTGCAATTTCGTTTGACCAGGTTATTGCATTTTTTTACCAGCCCTCCCGGCTACATTATATCATACAGGATGTTGAAGTCGACCAAGGATCCTTCTTTCGGGGCCGTGCTATGTCCCAACCGCTGCTCTTGAAGTAACCCAGATTAGTGAGTCGTACCGCACTGCTGCCAGCAAGTTTTTTGATCTGTAAATCAAGCGTTGTTAGGTGCAGAAAAGTGGCCAGCGCTGCCGTAGGTGTGATACAGAGCGCACCCGTAATGGCTATGGAAGTCGTTCTTTGAACCGCCGCTAATTTTCCATAAACAGCTTTCTTTCTAAATGGTACAAAAGATCTTTTAGGTCAAAGTGCCTTACTTCGCAATTGGCGAGTCAGAAAATGGCCCTTCAGTCTGGTGTCTATCTAAGCCTCAAGCAATAAACTTCTGCATTTACCATCTTTTACCAGCTACCTCCAATTACGCAATCCAAGCTGTTTGAGGATTCCACTTGCGACGAGGTCTTCCTCTGGTGCATCGTCCGTCCTTGTAGGAATCGAAGACTCTTCGGGCCGAAGTGTTTATACAATATGCTGTAGTCGACTCAGGCGTCTTGTGCTCGCTTTTCCACCCAGATCGAAGAGTTCGTTGTTATATGCCCTCATCCAAAACTCAAAAATTACTCGACATCGCCTTCGCTTATTTCCATCCTCATGCACTAGAAAGCAGCACTTGGATTGAGCACCATCCTGTTGGAACCACGGTTCTTCTAATCGTTCACCATGGCATTGTCCCGGTGTCTATTGACAGTAACTTGTGCTCCAGCCTCATTTTTGACGCAATAAGGACCAATGATGCCATCACGTACAATCCATGTGCACATTATGACACATTTTCTGGATGCAACATATCTGGTCTACTTTTTGAAGATTGTCTGTCGTTTAACCAGAAATGAACCTCATCACTGAACAAAATTTTACTGGAAAAAGCTGGGTCAACGTCCAGTTGATTTAAAGCGCAATCACTGCGTACCCGAAGCAATAAATGGTAACCCGGCTCTAGCTCTTACACCATTTGGATATCATAAGCCTTGAGATCAAGATCTTTATGCAGAATTTTCCAGAAAGGGGATGAACTAAGGCCAAATTGCTGCGAACGGCGACGAGCCGATAAATTTAGGTCCTCTTCAAAGCTAGCTTCCACAGCCATGATATTTTCTTCCGAGCGCACAGTTCATTATCCAATAGCGTGAATTGGGTGCGGATGGTTTCGCACCTAAATAGCACGTTTAGATGGCCGATGATATCTACCTTAACTTTGACGAAGTGCTCTATAACACCCCATGCTTGCTTTTGCTCACAAGCACAGTAGATTGTTCCAATGTTTGCAAACGCATCAGTGACAGCACCCTGTATTGTGTGAATGTCCTCAACAAGTAGTTGCACAGACTTGTGGAAAATTGTATCTCTAAAGTTGACGTCTAGATGCGTGCAGCTTTCTCAAGTATGATGTTTAAGAACTTGGGGATCTGCATCATGCCTGATCGGGAAACTATTGATTGCACAGGACAACAATCAGTCACGATGAAGTGCTTGTTTTACCTCCAAGTGCGAAAGGCCTAGCTTTCTAGGATAGGCTACGAAGGTTAGCATTCTTCGTAACTGAAATCAAAACCGCTACCAAAACCGACACTACGCCTCGGATAAGGGCACGTTGACCACTTTTGGCTATTGTACCCGGACAAAGATTGGTTTCTGGAATGTGATAACGCTTCTCGACAATGGAAGTGAAGGTCCTCAATATGCCAGATTCCTCCAATTAGAAAAGGAATTCATGCGGTGTAAGACGGACATCTTAGGGATTAATGAAGTTAGATGGGCTCGGGGAAGTTTAAGTCTCCAACTCGTAACACTGTACTACTTCGGAAAGACACCTGGAAGCTATCGGGAATCTGGCGTTGGATTGCTCCTTCCCAAAACAGCTCGAAAACGACTGCTAACTTATAAATATAAGACTCGTTCGAATAGCAGCAGTTGCCCAGAAACAAAAAGTCTTCTCTATATCTAGGCCTTGTACTAGCGAGTTCGTAGAAACATCCAGAAAACTCAGCTGGCAAACCATCCAAAGCACTGATGGCCGTCTGGAGGGAAAACTTCGACCGAAAATACGGAAGTACACCATGCTTGTCCACAAGCAAAACAGAAGTAGAAACGACATCTAAAAGCGGCTTTAAAAGGGAGCGTACTATTGAGAAACATCAAGATCCGGAAGCAGAACAGTAGAGGTATAACATTTTTCAAGAAGTTTGCTTCTAGGCCTAGCAATTAGAAAGAATGGATCGCTGAGTTCGGATGAACATTCCTGATCATACCGAGTATTGGTATACAGATGTTTCGAAACATCAAATGACATTGGAACGGGACAATTTAGAACCAAAATATATGAACCTTTTGGGAATTAGATGTCCAAACCGCCTCTAAAATCGTAAGCGATTGACACACAGCCAGTTAGGACAATTGAAGGCATAATATCGAAGGAAGAAAGGAAACTGCTGAAGACAATGACAGATGCTTCCATTATAGGCCTGGAACCTATCTGTAGAAATTCGAACTTGGAGAGAACGACAATTTTAGAAACCACCTGACCGTCTATTAGAAGAATGTGAGTCAGTCAAATATAAGCTCAAGCATCTAGGAGATACTAATTAAAGATACTTTTCCTTCGAATACCCAGATTCGTTAAAAAAAATCCAAGATTTACAAGATTTAAGCGAAAACTTTTCATTTTCACTATGTGTGGGAATGACAACTTACGTTGGAATGACAACATATTCGATGTCGTCAAAAATGCTGCAAAATGTCTAGGCTTCCTCAAGTGATGTAAAAACTACTTTAACCCTTCTGATTTGGATTGAATATGTTGTAAAGGGTTTTGCATTAAACGCTTCCTATTTTTAAATTTAAATAATACAAAGTGTGTGTGAGATATCATCAAAACGTTTTATTCATTTGAAAGGCCTATCGACGCCATTATGTTTGGAATATAACATCGTTCAAATGTTCGCCGCAGTTTCTCTGGGTGGCGCGCATCCGAAATGTCCAATTTCCCATGACTCTGGCGCATAAATCAGTCTGAATTTGACCGATCGCATGGATAATGTAGGCTTTGAGGGCAGCTGTGGTTTGTGGCTTATTCGCATAGACATGCGACTTCAGAAAACCCCACAAGAAAAAGTCTTGGTGGCCAGTTCACATTACCTCCACGTGAGATGACCATGCCCTCGAATCGCTCGTGCAGAATTTCCAATGTGTCGTGAGCTGTGTGGCATGTAGCGCCGTCCTGTTGAAACCACATGCCTTTTGTGTCCAGATCATCAAATTCAAGCCAAAAGAAGTTGTTAATCAACGACCTATAGTGCTCGCCGTTGACGGTGATGTCCTGGCCAACGTCGTTCTCAAAGAAATACCGCCTTGATCAAAAAGTTCCCGCACCACACCACCGTGTGGCGCTCCCATTGTTCCGATTTGAGTTCTGTTTTTTTGTTGAGTTGGTAAATCTGTTGTTGACATTTCCTTTTAATCTTCGTGTCATGGCTTGACATTTGCAAAAGTTACATACCCAAGAGTACATCTATCTCTTGGCGATTTTTTACAATTTTAGAAATGGATTTCAATTTGCAACAACGAACTTGTTCTCGTATTAAATTTTGCGTAAAAAACGGATTTAATGGTGCGCGAACGTTGGAAATGTTGGAAAAGTGTTTCGGCAACGATTCTCTAAAGAAAACGGTCGTTTACCAGTGGTACGAGCGGTTCAAAAGTGGTCGTGAGTCAATCGAAGTTGATGAACGCAGCATTGAAAACCGACAAAAACATTGATAAAGTACGAGTAAAAGAAATGTTGGTCAATAACCGCAAATTAATCATCAGAGAGATAGTGGAGGACTTGAACATTGCCTATGGACCCGTCCAAGACATTTTGGTTAATGATTTGGGTTTCCGTCGTGTGGCAGCAAAATTGGTGCCAAAAGACCTCAATTTCATGCAAAAAGAGACCGTGTTGACATCGCAAAAGAGATGATTTGCGAGGCTGAATCCGATCCCACATTCATCAAAAGGATCATTACTGGAGACGAGACGTGGCCGTGAGTTTATGAGTACGACACGCGATCCAGACATCAGGCAAGTAAATGGCGTTCACCAAATGAGAAAAAGCCACGTCATTTTCAGTCAAAAAAGAAGGCAGTGCTCACGGTTTTCATGGATTACAGCGGTGTAGTGCATCATGAATTTTTGCCAGAAGGCCAGACAGTAAACAAAGAGTATTACGAGTTTTTGGGTGTTATGAGACGTTTGCGTGAAGCAATTCGCCGATAGAGACCAGAATTGTGGGCAGAAAACTCGAGGATTTTGCGCCATGATAACGCACCGTCGCACAGTGCCATCATTATTCGTAATTTTTTGACGAAAAATGCAACAAATACCATCCAACAGCCACCGAATTCACCTGATTTGGCTCTCTGTGAGCTCTTTCTGTTCAATTGAGTTAAAACAACACAACGGGGAACGCGTTTCAGCAGCCGAGAGGAAGTAATAGAACAATTGCAGGAAGCACTGATGGACATACCGAAAACCGAATATAAAAAATGTTTCGAGGATTGTATCAAGCGCTGGCATAAGTGTGTTGCAGTCAATGGGGATTACTTTGAAGGGGACAATATAGATTTAGATGAATGAACTTGTATTCCTAATTTTCTGAATAAATTCCGGGAACTTTTTGATCAGTATGGACCGATGACACCGCCAGCTCAAAGTCCACACTAAACAGTAACCTTGCATTGGACGCTCTTGGATCTCAAGTGGATTGGCATCATCCCAAATTCGACAATTTTGTTTATTGACGTACCCATTCATACAGAAATGTGCCTCATCGCTGAAGAAGATTTTTCGGTGAAAATTAGGGTCAGGTTCCAACTGCTCCAGACCCCATTTAGGGAACACACGTCATTGTCGGTGATCGTTTACCTTCAGTTCCTCGGTCAGTTGAATTTTGTACGGGTGCAGGCCCAAGTCACGACGCAAAATTCGCCAAGTTGTGGTCTGCGAAAGGCCGAGTTCTTCTGAGCGACGCGAAATCGACTGCCTCGGATTCCCCTGCACACTCTCACAGACAGGGGCGATGTTGTCGGCAGATCTTGCGTTTCGTCGACATACGGGTGTTCGTTTATCGTTTACTGAACCAGTGGACTCAAATTTATCCACCACATTGCGAATAGTTCTCTCGATAGGACGATTATGGCCACCGTAAAATGGGCGAGGGGCGCGGAACGTTGCGCAGACAGAACATCCATTTCGATAAAACAATTTTATAATTTGCCCGTGTTGTTGAACGCTATGTCCGCCCGTGGTCTTTTGGCAAAACCGACTGAATAAATGGCAGCCAATTTGGCAGATGTAGCATCAACAATATGGCTGCTACCAACTGCCAAAATTTAGAAGTTCCAATTAGAAGACCCTAAGGCACTTGGAGTACAATTACTCACATCTGGTCGGCTGCTCCTAAGACCGCTCCGCACTTGCTAAATTAGATTCAAAACCGTGCGGTTAGTTTTAAGTTTTAGTTTTAAACGCATTTTTATTTTCTAAATCATTAACTCTTACATACTAACAAAAAATGCTTAAATGCTAGCTTAAAATTACTTAACAAACTTATACTAACTTACTGGCCCCACACAGGCACTCTAAGCTACTCTAAACTCTTATATATATGTCTTTCGACTTTGATTACATTTTATTTATTAATACTTATTTTCTATGCTTAAGGCTAAGAAAAAATTTAACAAAAAACTTAGCATATGGACATAATTTTTTTATTTCTTATAAAAACTTAATATCTAACTTAAAATAAACCTTAGTCTACCTAACCTATCTACACAATACACACATATAGACATTATACACAATACATACATATACCAGTATATACCTTTATATATACTAATATATATGTGTATTTCTTAAATGCTAACCTAAACCTATGCAAGCTGGCCATCGCTATTTACAGAACAAATAGATTGGTCAGCTCTGCCTCATTAGTGAGGCTGGTCCGTAATTGACAGAAACGACGACGAAACATCTTCTCCATCATTCAACCACCAGAAATGCTGGTGCTGCTGAACGACATCCCTCTTATCGCGATTCCCCACCGCCCTACTGAACCTGAGACGATCCACACTGCCGTGTGCGACGTCTCTGTTGTAGTTGAGTCGCCTGTCCCCAGCTTTTCGAGCGACATGGAAGATTAACGGGGCCGCTGATCTATCCTGGATCAACCCTATCTGATCTAGGTAGAGGAATGCTTCCGGTGGAACGAAGCCGTCAGAGCGCACTCTCTCGTGGTAAAGGTAGTTGGGGTAGTAAGCCCCATATATCAGGTTATTCGTCGAGGTCATTGCTCTTGCAATGTGCCTTCGAGTCAGCTTAATTACGAAGTTGTCCACTCGTATTAGGTTCGCCCTGTTGTAAAGGACCTCATTACGATAAAATTTTTTGTATTCCGACTCTGGTGTTCTGTACAAGCGAAGGCAAGCCCTCTCAAACACCCGAATCTTTTCCATTAAGCTTGCTCGCACATTGAACCACACGGGACAACCAAATACCAGCATGGGCCTGATAAGGGCCATGTAGCAGATTACCTTTACCCTCGCATCGAGTTGGCTGCTATAAAACAGTCTCTTTGTAAGGGCAAAAGCTCCTTTGGCTCTGGCCAGAGCAGCATCTACATTTTTGTCAAAATACAGAAACTGATCTAGCCAGATCCCAAGGTATCTGACTACATTTCGACAGGCAAGAGGCTGTCCATGTTGTCCAATGATCGAGAACTTTCGCCAATTTTTTCTGGTATCCCTAGAGGCTCCAGACAACGGCGTCCTAAAGAGAATGGTTTCCGACTTCTGAAAGTTGATTTTCAACTTCCAGTCATCGCAAAATCGTCTTATCTTATCGAAGTCACGCTGCAAGAGAGTATTAATGACCTCGATTTTTGGACCTGCTCTGTACGCTATCAAATCGTCTGCGTACGCAATAGTATGGGGAAGTGAACCTATCAAGCCGCTTGTATAAATGTTGAATAGGATCGGCGAATTGACAGCGCCTTGCTGAAGACCATTTTTAATTTGAAATATTCCAACAGAAGTCACATCGCCATTTTTCACGATGAACTGTCTGTTGGTTAGCATATTATAAAGAATGTACAAGAGTGGTTTACTGATCCCCAGCCAAGTCAGCTTATAGAAAAGACCCTCTAACCATACGGTGTCGAAGGCCTTCTCCAAGTCAACAAGGCAGGCACCAGTACATTGGTTTTTGCCTTTATTCCATTGGATATCGGACACCAGTTTAGACGCGGCATGTGATATATCATGTCCCGTCTTAAAACCGAATTGATTATCCGGAACAATATGTTTGTCCTCAACCCACCTAGACAGAGCTCTATTGATTACTTTTTCAAACACCTTACTGATATTCGGAAGGAGACTTATCGAACGGAGATTCGCCGGATTGGATATATCCTTTCCCTTTTTGGGGATAGGTTGAACCACCGCCGTTTTCCAATGCGCTGGATAATGTGCATTATTCATTGCATTATTAAACAGGGTGGTGTAAATGTCCACCGCTTCTAGAGGAAGATGTCGAAGCACGATGTTCGGAATACCATCGGTCCCCACTGATTTCTTAGCCCTGATTGTGTCGAAGATTTCATGGAGCTCTTCCTTCGAAATGAACGGAGGTAGGTCACCCTCTCTGGTAATGACAGTATTTGCCATATTTTCGTCGCTGAACCGGGTGAAACCAGAGCCCTCGGATCGCCAGTTCTCTACTTCATTTCGAATGTAGAGGTCGTGCACCAAGACGCGATTGTCCAGGTCATAATTAGGACCAATGGTATCAGTGGCTTTGTATATTTCCTGGAAAGTCGCGCCTATGGCCTCAACCTTCTCCTGTGGATCCTCGATCACAAAGAAGTCGTCATCATCAGCGGCCTCATTTGGATCAATACCTGCTATTGTCAGTAACCGTTCGTTGTCTGTTGTCCGGGCTATTTTAAGACACTGAAGGTCGCTTTGATTTTTTCTCCGAAATAGTTTGTTTATTTGAGGGAACATATTCGGGTTGCTGGTGTTTACAGCCCGAACCCTGTTGTTCCAATACGAACTTACAGAAATTCTGTAATTCTCTTTTATTAACGTTTGAATATTTTTAATCGATGCCTTCAGTGTCCTAATTTCCGGGTCTTGTCTGTCAGTTAACTGTCTGTACAAGTTTTTGAGTCTTGTCAGAAGTCTACTTTTCTGTCGGTGCAGTGCGTCAATAGTAGGATTGCGGAACAGGTCTTCGTTAGTCGTATGTCGATACCGCGGTATTGTAGCATCCATAGTTTGTTTAATTGTCTCGTCCATCTGTTTTAGGTAATTGTCGATCTCCTCGTTTGACAAATTCCTATTGGCCGGTGGATGGAGCGGGTTCGAAGCGAGTGCTCTTGTCAAGGTTGCAGAGAAGCGTGTCCATCGAGTCTTACTGTAGTTGTAAGAATATCTTGGGACAAACTCCTCCAATTCCGCAATTTCGTTGGGAACTGTAATTTCGGTGCTAAAACCGCAATGGTCACTGTCATACACGAATGTGCGCAGACAGTTTAGCGTTTGTAAATTCGTACCTGTCAGTCGTATACGTTCGTCGTACAGCAGTAGATCCAAATAAGACCCGCCTCTGGGAAACGACGGGTTATCCGTCGCTTTAAGACCGAGTCTGTACATGACATCGTGCTGACCCCACCAATCGAGTAGTAGGTTCCCTCTAGTATTTGGCAAATTATTTCCCCAATCTCTGTGTTTAGCGTTGAAATCCCCGCCGATTACAAAACAATTCTCCCCCGATTCCAGCCTCAGAAGTCGAAAAAGCGTGTCAAGCTCTGTAATAAATAAAGTGGATTGTGAAGTCTCAGGTGCATAAACAGAGGCCAAGTACAGCCGCTTTCCACTGCGGAGCGGGATGTAAATGACGACTGCCTCCAACACCCGGAACCTACGCAACACTCCCTTGTACACTCTGTGAAATTTTATACCTTGTTTAATGAAGATTGCAACCCCGCCTCCACATTTGGATCCGGGCCGGTTTCTTCTTCTAACAATATAATTGTTCTACTCCAGTTTGTGCTTATCGGTTAGCTTGGTTTTGCTAGCGAAAAGCACATCAGGAGTTTGGTCTTGTAGCAATTTAAACATCGCGGCTCTTCGTTCGATCCTAATCAGTGAATTAACATTCACCGCAAGGACCTTCAAAGTTTGCTCCACCATGCGCGTACCCATTACGACATGTGTTGCGTTAGGCCCGGCAGCAGCGCGTAGATCTGGTCCACCCGCTTGGCCTGTTCTTGCACCTGCTTTTGCAGCTGAGCCATCTGCCCTTGGATTGCGAGCAAGATGGCCAGCGTGTTAAGTGCAGCTTCCGTTGTTCTCGGCATTGGCGCCGGAGAAGCAACAGTCGCTTGCTGTACCGTAGCCCCCGTACCTGCCGCCATTTGGGCGTAGGAAATTTGGGGCGTGACGGCTGGTGTTTGAAACCTCACAGGTGAACGTTTGACCTCCACCTTCTGCTGTCGAGTCAGTTTTGCTTTTTTGATGTCAGCGAACTTAGGACAACCCCGATAGTTTGCGGTGTGTCCCACGTTCCCACATAACACGCACGAGAGTTGCGACCTATCGGATACTCCGTCCCTACCCAGAGCACACTCCTCGGAACTGTGGTTCTTTGCGCACTTCACGCATCGAGGCTGCATTTGGCAGTTCGACGCGGCGTGTCCGAACCTCTGGCAGCGAACGCATTGTATAACGCCTTCGCTCCTTTTTAATTTTTCCCAGTGAACCACCTGGTAGTCTAGAACATTGATACTCCTTAGACTATCCAGACGGCTTTCGGGACTGAGCTGCACCAGGAAGAACGGCAGACTCCGTTTCTCCCGCCTGGCTCTAGCTGTGGTAAATGGCTTTACCCCCACGAACTTGAGTCCTTCGCACTCCTTCTCTTTGAGCAGTGCCAGGATCTCCTCAGGATCAGAAGACGGTTCCAACCCCTTCAGCAGCATCGATTGCCGCTTTTCACACTTCGGTGTGAATGAGTAGTGCTCCGTCGTCGTTTCCTTTAGGAGCTCTTTAACTTTCGCGTAGCCCTCCACTGTATTACAGTGGATGGCATGGCGATCATTCCCCAATCTCTTAATATTAAAGTTATTACCAATGACCAGCCTGCACAGGTCCTTGGTAGCATTTACCTCTAGTTTATAGGTATTGATAGGAGGCACCTTCTCCTTCTTCTTCTGCTGCTTCTGCTGCTGCTGTTGTTGTTGTTGTTGTTTTTGTTGTTGTTGTTGTTGTTGTTGTTGTTGTTGTTGTCGTTGTTGCTGCTGCTGCTGTTGTTGTTTCTGCTGCTGCTGCTGTTTTTGCTGTTGCCGTTTTTGTGGCTGCTGCTGTTTTAGCTGTTGCCGGTGTTGTGACTGTTGTTGTTGTGTCTGCTTTTGAGCAAGCTGCTGTTGTTGGGATTGCTCCTGCTCTTCCCTCTTCCTTCTTGTCATTTGCCTTTCTTTTATGGCCAGCACTCTTTGTTGTAGCATTTTGATGCTGCTACTTATGGCCTTCATTTCTTCCTCTTCATCATCAGATTCGCTTGCTGCCAATGAAGCGAAGTTGTTTACCGTTGATAGGGTGGGTCGTTTTATCAAGTTGGAAGTTGGAAGCTTCCTCCTTCTCTTTGTTTTCGGCGTTTGGCTCGAACCACTCGACGCCTCACCTGACACTTCAGCAGGTCCCGCTATAGGCATAGCGGACCGCTCGTCACAATCCATCACGTGATAAACAACACTTCACCACCACTTTAACTTTATTGTTTTTTTTTTGTTTTGTTTACTTTTAAAAATAAAAAGATGCAACTGTTTCGGGAATCGAACCCACGACCCCTGTTTTGTCGGTCGGACACCACTGTTATTGTGCCACCGAAGCACTTAGCCAAAAAGTTTTTAATTGTTTTTTTTAATTATTATATCACTTGCAAAGAAGCCGAAACACATCTGTCCTCTATCGAGGTCTATGAACGACTGAAAAAAAAAAAAACCGTGCGGTAACACACAGCCAATTGACACCCTTAAAAACCGAAGAAATGTCTCCTGTCTTACCTTGTTCTATCGCCATTTTCACCACCTGTGCTCCATCGAAATCGCCAGTTGCATTCCGCCCTTGAAAATTTTCAACCCTAACACCCTTCTCGTTACGAATACTCATCAGTCTACCCTTAAGCTTACTTTCGACTGTACTCTGAAATATTGTGATTCTTCCCAAAGCCGTACAGCTCGTTTATGGAATGCCCGGGGAGAGTACTCTTGCCGAATGCCCTGGCGAGCTCTTTATTTCCTAGTCATTGTAACCTTCAAACATATAAAACCAACGTACATCGGTTGGTACTTCTCATTCTTTCCTCCCTCTCTTAAGCTCGCCAAAATTCAAAAAAAACAAAAATAGGATGAACCTTTTAGATTGGAAGTCCCCTAGAGTCAGGCGTGAACAATGACATCATACTGCAACCTTAAGGCTGTCTCTACCAACTTTTGATTGCCTTAACCTCAACGATTTGTTCGGAGTCAAATTAAGATGCCCTCATATTTTAACTCAACCTTCATTTGACCACCTTAACGATTGTCGATGACATTGAACTTAAAGGCTGTTAAAATCGCGTAAAACTTTATTTACAAATCGATTTTCCATAGAAATGTACATATGTACAGCATGTATCCTTAAACACGTTCTAAAATCCCCTAAAATGTTCGCACTTTGTTCGGCATTTGCCGCCTCTTCTCAGCCCAGGACGGTGTCTCGTCAAATCCAAGGGTTTACAGGCGATGGGTTTTGTGTTAAATGGCACCCTCCATCAATACTTGACCATGCCATGCATCAGCAATTTATCCAGACTCTGCTCTCATGTTCCAAATGTGCCTATGTCGGGTGTACTTCCTCAATCCTACACACATCCTTCCGTTCCTAGAGGCTGTTTCGGATGCACGTACATACACACTTTTATATTCACTGTATCTATCCATCCATCCTAGATGGGTTGGTTTACTGACAAACCTACTGTCAATGGATAGCGTATTCGCACCATTAAAGGACGCGCACGAAAATTCACCTCAGCATCGAAATCAAGCAGCGAGGACAAAATGTGAAAATCGGCTGGATAGAGGGTGGCAAAAATAAATTCCCTCACCCAATAAATATTTCATCCCTAAAACTGTCAAAGGACACACGATGAGTGCAAGGAGCAGAACTGTCTGAGAAGGAAAAACTTTTCCGGCCACAGGAACAGCAGTTCCTTCTTGTTCGCCCCCGTTATTTTAGTTATTTTTCTTTTTCTCTATTTTTTTTTTTTTTTTTTAATTTTTTATACACGATACCTAGTCTATGTATGTATCTAACATATCTATCTATCTATCTATCTATCTGTTTCATATTCCACAGTGTTGGCTGCTGTATTTGTTGGGCTTGTATCTATATGTTTACCCGCGCTACAAGTATTTGTTTTCGATTCGATAAAATCAACCCCGGTGTTCGATGGAGCAAGGAACAGAACACCGCAACCATTGACACGAGGAGAACTCGCTGTTTCCATTGTTGACACACCTACAACAGCCCACAGTTGTCGTACTGGTGGATGGATCTACAGACTTGTACTCGTACTTACATAGTATACTCGTATCTAAAGCTGAAGCTGAAGCTGAAGCAGATGCCGAATGTGTACTCGTATCTATGAGATGCAATTCTATGAAATGAGATGCTTTTGACGACGCAACCGGCACTCGCTACCTTACGAATAAACATGGGAACACCGTCGACCGTCGACCGGCAACCGACGACGGTACGATACGTGTAGGAAGCTGGGGAGTTTGTGGGAAGTGGGTTGGATCTTGATATTAGGTTCACTATTGTTTTGGATTCTTAAAATTTTTTTTTGTTCATGTGGTCTGGCTTATGAGAGCCTTTGAGTGGGTGTTCTGTTTGCTTAAAGCGCACGAGTAGTGTACAAATTTTCTTGACTTAATTATAGACAAGAGGGTAAGTGGCTTACATAAAGTTGTTACCGATATCTGCTAGCCTGTAATTACAATGACTGTAATAAAGTTAAGTACGGCACGAGTATGATTTGTGAGTCATACAAAGTAAAGAATGTTCAACAAATGCACGAGCAAGTTTCCAAAGTACCATTTTGTTGGTTTCGAAAAGTATCTGTAAGCATTTACCTACCAGTTTTGTGTAGCCACTTTTGTCTAACACGAGCAATTAGCCCAGTTAAAATTGACATTCAACTTTGGACAAATTCACATCGATCTGAAAATGGATATACAGACTCGCAGACCTTCGATTCATAGGGAATAAATTGTCAGGAGTCCCCGCTTGCGTTAAAAACGACAAGTGTTATTGTAAAGTGATTCATTTATGAGTTGTAGATTGGACAATCTCACCATCTATGGCTATGACTATAGATATCATAGACCTATTCAGGGTCAAACTATAACAGAAGATGATGGCTGCCCTACGAATAGGCGAACATCTCTAACATAGCCCACGTTATGTGGCTAATCTTCACAAGGCTAACAGGATGGGTCATCCACATAGCATCCAGACCCCGACAGAAACTCGGTTTATTTATTCTTTGGTGTTTGGCAGAATTTTGTATATCCAACGTCCTAGAAAGAGCCACAGCAATGAATGAACAAATCTGTCATTCGCCGTAGACTGGCAAACTGTACAGATAGTAAAGGAAGGGGACAGGTTGTCTAAAGACAAAACTACTCGATGATGGCAAACATGTTACAAGAATTAAAGTCCAACGAATACGATCTATTCTATCGTAAGGATACAGATAAAATCAGAAGCTGTATTCTATCCAAAAAAAAATCCCTTTGCTCTTTTTGTTTAGGCACAGCGATGGTGATACGCTTGCAACAAGGTTAGAGAACAAGGTGAAGAGTATCATCCTTGTCTCAGCTTGCCTGCCAGACGCAGACAACGACCTTCCACAAACAACCACTCGTGAACTGGTGACATGCGCCGAATCAAGAAAGGCTGGTCTGGTAATCGGTTGTGATGCCAACGCACGCCGCAATCAATGGCAAAGCACAGACATCAACGCCAGGGGTGAGTAACATATATTTTTGAATTTATTATTTCTTCCAAACCTGTTATGTGTAACAGGGGAAAACGCCCACTTCACATCAAAGAAAAGAGAAGAAATTCTCGACTTGGCAATCACAAACATGTCTGCAGCAAATATATATCAATAGCTGGAGAGTGTCCACAAAGGAATCCTTCTCGGATCACCTTAGAACTCCCTTCAACAAACAAATTGTTTTTTTTTTTTGTGTGACTCTGCCGTACACCAGGCAACTTCAAACCTAAGGAAAGTCTTCATTAAGAACTGCCCCAACTCTGGTCATAGTAAGCCCTCCAAATCCTCTTGGTGGACAAGGGAACTGTGACAAAAAGACACAGAACAGAGGTCAGAACACTTTATCAAGAAGCCAAGCACACTAGAAGTGAGTAGGATTGGAACACATGTATATGTCTGAACTCAACTCCTACACAAGATACGTAGGAATGGCCAAGAAGTAATCTTGGGCTCTTTTTTGCGAAGCGATACAGAGTACCAACGAATCAGCTAGGCTAAGGAAAGTCCTATCCTTGGGGCCGAGCTTAGGCTACCGAGGGGGTCAGCACGGTGGCGGATAGCTGAACGGTCTACAAATATGTAGGCTAGCTGCGGATAACCAATAAGTAGTTCCCGACCAAGAGCGGCAAAAATGGTGGGTGCGACGGAAAAAATACACAAGCCCAGTGAAAGGCGTTATGCGACCCGCACCGAGGCGTAAATGGTGCTGGGGACATAAAATCCATACAGCATCGCTAACGGAGCCCTCCCGATACCTGGCGCCCTCTGGCTGTAACTTAGCCTTACCACATGACAGGGGTCTCTGCTGTGGTGGACCTCCTTTCCCCAATACTCGTGGGATCCAACTATGAACTGTTTACAAACAAATAAAACAAGAAAAACAGAACAAAACACAGGAGTCGAAAGAACAGTAGAAAGTCCGTTCAGAAGAAGTAGTGTACTGTTGCATTCACCGCCGTTAAGAATAACGGACGGAGCTACGCCAGAAGAGAACATAGACACCGTCTACACCAATATTAAGCGAGCAGCTCGGTGAAATACCAACTAGCGGTTTGACGTCCGAAACCAGCGAAGAAAGAGAAAAGCGCGAAGACATGACATCCCTTGGGAAAAAACATCACGGCGCCGGTGGAATTTATCAAAGGGAAAAATGAAATAAGGAAGCTGGCAAGTGCAATAGCTGTGTAGTAGATGGCGGAAAGGATAAAATATCTAAAGCCACTCAAACAAGCCAAACACCAGAAGTGAGCGAATTGGCTTCTGCTCCCCAGTCGTTGGAACAACTACCAGAACCCAAGCGAAAATGGACTAGATCAAACACCGAAGCATCGGCACTATCACACGCCGACATCGACACGAAAAATGGGACAACAAAGGTGAAACAGCGGACGCCTCAAAGAGAGCTACTATTTGGACCTGCGGAGACTACGCATTCGAAGGAAGAATCATAACACCTGGAATAGGATTCGTCCGATCGAAGGTCAATGGGGTATATATGGTACATACAGTTGTTACGCATCTCCAAATGGAACGCTGGAAGAATTCCAGAGAATGATAGATAGGCTCGTGGATGATGCTAGAGGTCGTACTCCATCAATCATAGCTGGCGACCTCAACGCATGGGCCACTGATAGGGGCAGCATACGCACCAATAGGAGAGGAGAGGCTTTCTTTCTTTCTTTTTCTTGTGAATTGTTTCTGACGGATCTATCCCTAATCCGCCCATTTGGCGAGTGTGTTCAAGGCCGATTCCATTAGTTCGCTGATCGTTGGAAGATGTTTTCCTGCCCCCAGAACTCTTCTGTTTGAAAGATGTAAGGATGTCTTTTACAATAAGAAGCCACAGAAAGGGAGAGATCAGTCCTCCTTGTGGAGTTCCTCTTGCAACCGCTTTCCTCACAGATTCTAAATTGATAATTCTGCTCTTTAGGATGTTCTCAATCTACCGTGGTATCGTTGTTTCTACGTCCAAGGCTGTCCTTGTAGATCCGATGTTTACATTACCAAATGCTCCCATAGACATAGCCCAGCTTTAGGCGACCAATAAAGATAATTTTAAGCCAAGGTATGATGTATGGGAGAGCGTGTTGTAACATGGCCGGGATTGTCTCGTCTGTTCCTGCCGATGTGTAGAGATTGAACGATTTGATCGCCCATGTTGTTCTATTCACCATGTTCAGGCTAGAGATTTGGAATTCATGTTATGGTGCCAGTTAATACCTGCTAATCATTTTTACAGTCCGGAAATGTGTTTTCATAAGAGGCAATAGTGATTCGCCACTGATGTCTGTCCAGACTCTAGTGTCTGAGTGTAGGAGTCTTTCAGATATCCCAGAGCTATTGGATAGGAGTTTCCGTTTTTTTTTTGGTGACGTCCAAGGATGTGGCAATCTTCGGAAGATACTAATAGCCCGGGCTATCAGCATGCACGATTCGCAAGCCCCAAGTACTCGATTTCGGGGGTGCGCCTACGTACTATCCCACACCCTGCACTCTTTTACCACTCTCCCCATTGGAACTGCCGTTAATTACTACTTCGCGGGGCTGGTAAGCACTTGATGCCCTTCTTTCTTCGTTTGCTGGTTCGACATTGCGTACCGTATTTACTGTTCTTTGTTGTATTAGAAATGCCGTCTGGGTTTGATTTTCATTAGTGCTCTCTCTGGCTAATTCCAACCGCCGAAGTTCCTTCATTATTTTTGCCGCAGCCAGTGTCACCGCTTTCACCGTTTTCAGGAGTCGGTATCTCTCCAATTTTCTGCTCTAGTTCTCTGCGCCCAGTTCTGAAGTGTGGGCACTGGAAAAATACGTGCTGTGCATCTTCCCTGGCCGCTCCGCAGTTTAAGCAGAAGGGAGATTCCTTCAGAACAAACCTGTATAGATTTGATTGAAAGCAGCCATGTCCAGTTAGGAGCTGACTTAAGTAAAAATCTACTTCTCCGTAATTACGTTCTACCCATTTACGAGTATCGGGTATAAGTCAGTAGGTTCAACTCCCCTTTGTAGACTGGTTCCATCTCTCTTGCCACGCACCTCTGTTGCGCGGCTTTTCTCCCAGCTTGATATCTTTGACTGAAACTCCGGGTTCCCGAATTTGGCAAGGTAGGTCCTTTGTAGCTCAGTAGTCAGTATATCTGCTGGTAGCATTCCCGCAATGGGATATCTAGCATCATCTGACACTCTCAGAGCACATAGTCTGTTGACAGAGTTAGTCTTTCTTGCGTATGACTTAATTTTCAATGCTTACGCCCATATTGGTGCCGCGTACAGT
Organism: Volucella zonaria; assembly: GCA_963966105.1. NCBI lineage: Eukaryota > Metazoa > Arthropoda > Insecta > Diptera > Syrphidae > Volucella > Volucella zonaria. Next base: position 110,714,259 of record OZ014532.1, on the reverse strand, counting down.
GTGATTGACTGCAGCACCCTTGGCAGAACTAGTCTCATTTGTTGTCTGGATCCTCCTATGTTTGCCATTATTCTGGATAAGGCAGCGTTCACCTTTGTGGCTTTGTCGCACGTTCTTTTAAGGCGTTCCTTGTAAGTGAGCCTATGATCGATCATCATACCTAAGTATCTGATACTCGGTTTTGGTGTTATGTCGTGATCGCCTACCCTGATGGTGATTGTTTCTCTTTCCTTGCGACTGGTTACCAGAACTGCTTCCGTTTTATATTCTACCAGCTCTAACTCAACTGTTGCCATCCACCGGGCCCTCGCCCAATTACCAAGGCTTCGCCCATCAATGACGTTGTCTAATAAAAAGCGGGGGCAGAGCATATTACTGGTCTTATCATAAACAGCTACAGATAACGCCACCGAAGGTTGCAGTTACAAGTTGCCGGTCTTAGGTCTTGTTGGCGACAGGACCACCGGTAGTCCGCACCAGGACTTAAATCACGGTACCATAGAAGTCAGGAGCCCCCCTGATCGCGGTCCGGGCCTGACTAGTTGAGGTAGGCCCTTTTTTGGGAGCGTCATGGTGGCTGTGGTTTAAGCCCAAAGTCGCGGGAAGGGTCTTCCTGTTAGCTTGACACAATGTAGAGTTGCAATAAGTTCTGGGTGTTGTGACCCTAAGAACAGTAACAGGTTTTAGATCGGCCTCGACCCATACCAAGGGTGGAACTTGTGCCTCCAACACAAGTTCTGCTTTGGTATCTCAGGAAGGTGGCAGAGTGATGGCAAGGCATATGCTTGCTCCCATGGATGTATGGGCATCCCGTAAACTTAAGTCTTCACGACAGGTGTTTTCGTTAAAAATTAGTGACTATGACCGCCCAAACACTAGAAAAAATAGGAGGAATCCGTCCATTCCGGGTGCCTTGTTGCTTTCTATTGCGTTTGCTGCCGCTGCCCTTAAAACGGATGGTAACATTTCCAAATCTTCTATTGTGTGTATCGTGTGGTTATTCCAGCGAAGCTGTTGTAACACTTTTAGGCTTGTTCATTACGATTTTCCATGGGCTATGTCATAGGCCTTCTTTTATAGTTGGAAGGCTAGGCTTTTATTTTTCTTCGTATTTCTTGAAACTCTATTCTATTTTTAGGAACTTTCTTAGCAGTGTGCTTTATTCCTCCTTACCCTTTCTCCAGTCTCAGTTTAGTAATACAATTGTTCCACATATACGCCAGTGGTCTTCCGTATTACGTCGCATGTTTGCCCCCGAGTATTTCTGTGCTGCTTATCCAATTATCAAGCATTTTTACTAGATATGCTAGTCATCTGCCTTTCCTTCCTAAGACGAAGTCGGTAATATGGCCGTGAGCTGGATTACCATTAGAGCTCTTTAAAGCTGGTGGCGATGCTTTGGTAAGGAGCATGCACCAGATTATCTGCAAAATATGGGAGGACGAAAGTATCTCTATCTGCCCCATCTTCAAGGAAGGCGATTCTATAGTATGTCTTGTCAGAACTACCGAGGCATATCCCGTAGCCTAAAAGATCCTATCTAGCATACTGCCGTTTTGCACCATACTCATTGGGACGTGGCTTCCGGGCCGGCAAATCAACGACAGACACGAATTATATAAGGCGATGGGCCGAATTCGGGATCTCGAGAGAACTGATCCGATTGCGCCGCGCGACGCAATCCACCGTGCAGCTTGGGAGCAAAACCTCCGGATTATTCCAAACATGCATCGGATTACGGCATGGAGACGCGCCGTCATGTGTTTTCTTGAATCTGAAACAAATCCACTCAGCTGCTAGGCCATGCAGACGATATCGATAACATCGCCCGTTCCCAGCGTGTCATTATTGAGGCTTCATGATGAATGACAATAAAACAAAGTACATTCTGTCGACCAAAAACCGATCCGTCGAACACCGTCTAGAACAGAACTTAACAATCGGCAGCTACAATATAATTTAGAGGTAGTGAAGGAGCTTAACTACCTCGAGGCACATATAAACTCCACAAATGACACCCTAGTGGAGATTCGACGAAGAATAACCTTAGGCAACCGCTGCTATTTCGGTTAGTCCAAGCACCTAGGATCCAAACTCCTAACTCGACAGTCCAAAACCATGCTCTACAAAACGCTGATCTTGCCAGTCTTGCCTTATGGAGCTGAATGCTGGACGATAAGCAAGACAGCGGAGCAGATCTTGGGATCCTTTGAAAGAAAAAGTCTACGTCGAATATTTGGTCCTGCCTGCGAGGAGGGGGAATGGAGGAGAAGATATAACCGCGAACTTTACGAGCTGTATAAAGATGTGGATGTGGTCCGGAATGAATAGAAGTATCTCTTCGTCGGTAGAAGTCTTTTAACTGGGAGAGTAGACATGAAAGGCGCCTCCGGTAGGTCGTTCTTGCCTGTGGGTGCATTGGCTTGGTATTTTTTTCTATGTAAGTCAAATTTCTTTGACGGTAAGATTTAGGTAGCTCACTAGGTTTGTTACCTGGTTTAGGGATAAAGACTGTGTTTACCTCTCTCTAGGTTTGAGGTATGAGTCCCTACCATAGCTGGTAGAATGGGAACCTGACTTTTGTGATTCTGAACTGGAAAGAGTCCATCGGTTCCCGGTGCCATGAAAGCTTTAAATGAGTTTATGGTGTACTTAACTTGTCTTGACTGAACATTTTTCCAGGCAGACTACCGGTTCTGCTATCGTTATGATAGATACAAGGATCAGAACTAATATTTGGTGCAAGTTGAATTAGGTTCGACCTTGTCAAGTGTACCTCAAGTAGAGTTCTTGGGTTTCTTCTTACTTAGGTGTAGGTACCATGTGATTTGTTGAAAAATCCTCGAAAGAACTGAACTCTGATTCTATAGCACAATCCCACACCTAGTTACTGCCAGCTCGGCAGGATTTGAATGGTAAAAAAAACCAACGTTTGATTAATTCTACGCATTTTTTAGGAACATCCTTTTCTAAGGCCCTCCAACGTGCATGCACTTACCAACAGCTTTGAAACAATCTTTGCCTTGTAAGGTTCTGAAAAATTATTGGAAAATAAATCGCCTTTAAGGACAGCACAAGACTCTTGAGATAAATTTCAACTGGTTAACGTGTTTTCTCGCTGTTGCAATATTGCAATCACAGCATCGAAGGTCAACCATGATTCAGATAGAACAAAGATACGCAGATCCCAGCGAACAATACTCGTATCTCTTAAACTGTCAGATGACTTATGTCCACCGCAGGCTAAACAATCTTGCAATTCAACTGCAACACGCTTTCAAATGCAAACAGAACGAATTAATATTTTTCTCTCTTTCCCTTTGGATTTCTACCCTCGTCTTAGGTTCGAATTTATCTTTTTGTTCCTCAACAACAAAAAATAAAAACAAATTTCACGCAACGCAATCTCGCGCATTTGTAGGATAATTTTTCATCAAACATTTACGAGTATGTATTTACGTTGATGGCCAATCGCCACCTTTAGCCGGGTCGTCTCTCTATGTAGCTAAAGATTTTCCAATCAACTTTTGGCATGTACATGTTGAGATAGAAATCTACGATTTCCACTCGATGAACTAAAGTGATGAGGTTCAGATGCTCGTATTCTCGTACGTTTGCAGAAGTCAGTGGGTGGTAAGATCAAAATGATTCTGGGAGAAGATAGGTTATCATACGCCCAACGCAGATACGGATACGTTACGTACTCGTATGTACATACATATGTATGACACGAACACATAAAGTAAGTACACCGAATGGTGATGGTGGCATAGATGTGAGTTATCCTTTTACTGCCTTCGTGAGGACCAACTACCCTTCACGAGAATTTAGGGATTGAAATATTTATGTGAATTCCTGAGGCAGTTATGGGCAATTCTTTTTAGCGTTCGAATAGGTTGGGAACAGCCGTAGCAAGCATTGGCTTTCTCGTTACCTGATTATTCACTGCGAGGACGAATTCTAGTTTTCAAGGAGCTTCAGGAGTAGGCTCACACCATTCTTTTAAAATATCAAAGTCAAATGTCTGATGACCTGTGAAACTCTTTGCTTTGGATCAATATCAGTTGGCAATTGGAAACACTAATCCACTTCGGCCTATTGGTCCATTGTGGTGGCACGTGGATCTATGATCCTCTTACTGATGGAATCAGTTTGAGCTTCTGATGAACCGTAGGAGACTGTTTTATTCTTTAGATCGCTTAATTCGTTATAGAAGAAAGCTCCGGGAGAGAGCTGGGCATGTACAGAGTACGTGGAGTCCATGCAACTTCTACAGAAATCGTTTTTAAAAGCGCCAAGCCTTCTTGCATGCTTACCTATGAGGCAGTGTCCAGTGATGACACCTATGATGGCGCTGAGATGTTCCCTATTTAAAAGGATCAAACTCTTAGAACGATTCAGATCCAGTTTTGGCCAGATCTGTTCGGGCATTAGACATGTTGATCCAACATGCCACCTAATACTAATTTGCACGTAGCGATTGGTATACCTATGCCTACGCTTTTCCGGTAGAATGGATAGAGTAGTTCCACTTTTGGCGAGTTCAGCGGCCCTAGAGTTCTCTGGAATGTCTCTGTGGCCCTGCACCCGGCAAAGGTGAAGATTGAACTGCTCTGCCATCTCCATTAGAGATGATCGGAATTCAAGGGAGGTTTCAGAATTTAATGAGACTGTGTCCAGGGGCTTGATAGCGGACTGACTATCTGAAAAGGTGTGGATATCCTTTGGAGATATTACGTTTTTCTTCAGTCAGAGCAGAGCTTCTTTAATCGCCAAAATTTCCGCCTGGAACACGCTACAGTGATTTGGAAGACGGAAAGAGAGGCTTAGATTGAGCTTATCTGAGAAAACACCGCCACCAACACCGCTATCGGTTTTAGATCCATCTGTGTAGAAGTGGATTGACTTGTCCTTCATGAAAGCATCTTCCTTCCAAAAGGATCTAGAGGGGAAGCTTACATGGGAGTCTTTGTCAAAGTTTAGGTATGGTGTAAACGATGTTCTCTCTGAGGATTCCTAATGTATTAAGAATGTAAGCGTGGCCAAATGAATTATTTGTCCACGGTGTAGCCGCTTTAAGGTAACTAGCTCCAGTCGCAGCTACTTGCTTGCTGAAGATTACGAGAGGTGTCGAGTGAAACAGAATGTCTAATGCCGCAAAGGGAGTAGACCGTAAGGCTCCGCTTATGCATAGACATACTGTTCCTTGGACTCTGCTTAGTTTGCTGCAGTTGACCGTCCACCAGACAGCTACTCGGGTGAGTATCGGTCTTATGACCGAGATATATGGTATAGCCAGTGCGTTATGCGAGGTTGAAGGCCCCATTTATTCCGAATGGCTTTTTTGGAAGAGAATGTGAAGCTACTTTAGCTTTACTGACTTTAGTTTCTTGTTAAAACTGCGACCCGGATATTTCGCTGTATCGGAAAAGACCAAACTGGTACCCTTTATTGATGGAGGGTTTATAAATGGGATTTTGTATTTCCCGGAAGAGAGGACAAGATCAGTTTTATGGGGATTTACTCCCAATCCACAGCGATCTGGCCAACGGGTTAATCTGTTGAGATTTAGTTGAAGGAGTTCTTTAATCATATTAAGATGCTTACTTGAGACGGCTATAATAACGTTGTCCGCATAGGCAATCACCCACCTAGGCAGCAGTTCCAGACCACTAAGTTCCAGAGAAGGGGAGAGAGGATACCGACTTGCGGCGTATCTCTGCTGACACATCTTTTAGCAAAAGACCCACTCAGTTTGGAGTTGATTATCCTGCTGTTTAGCATAAGACCGATCAACTCCCCAAGGAAGTCGTCTACCTATAGAGTTGACAGCGCAGTCGTGATTGCGGATGTGTTGACGTTGTTGAAGGCACCCTCTATATCCAGGGAAGCAACCATTGTGTACTCTTTATATTGTAGGGATCGTTCGATGTGGCTAGTCAGTGAATGCAGAGCCGTTTCCACCGACTTTCCTTTACAGTAGGGATGTTGAGCCGCTGACAAAAGTCTTGGATCAATTTTAGCTCGATATGGATATCAATCAGTCGTTCTAGAGTTTTCAGAAGGAAAGATGATAGACTTACAGGTCTGCGGTCATTTGGGACAACATGTGAGCATTTTCCGGCTTGCGAATGGAAACTATTGGGTCTATAACTTAATTGACCCAATTTGCTAAGAGATGTCGTAACTTGTATTATTCCATTGGAACATGCGATGGAAAGCTACTGTCATTGTACGTCATTTCAGTATATGTCATTCATTTGAAGCGTAAACAACAATGTCGAACTTTGTGCCTGAAAAAGTGTTTTTGCGGGGAGTTCTTCTTCATTACTTTAATATGAAGAAAACTGCTGCCGAAAGTCATCGTATTTTGGTGAAAGTTTATAGTGAACATGCGCTAGCTGAACGAACGTGCCGAAAGTGGTTTGCACGATTTAAAAGTGGTGATTTTGGCTTGGAAGACGATGAACGTCCTGGGCAGCCAAAAAAGTTTGAAGATGAAGAACTATAAGCATTACTCTATGAAGATTGTTGCCAACCACAAGAAGAGCTCGCTGAATCTTTGAGTGCCACTTAAGCAGCCATTTCAAAACGTTTAAAAGCAGCTGGATATATTCAAAAGCAAGGAAATTGGGTTCCACATGAACTCAAGCCGAGAGACGTCGAAAGGCGGTTTTGCATGCCCGAAATGCTGCTGGAACGCCACAAAACGAAGTCATTTTTGCATCGGATTGTTACTGGTGATGAAAAATGAATCCATTACGACAACCCCAAGTGTAAAAAATCATATATGAAACCCGGCCAACCTGCCAAATCAACGGCAAAGAAAAATATCCATGGCGCTAAGGTAATGCTCTGTATTTGGTGGGATCAGATGGGTGTGCTGTATTATGAGCTGCTAAAACCGGGTGAAACCATCAATGGACAACGCTACCGAACACAATTAATCCGTTTGAAGAGAACAGTGGCCGAAAAACGCCCGGAATATGCGACCAGACACGAGGCAATAATTTTCCATCATGACAACGCTCGGCCCCACGTTGCTATTCCGGTTAAGAACTATTTGGAAAACAGTGGATGGGAAGTCTTACCCCACCCGCCTTATAGCCCAGACCTTGCCCGTTCTGACTACCATTTGTTCCGGTCGATGCAGAACGCCCTCACTGAAATACGGTTCACATCAGAGCAGAATATCAAAAATTGGCTTGATTCATTCTTGGCTGCCAAGCCGGCGAGTTCTTTCAGGATGGGATCCACAAATTGCCAGAAAGATAGGAAAAAGTCATAGCTTCAGATGGGCAATACTTTGAATAATACTATTGTACATGGTTTTCTTAAATAAACGTTCAAATTTTGAAAAAAAAACCGTGTGATATAAACAGAATAAATTAACACAAACCGCTTAACAAATTTGCAAAAAAAATATATCAACAAAAATTATGTATAAATAAATAAGTAAATAAATATATGTATGTATATATTGTTAAATAAATAAATAAATAGGTAAATAAATAAAAATAAGCATCACGCACTTTAATCTATTTATAATTGATTAATGAGAGGATTCTCAGGAATGTCGCATCTAATCCTAAATGATTCGTTAAGTTTATGCATTCTATTGGAGATCAATTCAACATTAGCTACTCGACGAAGGTCTGATGTAGAATGATGCCAGGGTAGGTTTAACATCATTTTTAAAATTTTGTTCTGAGTTATTTGTAATTTTTTTTTTATGACACATTGCACATTTACCCCAGACCTGGCACCCGTACAAAAGAATTGCCTGGAAAACAGTTTTGTATATTTATAATTTATTTTCATTCGAAAGCAATGATCTTCTGTTGGTAAATGCGTACAACAATTTAATGGCAAAATTTATTTTTTTAATTGTTTTAATGTTATGCTCTTGAAAAGTCAAGATAAATGCCCAGATATTCTACAAATGGTTCCCACGTTATATGGTGCCCGCCAATAGTTAACTGGTTAGTCGGAAGGAAACAAGGTTTTCTTTTTCTGGTAAAAAAAGATTGCTTGAATTTTTTCCGTGTTAAGTTTAATTTTCCACTTAGTGTAGTAATCTTGTAATATTTTAGCCGCAGTTCTAAGATTCGTCTCAATACTGAGACTAACTTTATGTGACGAAAATATTGCCGTATCATCAGCGTATGCTGCATTGCATTCTGGAAGGAATGGGAAATCTGCAGTGTATAAATTGTATAGCACTGGTCCAAGAACAGAGCCTTGGTGTACACCAGCGGAAATGTTTATGGGAGTACCGTGCCGACCACCGACGAGTGCGCACATCAGCTTGCACTCGTATTTCTCCGTGCTGTACACAAAGAAAAAAGAAAAAAAAAAGCAGTGCACAGTGTGGGAATCTCCCGCTCCTGGTCGTAGTATGATGCCTGCACTCTGTCACTGCCATTACTGTATTTATCATACGGTACGGGCAGTAACTGAGTGTATGTAACTACTGATAGATAGCGGGTTGTGTGTGAAGATTTTGTTGGTGCACTGTTTCATATTATTGTAAGGGCATAACACCTACAGCAATTTGATTCGGTAAACCATCGTAAGAATTTTCACTTCGCAGCCCTTCTTAGTATCGTCGGTGTTTGTGTTTACTGTGTTTGTTTGTGATTATGACTAGGGAATTCAGGGTGGACGTAGCCAATATACGCGGGCTAAAAAGTAATCACTTTTCTGCGTACGTGCACGTCTGTAAGTACCGACCAGCTATTTTGGCACTTAGTGAAACACAGGTAGATCCCCGCCCACACTTCTCAGATCACTCTGATCTGAAGCAGCTACCTGGCTACGAACTAGTGCCACTATTCTTTCCCCATCGCGGTCTCGCCATTTATGTGCGTAGTGATGTAGCTTACCAAATTCCACCACAATGTAGTCCCTGTTCCAATCCGGAATTCAATGTCATGTTGTTAAAATTCCATCTCCGTAAGCAAATTATCCACTACTGCTTACAGAAGCCCCAAACTGGACAGCAACTCGACCTTCCACGAGTTTGATGCGCTGTCTGACTCCATTCAAAGAATTGTATCCCTGTATCCTCATAATGAAATCGTTATTATGAGCGATTTCAATATTACACAATTCTGGTTGGCTTCGACATTCTGGACAGACAACACCCGAAGGACGGTGTGTTGAGATCTTCGCTGCGGAAAATAATTTAACGCAGCTTGTAAATGAGCCCACACGCATACCAGACGTTGATAGTCATACCGCCAACACCCTGGACTTGTTTTTAACTTCTCACCCTGACAAGTATTGCGTTGATGTGCTCTCCCCTCTAGGCTCGTCGGACCATTGTATCATATCAGCTAAATTCTCGTACACCGACCACACACTTAGAGAAAGGACTCCTAAAAGAACCGTATGGCAATACGAGAAAGCCAATTGGAGTGGACTTAACAACTTCTTTAGGAATTTTAACTGGTCGCTATGTTTCCTCGATAACGACGTGGATGCCGCTGCTGACATGATCACAAACACAATTCTCTTTGGAATGAGAAACTTTATCCCTCATCGGATGAAGAGTACCAAACCAAAAGAAAATGTATGGTACGACTCGAGCTGTAAAGAGGCTGTCAGGGTTAGAGAACTGTTTTTTCGGTCCTACAAGACCAACCCGACAGAGGAAAACTGAAAAAAGTTTAAACGAGCCAGAAATGACTGCAACGTCTTTCTCAAGCTTGTGAAATTCCAATACGACCAAAACCTGAGGCAAAAAATACTGCAATGTCCAGAAGGCAGTAAACATTTTTGGTCATTCGTCAAAAACATTAGAAATTCTGCCTCATTCTCCATCCTAACGCTCATTTACAATGACATTCCAGCTGTCAGCTCTTTGGACAAGGCCAATCTACTTGCTTCACACTTTGCGGCTAGCTCAGCACTCCCAGATTGTGCTTTGTCTCCGCCTACACTTGAGTGCCTCGAATCTACAATGAGACGAATCCACTTTCGCACTCGTGTAGTAGTAAGAGTACTTAAAGATCTCAACTTGCATAAATCCGCTGGTCCAGATGGTATATCTCCCCTTCTTCTGAAGAAGTGTTCTTCCACAATGGCAAAGCCACTACGTAAGCTTTTCCATCAATCCTACTCTTTAGGACTCTTTCCGAGCAGATGGAAAACAGCATTTGTCCAGCCCGTCCCTAAAAAAGGCGAATCTTCTTCTCTCTCCTTCTACAGACCCATTGCACTTTCGTCCCTTCTTTCCAAGGCCGTGGAAACGATGATAAACCGTCAGCTCATGAAATATCTCGAAACTCAAAAACTTCTCAATGACCGGCAGTACGGTTTTCGTTGCAACAGGTCCACTGGTGATTTGTGTCTCACCGAAAAGTGGAACCAAAGTCTACACAAATCTGGCGAAAGCAAGATAGTTGCACTTGATATTTGTAAGGCATTTGGCAAAGTTTAGCATCAGCCTCTTTTGTTGAAAATGCATGCTTTTGCGATCGATGACTTCTTGAATGGATTAGAAACTACCTTTCGGATCATTTAATTCTAGTTGCTTTGGATGGTTCCAAGTCTGAAAGTAATGCTGGTGTGCCCCTGGGCTCCGTTTTGTCTCCGAGAGTCTTTTTAATTTTCATTAACGATCTCTTATCTGCTACTTCTAATCCAATTTATTCCTTTGCTGATGACAGTACTCTCTGCTTCTCATATTCGTTCCCGGACTCACGCCCCTGCTCTTCGTCTGTAGAAAGGGAACGGCAGCGTATGTTAGGCTCATTCAATTCCGATACTAACTGTATAACCAATTGGGGAACCACTAACCGAGTAGAATTTAATGCTTCCAACACACAATGCTGTCTGCTGTCATTAAAGCGAAATTCAAATACCCAGCCATTATCCATGAATGGCACTTGCATCGTCGAAACCGATAAACTTTCCATTCTCGGTATGTGTATCAGTAACAACTTATGTTGGAATGACCACATATTCGATGTCGCCAAAAATGCTGCGAAATGTCTAGGTTTCCTCAAGCGATGTTGGAAATATTTTACCCGCTCTGTTCTGGCCCCAATATATAAGGCATTTATCTGCCCAAAACTGGAGTACAATGCCCACTTCTGGTCAGGTGCTCCTAAAACATCTCTGCACATGCTAGATAGGATTCAAAACCGTGCGATAAAATTCATTGGTGATACTAATATCAGTCTATCAATTGACACCCTCGAACACCGACTGTCTCACTTTGTTTTATGGCTATTTTTACCACCAGTGCTCCATTGAAATCGCCAGTAGTATTCCGCCCATTCAAACTTTCAACCGTAAATCCCGTCTCACTATGAATGCTCATCAGTATACCCTCTAGCCTATTTTCGGACGTACTCTAAAATATCGTGATTCTTTCCTAAGCCGTACAACTCGCTTTTGGAATGCCCTGCCGACCTCTGTGTTTCCTGGTCGTTATAACGTGCAAACATTTAAAAACAATGTACATCGGTACCTATCTTTTCTTCCTCCCTAAATTTCCTTCGCCCGCGCTGTGAACGAACATTTTAAGGATACAAAAACCCCTTGAGCGCGCGTCGATTATAAAAAAAAAAAAAGTTTACCAGGTCGGACACACCACAATTAACATGCACCTTAAAACACCTATTCGACATAAAACTTTCAACGATTTTAGACAGGAAAGGAGGAAAGTTGAAGTTTATCATTTTGTATATGAGACCTCTGTGTCACACAGAATCGAATGCTTTCTCAATATCTAGTATGATCATACCTGTGGATCTACCTATTTCATGGTTTCTTTTAATGATATTGCATATCCTGATAATTTGATGCTAAGTTCCGTGGTTTCGTCCGAATCCAAACTGTTCGTCAGGATATATGCGTTGATCATCAATTATTTTAATAATTTTCTTCTTTAAAATTTTTTCATAGATTTTACTTACAGGGATTAGTTAACCTCTTGGCCTATAGCTTTCTGTTCTGTCTAAAGGTTTGCCTGCTTTTGGTATTGGAATTACTTTCGCATGTTTCCATGTATCTGGAAAGTACTGCATTTTAAGGCAGGAATTGACTATAAATGTGAGACATTTTATTCCATAATTAGGCAAATTTTTAAGGTAAATATTTTTTATTTGGTCCACTCCACTCGATTTCTTGGTAAGAAGACTACTTACGAGAAATTTTTTATCAGCTTCGGTTATGAGCTCGTTTTGTGGAGTTTCACAACCCACCATACTAAACGACTGTAAAGCATCTTCTACAATACTGTTTGTATTTCCATCCCCTAAATGCTCAGATACGGTGTGATTTTGAGAAAACTTAGAAGGCAATACTTTCGCCTTTTCGGTGTCTGTATAATAATTATTGGGGCCACTTTTGAGACAAGGCATATGCTTGGATTTATTTTTTATAATTTTAACAATATTCTAAAAGGGTTTGGAAGCTTTGTATAGCATTTGGAGCTTTTTATTCCACTCGGTGGGCTTGAATACTCTTATTGATAAATAATCTGAAATGAAATATTTTATTAGATTCCTTATTCTAATAAATTCCAAGATGCGATATGGAATCTTAGCCCTGTGAGTTTTTATCGCAACTTTTGAGATGTTGTTTTCAGCTGAACTACGAGTAATAATGTCCTGTTTGCTTTCAATGTCTTCAAGATTCATTGGAATAGTTCGCAACTTTCTTTTTACTTCTGTTCTATAATTAGTCCAGTTTGCATTTTTCAAATCTAGAAAATATTGCACTTTTTCTAAACCCGACCAACGAATATGAGAAAGGACCGGATTATGGCCAGAACTAAACTCATTTATCGAAATTGGTTGTGACATAAGACCAGGGACATTTGTTAAAAATAAATCAATAACTGTGGGACTTCCACGAGAACTAGATGGAATATATGTAGGACTAGGCGGGAACATAAAAGACATTGGCAGCACAACAGCAAGACTAGATACCCCATGAATTTGCTCTTAAGCAACCCCAATCTCTGTGCCTGCAGTTTAGGTCACCTCCCATTAAAAATTCACAGTTCATACTAAATAGTTTTCTAAGATCATTTTTTAGACCAAGGCACCCGTAATTTTTCCGGGAAAATACACACAAAATATTTTCAGTTTTCTTTGATTACGCAAGGTGACTTCAATTCCTACATTTTCCACGTAACGAGTCTGCACACAGGGCAAGAGCTCATGTTGAATTGAACTCCTAATCAAAATTGCAACACCCCCACCTTTTCTATTTTCTCTATCTACTCTTTAACATTTATAGTTCGATGATGAAATCCGATTTTTAGATTTCAACCATGTTTCAGTGACTAGAGCAATGTAAATTTTCTTATTATTTAAAAAATCAAGAAATTCTTCCTACGAATACCTCTGGCATTCCATGTAATAACATTCATATTACTATAATCGAGATTAATTAATGGAAAACGTCAACAAACCGCCGGCCGCCAGTGGAACCAAGAGATAGCAGAGCTACGCAGCAAGTGCCATACAGCTAGAAGACTATGCCAGCGATCCAGAGGTCAGCCCTCCCACAAGGGTTTACAGATGCAATACAAAGATAAGCATAGGGATCTTAAATTAGCCATTCGGAGAACCAAAAACAACAGCTTTAAAAAGCTCTGCGAGGAAGCAGATATTAATCCCTGGCGTATCGCCTACAGGACGGTCATGGCAAAACTAAAGGGCTCTAGGACACCATGCTTTTTGCTGATGCAAAAAATAGTGTCGCGATTATTTCCACCGCAAGCACCAACAGAGCATATAGAACCACCGCAGGAAGTAGGTGAGATTCCACCAGTTACGCAAGCGGAATGTCTGGATATATGCAAATGATTTAGCAATAATATATCACCTGGATTGGACGGCATACCAAATCAGGTCCTTAGGCTAGCCGTCAAAATAAACACAGAAGCATTCGTGGAAATGTGTAACAAGTGTTTGACAGAAGGGGTTTCTCCAGACCAATGGAAAAAGCAACGTCTTGTGCTGCTGCCCAAAGGGAATAAACCACCAGGTGTGCCCTCGTCATACCGACCCATATGCTTACGAGACACTATGGGTAAAATACTGGAGCGAATAATATACAACCGACTGGAGGTATATGAAGTCGGAGAACCCTCAAACCAGCAGTATGGATTTTGAAGGACTCGCTCTATAGTAGATGCTATTCGGAAGGTAACTACGACCCTAGAGGAAGCCATTCAGGGCAGAAGATGGATAGAAGATACCAAAAAATACGGCGCCGTATTAACGTTGGACGTCAAAAATGTATTCAACTCTGCAAACTGGGGGCTTGGAGTACACTGTCTTAGGTCAATGATGGTGCCATGGTGTTTAATAAAAATTATGCTAAGTTGCTTCGACAATCGGTTCCTACTCTACGATACTGACGATGGAGTAAGGCAGTACCACATAACTGGCGGAGTGACACAAGTATCGGTACTAGGACCTCTCTTTTGGAACATTATGTACGACAGGGTTCTAAGACTTGGAATCCCGATTGAGGCTAAAATCGTAGGCTTTGCAGAGGATATTGCAATCGTTGTGGCGGCGAAACACCTGGGAGAAATAGAAGACAATGGCAATGAATGACGGTGGATGGCAACAGTTGGGTTAGAGCTGGCAGAACATAAAACGGAAGCAGTTCTGGTAACCAGTCGCAAGGAAAGAGAAACAATCACCATCAGGGTAGGCGATCACGACATAATACCAAAACCGGGTATCAGATGCTTAGGTATGATGATCGATCATAGGCTCACTTACAAGGAACACCTTGAAAGAACGTGCGACAAATCCGCAAGGGTTAGCGCTATCTTATCCAGAATAATGACAAACGTACGTGGACGCAGGCAACAAATGAGACTAGATCTGTCAACGGTGGTGCAGTCAATCACAATGTACGCGGCACTAATATGGGCGTAAGCATTGAAAATTAAGTCGTACGCAAGAAAGACTAACTCTGTCAACAGACTATGTGCTCTGAGAGTGTCAGATGATGCTAGATATGTCATTGGGGGAATGCTACCAGCAGATGTACTGACTACTGAGCTACAAAGGACCTACCTTGCCAAATTCGGGAACCCGGAGTTTCAGTCAAAGATATCAAGCTGGGAGAAAAGCAGGGCTTCATAAGTGTGTGGCAAGAGAGATGGAACCAGTCTACAAAGGGGAGCTGGACCTACTGACTTATACCCGATACTCGTAAATGGGTAGAACGTAATTACGGAGAAGTAGATTTTTACTTAAGTCAGCTCCTAACTGGACATGGCTGCTTTCAATCAAATCTATACAGGTTTGGGCTGAAGGAATCTCTCTTCTGCTTAAACTGCGGAGCGGCCAGGGAAGATGCACAGCACGTATTTTTCCAGTGCCCAGAACAGAGCGCAGAGAACTAGAGGAGAAAGTTGGAGAGATACTATGAATACGGTACGCAATGGACCAGCAAACGGAGAAAGAAGGGCATAAAGTGCTTACCAGCCCCGCGAAGTAGTACTTAACGGCAGTACCACGGGGAGAGTGGTACAAGAGTGCAGATTGTGGGTAAGTACATAGGCGCACCCCCGAAATCGAGTACTTGGGGTTTGCGAATCGTGCATGCTGATAGCCCGGGCTATTGGTATCTTTCAAAGATTGCCGCATCCGTGGACGCACCAAAAAAAAAAGTGCTAAGGACTAATATGAGTGTGCCACTCTGCGTAACCACTATCCATGATTGCCATGTTTAGATGATACTTTAGCGAATACTGAGTCACAGATCTTCGTCATTTCGTGGATCGACTCCTCCGTTCCTCTGTCATGTCTATTGCGCACTTGATGTACGTGTAGTTTTCCCCTGTACAAAGGCTATTAAGAGTCTGGAATGACGAACGAGGCTGGGGGGTGTGTTGTTTGTGTCACTTGGGGAGACACCACTTTCGTACATTCGTACAGATCTCTTCACGTTCTTAAACTATGTGCTTTGTATAATGGCGGGATGTTCTCGCTCAGCATCGATGATGATTGATTCATAGAAAAAGAGCTGTAGCTATGAATCCGATAAATAAAAATGCATTTGTACAACATGCCCATTAACCATGGATTAATATGTCAAGCATTGCTTTCAAAGCCACAATTTAAGACAATTAAACTGGCAACTCCAGACCAACAAAATAACAGTTCATCAGTGTTTCATTTATACCCATTCAGTTACTGCTCATAGCCTTTATTTTCATATTCTTCAAAGTTCTCCTTTTTATCTATAAAATGATGCGACGATAAAAGTAGCCTGCGGCACTGTCCTACTAATCGTCAGCTCGACGGACATAAAGCGACTTTAATTTGCAGAAGAAAAAAAAAAGACAAAGCCCTCCGCTTACATTTAAGCGATTAAAGCCACCACAAAGCAAAGATATAGATAATACTCGTAGCTGCCGCAGATACACAGAACATGTCCCAGTCATGTGCACTCAATAATTAGCGCACATTAAACTACGAGTACTTGCCAGGATGGATGTCATGAGCAAATGAGCACATGAGCCCATGAGAAGCACTCCCTGGTGTTCAACCTATGAATGCGTTGCTGCCATGCCAGTTTGGTCTAGGGAATGATGGCGAAGATAGTCACGATAATCCGCACACTACAAGTCGAAACAAATGTCCTCAGATGCATATCTACTCGTCCACATGTATGTACAGCTCGTCCATATACAGATACTCGTTGTAACTACCATTTACATCTCAGAAAAAACAACCAAAAATGGATTAAAACTTATCTGGTCGCTTATATGTACGAGTATAACGTGTGTAGATATTATACTCCTGTGTCTGGCCGGAGCAGGACAGATCCGAATACAAAGCGCTGGAAGGCTAGAGCCCTTTGTCGGGATGGGACCACCGCGTATTGTGCCACACCACATACGGAATACGACTCGAAATACACGAATCCATTGCCGTACATTGAAATCTTCTTTGACTTTGGCTCCGGATACGGATAAGAGGCTTCGAAATCAGGACTGGGACTGGGGTCTGGAATTGAGCAGAAAGATACGCGCGACGACTTGAAGCAACCTCCACCACTACTGTATAATAACAACACGACCGCTGAAGTGGATTTGTGATTTCCTTGGTTTTCTCCATTTTTTCTTGAATCTTCTTTGTGGATCCCGATCCCTGCATGCCGTGTGTGGGGTGGATTCGTCGTTGGATTTTTTTTTTTTTTTGCTGTTCTTCTTGGAACATGGTAGGTATTCGCATTCGGTCGTTTTGTATGCTCTGCTCAATCATAAAGGAAATGGAGAATATCAAGTAGAATCACACGTACAGCGGGACAAGTCTTATAAATATGAAAGAGAGAGAATCAGGGGATGATGATGATGATGAGGATGATGATGACAAACACAAACATACTTATGTCTATCTTCTGTATTTGCGTCAAGGAAAGAAAGAAGAGATTACAGAAACGAAATGAAAATGACGAAGCAACAACCTCCTGGGAGTTATTAGAATTTTAGTTCAAAGTTGGAATACTTTGGGGTTGTTCTCGTGGATAAGTTTTCTCGTTCTAAGGAGAGAAAAAGTTTTCCACTGAACCAAATTGTGGGGCAGTTCTTTGAAAAGTACCTACGAGTACAGGGAATCAGGGCGGAAGTAGAAACGGCGTGCGGGCCATGAGACTTTGCTTTATTACTTTAAAAAGACGAGGTAACCGACTTGTATAAATGAGTGCACAACTTCCATCGGAGTCATATATCAAATGCGGTTGCCTTCATCAGGACTAAGAGATACAATTATGGCCGACGACAACAGAAGTGAAGATAAAAAGCTTGAGCCATGTACCTACGAGGACTTCAGAACGTCAGACGCGTCGTTACTGACGGTATGCTGATCCGTGTCACTTACTTCTGAAATGAATTCGTTATAACCTTGATAATGTACCTCCTCTCGACAGGCTCCTGCATTGTCGAGAGGAGGTAAAACTGTGGCAGGTCATGGTGCACCATCCTCTAAAGGCAAGCGCAACGAGCCTAAAAAGAAACCTACAACTTACTCCACCCCTAGCAGCAGCAAATTTGTGGCAGGCCACGGACTTGTCGCTGCTACCAAAACTCCTTTTCCCAAGGATTAATCTGGAGCTCAGCCGCGTCAGCAAGCTCCATCTAAGGCGCTCAACGTAAGACGCCGAAATGCTTCACGCATCATCAAAACCTTTGGATCCATTCCGGAGGTTGAGAGAAGTGCGGACATAAGGAGCAAGATTGAGTGGGCTAACAATATCCTAAAAGACGGATTGCCCACTGCTTCCACTGCTCCCAAAACACTTAAAGACTCGTCCAAACGCCAGAGATCGTTGGAGGAAACCATGCCGGTTCCCAAGAGGCCCAAAACCCACAACACCAAAACCCCTGAAGTCCTAAAGGACGCTATAATAATCGCGGTAATCGATAGGAACGATACCGACGATTCCATAACACCTGAACGGTGGCAGCTGGCCAAGCTGAAGCTTTCGAGCAACTTCTTGGCCATCATGCGGGAAAACCCCGGACCACCTCCTATCACAAGCGACGCTGGCTGGCATCAAGGCCACGTCAAGCTCATGGCATGTGCAGATCAGAGATCTCTCCATCTCTTCACTAAAACCGTAGGTGGCTTTCGAGAGATTTGGCGAGGTGGAAAACTCGAGGTCGTGTCTAAGGAGGACATCCCTAGCAGACCTCGAGCTCGCACCTGGATCCCAGCCAAACTCTCCTCTCCAGAAAGCATTCTGGAAATCATCAAGCTCAGCACCCCGACCCTTCCCACTCATGACCGGAAAGTGGCGAAACTGGAGGAACTAAGGGGTTCTTATAGATGCGCGTTGATCGTGATCAACAAAGAATCCCTTAATCCTCTAGCGCAGATTAAGGCATGATTCGGTTCGGATTCGAGTCAATCCATTTAAGGGTCTACAAAAAGGATGAACTGGATGCTGATAAGCAACCTCCTCCTCCTTTAACGGAGACACCAATAAATATAACCTCAGACCCTGGAGCGTCGATATCTTTTCCAGAAATGGATAGCGACGACTCCAATCTATCCGAGGTGATAAGCAAGCCATCGATTTCCCTATCTGACACCCCGTCGGAAATGGAAACGGATGACGAAGCAAAACGAGCTGCTATACGATTAGAGGAAGAAGATGAGCTCTTGGGCACATCTCTAGAATCGGAGGATCTCAACAACACCGTGGTGGAGGCTACTCTGGAAAACTGTAGCAATGATTCGGTTTCTCCAGATTAATCTCCATCACTCAAAAAAGGCTTCGGCCGCACTCATTCTGCGTCTCTCAAAAAACGCAGAAGACATTATCCTAATCCAGGAACCCTGGATTGTAGAAAGCGTGGTTCGTGGACTTAGGACACCCGTATACGCTCCACTCTATACAAGAGACAAAGTTAGATCAGAACTTGTATATTAGTGAAGCGTAGCCTTAGTGCATTTTCACTTCCTAATCTCAGCGACCCCGACTTAACCGCTGCCAGACTAGAGACTGCCAAGGCTCCTACTGGCTGATATCGGCATACCTTGGCCACGATCATGTGGGCCCTCTCCCTGGTGATAACCTAGAAAGGGTGGTACTGGAGGCTGGAAGACAAAAAATTGACCTCATCATCAGATGCGACGCTAACGCGCATCACACGGGATGGGGCAGCACCGACATCAATAACAGAGGTGAGTCGCTTTTTGATTATATTATAAGTACTAACCTCTGCATTTGCAATATTGGCAATAAGCCCACTTTTATAACCAGAAACCGACAGGAAGTGCTAGATATAACTCTTGTCTCCGACAGCATCACTCAAATGCTAATGAACTGGATGGTATCGTCTGAACACTCTTTTTCAGACCACAGATACATCCAATTCAGCCTGAATAATGCTCCTCCTAGTCAACCATCATTCCGGAACTTCCGGAAAACTGATTGGCCAAAATACAGAGGAATACTGTCAGAAACGCTATCCTCTGAACTATCAAGTCCCCCGCGTGACACCAATGAGCTTGACATGAAGGTCAGGGATTTCACTCTGGCTCTCAATCAGGCTATAGCCGCTTCCTGCCCTCTTATTCAAGCTAGAGGCAAGAAAAAGCCACATTGGTGGACATCAGCACTGGGATTGCTCAGAAACACTTGCAGAAAACTTTTCAACTTGGCAAAGAACACAAGGAAAGTGACTGACTGAGACTCATACGAAGAATCCCTCAAATTATACAAAAAAGAACTGAGGAAGGCAAAGCGACAATCCTGGAAGTCCTTCTGTGACAAGATCACGGAAATCTCTGAGGTATCTCGGCTAAGAAAAATCCTCTCTACAAATCCTATGATGCCTAGCTGTTTGAAAAAAACCGATGGCTCTTGGACTACCTCAAGTGATGAATCACTCAACCTGCTACTGGACTTTTCAGGTAGCTCTCTATTCGCGACCAGAGCGACCTCAACAGGACTACTGCAACCGTGACCAAAATTCATTCCCAAAGCCGGAAAATGTTCTCATGTTGTCCCAAGTGACCGCAGACCTAAAAGTCTATCATCTTTCCTTCTGAAAACTCTAGAACGACTGATTGATATCCATATGCGATCCAGAACTGATCCACGACTTTTGTCTACGGCTCACCAAGTTTACTGTAAAGGAAAGTCGGTGGAAACGGCTCTGCATTCACTGACTAACCACATTGAACGATCCCTACAATATTGAGAGCACACAATGGTCGCTTTTCTGGGCATAGAGGGTACCTTTAACAACGTCAACACATCCGCAATCACAACTGCGCTGTCAACTCTGCAGATAGACAACTCCTTGGGGAGTTGATCAGTCTTATGCTAAACAGCAGGATAATCAACTCCAAACAGGGTGAGTATTGTGCTAAAAGATGTGTCGGCAGAAATACGCCGCAAGTCGGTATCCTCTCTCCCCTTCTCTGGAGCTTTGGGGTTAATGAAGTAATGAGTGATTGCATATGCAGATGACGTTGCTATAGCCGTCTGAGGAAAGCATCTTAATACCATTAAAGAGTCAAGAAACCCACAGCAGCTTTATTCTCTTGCAAAAAAGCCATTGGGAACCAATGGGGCAGTCGATTTCGCATTACCCACTGGCTATACGTCTCTATTATAAGACCGATACGGTCTGTTCGTCCGGTGGACGGCCTTAGATAATGCAATAAACGGCGAAGAAGCTCTGTCTTGGCTAAAGAAAAACGTGATACCTGCAAAGAATATCCGGATCTTTTTGGAAAGTCAGGCCGCTACCAAGTCCCTGGACTCAGTTTCATTAAATTCCACAACCTTTGTTGGGTGCCCGGCCACAGAGACATTCCAAGAATTGGCGAACTTGCCAAAATAGGAACCACTCTACCTATTCTACCGGAAAAGGTTAGCATCGGTATACACATCGCAACATGCAAATTAATTTTAAAGCTAGATGCTAAGAGAAGAACAAGCCTTCGATGGACTGTTTTATCAACATGTGTAGTGCCCAAACCGATCTGGCCAAATCTGGATCTGAATCGTTCTAAGAGTTTGATCCTTCTAAAAAGGAAACATCTCAGTGCCAGCATAGGTGCCATCACTGGACACTGCCTTATAGACGACGATTTCTGTAGCAGCTCTCTCCCAAAGAAGAAAACTTCACTTAGGAGCTTTCTTCTATAACGACTTAAGCGATCTAAAAAATAAAGACGATAACAGTCTGCCACCCTTCATCAGAAGATCAAATTGGTTCCAAGTGTAGGAGGATCATAGATACATTGTGGCATCATAGTAGGCCAATAGGCATAAGTGGGTTGGTCTAACAAACAGCCACTTAGCCTAACCTAACCTAATCTTGAAAGTAGTGCCTCGGGAGAACTATCATCTAGCACGTGCAAAGAAGTTTTTGGAGAGTTGGGATTATCTATTAAAATCAAAAAAAGTGTCGAATACAGGACGGAACCCTGGGGCAAACCAACATTCATTTTGTGACTGCCTTCCAAAACAACTTTGAAAATTCTAAAAGCTACTTTCTATATGCAATATGGCATTGATCGATCCGAAATGTATGCATTTAGAAATGACAGCCTTATGTCAAACTCTGTCAAATGTCTTAGAAATGTCAACCCCAACTCTATCGACTAATTAAATCTAGCTTTTTGGCTATGGCTTTCATTCCGGATAACAAACTTAGTTGGACGAAGCATATTACGTCCAAAGGTTCTTAGGGGCTGCCGACCTTCTGGCAGAGTTAAGGGCTTTCGACAAGATATGGGCCTTGTCACCGAGGAAGATTTTTTGATCTACATGGCTACAATAGGGCCAATTGTAACCTGCAGCTAATATCAAACTCCATAGAGTTTGTCTTTTCTGCATTGGGGATTTCTTTATCATGCCTGGCTCTGCTCTAGACCTTCTTTCCTTCCCGATGATATGCATACCATTGATGAAGACATCTTTCGTCGCCTTGTGCGCGACAATCCTTTGACTCTGGCGGTTTGATGCAAGAACACAAGGAGCTGCTGTGTCGGAATAAATACGAAATCGACTTTCTCTGTGCCAGGGAATAGTTTTGGCCAGAATCTGAACCAGGAAGAGCATGTAATCCCAGGTTTACGAATGGCTCTAAAACCAATTTAGGATGCAGCGATGGTATCTTTCTACAAGACGGCCACCTTAGATTTGACTCTGCTGGCGACAAACTATATTCTAAAGAATCGGTGAAGTGGACGAAGTACTTGCATTTGTAGCGATAGCTAAGCTGTGCTAAAAGCCTAAAGCTCTATCCTCCTACGACCAAGCTAGTTCGAGAATACAAGACTTAACTGAACGCAGTCGGAAAGCTGCATTCACTGAATCTTGTTAGGATTCCAGGTCTCAATATGATTACGGGTAATAAAATCCCCGATGAACTACTCGAACTGACATTAGGAATGCCTAAGTCCTAGGTTAGGGCTTTCATTGGCAGTTGGGTTTCATATGAGCATAACTGCCTATTTCCATCGACTCAAACGAATTCTTCCCGATGTCCCTAGAAGGTCAACGGCTATCTTTAGTAGGAAAAACTGGAGACGGCTTACTCGCATCGCTTTTGCTAACACAAAATCTTGCGATGCTTATTGCTAGAAGGGTGGAAACACCGCGGAGCAATACGTCTATGAGTATCCGGTCTAACGTCGCATGAAGCTGCAGGTACTCGGCGCCGATGTGGTCTTCCTACCAAAGACTGAAAAATTCCTGTAAAAGGAACATGCAAGGAGTTCAATGGACTAGTTATTTTTTTGAGTGCTCTGTTACAACAGGGAAAAACAAGCTATAGCTCTTCCGATCTTATTCGTATATTGAATCCTCCTTGAACTAAGACATCATCTTTAAAATCGGTCAATTGGTTTGGTAACGTATTTAGAGGGATCTCCACGAGTTCCATTTTTATACGACTTTTAAAGGCTCCGGCGAAAAGACAATAGTCCTTGTTTCTTAAGGTTGCTCACATACATATACTCGTAGAATGAATGTTGTGAATGTGAATGTTTTGTCTTTGATGTGGATCGCTGAGTAGATCGACCTACCCCAACGAGTCTTATTTCCATCAGGAAGAGTCTTTTTTTAGTTATTCGTCATGTCCCCGTCCCCTCGATTAATGGAGTATCTGCCTCATGCAATGCAAGAATCGATTCTATGATTCGATTCTTCACTGAGCTACAGTGTGTTCCAGAGAAACGTGCGTTGAATTAATTCTTTTACTTTACTCAAATACACATATTTGTAGTCAAATTATTTTCTGCATTTAATTGCCGAGCGCGTTATTTTCATTCCCTCAGTATATGGTCGCCGGTATAACATCATAACAAAATAAGTGCAGCTTTTAAAAAGTATTTCGAAAGCGTTTTCTTAGTAACTCATTCAAAAGAGCCGAAAATGCGTATTAAGTCGGCAGCAAAATATTTGAAAATATCAGAGGCATTTGTGAGAAAGTAGATAAAGAGGTTTAAAGAATACGATAATGTCGATGATGGGTCAGGTAGAGGGACTAAAGCAAACACATTCAGTAATTTGTGAATTGTTTCGGGAAAACCCTGCAATTAGTCTGAGGAAGGTAAAAGAAAAATTGTCCAGAAAAGGGATTAAAGTGTCCATCAACACAATATGATTCTGTTTGGCAGAATCGGGCATAAAAACATAAAAATAGGAATACCAAACCTAAACCGCTACTGACCCAAAATTATATTGAAAAGAGGATAAGAATTTAGACCGGTATTGGAGCAACATCTTATTTGCAGATGAGTTATCTTGTTTTGTTTATAATTATTGAAAGGAAGCCTATCAATAAGATGAAATGTTTCTGCAACGCACCGTAAAACATCCAGCAAAAGGTCATGTTTATGGATGCCTCTCGGCTACAGGATTCACACAAAACCTCGATGCACAATTCAAGACAAAATTATACCAGAAAGGCTTGCAAGAGTCTGTGGAGTCTCTGTATGGATTAAACAAATATCTACGACTGGGTTTTGCAAGAGGATAACGATCCAAAACACCGGAGTCGCCTCTCCACGAGTTGGGAAGAGAAAAATTCTATAGATAGGTTAGATTGGGCGTCCTAAAGTCCTGAGTGAATTCAATAGAAAATGTGTGGTCTTCAATGAAGCAGAGGCTTAAGCGGAACAAAATAACCACGATGAAACTACTTGTGCGATGAAATTAAGTGCAAGTTGCACTAGATGATGCCAAGTAATTCTAAAAAATACTGGTGACCGGGCTGCTGGTTTAAGGTTAATGATGCGATTTCATGAGGGCACAAGCGTTCTCACTTTAGCCTCTCACTACCAACTCCTACTCTCACCTCCACGTTGGCGACTGGTGGGTGCCTAGTACCTCGACTGGAGATTGGGTAACCAACTCCTTTGGAAAGTCGTTGGGGGCAGCGCACGAGAGAGGGGGGAGGAGTGGCCTCTCACTAGGGCACCTCCTCTTGTGGCGTCTACAGTTCCAGTCGGGCTGAACTATTAAGTGTAATCCCAATATGAGCTCCTTCGACGTATTCGGATACCAGGTCTGTAGGGATCTTCAATGCTGAGTCAGGGTGTTGGAAAAGAGCTGGTGGCGGATAAACCCTTAATGGGTCAACGGCAGCGCTCATATCCCGAAATGGATTACTGGCACCGGAATATCCGGGCTGCCGTCCTAAGGTCAAATCTAGGGCTTGGCCCTCCAAGTTGGGGGTTGTGCCGCCGGGGTAACTTCCCGACCATGGGAAAAAAGAATAGTTATGAGAGACACACAACTAGCCTCGGATAATGGAACTCCTCAAATGACAAATAGATCCGGAACGTCAATGATATGAGAGTATGTACGATATGTACCTGAAATGCGCGAACGCTGTAAACCCCAGGTGCTACTCAAAAACTTGAGTCTGTCCAGGAGCGGTATAAGGCAGATATTACCGCCATCCAGGAGATACGACCGATAGGATGAGGTATGATGAAAGAAAAAATTTATTACAGCTGCCATAAAAGATTGCACGTATTAGGGTGCGAATTCGTCGTGTCAAATCGGCTCAGGTCAAAAGTCATTGACTGCAAGCCGATAAGTGATCGCCTGTCTGTGATCCGCATCAAAGTTACCTTCCAAAACATAAGCCTAATATGTGCACACGCTCCTACCGACGGGGCTGAGGAACCCATCAAGGAGGAGTTCCATGAGCTCCTGGATAGAGCCTACGGAGCCTATCCGGAGTATGATGTCAAAGTTGTACTCGGGGACTGCAATGCTAAAGTCGGAAAGGAAAACATCTTTGGCGGGTTAGTTGGTAAGCACAGAATCCACGAAACGACAACAGACAGCGGCTACCGACTAATCGATTTTGCAGCAGCTCATAACACGGTGATAAGTAGCACTAGGTTTCCAAGGTTAAGGATCCACACAACAGCCTGGAGAGAGCCAGGCGGTCGAACCGCCAACCAAATCGACCATGTGCTAATTGATGCGAGGAATGCATCCAACATCCTCGACGTGCGCACATTCCGAGGGGCAAATGTTGAATTTGACCACTTTCTTGTTGCGGCTAAATTCAGAGCTCGACTGTCCAACGAGAAGAAACTGCAAACCGCCCAGAAAAAGAAATTCAACGTTGAACGCCTTAGCACACCTGGAGTAGCCAAAGACTACAGAGAGCACCTGAGTGAGAAACTCTCCACTGTGCACTCACGTACCACAGATGCCAACCATCAGTGGTGCCAGTATCGCGACATCATCAAGGAGGTAGCCGAAACCATCTTAGGGTACCAGCCACCCCAGAGAAAGAGCCCGTGGTATGATAATGAATGCGTTTACAGGAAAAAGGTGACAGAAGATGCACACAAGAAAATGCTGTAGCACAAAACAAGGGCAGCAAGGGAAGAGTATCGACCCAGGAGGAGAGAAGAGAAGAAGATCCTGCGGACCTACGCACCATCCCAGCTCAGGGAGATCAAAGAGTCTCGTGATCGAAACAACATCCGGAGGTTTTATAAAACAGCCAAGCAACTAGCTGCTGGCTTCAAAACCGAGACACAAGCCCTTCGAAACACCGAAGCAAACCTAGTCATCGAAGCACAGGGAATAGTTGATGTGTTTAAGCAGCATTTCCAGCAGCTGCTAAATAGGTATCATGAAGAGAGAATGATAGGGCAAGAAGAGAACCCACGTCCAATCAATGAAGAACCAGTTCCACCACCCAGTATAGAAGAAGTTGGCTTAGCTATATAAAAGCTTAAGAACAACAAGACTGCAGGCTCTGATAGTTTACCATCCGAGCTCTTCAAATACGGTGGCGATGTTTTGGTGGGACGCATACACCAAATCATCATCCAAGTATGGCTGGAAGAAAGCATGCCCGACGACTGGACTATCAGTTCCATATGCCCCATCTACAAAAAAGGCGATCCTATGTCTTGCAAGAACTATCGTCGCGTATAAGATCCTATCCAACGTACTGTGTGAACGTCTCAAACTGTTCTGCAACACACTAATCGGCACGTACCAGTGTGACTTCCGGCCCGGCAGATCGACTATAGACCAAATTTGCACACTGAGACAAAACCTGAAAAAGACCAACGAATTTCAAGTCGTGACTCACCACCTTTTCATCGACTTCAAGGCCGCATATGATAGCATTAATCGTCAGGAGCTTTATATGGCGATGGCCGAACTCGGGATCCCTGCACAACTGATCCAGTTGTGTCGCGTGACACTGGAAAACACGCACTTCAACGTGCAGTTTGGAAGTAGCTCCTCCGAACTATTTCAAACATACACTGGATTTCGGCAAGGTGATGTGCTATCATGTGATTTCTTCAATCTCGTCCTAGAACAGATAGTGCGCAGGGCAGGTGTCAACACAGAAGGCACTATCTTCAACAAGTCCGTCCAGCTCTTGGGATATGAGGACAATATTGATATCATCGGGCGCTCGCAACGTTCCGTGATAGAGGCTTTCACGGCGATTGAAGAACAGGCGAAATTCGTTGGCCTGGAAGTAAACGAGGACAAGACCAAGTACATGCTATCAACAAACAAAGAATCATCTGTCCACCTGTCTAGGACAAAACGTTACTATTGATAGCAACAATTTCGAGGTAGTTAAGGAGTTCATTTACTTCGGAGGAAACATGAACTCCACGAATGACTCCATCTCCCTAGTGGAGATCCGAGGAAGAATTACCATAGAAAACCGCTGCTACTTCGGTTTGGCAAAGCAATTGGGTTCCAAACTCTTTACTCGAAGGACGAAATGTACGCTTTACAAAACCCTTATCCTGCCAGTTCTACTGTATGGCGCCGAGTGCTCTACGATAAACAGGAACAGAGAACTAATTCTGGGCTCCTTCGAAAGAAAAATTCTTCGACGGATTTTTGGTCCTGTGTGCGAGGAGGGCGAATGGAGGAGAAGATACAACCGCGAGCTCTATGAGCTATACCAAGATGTGGATGTAGTCCAAAAAGCCAAAATACGTCGACTACATTGACTCGGCCACATCAAGCGAATGGACAACAATGCTCCAGCTAAGAGAATTTTCGAATTTCAGCCCTCAGGTTCGAGACGACAAGGAAGAACGAACTTACGTTTCAAAGACCAAGCTATCGCGGATGCCAGGACCCTTGGTCTGGATAACTGGAAGCAGCGTGCCCGGTATCGTAGGGCAATGGAAGGCTGAAGTGTCTCAGGCAAAGCCTCTCCACTGGTCGGGAGCCCGTTAAGTAAGAAAGTAAGGTGACCGGGCTACCTACTAATACAATTTCACAATTCGTTTTGATGTACATACTCGTACATATACTTTAATAGAAAAATATGATTTAGTAAAATTCTGTCATTTTTCATTGTTTTTTTTTAGAAGCGCGTTTCTATGGAACACACTGTATTTCATATTTTATGAACATGGTCACATTTATTATCATCCGAGGGTTTGCGTCGCATTTTCAATCATCTATTTGGTGTTTTCAGGGAAAATCAGTTTTATCATTGTCTTATTCCATTCAGTATGACCAGTACCCGCACGTTATCCTTAAGATGAAAATCCTGGCAAGTTCGGTGATGAGATAATTTTTGTTTTTGAATGATCACTTACCCCACTTGTGATTTCGTCTTAATGTGCTTCTTCCTCTTCCACATCTTCGTCGCTTTCTATCTATTTTTCATTAATCGCCTCAATAGTCCTCCATGTCCTGTATAAGCATCTACGAGTATCTGATTGCTGATGACATTGGAGGCAGAAGATGTTTAAAATCTAAGAAATTGAAAACATTGATAGAGAATCATATTCAGTTAACACATAACATATTGTCCGCTACTTTGCCAGAAACATGTTGCTCTCCACTGAACAACATCAACGCGACAACACCGAGCAATCAGGTAAGCTTTACGAAAATTCACGGAGTTGTTGCTGCTGTACCTAATGTTCATTTCAGTTTGGGGTTGAGTTGAAGTGAAGTCCGATAAGCTTCGATATAAGATAGCCAGTCTACACTCACTACTCCACTACCACTACTACTGACCACAGCTGGCGACAGAATCCTATACCAACTTACTACTACGGCCGCTACAATTCTCGAGTTGCCAGCAAATTACCTCTACAACAGTCAGAGCTCAGAAGGGACCTTCGCCAAGCACCAAATAGAATGGAGTACAAGTATCTGTATAGTACTCGTATATCATGCAATGCAATGAAGAGGAAGAAGAAAGTTCTTCTCCTCGGTAGCTGTGAGGGAATGTCGGCCAGTCAGCCCGTCGGTTGGTTAGTCGGTAGCTATGAGCAAAGCCGCCATAATACGGGTTTCTGCAAGAAATTGGATTCATTATTTACGGCTCGAATAGATATTATGTTCGAGATTATTTGCTGAATGGGTTTCGTGATAATTTTCCACAAAAGGAACAATTCTCGCCATCGTCGCTGAAGCCAACCGACTGACCAGACGACGCCGTGACGTCCATGTCGCAGTTGTCGATGTCGATGTTGTCGAGATGTAGTCATGGTGTCGTGTTCAGTTCATTGAGTGTAAGTAGTCGATTCATGCAAGTGCCTTAGTAATGGCAGTCACTGTACCTACTACCGACTGGTGGACACGGACACGGACATGGACACGGACACGGATACGCTTGATATCAAAAGCCCTCTTATTGTTGTTGGAGTTCACGTGTTTTTTTTTCTTTTTTTTTTTTTTCTTTGTATCTTTTAGATTTTTTCCTTCCATTCGAATTGCCAAGCGCTCAATGGTAGCTAAACTGCTAATCGCAGGAATAATGGCTTTCGGCTTCTACTAGTGCGATTGGCTGAGGCCACAGCTAAAGCACGTCTACATCTCAGAGTGAAGATGATTTTGATGGGCCAGGTGTTGATGCACTTTCAACTTTGGAAATCCGAGAAAAGAAAATCATCACGCGCACTCCAAGAGTGTTGCACAAGACCTGCAATTATGATGAATTACGAAAATATTGGATGCAGTTTGTTGATTCTCTTTGTTTCCGTTTGCTCTGGGTTAGACCAGTCGAAGTGGCTTCTTTAAAATTGCCAGAGACTTGGTAATCACCACAACTTTGACTTGACTTTGCCTCATGGATTTGGTGCAGCTGAGCTGATCTGATAGCCACTCACTGAATGGAATTTCTGCTGATGGGTGCTTTGACGTTTCACAAATTGATTAGTTTCGGACAAACTTGTACTCGTACATAAAGGTAAAAATAATTTGAACGTAATTAATCTACGAGCTACTGCAGTAAAGATGGCTCGATTCGCTTTAGTCCTCAAATTGAACTGAAACGATTTAATCATGCAAGTTTGTAGGCAAATTAGCTTTGTTCGGAGTCTTAGAGATGAAGTGAAATGCAGATTAGCTAATCTGGGGATATCTGTTAAGAGACTTCATGAGAACATATGGTATGCCTTGGGGAATAGGATTACACTCCATTAACTCGAGATATTGCCCATGCCAATGTCGGACGAATGAATTCCTCACAAGCTGATGAAAACATTCCGGATAGACTGGGAATAATTACTTCTTACTGGCTGCTGTTTAATAAAATATGTACTCGTATCTCCGGATAGAATGACTTAAGTAGACCTTTCGAAACGCCTTTTGGGCAAAGGTCTATAAAAATATATTTATCCGATTGCTTCTGTCTGTGGAAAACCATAAGCCGGGCCAATTCATTGATGGCGTCCAAACGAAACAAGATTCGGTCAACTGTATTTGGATCGCCTCATAGAATAATTGAGACAGAATGCACTAGAATAACCAGCAGACCCGTAGACTGATATAAGGCGTCGTCACCTCCATTCAGGAACTGGATGAAGAAACTGTTTCGTATGCGAACTAGAACAAGAAATTTTGAGCATTTATCGCAACGAATATTGTCCTTGAGGAGGATTTGATTTTAGCTCATCCATTTTTGCGGAATTCATAATCTCAGAAGAGATCTACGCCTCTTGTAAAGATGAAATGTCTGAAAATGTGTAAGAGTTTTTACCAGAAAAAGAATTTAGGAGGCAACCTCACCCGATCACGTTTTGTTTAAGAAGAAAAATTTATTAGGCAAAATCATTTGACATTTGTTAGAAAATGACTATGTGCTTGTATACTGACAGCACAGATGGAGTTGGTGTAAGATTGAAATAGTTCTACATAAAATGGTGAAATACAGACTTCAGTGAAACGATTATATGATGATTGAAAGATACTGTGTAATGATTTCTAAACATTCCGCCCGCTTGGACTTCGACTGTTGCTTAACTTGACGACTTTTTCTCAGTAGCATCATTGGAAACTGGTAACAAAAAAGGTTTTGATATGGGACGCTTAAAGTTGACTGCGTCTTTACAGTGACGACTCTTACAAGTCCGTCACCACCTGGATATGTTGAAATAACTCGCGCCAGTGGCCATTTGCTTGGAGGATATCGTTCGTCAACCATAAGTACTAAGACTCCTTTGATATTTTCTGATGATTTATGCCACTTACCAATATGGTCGTGAGACCATCTCTGCCAGAATCTTTCTAGCATTTGGCGAAGTTGCTGATAACGCGAAAGTCTTGATGTGGGTAACTGGATTAAAGATGGTTCAGGAACTGTTGTTAAAGCATCTCCAACAATGAAGTGGCCTGGAGTGAGAGCTTCCAGATCACTTGGGTCATCCGAAAGAGTGCAAATGGGACGAGAGTTCTGAACAGATTCCACTTGTATCAGGAACGTGGAAAATTCCTCGTATGTGAGATCAGCATCTCCTATCACTCTATTGATGTGGAACTTGGTTGACTTAACCGCTGCCTCATATTTACCTCCAAAGTGAGGAGCAGCGGGAGATCTATTAAAGATTTCATGTTATTAGAGGCAGAATTGAACAACTTACGCAGCTCTGCATCAGTGCCAACAAAATTGGTCCCACAATCACTTTTCAAAGTCGAACAAATTCCCCGTCGGCTAGTGAAGCGCTTGAAGGCCGCAAGAAATCCGTCTGTAGAGTAATCCGTGACAAGTTCGAGGTGAACTGCAGATGTAAAGAAGCATACAAACACCATTAGATATCCCTGATACCTTTTAGCTCCTCGCCCTTTCCAGGTTTTTAGTGTGGAGGGGCCTGCATAGTCCACACTTGAATGTAAAAATGGACGTGAAGGAATCGTTCGATTGATGGGAAGCTGGCCCATAAGTTGGCCCAGGTGTTGAAGCTCGATAGAGTGCACAAACAACACAGTGATTAATGAAACTACGAACTGTATTGCGACCTCCTATAATCCAGTAGCTCCGTCTAAGCGTGGCCAGCATTAATTGAACTCCACCATGAAGTGTAGACTTATGTGTATGGTCCAGAATCAGCTACGTTAAGTTTGACCCACGTGGAAGGATTATTGGATGCTTCGTGTCCTGATCGATTTGGGCGTTCCGAAGCTGTCCGCCAATTCGAGGAATTCCAAAACAGTTAATAAATGGGGTTAAGACGATCAATTGGGCTGCTGCGATGAATGAACTGTAAGCTAGACAAATTTCTAATTTCTGAAGAAAAACTCTCGATCTGTACTTATTTGATCCAAAACACCTTAGCTTCATCTAGTTCCTCGGGCTTCAACCATCGACTGAATTTTGTGATTTTTGGTGGGACATTTCCATCAGATTTCGCTTTTTGTTTGAGGATTTTCGAGAACGGTATTAGACGCCTACACCAGGCAGTTATGCGTAATAGTCGTATCAGCGATGAGTACTCGTTTATGAGATCCCACGAAGTATTGGATTTTTGCCTCGTAGTGGAAGCTACTATTGGCCGACGTTCCTCCAGATCAGTGCTTGTATCCAAGTTAAGACACAGAGATGGCTAAAGATTTGAGTTGAGTTGCAGCCAACTGGGCCCGAACCACCAAAGTGATTTCTCAGATAGCTGACGTGGTGACAAACCCCTCGACGCATGATCAGCTGGGTTGTTCTCTCCTGGTATATGATGCCAAAGCGCCTCAGGAAGAATTTCTTTCTGAAAATCTTTCCACCTAGTTGGTTGGCCTTGAATCCAAAACAAGGCGGTACTGGAATCAGTCCAGAGATGAATAGCTGATACCTCAAGATTCAAGACTTTTCGAATATAATTGACGTGGCGTGTAAGAAGCAAAGCTGCTGAAAGTTCCAAACGTGGCGTTGTAACACGAACGTTTCTAGGTGGATTACTTGATTTGTTGGTTTTTTGAATAGGAACCACTTTGGTCTTCGAGGCTAAAATAGTGATTTGAATATTGTCTATATCTCGGGCAACACGAAGATAGATGACTGCACCTAGAGCCGAATGAGAGGCGTCCGCAAAGCCATGAATCTCAGCAGATGAACATGATGAAGTTAATCCAAGCCATCTTGGTACGCTGATTAAATGAAGATCTTGAAGCTCATGAATGTAGGTTTTCCAGCGCAGTTCAAGGTCCCAGCTTAGATTAGCTTCCCAAAGCTCCTGCATGAATATTTTTCCTCGAACAACCACTGGCAATAGCCATCCCAACGGATCGAACAGCTTCGCAATACGAGACAAAACATTTCTCTTCGTGTAGACATCGGGTTCACTGAATTGTTCAGAAGTGAATATGAATCGATCTTCAGCAGGTTGCCAGTTGAGTCCCAAAGTACGATGTATGAGGCCACCTTTGATAGAATGCGTTTGGGATGATGTACAGGACACACGTTCTTGAATAGACACATCCTCTAAGAGACTTTCGTGGCTGGCTGCCCATTTTTGAAGAGGAAAACCACCCGCCCTGAAAAGATTTATTATTTGACTAATTTTGTGCTTACCCTTCAGGATGGATGAAGCTCCACTGTAGACATCATGGACGTAAGTGTTCTGCTCGATAACTTCTTTGGCCTCTGGATAAAGACGACCTTCGTCTGCTGCAAGTTGTCGAAGAACTCTGTTTGCGAGATACGGAGCTGGGCTGGTTCCACCAGATTTGAGTTTTCAAGCCACAAAATTCTCTGAAAGTCCCAATCATCGGAATGAACCAGGATTTGCGTAAACATTTTCGTGACGTCAGATGAGAAAGCAAATTGATTTATCCGCCATCGTGTTATAACGTCTGGAAGATCCACATGAAGCTTTGGGCCTTCGTGAAGGAGTTCGTTAAGTGACAACCCTTGCTGGGTCTTAAAGGATCCGTTAAAAAACAACTCGGAGTTTAGTTGTGGAGCTCATCTCACGCACAACTCCATGATGTGGTAAATAAAATACCTGATCAGCTACTTTAGGGGGTTCAGATGTTCGGCGCATGTGCCCTAAATCCTCGTACTCTCTGATGAACTTGGAGTAATCTTCATAAAACGTTGTGTTTAGCATGAAACGTTTTTGCATCCTATGAATCATGTTTACCGCTGCAGTGCGAGAGACTCCGAAACTTACTGGACGTGACTTAAAAGGAAGCCTCACGATATATCTTCCTTCCGATTTTCAAGAGTGAGTGCTGTTAAAAATCTCCTCGCATTGTTCCTCTTCTAAAGTTAGTTGATTACTAGGCGACCTGAAGACTTTTTCTTGAATCCAAAATCGTTTTATTAGGCTGTTGAGTTCGTGGTCAATATGGCAATGGAAAACCTCCGCTTCCATCGATGCTGTATGTGCTGCTAATTGTACTGAGCCAGAGAGTATCCAGCCGAAACTAGTTAGTTGAGCAATTGGCGCTTCCGATGGACCCTTCCGAAGCCCATTTTGTATGATTTGACCGGGCTGATGATATTCAGGATCCGCGAGTTGCAAATCCTTAAGATGAGGCCAGTTGTTGATGGCAACCATTGTTGAAGGAAGATAGCTAGTTAGTTTTGGCAAGATAAATGCGTCAAAAACAGTTTTGTATTCATTCTCACATGATTGAATATTCAGGGTAATTTTTCCATTTGCTCTGCGTGCAGATAATGTGTCTGCTCCTATACCAGCTATAGACAACGATGTGTGAACACGTCGCAATCGAAGAATTTGACTAAACTTTTCCGATATCAAATTTATTTCAGACCCTTGGTCAAGAAAAGCTCTAACCATGATGACGCTCTTCAAAACTTTTCGAGAAATAACTTGAGAACACGATTGGGAAGAGTTCCATACAGCAACATGATGAGATCTAGCTTTGGATAACTGATTCTTGACTATCGATGATGGTTTTCTGAAATCTTGCTGTTTCGGATTCACCCGTTCGAAGGCCTTAAGTGAACGAATGCGTGTTTGAAGGAATTCTTTAAATTCTTTCCAAGTAGAAGTTTCTGTTTTGGGACCTAGATGTTTTCCCATTCTTTTATAGACGCAGAATCCAATTTACGAGAAACTAAAAATACTAAAATCTCGTCCCACTGATAGACTTTGCTACCAAGGCCTTCTAAAGAACCTACTGCTTGATTAATTGTATTGAGCAAAGAATCAAGATGTTCCGCTGATTCTTGGGTGATGGATTTTACAGAAAAGAGCAAATCCAATGCTGAGTCAGTTAGAAGCCGCTTGTTGTCATAATGCTCCAGAAGATCATCCCATGCTACCTTAAAGTTAGCTGCTGTTAGAGGCATCGTGTGCAAACGAGAAGCTGCTTTGCCACCAGCAAGATATGATTTGCGATGTAAAAGCGTCTTTGAATGGAGCCCAATATGAAAACTCTCCACTAAAGATGGGAAGATCCATTACCGGCAAGCGAAAGTGTGTAGTTAACGAAGATGATTCGCGAACAATAGAGTAATCGGACAATGCTTTGCCATCCATGGAAGATTTTGATGTGATTTGTTCTAGCAAAATCGCCATCTGCTCCATAGGTTAGGTTAGGTTAGGTAAGAGTGGCTGTTGGAAATACCAACCCACTTAGGCCTATTGGCCCATTGTGATGCCACGTGGATCTATGATCTTCTTACTACTGGAACCAGTTTGAGCTTTTAATAAAGCGTAGGAGACTGTTAACGTCTATTTTTTCTAGATCGTTTAGGTCGTTGTAGAAGAAAGCTCCTAGGTGAAGCTTCCTTCTCTGAGAGAGAGCTGGGCATGTGCAGAGTAGGTGGGGGATTGTCTCCTCCTCTTCCTCGTCCATGCAGCTTCTACAAAAATCGTTAGTAAAAGCGCCAAGCCTTCTTGCGTGCTTGCCTATGAGGCAGTGTCCGGTAATGACACCTATTATGGCGCTGAGATGTTTCCTTTCTAAGAGGATCAGACACTTAGATCGACTCAGATCCAGCTTTGGCCAGATCTGTTTTGTCGCTAGACATGTTTGTCCAGCAGTCCACCTAAGGTCCGTTCTTTTATTGGCATCTAGCTTTAGTGTTAGTTTGCACGTAGCGATTGGTATACCTATACTACCTTTGTCTGGTAGGATAGGTAGAGTGGTTCCAATTTTGGCGAGTTCATCGGCTCTGCAGTTCCCTGGAATGTCTCTGTGGCCCGGCACCCAACAGAGGTGAATGTTGAACTGCTCTGCCATCTCCATGAGAGATGATCGGCATTCAAGGGCAGTTTTAGAACACAATGAGACTGAGTCCAGGGACTTGATGGCGGCCTGACTATCCGAAAATATGCGGATATCCTTTGCAGATATCACGTTTTTCTTCAGCCAGGACAGAGCTTCTTTAATCGTCAAAATTTCCGCCTGGAACACGCTACAGTGATTTGGAAGGCGGAAAGAGAGGCTTAGGTTAAGCTTATCTGAGAAAACACCGCCGCCAACTCCGCTGTCGGTTTTAGATCCATCTGTGTAGAGATGGATTGACTTGTCCTCCATGAAAGCATCCTCCTCCCAGAATGATCTAGAGGGGAAGCTTACATGGAAGTTTTTGTCAAACCAAAGTTCAGGTATGGTGTAATCGGTGTTCTCTGTGAGGATTCCTAATGTATTAAGAATGTTGGCGTGGCCAAATGAATTATTTGTCCACTGTTTAGTCGCTTTAAGGCGAATAGCTGCAGTCGCAGCTACTTGCTTGCTAAAAATGTCGAGGGGTGTCAAGTGAAGCAGAATATCTAATGCCGCAGAGGGGGTAGACCGCAAGGCTCCGCTTGTGCATAGACATGCTGTTCTTTGGACTCTGCTTAATTTAATGCAGTTGACTGCATTTTCCAAAGCCGTCCACCAGACAACCACCCCGTAAGTGAGTATCGGTCTTATGACCGAGATGTATAGCCAGTGGGTTATGCGAGGTTGAAGGCCCCATTTGTTCCCAATGGCTTTCTTGCAGGAGAATAAAGCTATTGTAGCTTTATTGACTCTTTCTTGAATGTTAGGTTTCCAGTTTAGTTTCCTGTCAAAAATGAGACCCAGATATTTTGCTGTATCGGAGAAAGCTAAACTGGTACCGTTTATTGAAGGAGGGTCTATGATTGGAATTTTATATTTCCTAGAAAAGAGGACAAGATCAGTTTTATGGGGGTTTATTCCCAATCCACAGCGATCTGCCCAGCAGGTTAATCTGTTAAGATTTACTTGGAGGAGTTCTTTAATGGTATTTAAATGTTTTCCTGAGACGGCTATGGCAACGTCATCCGCATAGGCAATCACTCTGCTACCACCCTCTTCCAGGTATATCAGTAGTTCGTTAACCACTAAGTTCCAAAGAAGGGGGGAGAGGACACCGCCTTGCGGCGTACCCCTGCTGACATATCTTTTAGCAGAAGTCTCACCCAGTTTGGAGTTGATTATCCTGCTTGTTAGCATTAGATTAATCAGCTCCCCAAGTGAGTCGTCTACCTGCAGAGTTGACAACGCAGTCGTGATTGCGGATGTGTTGACGTTGTTAAAGGCGCCCTCTATGTCCAGGAAAGCAACCATTGTGTACTCCTTATATTGTAGGGATCGTTCGATGTGGCTAGTCAGAGAGTGCAAAGCCGTTTCCACCGACTTTCCTTTACAGTAGGCATGTTGAGCCGTAGACAGAAGTCTTGGATCAACTTTAGCTCGAATATGGATATCAATCAGTCGTTCTAAGGTTTTCAGAAGGAATGACGATAGACTTATGGGTCTGAGGTCCTTTGGGACCACATGAGAACA
This sequence comes from Volucella zonaria, assembly GCA_963966105.1. Taxonomy (NCBI): domain Eukaryota; kingdom Metazoa; phylum Arthropoda; class Insecta; order Diptera; family Syrphidae; genus Volucella; species Volucella zonaria. The sequence goes on along the minus strand of OZ014532.1, from coordinate 110,676,282 downwards.
TTTTCCAGCTTTGGGAATGAATACTACATTGACTTCTCTCCATAACAGTGGAATGTGGATAAGTTCTACACAGCTCCTCATAATATTTTCCAACACTGGTAGAATAATATCTGAGGATCTCTGTAGCTCGGCAGGTATAATACCGTCCGGACCAGCAGACTTGTATGGTTTGAAGCTATGTAGCGCCCAGAGCAGTTTGTCTCTCGTAATCAGACTATGAATTTTGGTCACGGTTGCAGTAGGCTTGTTTGGGCTGCTACTGGCCGCGAGTTGGGAGCTACCTGGAAAGTGGGTGTCCAGAAGCAGGTTGAGTGATTCATCACTTGAGGTTGTCCAAGAGCCATCGGTTTTTTTCAAACAGCTGGGCATCATAGGATTTGTGGAGAGGATTTTTCTTAGCCGCGAAGCCTCAGAGGTTTCTGTAATTTTGTCACAGAATGACCTCCAGGATTGTCGCTTTGCCTTCCTCAGTTCTTTTTTGTATAATTTGAGGGATTCTTTATATGAGTCCCAGTCGGTCACTTTTCTTGTGCTTTTTGCTGCGTTGAAAAGTTTTCTGCATGTGTTTCTGAGCAGTCCTAGTGCCGATGTCCACCAGTGTGGCTTTTTCTTGCCTCTTGGTTGAATAAGAGGGCAGGAAGCGGCCATAGCCTTATTGAGAGTCAGAGTAAATTCCCTGACTTTCATGTCGAGCTCATTGGTGTCACGCGGGGGACTTGATAGTTTGGAGGATATCGTTTCCGATAGGATTCCTCTATATTTTGTCCAATCAGTTTTCCGGTAGTTCCGGAAAGTTGGTTGGCGAGGGGGAGCATCACTCAGACTGAATTGGATGTACCTATGGTCCGAAAAGGAGTGTTCAGACGATACCATCCAGTTTGTTAGCCTTTGGGTGATGCTGTCGGAGACAAGAGTAATATCTAAAACTTCTTGTCGGTTTTTTGTTATGAAAGTGGGCTCATTGCCAATATTGCAAATTAAGAGGTTAGTACTTAAAATATAGTCTAAAAGTGACTCACCTCTATCATTGATGTCGGTACTGCCCCATACCGTATGATGTGCGTTGGCGTCGCATCCGATTATGAGGCCAGTTTTTTGCCTTCCCGCTTCCAGTGCCACCCTTTCTAGGTTATCACCAGGGAGAGGGCCCACTTGGTCGTGGCCAAGGTAAGCCGATGCCAGCCAGTATGAGCCTTTGGCAGTTTCTAATCTGGCAACGGTTAGGTCGGGGTCACTGAGGTTGGGAAGTAGAAACACATTAAGGCTACGTTTCACTAATATACAAGTTCTAATCTTACCTTTGTCTCTTGTATAGAGCGGAACGTATGAGGGTGTCCTAAGTCCACGAACCACGCCTTCTGCAATCCATGGTTCCTGGATTAGAATAATGTCTTCTGCGCTTTTGGAAAGACGCAGAATGAGTGTGGCCGAAGCCTTTTTTGAGTGGTGGAGATTAATCTGGAGAAACCGTATCATTGCTACAGTCTTCCAGAGTCGCCTCCACCACGGTGTTGTTGAGGTCCTCCGATTCTGAAGATGTGCCCAAGAGCTCATCTTCAATCTCTGATCGTGTAGAACCTCTATTTGCTTCGCCATCGGTTTCCATTTCCGACAATGTGTCAGAATCGGAGACCGACGGCTTTGTAGTCACCTCGGACAGATTGGAGTCATCGCTATCCAATTCTGGAAAGGATATCGATGCTCCAAGATCCACGGTTGTGATGTCAGGTGTTAAAGGAGGAGGAGGTTGCTTATCAGCATCCAACTCATCCTTTTTGTACACCCTTAAATGAATGGACTCGAATCCAAACCGAATCATGCCTTTCGTCTGCGCCAGAGGATTAAGGGATTCCTTATTGATCACAATTAACGCGCATCTATAAGAACCCCTTAGTTCCTCCAGTTTCGCGACTTTCCAGTCATGAGTCGGAAGAGTCGGGTTGCTGAGCCGGATGATTTCCAGGATATTTTCTGGAGAGGAGGGTTCGGCTGGAATCCAGGTACGAGTTCGAGGTCTACTAGGAATGTCTTCCTTAGATACGACCTCGAGTTTTGCACCTGGCCAAACCTCTCCTAAACCATCGATGGCCTTGGTGAAGAGATCGAGAGATCTCTGGTCGGAGCAAGCGATGAGCTTGACATGGCCTTGGTGCCAGCCAGCGTCGCTTGTGATAGGAGGTGGTCCTGGGTTCTCCCGCATGATGGCCAAGAAGTTGCTGGAGAGCTTCAACTTGACCAATTGCCACCGTTCCGGTGTAATGGAACCGTCGGTATCGCTTCTATCGATCACCGCGATCACCAATGCGTCCTTTAGGACTTCGTTATAGGACTTCAGAGATCTGCTGTTGGATGTGGAACTGAACTGAATTCTGGGCCTCTTGGAAACCGATACGGTTTCCTCCAACGATCTCTGACGCTTAGAGGAGTCTTTTGACATTTTGTGAGCAATGGAAGCAGTGGGAAATCCATCTTTTAGGATGTTTTTAGCCCACTCAACCTTGCTCTTTATTTCCGCACTTCTCTCCACCTCCGGAATGGATCCGAAGGTTTTGATAATGCGTGAAGCATTTCGGCGTCTTATGTATAGCGCCTTAGATGGAGCTTGCCGATGCGGCTGAGCTCCAGATTCCTCTTTGGAGGGAGGAGTTTTGGTAGCAGCAACAAGTCCGTGGCCTGCCACAAACTTGCTGTTGCTGGGGGCGGGGGAAGTGATAGGACCATGGCTTGCCACAGTCTTAACACTCCCCAAAGGAGTTTTGGTAGCAGCGACAAGTCCGTGGCCTGCCACAAACTTGCTGCTGCTAGGGGCGGATGAAGTGATAGGACCGTGGCTTGCCACAGTCCTAACACTCCCTGAAGGAGTTTTGGTAGCCGCGACAAGTCCGTGGCCTGCCACAAACTTGCTGCTGCTAGGGGTGGAGGAGGTGATAGGACCATGGCCTGCCACAGTCTTAACACTTCCTGAATTCTTTTTATTTGGCTTGTTCCTTTTGCCTTTAGAGGATGGCGCACCATGGCCTGCCACAGTTTTGCCTCCTCTCGGCAATGCAGGAGCCTTGCCGGTAGTCGGTGTAGTCACCGTTCCACCGCCCGGTAATTGAGGAGTACCGGCCTCGGTTTTTGTTTTCAGGTTATTGTCCATAATAGTCCCACGAGTAGCGGAGAAAGGGATGTCCATCTGTACAGAGATCCGCCATATACAGATAAGGCTAGCTAATCCGGAGGTCGCCAGGTATCCGGATACTCCGTTTGCGACTGAGCTATTTTTGGAGATACTGGGCCCTCAGCCAGGTTGATCTTCGGCACGGGTCGTATAACACCTTGATCCAGCCCAGGGGAATGATGGAGTGCTTTGGGAGTTGGGGAGGGGGGGGGGGAGCATCCTTTGGTTTCAGGACTCGTCTGGAGAATTTCTTCTCGAGAGTCATTGACCCTACTCAGCCTCTACAACTCGACAAGTTCGATGCTCACGGTAGAAGATCTGCTCCATAGCATCGAGATAATTTTCTTCACATTCCATGAAGGCTTTTCCCTTGAAATATGGATCCTCGTCGTACTCTGCTTTCTGTTCACTCTTGACTGATGATCGTAGTATTCCCAATGAATTATGGTTATTCTTGTAGTCATTCCAATTATTAGAAAGAGTTCGAGATTAACTCAGGAAGCTTGCCTTGCTGCTCTAGCAAATGTTGAATTTGATTAGCCTTAGACATGATAAGTTATATTCCAATATATCCGGCTCGAAGGACCAGAAATGTAAAGATGAAATGTCTGAAAATGTGTAAGAGTTTTTACCAGAAAAAGAATTTAGGAGGCAACCTCACCCGATCACGTTTTGTTTAAGAAGAAAAATTTATTAGGCAAAATCATTTGACATTTGTTAGAAAATGACTATGTGCTTGTATACTGACAGCACAGATGGAGTTGGTGTAAGATTGAAATAGTTCTACATAAAATGGTGAAATACAGACTTCAGTGAAACGATTATATAATGATTGAAAGATACTGTGTAATGATTTCTAAACACCTCTGCTTCTGAGAATAGTCAACCCACGTTCGGGCTTCTGAATACAAGGACCTATGAGACGTAACATTATAGGTTTGGTGACAATCTCCAAAATATGCTACAATACGTGATGATTTTTTTTAAAAAATTCGAAAGGAGAGCGGTGTGACGGTAGAGAAGTGTGATGTTCTTCAACTTGAATGAAGACGGAATTGTAGGCAGTTTATATGGTAAGCTCAGCAGTGACAGCGGACAGCGTTTCGAATCTAGATTGGTAGAGCTGACAACGTAGTGCTTTTATAAAATAGATTCTTCGCTCGTCCATTACAATTGGGAGTTCCCTCTTCTTCATTCTCCAAATGCTCACTCACGATGTGCTGCATTCTTCGGTGTTAAATATTGTGCTTCACTTGGAAATTACGTACTCGTATCAATGGATTCAGTCCAATGCTTCGAGTCACTAGTTCAAGAAAGATGCCGGATATAAGTGAATCTTGTGAGAACACTCAAGAGATCTTTGTTAGTTTTAGACATTTACTGAATTTTGAACGCAGAAGAGGAGACGCCATCAGTATTGAGATATTCGCTGGTTTCGGTTGGAGTAATCCACAATAGTCCTTCTTCTGAGGCCAACGAGCGATTGGAGTCGGCCCTTACACTTTCGATTATTTTCTTATTGCACGTACCATCACTCCTATCATAACTGGCGTGCGCACACGGGATTTTGTGTACCTTTAACACGTTTGCACATAGCTCTGACAAGGGGAGGTTAGGAAGGGAAAAAAGAGAGATACCGATGTGCGTTGGTTTTAAATGTTTGCAAGTTATAGTGACTAGGGAATAAAGAGCTCGACAGGGCATTCCATAAGCGAGTTGTATGGCTTAGGAACGAATCACGATATTTCAGAGTAGGTCCGAAAGTGGGATTGAGGGTATACTGATGAGCATTCATAGCGAGACGGGTGTTACGTTAAAAGTTAGAAGGGGTGCAATGCTACTGGAAATTTTGGAGAAGCCCTGCTGGTGAAAATAGAGATACAACAAGGTGAGACACGAGACGTTACGTCTATGTTCGAGGGTGTTGCATGATTGTGTGATATTGCCATCACCACCGTGCGATAAGGTTTTGGATCCTATCTAGCAAGTGCAAAGAGGTTTTAGGAGCACCTGACCAGATGTGAGCATTGTACTCCAATTTCGGGCGTATAAACGCCTTATGTCGCCCATTTTTGGCGACATCGAACATGTGGCCATTCCAACGTAAGTTGTTATTGACACAAGGCCCATTCGTGGATGATGGCTGGGTGTTTAAATTTCGCTTTAACGACAGCTGATAGCATTGTGTTTTGCAAGCATTAAATTCCACTCTGTTGATAGCTCCCCAATTGGTTATGCTGTTGATATCGGCATTTAATGAACTTAACATACGCTGCTGTTTCCGTTCTGTAGCCGAAAAGCAAGGACGTGAGTCCGGGAGCGAATATGAAAAGCAGAGAGTACTGCCATTAGCAAAGGAATATATTGGATTAGAAGTAGCAGACAAGAGATCGTTGATGAAAATTAAAAAAAAAGTGTCGGAGAGAGAACGGAGCCCTGGGGCACTCCATCATTTATTTTGTGAATATCAGACTTCAAACCATCCAAGACAACTTGAATAGAACGTTGCGAAAGGTGATTTCTAATCCAATGAAGGAGAGGGTCATTGATCCCAAAAGCACGCATTTTGGACAAAAGAGCCTGAAGCTAAACTCTGTCAAATGCCTTAGAAATATCAAGTGCAACTATCGTGTTTTCGCCAGATTGATGTACGCTTTGGTTCCACTTTTCGGTGAGATATGCCATCAAATCACCAGCGGACCTGCTGCAACGAAAACCATACTGCCGACCATTAAGAAGTTTTCGTGTTTCGAGATATTTCGTGAGCTGATGGTTTATCAGCGTTTCCATGACCTTGGAAGGAAGGGACGTAAGTGCAATGGATCTGTACAGCACACCCATCTGATCCCACCAAATACAGAGCATTACCTTGGCGCCATGGATATTCGGCTTTGCCGTTGATTTGGCTGGTAGAACGGGTTTCACATATGATTTTTGCGCTTGAGGTTGTCGTAATGGATCCATTTTTCGTCACCAGTAACAATCCGATGCAAAAATGACTTCGTTTTGTGGCGTTCCAGCAGCATTTCGGGCATGCAAAACCGCATTTCGACGTCTCTCGGCTTGAGTTCATGTGGAAACAAATTTCCTTGCTTTTGAATATATCCAGCTGCTTTTAGACGTTTTGAAATGGCTGCTTGAGTGACACCCAATGATTCTGCGAGCTCTTCTTGTGTTTGGCAACACAATCTTCATAGAGTAATGCTTCCAGTTCTTAATCTTCAAACTTTTTTGGCTGCCCAGGACGTTTATCGTCTTCGCCAAAATCACCACTTTTAAATCGTGCAAACCACTTCTGGCACGTTCGCTCAGCTAGCGCATGTTCACCATAAACTTCCACCAAAATACGAAGACTCTCGGCAGCAGTTTTCTTCACATTAAAGTAATGAAGAAGAACTAACCGCAAAAACACTTTTTCGGGCACAAAGTTCAACATATTTGAGTGAAGAAAAATTATTGTTGTTTACGCTTCAAATGAATGACATATACTGAAATGACGTACAATGACAGTAGCTTTCCAACGCATGCTCCAATGAAATAATACAAGTTACGCCATCTCTTAGCAAACCGCACGAATTAAGTTATAGTTAGAAGAGCAGTGCTGAAGTGCTTTTTAAGAACTTCTCATCGGAAAAAACTATAATCACCCTTTCTAAATGAATGTGCTAAACTTTTCTCTGAACAGACTCTCCAAATAATGCATCAGTGTAACGCAATCACATCGTATCATGCGAATACCTTCGTAGCCAACTCAATTTTTGCTAGGGAAACCAACATCGCAGAGGTGCGCAGCATAATCAATTTCATTGGCGAAAATAAATCCCCCGGAATCGATGGAATACGGCCGGTAGATATTAAAAAAAACATGCAGATATTTTTGCTCCCCTCTTGTGTAAATTTATTAACCTCAGTCTGATGCAGGGCAAAATTCCGAAAAAACTGAAAACTGCTGTGGTTAGACCTATTTAGAGAGGAGGTGTTAAAAGTCAAATCGGCAATTATAGACCGATATCCATACTGCCAGTCATGGAAAAGTGTCTAGAAGATGTAATTAGAAGTAGACTAATTAGCTTTATTGTGAACCACTTCCTTATCCACCAAAGTCAGTACGGTTTCCAGAAGCAAAAAAGTACTGGACAATTGCTTGGAGAGTTTGCGAATTGCGTCAATGAATCCTTAAATAAAAGTCATCATATTTTGGTCATGTTTATGGATTTTAGTAAAGCATTTGATACACTAAACCATGCAAAGTTAGTGGAAGCGCTTGAACGGATAGGTATACGAGGAGTGATGGCGGACTGCCTAAGGGATTACCTACTCAACAGGGCCTTTTGTGTAAAAATAGAAGGACGTTTACAGTGAAAAGAAGCATGTACAGTATGGAGTTCCTCAAGGGTCGAAACTAGGTCCAATTCTTTTCATTTTGTACACAAATGAACTTCTTCGCACTTTTAAAAATAGCACTCCATTTGCTTACGCAGATGACACCGCTATAGTTGTGCGCCACAGGTCTCTGGAGTAATCAACGCGGCGAAAACAAAGATGATGCACATACGAAGTCTACATCATAAAGGTACGCAGGAGCGAATTTTTTTTTCAAAATTACACCTGCGCTAAATCAAGCAAACACTTAATTGACGTCGTAGAAAGCTATCAATACCTAGGAGTCATCATTGATAGCCATTTCATTTTTTTTTTTTTTTTTTTGTTTAATGCATTTTATTTTATTCTTCTTACATTTACTATACTTACATGCTAACAGAAAAAATGCTTAAATATTAGCTTAGAATAACTTAACGAACTTATACTAACTTAATGGCCCTCCAAACGGGCACTCTAAGCTAAACTATATTATTGTTTTATGTCTTTCGACGTCATTACACATAATAATTATTATTCTTATATATCTATTTAAACTAAGAAAATAAGTATTTAGAAAAAACTTAGTGAACGAACAATTTTTTTTGTATTTATATAAAACTTATATTTTAACCTTAAACTACTTAGCCTAACTATACAATCTAACCTAGCCTAATTGTTAGCAAACTTAAAGTTGCTAATCTGATCATTAGCTAACCCAAGGTTGCTAACTTTAAACACTTAAAACTACCCTAACCTAACCTATGTAAGTCGGCCATTCCAAAAGAAAAAATAAATAAAAATAAAAACAAAATGGCCTACTTTGCCTTTTGACTAGGCTAACTCGGACTTGAAGGAAACGACGAAGGAATCAGATCTTCTTCACTCAACCACCAAATATTTTGGTGCTGCAAAAAAACATCTTTTTTGTCGCGGCTTGAAACCGCCCTACTAAACCTGAGACGTTCGATACTGCCGTGTGCGACGTCTTTGTTGTAGTTGAGTCGCCCCTCACCCACTGCACGAGCTACATGGAAGATTAGCGGCACCGCAAAGTTATCCTGTATAAGCCCTTTCATGTCAAGATAGAGGAACGCTTCAGGGGGGACGAAGCCCTTCAAGCGCACACTCTCATGATATAAGTAGTTGGGGTAGTAGGCCCCAGATATCAGGTTATTGGACGAGGTCATTGCTCTTGCAATATGCCTTCGAGTCAACTTAATAGCGAAGTTATCCACTCTATTCAGATTCGCCCTGTTGTAAAGGACCTCATTGGGAAAGAATTTTATGTACTCCGATTCTGGCGTTCTGTAAAGGCGAAGGCAGACCCTAAGGCAAGCCCTCTCAAACACCCTAATCTTTTCCATTAAGCTTGCTCTCACATTAAACCACACAGGACACCCATATACCAGCATGGGCCGGATGAGGGCCATGTAGCAGATAACTTTCACCCTCGTATCGAGTTGGCTGCTATAAAACAGTCTCTTTGTAAGGGCAAAAGCACCTTTGGCTCTGGCCAGAGCAGCATCTACATTCTTGTTAAAATATAGATATTGGTCTAGCCAGATCCCAAGGTATCTAACTACATTTCGACAAGCAAGTGGCTGGCCGTGTTGTCCAATGATCGAGAATTTTCGCCAATTTTTTCTGGTGTCCCTAGAGGCACCAGACAACGGCGTCCTAAACAGAATGGTTTCCGACTTCTGAAAGTTGATTTTCAACTTCCAGTCATCGCAAAACCGCCTTATTTGTTCGAAGTCACGTTGCAAAAGCATATTAATGACTTCGACTTTTGGACCTGATCTGTACGCTATCAGATCGTCTGCGTACGCTATGCTATGGGGAAGTGAACCTATCAGATCACTTGTGTAAATGTTGAATAAGATCGGCGAGTTAACCGCACCTTGTTGCAGACCGTTTTTAATTTGAAATGTTCCAGCAGAAGTTGCATCACCATTTTTCACGATGAACTGTCTGTGGTTAAGCATATTATGAAGAATATACAAAAGTGGCTTACTGATGCCCAGTCTGGTCAGCTTATAGAAAAGTCCCTCTAACCATACGGTGTCGAAGGCCTTTTCCAGGTCAACCAGACAGGCTCCAGTGCACTGGTTCTTGCTTTTATTCCATTGGATATCTGACACCAGTTTAGACGCGGCATGTATGACATCATGCCCCGACTTAAAACCGAATTGATTATCCGGAACTATATTTTTGTCCTCAACCCACTTAGTCAGGACTCTATTGATTACCTTTTCGAACACCTTACTGATATTCGGAAGGAGACTTATCGATCGGAGATTCGCCGGATTGGATGTATCTTTTCCCCTTTTAGGGATGGGATAAATCACCGCTGTTTTCCAATGCGCTGGATAATACGCATTATTCATTACATTGTTAAACAAGGTGGTGCAAATGTCTACCGCTTCTAGAGGGAGATGTCGAAGCACAATGTTCGGTATTCCATCAATTCCCGCTGATTTTTTACTTCTTATTGTGTCGAAGATCTCATGGAGTTCCTCCTTTGAAATGAACGGGGGTAGGTCCCCTTCATTGGCGATGACATTATTTGCCATATTCTCGTCACTGAACTGGGTGAAACCCGAGCTCTCGAATCGCCAGTTCTGTATGTCATTTCGCAGGTAAAAATTTTGCAGAAGGACTCGATTCTCCAGGTCGTGATTTGAACCAATGACGTCATTGGACTTAAACACTTCCTGAAAAGTCGCTCCTATGGCCTCAACCTTCTCCTGAGGATCCTCGATCACAAAGAAATTATCATCATTTGCAGCTTCACTTGGATCTATGCCTGCCGTAGTCAGTATTCGTTCGTTGTCCATCGTTCGAGGGATTTTAAGACACTGATGGTCGTATTGATTTTTTCTCCGAAATATTTTGTTTATTTGGGGGAACATACTCGGGCTGCGAAAATTTACAGCCCGAATTCTGTTGTTCCAGTACAAGCTTACAGCTGCTCTGTAATTCTCTCTTATCAATATTTGGAGGTTTTTAATTGATGACTTCAGTGTCCTAATCTCTACGTTTTGTCTGTCAGTAAACTGCCTGTACAAGGTTTTTAGTCTTGACAGCAGTCTACTTTTGTGTCGGTGTAGTGCGTCAATGGTAGCATTGCGGAATAGGTCTTCGTTGGGCGTGTGTTCATACCGAGGTATTGTAATGTCCATCGTTTGTTTAATTGTTTGGTCCATTTGTTTCAGGTATCTGTCCAGTTCCTCGTCAGACAGATTCCTATTAGACGGTGGGTAGAGCAAATTCGAGGAAAGTGCTCTAGTCAGCGTTCTAGAAAAGTGCGTCCAGCGAGTCTTACTATAATTATACGAATGCCTAGGAACAAACTCCTCCAGTTCCGCAGTTTCGTTATTTCGGTACTAAAACCGCAATGGTCACTATCGTACACGAAAGTATGCAGACAGTTTAGCGTTTGTAAATTACTCCCAGTCAGTTTTACCCGTACGTCGTACAGTAATAGGTCCAAATAGAAGCCGGATCTAGGAAACGACGGATTGTCCGTCGCAAAACACCCTTGTATTTTCTTCTAAATTTAAATTGATCTCTAATAAAGGTCGCGACGCCACCTCCTTGTGTGGAGTTGGGTCGGTTTCTTCTTCTAATATTATATTTACTGTGTTCCAGATTGTGCTTATCGGTTAGCTTAGTTTCGCTAGCGAAAAGCACATCAGGAACTTGGTCTTCCAGCAACTTAAACAGCGCGGCCCTTCGCTCGATCCTAATCAGTGAATTGACATTCACTGCAAGGACCTTTAGGGTTTGCTCCACCATATGCGTACCCATTACGATATGAGGTGCGTTAGACTCGGCAGCAGCGCACAGATTTGATCCACCCGCTTAGCTTGTTCCTGTACTTGACGCTGAAGCTGAGCCATCTGCCCTTGAATAGAGAGCAAGATAGCTAGCATGTCAGGTGCAGCTTCCGGTGCTCTTGGCGCTGGGGCCAAGGAAGCAACCACGGATTTTTGTACCATTCTACCCCCACCTGCCGCCATTTGGGCGAAGGTAATTCGGGGAGTGACGGCTGGAGTTTGAAACTGAGCAGATGGACGCTTTACCTCCGCTTTCTGTTGACGGGCCATATTTACTTTCTTAATATCTTGGAACTTGGGACAACCCCGATAGTTAGCGGTGTGTCCCGAATTCTTGCATAAAGCACATAAGAGTTGGCTTTTGTCTGACTCTTTGTCCTGACCCAAAGCACATTCCTGTGAATTGTGATTCTTTCCACACTTAACGCATCGAGGCTGCATTTGGCAGTTCGCTGCGGCGTGGCCGAACCTTTGGCAGCGAACACATTGTATAATGTTATCGCTCCTTTTTAATTTCTCCCAGTGAACAACCTGGTAGTCTAGGACCTTGATACTCCTTAGACTATCCAGTTTGCTAGTGGGAGTAAGCTGTACTAGGAAGAACGGTAGTTTCCGCTTCTCCCTTTTTGCTCTTGGAGTGGTAAAAGGCTTAACCGCCACAAACTTGAGACCTTCACACTCTTTCTCTTGGAGCAGTTTTAAGAGCTCCTCGGGGTCAGTGGACGGTTCCAGTCCTTTCAATAGAACTGTTTTAAATTTATCACCTTTCGGTGTGTACGTGAAGTACTCCGTCGTCGTTTCCTTCAACAGATTTTGAATTCTTTTGTAGCCCTCCACTGAATTACAGTGGATGACATGCCTGTCTAACCCTAATCTTTTAATGCTAAAGTTCTTACCAATGGCCGACTTACACAAGTCCTTGGTGTCCTGGACTTCCATGTTGTAGGTGTTGATTGGAGGCACCTTCTCTTTTTTTGTTTTCCGCTGCTGTTGTTGTTGTTGGTTTTGTTGTTGGTTTGTGCACAGAGAGGGGCGTTTTGCTAAGTTTGCTGACAGACTTAGTTTCTTTCTTTTAACTGTTCCTTCACTGGTCACTGCTTTTGGGTGGTCAGATATAGAAGCACTTGTTGTGCCGTCCACTAATCCCACAATGGGGATAACGGGACGGTCTTTGCCACTCATCACGTGTTTAATTTGTTTCGTGTCACTATCACCAATTTTATTTTTAACTTTCAATTAATGAAAAAAAAAAAAAAAGAAAAAAAGGAAAATGTTCTTCCACAACGGGCAGGGATCGAGAACCCGCACTACCCGAAACAGCACAATTTTCTTTCGCGCACTGTCGCACAACGCCACTCCAACTATCGAAATTTATTTGTTGTTTTGTAATTATAATTTATTTACTAATAATTCACCAAGGAAAACCGAGACAGATCTATACACTACCGTGGTCAGTGGACGACTCCGGACAGACTACTTTCTGACTTGGCGCGTGACCAGACTGGACCGATGATAGCCATTTCATCTGGGACAAGCAAATTAACACGATACGCTCTAATTTAAGGAAGGCTTCATTTGCATTGGCGCATCTAAGAAATCATGCAACACCACACATTTTGGAGCTGGTAACGCCTCCAAAACACATATCGAGAAACTGCAAAAGCTCCAAAATTCTGCGTTCAGACTAATAAACTGCGGAAATGTTCCTGACGAAAGAAGATTTAAGGTACTTGAGATGCAAAATATCTTCAAGATGACTTTGGTACTGGAATACTATAGTGACATCCGCTTTCAAAGACCAATCGAACATGAAATCAACACCAGAACACGTGCTACGGGTATGTTACAAGTGCCCTGTAACTACAATAACTATGGTAAAAGGCAGCTCAAATATAACGTTCCCACAGTATTAAATGAATTACCTGCTGATCATAAAAATATTGTAAATTTTAAAAACAGAAAAGAAATTATTAAGCATATTCTTTTAAATTCGCAAAATTAAATTTAAAATAAATGAATCATTTTAGTTTAAACTTTTGAAGAGCAACCTTCTGCAGAAAAGCCATTAAGGCTTGAAAAATTATGCTGGTGCGACCGTTTCAATGAATGGATTGCGTTGCCAAACGAGGTTGACTGAATTTTTTTTTTGCCTGAAATCGATCGGCGTTTATTTTCAGCAGGACGACGGCGACACATGCCACTCAGCTGGTGAATGCCTATATAGAGTGACAGATTTAACACTATTAGACTTTTTCCTTTGGGGCTATGCTAAAGCTAAAGTCTACGCCAATGCTCCTTTATTATACAGTGGCAGTAAACAGAGCCGAGCGGATATTTGACAAACGTTGTATTCTATTACTAGCCGCAAAGCTTTTTCTTTAGACCACAATTAAAATAACATCAGTTTTCGTAAAAATGTTGCATTCTTCTATGGACTTAAAATGACAGCTCTTCTTGGATGACCCTACCACCTTGATCAAAAATTTTCCGGAATTTATTCGGAAAATTTAAAGTACAAGTTTATTCACCTAACTTACTTACACACTTATGCCAGCGCTTGATCCAATTCTCGAAACATTTTTTATATTTAGTTTTCGATATGTCCATCAGTGCTTCCTGCAATTTTTCCATTATTTCCTCTCGGCTGCTGGAACGCGTTCCCCGTAGTGGTTTTTTACGAGTAACTCGATTGAACAGAAAAAAGTCACAGGGAGTTAAATCAGGTAAATTCGGTGGCTGTTGGAGGGTATTTGTTGCATTTTTCGTCAAAAAATTACGAATAATGATGGCCCTGTGCGACGGTGCATTATCATGGTGCAAAATCCACTAGTTTTCTGCCCACAATTCTGGTCTCTTTCGGCGAATTGCTTCACGCAAACGTCTCATAACGCCCTTTGTTTACTGTCTGGCCTTCTGGCGAAAATTCATGATGCACTACACCGTTGTAGTCCATGAAAACCGTGAGCTTTGCCTTCCTTCTGACTGAAAACGACGTGATTTTTTTGGTCTCTGCTCATTTGGTGAACGACATTCACTTGCCTGATGTCTGGATTGCGTGTCGTACTCATAAACCCACGGCCACGTCTCGTCTCCAGTATTGATCCTTTTGATGAATATGGGATCGGATTCAGCCTCGCAACTCATCTCTTTTGCGACGTCAACACGGTCTCTCTTCTGCATGAAATTGAGGTCTTTTGGCACCAACTTTGCTGCTACACGACGGAAACCCAAATCATTAACCAAAATGTGTTGGACGGATCCATAGGCAATGTTCAAATCCTCCGCTATCTCCCTGATGGTTAATTTGCGGTTATTGATCAACATTTCTTTTACTCGTACTTCATCAATGTTTTCGTCGGTTTTCGATGCTGCGTTCATCAACTTCGATTGACTCACGACCACTTTTGAACCGCTCGTGCCACTGGTAAACGACCGTTTTCTTTAGAGAATCGTTGCCGAAACTGCAGTGTCAACAACATTGTCATAATAGGCGATATAAATTGTAACCTGCTGAACATTCCCCGTTCAATAGACTTCTTGGAGCACATGAAATCGTATGATCTATGCCCTGTCAACATGACCACTCCTACTCATTTCACGTCCGCATCACAAACCCTTATCGATTCAGTCTTTGTTTCCAATAAGGATAAAGTTTTATTGTACAATCAACTCTGTGCACCAGGCTTCTCGAATCATGACCTGTTGTTTCTAACATACTATGTTGAAAATAAATATACAGAGTCCAAGGTAATTTTTAGATATTTCCGGAACATAAACTACGAAGCATTGCGCTATGACATTTCTAGTAAAAATTGGGATAGTATATATCGGATGCCCTCCAACATCAAATCGTCTCACTGTTTAACAAGCAAAAACTGTCAAATCAGCTTCAATCCAGTGGCTAACTCCAAATATTCTTCAACTCATGAATCAACGAGACAATGCTTTTCAAAGTTGGAAGAAGTACAAAATTGAAGAGTTCTTCAATCGATATCGATCACTCTGTAATAAAACTACCCAAAAAATTAGAAATGCTAAGCGTGCTTTCTACAGCAGAAAATTTGGTGCTTGTTTGTCCGGAAAAGAAGTCTGGAAACAAATCCGTGAAATTGGTATAGGTAAAGAAAAGCCAAAAACTCCTGAAAATGTCGATTGTGACAAACTTAACTCGGTATTCTCAACATCAGCAAATCCAAACCCTATTAACCCACGTCCACTTGATTTGTCACCGCATGATGACAGTACTCTTCTTTTCAATTTTTATAGGGTATGTCAAGAAGATGATGCTGAAGCTCTACTAGGAATTAAATCTAATGCCATGGTACATGGGTGGGACGAAATCCACCCGAAATTTGTTAAGCTTCTGCTCCCTTATATACTGCCCCTTATTACTCACATTTTTAATACCATCCTTACAACGTCTTCTTTCCCTTCGCAATGGAAGGAAGCTAAAGTTATTCCAATTCAAAAGATAACTAACGAAAACTCAGTAGATTATCGACCGATTTCAATACTCCCGTTTCTTTCAAAGTTATTTGAGAAAACCATCTTTGCACAAGTGCAGAGTCATCTCCTAAGTAAAAAACTGCTAAGTGACAATCAGTCGGGTTTCCGCGCAAAGAGGAGCTGTAAGACGACCTTATTGTTGGTAATCGACGATATCAGAAAAGCTGTAGATGAAAACAATGTCACCATTCTCACCGTGCCAACCGTGTGTCAACCACACAGTTCTTTGCTCAATACTTAGAAAAGAGTTTATGTTTTCACTCCATTCAATGAAACTTATTTTCTCTTACCTACACGGGAGGGAGCAACGGGTTGCAGTGGGTGAACGATTTTCAAGGTCTTTGCCAGTAATGCAAGGTGTGCCTCAAGGTTAAATTTTGGGACCACTACTTTTCTCTCTCTATGTAAACAAATTACCTAAGATAGTCAAGCATGTCTCTATACACATGTTTGCTGATAATGCTCAGATCTATCTAAGTTTTCCGCCAAAACACTACATCGAAGCTACAAGGCTAATAAATAAAGATCTTCTCTTAAGTCGAAATCACTAGTGGTCTGTTGCGGTAAAATTTACCACAACAAGTTCTACTCTCTCCCTTTCCCTTCGGTCTCATTCATCCACATTCTTCTCCGTTGGTTCTTGAAAGTCCTAGAAGGGTGGTGGGCAGCTATGGGTCCATCAACCATTGGTGCACCCTCCTAGTATCTTGAAGGATCAACCACAGCAGGCAGGACGGACGGTCCATTGAGGCAACCAGTTGGAGGAAGGCTCGAGACCAGCGTCCAACGTTTTAGTGAACAAGAGCCATTCACAAAGTCGTCGGCTCTTGCCCTTGTGTTGTGTTGTCTCTTCTATCGGGTAGATCCCTTAGCCTTAGAAGGCATCTCCGCTCCATCACGGTCTCTCCTGCCCGATCCGCTTTTTGCCCCACATGTTCATTTTAGGTCCGTTGTCTCCTTGGAGAAGTATATTAGCGGGAAGAATTGGTGGGCTCTTGAGCTCTGTCCTTCTGCTTTTATACTTGTCGAAGGGGACAACCAATAGATCCACGAGACGAAGAGACGGGAGTCTCGGTGGAGTGACGGACGGTCACCTTAAGCCCAACGCTGCACGTCTAGAGCCAGTTGGACGGTCTGGAACCCTCTGCGTATAATAAATACACAAAGCCACAAAACCAGGCGGACTGCCACAGACGATCTATTTGGTGACGGACGGTCACCACCTTAAATAAAAAAAAAGAACAGAAAAGAAAGTTGTAACAAAAGTGTTGTAAAGAATGGAACCCTAGTTGCGCGGCCCACATTTAACTAATTCTTGACAAGAGGATTTGCCGGGATGTCTTTATTTTTATTTAGTTTTTCATCGGACAGCACTCCATATATAGAATTCCCTCTTCTGCACCCGTCTTATGATTAGTTGCTTGTTTCGCCCTCACTGTACGCCACCCGATCATTATCAGAAACGGATAATGGTTAGGATGTATAAATGCTAGTAAGTCATATATTGTTGGCAAATTACCTTTTTCCCTTTTTTTATCTTTTGGGAAGGACTGGTGTTGCATTCAGACTGAATCCAACCCCAATGAATGATCGTAGAGGAAAATATTAGCTCGGGCTAAGTGTATGAGAGAGTGAAAGCAACGGAAATCCAATGCTCGGTGGCACACTTCAGCAAATTTGCGGAGCGTTGCACACAAATTCCAAAATTGGACCGTTGCATCCGTATGAATGGATGTATGAAGGAGCGTTGTGTGAGGCCTACGGTTCGAGCTAATATCGTCGGAATAGGGTAAATCACTTCTTGGTTGACCATCAAAAGTTGAAGACAAAAAAAAAAACAAGAGTTTAAAACAACAAAAAAAAGGTGAAGAAAATTAATTAAAACAAAAAAAGGATAGAGATAAAGGAAAGGAAAAAGAACAAGGGCTTAAAGATATACCAAAACGAGGAGGAAATACGGATGAAATCATAACGGGCAGGACAAGAGTATAACAGTATCAATTAACAAGATAAGTAGTATTATTTACCCCGGGCGAATCCTTTTTTGTAGAGAAAAAAAAACAAGATTTTTCAATCGGTATCGGGTTCCCAACTAGTGGTTCAGTCTATTTAGTGGTACCTTCAGTACCGCCATTTAATTTGCCGTTTTGTCATTGCCGCTTAACGGCTACTTTGTTTTGCCTTCACTCCGCAAATAAAACGTTGCATTATAAAGTGACAAAAAAAATTTATAGTTTATTTTTTTTCCCCTGTATTTCTCCCGACTTATTAGTAGCAGATGGTTTTGCACTTCCACTCGGAGCAAAAAGTGCATGGCGCCTAACATTTAAAAATATCATTTTCGCTGAACCCAGCCCAGCTGAGCAGCCACTTGGTTCAGCAAACGATTTTGCTGCCATCGCAAATTGCCCCTCAGGGAATTTTCTGTTCCCCAGGAAATCCAGGTGACAGATCGTCACACGAATCCCAACCACCGACAGTGTGGATCGGTTTTTTTTTTACTAAACTGGTTTCCGTGTGGTGTGTTGGTTTTGCCGGCAGGCCGGCAATTGGTTAAATTTAATTTATTAGATCGGGAAAATTGTGTAATAGGTCCACAAAAAATTGCTAGATACGAGGGGCGTTCAAACTATTCTCGGTATCGGGGTGAAGCTGTGGTTGTATGTATAAATTGACTTATTTATCAAGTAATACTATTATTTTAGTGCATTTATGTAAAATTTCATATAAATGTGATTATTAATTCGCGTTTTATCTCTAGTTAAACAGCATCATAATGGCAACTGAGACGATGATGGTGAAAATTGAGCATCGCGTTGTAATTAAATTTCTCACTAAGCAAGGAAAAAGTCAAAAAACTATTCATGAAGAGATGGTGGCTGTTCACCAGGGTTCCGCACCTTCATTATCAACTGTGCAAAAGTGATCAAGTGAGTTCAAGAGAGGCAGAGAGAGCATTGAAGACGACCCCCGCTCCGGCGCCCCGGCTACTGCTTGTACGGGAGAAAGCATCAAAGAAGTCGAAAAACTTGTTCTTGAGAATGCCCGAATAAAGGTGAAAATGATGGCAGCTTTCAATTGGTACCATTCACACCATTCTTCATGACCATCTTAACCTTTCAAAGGTCAGTGCAAGGTGGGTGCCACGAATGCTCACAGCGCCTCAGAAAAAAGTGAGAATCGCATGCTGTAGAGAGCTTTTGGAGATGTGTAGTGAGAACGCGGACGGTGTTATGGATCGAATTGTTACTGGGGACGAAACATGGGTCCACCACTATGACCCTGAAATTAAACAAGAGTCCATGCAATGGCATAAAAAAGGAACAGACCCCCCGAAGAAGTTCAAAGTCACTCCGTCTGCCGGGAAGCTTATGGCCACAGTTTTTTGGGACTCAAAGGGAATCTTGCTCATTGAGTACAAAAAAAAAAGGTGAAACCATCAACGCCACATCCTACGCTTCCACTTTGCATAATTTGCGGGAGGAAATTAAAAAGAAAAGACGGGGTAAACGCGCAGCGGGTGTGTTGCTTTTTCATGACAACGCTCCTGTTCACACGGCGCGAGTTTCCAAGGCTTCTGCGCGAGATTGTGGTTTCGAAGAAATCCAACACCCACCCTATAGTCCAGACCTTGCCCCTAGTGGTTATTTCCTGTTTCCGGATTTGAAAAAATGTCTTCGTGGAAAAAGATTTTCGGATGATAAAGAACTCAAGTCGGCAATAAATGGAGAAAGAAGAAATTTATTTTTTTGAGGGTTTAAAAAAGCTTATCTCAAGATGTAACAAGTGCATTGATGTTAGGGGAGATTATATTGAAAAATAAAAACAATTTAAATTGAATTCGCATTTTCCTTCATATCGATACCGAGAATATATTGAACGCCCCTCGTATATCGCATTTTCCACCTATTCAACTAGCCGGAAGCCAGATAGACTACGTTGATTCTGCCAAAAACCTTGGTATTATTTTTAACCGGACCCTAACCGTTGCAGTTGCAGGTAACACTTCTACAAAAAGGAAATCCGAGAATATAATATTGGGTCTACAAGTAAGTTTCCAGCGTATGTCAGAGATGGCGCCACCAGTGGATCCCGGGCAGAAATGTCAGACCCCATGTGTTTTATTTATAGGTTTTGTATCTGTCAACAACTTTGCAGCGTTATATTTGAGCAGTTCTATCGGTGTCGTACATTTTATCGAGCAAAATCATGGCAAGTTTCCAGCCAAATAAACGTCATTTGCGGGAAGCGCTGCTTTTATTCTTTAATATGAAGAAAAGTGCAGCTAAGGCCTATCGTTTGCTTTCGGAAACTTATGGGGCGGAATGTATTGGTGAATCGACGTGCCGCGAGTGGTTCAAACGGTTCAAAAGTGGTGATTTTGGAGTTGAAGACAAAGATCGCCCCGGAAAGCCGAAAAGTTTTGAAGACGAGGAATTGGACGCTTTACTGGATGAGGATCCATGTCAGATTCAAGAAGAACTTGCTGCATCATTGGGCGTCACGCAACAAGCCGTTTCCCTGCGCCTAAAAGCACTGGGATTCATTCAAAAGGTTGGAAACTGGGTGCCGTACGAATTGAAGCCAAGAGACTTCGAACGGCGATTTTGCATGTCCGAAATGTTACTGCAGCGGTATAAAAATAAATCATTTTTGCATCGTATTGTCACTGGTGTTGAGAAATGGATTTGTTATGATAGTCCTAAACGCAGAAAATCGTATACAAAGCCCGGCGAGCCCGCCCAATCGACGCCGAAACGAAATATTCACGTGAATAAGGTCATGCTCTGCATATGGTGGGATCAAAAGGGTGTCGTATACTACGAACTGCTTCCGAGTGGTGAAACCATCAAAGGACTAATTCGTTTGAGGCGGGCATTAAAAGAAAAACGGCCAGAATATAAGGCCAGGCATGAGTCCGTTATTTTTCATCACGACAACGCTCGGCCACATTTTGCGGTTTCGGTGAAAAACCCGCCTTACAGACCAGACTTGGCACCATCTGACTACCACTTGTTTCGTTCGATGCAGAACGCTCTTACGGGAATACACTTCAGCTCAGTAGAGGAAATCAAAAATTGGCTCGATACGTTCTTGGGCTCGAAAGACGAGAAATTTTTTTGGTCCGGAATTCATAAATTGCCAAAAAGATGGGGGAAAGTTGTAGCTTCCGATGGGCGATACTTTGAATAAAGCATTGTAACTATGTTTTCATAATAAAACTTCAAAATTTGGGAAAAAAAACGCTGGAAACTTACTTGTAGACCCAATATATGGTGGGCTACGCGCTCTTTGGACTACAAAACTTTTCATTCCTATAAAAACAAAACTCCTACTAGCGAAAACTCTTGTTTTACCCATGCTTCTTTATAGCTGTGAGATCTTCTACTGCCCAGATTACAATACAATGTTTCCCTGTACGCAAAGCAAATAAGCGGTTGTACCTTCGACAATCTGCTTCTAAATTGTAGCAATCTATTTCTAAAATTGTAAAAAATCGCCAGCACACACACAGAGATAGATGTACTCTTGTCTACGTAGCTTTTGCAAATGTCAAGTTATGACGCTAAGATTTATAGGGAATGTCAACAACAGATTTACCAACTTGACGAAAAAAAAACAGAACTCAAATCGGAATAATGGGAGCGCCACACGGTGGTGTCCCTCGGTGGTATATAACATAAATACTTCTTCGAATTAAAGACCGATTTTCAAAATAAGTTTGAAGGATACGGAGAAGTTCTTCGGATGGAAGTTTCCTCATGATGTCAAATAATACTGAATCTGAAATAACTGCCAAAAACGAGAGGATGGTTTGGAAGCTTATCCGTATTGGAATATCTATTCAGAGTTGCCTTAGCTGGTTATAAATTCTGTTCATATGGTTTTGTATGTCCATCTGCGGCAGGAGTACAACGTCCAAACTCTTGTTGATATCTACCACACGACCTACAGTCTACCCATACACAGGCACATTCATATATACCTCACCCCAATTGTTTATTTTGGACTATTTTTCGGAAGAATTTCCAAATATTTACTGCGAATCGTTAAACGATTATCTGTTTTGCATCTTCTTAAGGATGATATCTGCAGGATACTTATCTTGTTTACCGCAAATGCATGTTTACAAACTGCACGCTCACTATTTATCAATTTTAATGAAATCAGGTGTAATCCCTGCGACAAAATTCACTCCATTCAGCACACCATCTGTATCTGTGCATTCGGGTACCTGCGTTGAGACGGTTTACTGGCCATAACCCAACACCACAGGTCGGCACACATCTACATATAATTAAAAATAATTGTATCTCCTTAGTGAGGTGACAGAAAATCCCCCATAAAACAGATATTGTAATCGGATATGACACATATCCCCGTAGCTAAGTAAATCTCTTGCAGTCTACGATACTCTGCACAATGGTGTGGTCTTAAATCCTTTTTCCTGCCATTAGGTCGGAACATCTGTTTTCGGGCTGATTTACAGATACTCGTACATGTTTTGACCGATTGCAAATTTGAGAATTAAGACCACACCACGGTAATACTTTTATCACCTCATCATTCTCGATGTCACAGGTAGGAGAGCCCATACAGGAAAGTGTAGGCGTGTCATTCTCTTCAAGGTACGACTACGATGCCGACGACAACGAACAATGACAATGACTGCGGGACTGTCGCACGCGGTTGGATTTGTCACTTTGCCGGTCGTGTGTCGCTTTTTGTTTAGAATTTCTACTAAGAGCGGTTGTTGCTGTTCGTGTTGTTGTTGGTCTCCGATTTCATTCAAATGGAACTACGAGTATGTATGCCGTGCCTCGGAGCTGGAGTTTACTGATTTGAAATTCAAATCGTAGCCTCATCATGATGTTGTATTGCTCATTGCAGGAACAAGATACAGAGTGGTAGAGTGTGCCCGGTGTCTCTCAACAATGAATTATGAGATTTGAGTTGCAACTTGGGACCACATTTTTCAGCGGAATTCCGGTAGCAAATGGTGTGTGTTTTTGTGTGAGTGAATATGTTTATGGACATTTGGGAGCGACTTTTATAAGATGATTACCATGGCGAGATTGGAAAAGACACAAGTGGATAGCTATCACAGAGAGGTTTGATTTTCGGCGGTTGTTAGGTGTTTTCCAACACTTCCCGTAGGTGGTTGCAGTGCTTCGGAAGCAGGAATATACTCGAATGCATATACATTCATATGCTCGAGTTTATTTGTATTTATGTACACCTATCCATGCCTAAGTGGTAAGACTAATTCCAATATTCACCATGAATACCTTTGGCTAGAGTATTGCTGGCCTTATGCTCAGAGGCAGACCCAATGCAGTCGACGTATTTTGGCTTCTTAATCTACGCCTACATTTAGATGCCGCTCACAACAAAATTTCGTCAAAATATTTCGCGGCGATAAATGTCGGCCACCACAAAGTAGTGGTAGTAGAGTAGTGTCTTCGTTGTTGCTCGGGATAGCTCGAGATAGCTCTATGCTTGCTGCTCAAGAGTCATTTTTCGCTTGATCTCCGCGTTGAAGTCATTACTGTAGAGCCTGGGTGGATAAGATTCCTTACCACCTAAAAACTATTGTTGCCCATTGTTAGATTCTCCTTAAGACGTCGGTGTTCGTGGTCACTTTTTGATAATGGCGTATACATACATACTTCCATTGGCCATCAGATCCAGTTCTGCTGTCTCTGCCTTTAATACTGACAGTCCGCTGAATGTTTCCGTTAAGTCCTTGTCATGTTGATCAAGTTTTACAGATTTCTGAGATATTGTGGCTCTAGTGTTGGCTTGTAAGTGGCGCACAAATGTTCGAAGGACTGTCGCATGGTAACCCGCCTAAGACCTTTTCTGACATCAAAAAAATCGGTGAAATTTCTTCCGACTTTGATGGGCAGAAATGCTCAAGCTGGGCATGGTTTTGTATAATTTTCAAAAACAACCTTGAAATCATTAAAGAGGTAGTGGCTATCGATTTGATATTCTTGGTTGTCTATGGTGGACTAAGCAGCTTTAGAACCGAGCATATCCAGTTGTTGGCGAGTGATTTCAAACGTTCGCATAATACAAGGATAGCAAGGATCTGATATGTTTAACAGGGCATACGGTTGTTGCTGAATTTTGGGGTATCTCCTGCCTTCAGTATCGGACAGACGATACTAAGATTGATATACACCCTGAATGGCTGGAATTGCAACCAATTTCAGACTGCTATAATTTCCAAACCGTTCATGACAGTGAGCTCAAATTTTGACACATGACAGATAATTTTATTATTTACAAGCCTCCTAAAAGATTTGCGTCTCAGTTGTGTTGAAAAAATTTTATCCGGGATGGAATTCAAACGTGATAGTGTGATTTATATTTGGCTGGAAAACCACAAGTAGCTATCGTTAGAGCCCTCCAGCACCTCAACGTGAATAAATCATTTGTGTCTCGAGCCATAGCTCGTTACCGTGATACTAGCAGCGTTGCAAAACGCCATGGAGGTGGTCAAAAAAAACAGCAACATCGGCAGAAATGGTTCGTAAAGTGAAGGCTCGAATTGAGCGAAATCCGCGTCGAAGTGAGCTCAACATATCGTTGGAACGGATGGAGCATATACTGAAAAATGAACTTAGGCTGAAGCCATTGAAGTTCCAAAAAGTACACGATCTTACACCGCAACAGAAAAAAGTTAGAGTCGAAAGAGCGAAGGAGTTGCTACGCTTGCACGAAAGTGGTGAGTTGCCGAATTTGGTTTTTTCCGATGAGTCGCCATTTGTTATCGAGCAATATGACAACAAGCAAAATGACCGAGTTTACTTGCCAGAGAGGTCCTTCGAAAATTTACACCTTCGGACGGCCACCAGAAAGCAGGTAGCACCGATGGTGATGGTTTGGGCCGTCATGACCGCCGATGGTCGCTCTCTGTTCGTATTTTTGAACCGTGGCCGTGGCCTCAAAATTAATGCGATCGTATACCGTGAAACTGTCTTAGAGGCAGTATTGAAGCCTTGGGCAAACAATCATTTCAGTCGGAGACCGTGGACATTTCAACAAGACTCGGCACCGTCTCACAAAGCGCGCGTCAACCAAGATTGGTTAAAAAACAATGCTCCACACTTCATTTCTTCGGCACAATGGATTGCAAATTCTCCGGATGCAGATCCGTTCACAAGATCATTTTCAAAGCTAAGCCAACAATTCTTGCGGACTTGTGTGGATAGATGATGATTTACGCGATCGCCCGGGTCAAGCGCCCTTCTTATGTATGTTCTTTGTCTTCGCCATTTAGCAGTCTGGTTTCTACTACCAGATTCCAGAGATCTTCCTTGCATGCCCACAGATCGGCTTTTGTCGGCCTTTTTACTTTCCGGTAAATTGCTGTACCTTTAGCGTATTTTGAACGGTGACCAGATACCAATTATAGTTTTTCCAATTTTTATTTTTCAGCAGCTGTCAAGGTTACCAATGACATCTAGCTGTCAATATATCCAGTTTCGTCGTGAGGTCGCTCGTCATCATGGCTTCTGTGTGCAGGCAATTCGTCGCTCCGTCCAAAAGTTTGAGTGTGAGTACACTATTTTGGATCCACCACCAACCAGATAGAGATTGGTGCGAGAAGCGGCCAGTATCGAAGAAGACGAAGAAATATCGATACGGCGCCGATCAGCTGAATTGGGCCTCACCGGAGAGTCAACCCGGCTTATTTTTCGATTGGATTTGGGCCTACATCCGTATAAGATTGTGCTGACGCAGGAATTGAAGCCAGACGACCATAGACAACGCCATGAATTTGTTAATTGGGCGCTGGAAATGCTGGCCTGAGTTTCGGATTTTGGCCAAAAAATCATCTTCCCGGATGAGGCCCATTGTTGATTCAGCGGCTATTTCAACAAGCAGAATTGTCATTATTCCAGCGAACACAATCCGCAAGCGTTCGGCCAACCATCAATTCATTGACAAAGATTGACTGTTTGGTGCGGTTTATGGCATGGCGCCATCATCGGATCTTATTTCTTTCGAAATGAGGAAGGGGACACCGTTACCGTCCATGGTCTCGGATATAGAGCGATGCTAACCGACTTTCTGTGGTCAGAGTTCGACAACATCGATATATGCCATACACGCGACGCAACGCTTGTAGTTGTGAAATTTGGCGACGGGGTCATCAATGCGATTTGACACCACTCGATTATTTTCTCTGGGGCTACGAAAGGTCCTTAGTCTACGCTAACAAATCAACCAATTTGAACGAGCTCGAGGCCAACATTCGACACGTTATTTCCGGAATAACGCCGCACATATTGGACCGAGTTATCAAAAATTGGACCGACCGGTTGAAGCACTGCTAGCGAAGCCGAGGCGGCTGTTTGAATGATGTGCAATTCCACACATAATGCATGAACGTAGCTTCCTATTTTCAATTTTATAGCTCATACCGTTGTTGTTTTATTTATCTTGTCACCCTCTATATAAAAAAGAACTGAGTAAGGCAGAGCATGTAGGTCATTCTGTGGCAAAATAACCAAGGCATCGCAGCTAAGAAAAATCCTCTCTACCAATTCCACGATGCCTAACTGTTTGAAAAAAACCAACAGCTCTTGGGCGACCTCAAATGATGAATCACTCAACTGGACATCCGCTTTCCAGGTAGCTCCCTATTCACGGCCAGTAGCAGGACTACTGCAGCCGCGACTAAAATTCATGATCTAATTACAGTTGACAAGCTGATCTCATAGCATAGCTTCAAACTATACAAGTTCGGTGGTCCAGACGGTATAATATCAGGTCCTCTGATATTACGAGCATCTTGCCTCCGCTAGAGAATATCATGATAAGCTGCGTAGAAATGATCCACATTCCCCTGCCATGTTGTTTTCATTCCCAAAGTCGGTAAATGTTATCATATTGTCCCAAATGACCTCAGATCTATAATTCTGTCATCTTTCATTCTGAAAACTCTAGAACGACTGATTGATATCCATATGCGATCCAGAACTGATCCACGACTTTTGTCTACCGCTCACCAAGTTTACTGTAAAGGAAAGTCGGTGGAAACGGATCTATATTCACTGACTAGCCATATCGAACGATTCCTACATTACACATAGAGAGTATACAATGGTCGCGTTACTGGACGTGAAAGGTGCCTTTAACAACGTCAACACATCCGCAATCACGTCTGCGCTGTCACCTCTGCAGATAGATGCTAAATAGCAGGATTATCAACACATAATTGGATGAGCTTCTGCTGAAAAATGTGTCAGTAGAGGTATGCCGAATGGCCTTGTCCTCTCACACCTTCTCGGGAACGTAGTGGGCAACAAATTGTTGACATACTAGGAAGCGGGTGGTAGCAGATTAGTACCCTTTGATGACTTTGCTCTAGCCACCTTAGGTAGGCATTTCCGTACCATAAACATCTCCTACAGCTTATTCTTAACAGATTAATCCGTTGGGTAGACCGCTGTTCTGATCTTGTTCTCTTTTCCAGGAAATATAAAATTCCAATCAGAGACCCTGCCTCAGTCAAAGGTACCTGTTTAGTCTTTTCAGAAACTGTCTTATTTTTTACAGGAAACTAAACTGGAAACCTAACATTCAAGAAAGACTTAAGAAACCCACAGAAGCTTTATTTTCTTGCAAAAAAGCCATTGGGAACAAATGGGGCCTTCAACCTTCCATTCCCCACTGGCTATACGTCTCGGTTATAGGACCGATACACACCTTCGAGGTGGTTGTCTGGTGGACAACCTGAGCAAGGAAGTTACCTGCACCAAACTAAGCTATGTCCAAAGGACAGCATATCTGTACATAAGCGGAGCCTTACGTACTACTCCTCCTCGGCACTGGATATTCTGCTTCACTTGGCACACCTCGATATTTTCAGCAGCCAGCTGCGTTCCCAGCTATGCACTTTAAAGCGTGGACAAATAAATTACTTTCCGTCCACCCGACCGAAATGGTCAGGACAAAAATTTGCAAGGCGAAGTCCAGTAATGCTTCCAACTGCCGAGGTGCTTAAAGCTGGACCAACTATAGGAGTATAAAATCCCTCAACAATGCATATACATAGAATCTAGTGTGAGCTCCTAAAACCCTTCGTCAGGAGATTGACCCGCACCAATTAGTGTGGGTTTAGACCAGGAAAGTCCACCATAGACACAACAACGACGCCTAGGGCAAAATGTCACGATGGGTAGCTACAACTTTGAGGTAGTAAGGCACTTTATCTATCTCGGCTCTGCCATCAACCTCGACAACGACACCAGCACAGAAATCATGCGAAGAATCACTCTTGCACATCGCTGCTTATTCGGGCTCAAAACGCAATTGAGTAGTAAAGAACCCTCTTGAGCAACCAAAAAGACCTTATACAAGACTCTGATCATCCCAGTCCTCCTTTAAAGCCCAGAAACTAGGATAGTGACGAAAGTGGATGAAAATGTCTTCGGGCGCTTCGAGAGACAAGTTTTTCGGGCAATTTTCGGCCCCGTTTGCATCAATGTAGAATGGAGGAGCCGTTTCAACAGCGATGCCGACCTCGTAAGATTAGCTCGGATAACCGCGCTTATACGAAAATGGTTAGCTTAGCTTCTCGACCCTGACAATTTTCGACTTCAACCCAGAAAGACAACGCAGTAGAGAACGATCTCATCTTAGGTGGAGCACGCAAATGGAAGTGGAGGCACCTGATAAAAGTCCGCTAACCTTGGTCCATCCTGGACTGTAGAGCCATCCCATTAAGAACGTAAGATCATGAGTACTACCCCTGATGCCCTGATGATGCCCCTTTTTATTTGCTGATTGTGGAGATCAATTCATTGGCAGAACTGATAAATCAAAGTGGCAATCATTCACATCGAACTAGGAAAGTAACAGGTGGCGCGAAAGTCATTACCCTATCGGAAAATGCTATAATTTTGGCAGGTGGCGGCAAATGTCAATTCTACTTTGAAATTTATGAAGTAGACAGACATAAAATACACGTCAATAAGACGCGAATCGCTATGCTCCTAAACAACGCGGAATAATTCGTCGATGGGTTTGGCGCAGCGTGAATTTCGCGTTTAGCCACTCACCTACAAGTGTATGGGACAACACGATATGGTGTCAGGTCTGGACGGCCCCGTAGCAGCCGCTCTGCTGAGAATATTGCCACTGTGGTTGAAGATGTTGCTGAGGACCCCGGAGTATCGACCAGACGACGTACCACGCAATTGGGCATCAATCGGCGGTATTTACAGAGAATTTTGGTGAAAGATTGTACGATGTTCCCTTACAAAGTGCAGACAGAGCGTCAGCTGTTAGTTGTTGACCGCCAAGCGTGTAACTAGTGTAACCTACGCTCAAGTTATCCTGAATCTCGACCACGAGGGAAACAACTTTTCATCGAAATCATCATGAGCGATGCGGCTCATTTCCATCTCTGTGGATATGTGAATAAGCAAAATTATCGCTTCTGGGACATCGGAAATCGGCGTATAATCCACGAAGAGCCATGAGAGCCGCTCAAAGTTACTGCATAGTGTGTTATTTACGCTGGAGACGACATCGGTCCTAATTTTTTCGAAAACGCTGAGGACCAAACGACTACTGTGGACGGCGAGCGCTACAGAGCTATGCTCAACGACTTGGATGAATTGGGACTGAAGAACATGTGGTTCCAACAGGATGGAGCAACGGCGTATACTGCACGAGCCACAACCGAAATTCTGAAGACTACATTTCCGGGTCGCTTAATCTCTTGTTTTAGCATTTTACACTGGCCGGCAAGATCGCCTGATTTAACCTTTTTGTAAGGTTTTTTGAAGTCACGAGTCTATGTCAATAAACCTCAGACTCTTGAAGCCCTCAAAGAGAACATCCGTCAAGAATGCGAAGACCTATCGTCGCAGGTTCTGGCAAGAGTGATGGAAAATGCCACAAATCGGGCCCGAATGGTCATCAATTTTGGCGTCGGCCACTACGCCGCTACCATTTTCTCGACTTAATGGAAAAAAATTTAAGACAAATAAACATAATCCAAAAGTAGAACCAACGTTTTTCATTCACAAAGTTGCCACAAAGTCAGCTGGGTGTCGATGGAGAGACAAATTGGATGACTTACCGATCAGCCGGCGATTTAGAAGCAGGACGTTCGTAACAGAAAGGGTGCAGACATGGGAATTGCCCGGGTCCACCATTTGACAAGGATTTAGAGCAATCAATAGCACGGAACTCACCTCCATCGAAAACCATTGATGTACTGTGAAAAATGTCTTCATATCCGGTGCTGAAAGTATAGTTGATAATAAGCGATTATAAGCGTATCTATATCAACGCGTTGGATACAGAAGAACCGTTTACAGAATTACCAAAGAGCTCACATGTGTCCAAAGCTCTAAACAACACCTGGTAGAAGACACGGACGAATCTCTGCTAGTTTCGGATGAGGACCAGCTCAAAAGGTGGAAGGAGCACTTTTCTACGGTTTTAGACCGCGTTTTCGCCAGTGAGGTGAACCCAACGCCCAATGACCCGTCGGTAGTAACAAATTCCCGAATACGCACTGTATCCCCCAGTAGAGAAGTAATCTTTACCGCAACCAAAGCACTGAAGAACAACAAACCGGTTGGACTTGACAGCATTTCCGGTGAGCTCTTACGAGTAGCACCAACAACATCGAGTGAGGTCCTGCATTCACTCATTGCGAGAACTTGTCAAACAGGGAGTTTTCCTGAAAAGTGGAAAAAAGGAATAATTGTCAAGCTCCCAAAGAAAGTAAACCTTACGCGGTGCGAAAAATGGAGAGGAATTTGTGTGCTGCCTGCAGTAGCCAAGGCAGACCACCTCGAAAGCACACTCGACGTCGAACAAGCAGGATTCCGCATTGGATCTTCCTGCGTAGACCTCATGAACACCTTGTCGATCATCATCGAACAGTGCGTTGAATATCGAGGGCCACATCACTTGCTGTTCATCGAAAAGGCGTTCGACAGTGTCAACAGAGAATTTATCTAGCCGGAGGGGCATCCCAGATAAATTGTTTGCTATTATGAAGGCTACATATGATGGATCTAAATGTCACGGTCTGAATAAAGGATGGTTGTCAGGGGAGTTTGAAATCTAAAATGGAATACTGTTCCTGTTGGCGCATCCTGATTCTCATAGGATGATGAATCTCTAACAAATGACAACAAGGGTGAAGAGAGAAGCTGAAATCGTTGGGCTAAAGATCAATACGGCAAAACCAAAAGGGATCAGCCTTGGAACTTCCTCATCTAGCCAAGTAGAGATTTCTGGTCAACCGGTAGCGATGGTAGAGAATTTTCAATATCTTGGAAGTATTGTCTCTACTGATGGCGAGACCGACCTGGACATAATCAGCCGAATCGACAAAGCAACGGTTGCGTTCGGAATGCGGTTCAAAATACGGAAAAACAACGCTATCAGCCTGAAGACCAAGCTACGAGGGTTGCCTGAAAAGTTTCCGACGGCAACGTAAAGATAGCGGCACTCGTCAATAAAAGCTAGTGAATGCTGGTTTTGCATCTTTTGACAGTTACTATACTTACCGAAGTTTCAGTAATTTTGGACTCGCAGTTTTTAGTTGACAGTCGTTTGTGTGAGTCGATGTGAGTGTTTTTTGTGAAAATGAAAAAAATTGAGTATCGAGCTTATTGAATTCCTGTTTTTGAAAGGCAATACGCCTACGAAAATCAAAAATGAGTTGGACTCTGTGTATGGGGACTCTGCACCATCATTTACCACAGTGAAATTTTGGGCAGCTGAATTTAAACGTGGCCGTAAGAGCTTGGGAGATGATGAACGTTCGGGACGTCCAAAAACTGCAACCACTAACGATAACATTGCTAAAGGTTCACCAAATGGTGTTAGACGACCGCCGAATTAAAGTGAGAGAGATAGTAGAGGCTATGAAAATGTCCAAAGAACGTATTTGTTACATATTAAATCAAGATTTAGGCATGAGAAAGCTGTCCGCGCGTTGGGTGCCGCGTTTGCTTACCTTAGACCAAAAACGTGTTCGAATGAACATTTCCAACGCTCTGTTGGCGCAGTTTAGGCGCAATAAATCCGAGTTTTGGCGTCGATTAATTACTGTAGATGAAACTTGGATACACCATTATATGGCCGAAACAAAAATTTAGTCAAAACAACGGACTGCAAAGGGCGAGCCGGCTCCAAAAAAAGCAAAAACTGTTTTTTCGGCTGGGAAAGTGATGGCGACTGTTTTTTGGGATAGTAGAGGAGTTATCTTAATCGATTATCTTTAAAAAGGAAAAACAATTACAGGAGCATACTACGCATCATTGCTTGCCAAGCTGAAGGCAGAAATTGCGCAAAAATGGCCACATTTGCAGAAAAAGAAAATCCTGTTTCACCAAGACAACGCGCCGTCTCACATCACACCTCAGCGGTTACCATGGCGAAAATCCATGAATTACGGTTTGAACTGCTTGACCATCCCCCTTATTCACCAGATCTTGCCCCAAGCGACTTCTTTTTGTTCCCTCATCTAAAAACTGCGCTCGGAGGACAGAGATTTTGGTCAAATGAGGAGGCAATCACCTTCGTGAACAATTATTTTGCAGAGAAAAACGCCAAGTCCTATTTGGACGGGTTAGAGAGATGGGAGCATCGCTGGGAGAAGTGTGTAGAGTTACAAGGAGACTATATAAAAAAATAAAAAAAGAATTTGGGAAAAAATATCTTGCATCATTGTTCGGAAAATTTTCAGACAACCCTCGAGTATCTTTCACCAGATCGATGATCAGGCAGTTCGTGGAATCGCAATATTTATCCAAATTTTTTCTTGAATTTGAATGAAAGTTGACGTGAGGCAAATTAAATTACGTTGTTGGCTGTCTAATAAAGCGAGTCAAGTTAAAAACTGTGAATCAGAGGTAAAGGCACATCATGCTTTTGCCATGCATTTGAATATTCCGGTGCTCGAGCATCGATAAGGTAACCAGGTAAGAGCGATAGGACAAAAATTTTAAGTAAAACAACTGTGTAGAATAGCACACCATTCAAATGGGCCCTTCGGCTTCGATGGCAGTGCTTCAAGCGATCGGTCCAATTTTTGTTGACTCGGTTTAATATGTTCGCCAAATTTCTCCCTCACAACTTCTAACATTCCGTCGCTTTTATGGCATGTAGCGCCGTCTTGTTGGAACCACAGCTCGGATATATCGATGTTGTCGAGCGGTGACCATAAAAAGTCTGTTAACAACGCTCTATACCTGAGACCATTGACGGTAACGGTGTCTCCTTCTTCATTTCGAAAGAAATAAGGTCCGATGATGACGCTATGCCGCCATGCCGTAAACCTCATCAAACAGTCAATCTTTGTGAGAGCAGGTCAGGAACCTATTGACGAAGACGTAAGTGACAGTGGATTAGGCTTAGGCTTCGTAAGGTCACTAGCGTATTGCGAGTCAAGCAATGCAATAGAACCCTCTCACGTAGAGAGTCAGACGAGTGGGTCGACCAAAAAGTACTAGGCGAAGAACGGTCGAGGAGGAATGGAGATGTACATCTCCAGATGGCGCGTAGGAGTAGTGAAGGCCCTATGCCTCACAAGGAGATCCTCACGGACATAATCGGTTCAAGGACCTAAGTAAGTAAAGAACATCGGGTGACAACTTCTGCGCAACATTGTACTACTTTGGGATAGCCCATTCCGATTATATTATTTAATTCCCGTGGTTGGCAACAGAGAAATCTATTCTGAGTGTATTGGCAAGACTGTTTGCTAGCATGACCCAGTTTACTTTTCCTAAAAACTTCAGTGTCCACAAAACAGTGCAAACCCATTCATTCCCTTAAAAACTTTCTGTCAAATTTAAAACCAAAACTAAACTGAGTTTTGAATATGTCTTAACTCTAGTGATGTGGCATGTCCACCCATAAACGTGTGGCGGCTCAATTCTAAAAATCACCAGAACTTATCGTATAAACGAAAAAAGTAATTTATTTCTGCTTGACGTCTACACTCACGCCCCTCTAATATCCTAATACAATTTGCGTTTGTCAAATTTGGAATCTGTCAGAAGCCAGCACATATTCAATACTGCTACGCAAACTGTTCGACACGAAATTGTCGAGTTTACTAAAGCTCCATCAAATCACTTGTCAGTTTGAATCATGTCACAAGAGTCAAACTGACAGAACAGGGGGGGAACAAAAAAAAAAGAAATACCACGACGAGGATACCCACCAGGCAGCGTAGGTGATGCGTAAAATGGACACATTTTCACGCGTTCTTCCCACCCGGTGACAGACGACGGCGACGATGAGAAAGAACGAAACCGTTGACATGACGACGACAAATGACAGCTAATTCCTTCCACGCAATTTAAAAGCGAAACAGAAAAGGAGGAACGCTTCTCACTTTCACACTAATTAACACAAGAATTTATTACGTACGCCAGTGTGACTCGCACTGACATGTGCCATGATGAATGCGCGTACTGCATACGAATACCATACGAGTATACATATGTATGTACCTTCAGGATGTAGGTACGAGGGCGGGGACAATACCGCCGTCCTGTCACCACCACCTTCGGACGATTATAAGGATCATCATCAGCATTCAGCATTCAGCATTATTGGCGGCGGCGGCGGCGGCGGCGGCGGACAGATGAACATGGCATTCCTTGGTGGTAGAGCAGAAAATAAGATTTGAAATTCCAAATTTGAAATTTGACTCGCCCAGGGATGTTCATGTGGTTTTCCAGATTTCAAGGAATTCGGAGGCGTAGGTACGAGTATACGGTACTCGTATGTATTGTTGGCCAGAGCTCCTGGATAATGAACCTTTCCTGAGTCCCCTCAGGAGAGTCATCTTCGGAAATGTTAATTTTCAATTGTTGCCAACTCGCGCATGAGATGATTTTTCAATTTCATTGGCCAACTGCCAGAATTGGGTATCTGTACGTACGTACAGGTATGAGTATCTTTAACTCGCGCATCGATTATGCGCTGCACCGTTTACACGAAGCGTTTTTCGAAAATGACGCCGCGCTGATAATGTTTATGATTAGCGATAACCATCGCTACGCAAACATCGCTTTGCCACAATTAATGCTGAGTTGCTGGTGATGATGGTGAATCTGATGCTGGACGAGGCTGATGCTGATGCTGATGCTGATGCTGGTGCTGGTGCTGGTACTGGTGTCTGTGCCTGCTGATTGCCAATGGCCAATGCCTAACGGCCAGTGGACAGTGTAGCTTGCAATGTCTACATGAGCCATAGTCCGATGGGAAACTTAATTTGGCATCGTAATTGATGCGAAACTATTGAGAGAACGTTTCGGAAACATTTTGGTTAATCGACGTCGACAACGCTCAAAAGCGGCCTCATTACGCACAAATTAGCTTCATTACATCGGCTGGCACTAATTGCGAATCGATACGCAATCAACCAGATCTGTACTTTGGCAGTTTGTACTTACGTACGTACGAGTAAGTATCTTATATCGTGTGTATCCTGTAACCATGCCATGTGGCTATAATTTCAACACTCTTAAGCACTCTGGGGCCGATGTCGGAATTTAAAATTTAATGTGCGAAATACAAACTCTGCTACAAAAAAAAAAAAAAGACAAAAACAAAAACAAAAAATAACAATTCTAATATAGTGATTGTTGGGAAATTGCTGATGAGTATCGCAGAGGTATTAAGTTTGAAAATTTTCAATTAGAGCCGAAATTGGTTTTTGGATATGATGCACTGGATCATCGGCGATTATTAGGGGAATTTGGATTTTTGTATTGTACTCGTAGTTGTGGCGTCGTCATTTAGGTAGAGAAACGACATTAGTGCAAATTGAAGTTCGAAATTGTTCAATTTCGAAATACAAATTATTGTATTGGGCGAAACATGTGTTTTCAAAAATGAACTTTAACGAGTTTCTGTAGTGAGATTTTTCGACGCATTATTGTTATGTTTAACCGGATTTCTTGGTAATTCGATTGCTGGGTGAGGTGCACATTCATGTAAGTATTTCCCTCACTTTACCTTTGTAGGATATTTAAAGTCTTCCTATAAGGCGCTTGGATTGTAAACGATTACACGATGGTGGTCATATTTCAAGGAACTTACTTGCCAATGGATGTCGCAAACGGCATGTGTTGAAACATGTAGGAGCAGCAGTTTCCGACGGCTCATATCTTTAATTTACGGGAATCTCCCCGCCTGTGAAAGAAATATGAGTATGCGCTTCAGTGATAAAGTGCCTACAGTAGCAGCAGCGCCTGGTGCGAGCATAGGATGCACACTTACAGAGGAAGTGCTTCGCGGTGTCGTCTTCACTTTCACAGCAAACATCGCATTGTGTCACTTATGCCCAGCACACTTAAGCGCTAAGCAAAAGTGTAGTCTCTCCTACTGAGGGACAGCAGGAAAGTCGATGACCTCTAAGACGTCGAAAAGAATTCATTATAACTGTTGGTAACCTGGATACTGATGCTGTTATGCTCATATGAAACCCAACCGTCAACGGAAGCCCTAACCAGGGACGCAGGCAGTTCTAATGTACGAGTAGGTTCGGGTCCTGAAAAACTCCCCTCTAAGCCTTAGTTAGAAAGTTCATCGCCGAATTCCTTTTCCGTGATCCCTTTGTGACTTGGGGCCGACACAGGACTCCGTGGATTCAGGCTGAATTCGGTATGCTACTGACTGCGGCGTGCTAAATCTTACGTTCCCGATCTAGCTTGGAAGTCGTTCGAAAATTTAGTAAGGCTTTAAGCGCAGCTTTGCTGTCACTAATGCAAATTCTTAGCCCCCTCCATAGTTTATTCGCAATATATGTAGTTCGTTGCCTAGAGGATTGTCTGTATCTCCGCCCGTAACGCTGCTGTCTTTCAGAAAGACACCAGTGCCGCGTCATAAACTGGTATTGGAGCCATTCGTGACGATTTATTTTTATATATAATTTGCGCGCCCTCAAGGGTGATTGAAGTACCCTTAAAATGCTTGCATACTGCGCGTGCGAAGGAATAACAGGGAGGAAAGAAAGAGAGGTACCGATGAACGTTGGTTTTAAATGTTTGAAGGTTATAATGACTGGGAAATAAAGAGCTAAGCAGGGCATTCCATAAGCGAGTTGTACGATATTTTAGTCTGAAAGTGGGCTTAAAGGTATACTGATGTGCATTCATAGTGGAACGGGTGTTACGATTAAAAGTTTGAAGGAGTGAAATGCTACTGGCGATTTGTATGGAGCACTGGTGGTGGAAATAGCGATAAAACAGATTGAGACGCGAGACATTATGTCGATGTTCGAGGGTGTTCATTGTCTAAGTGATGTTAGTATCACCAATGAGTTTTATCGCACGGTTTTGAATCCTATCTAGCATGTGCAGAGATGTTTTGGGCGCACCCGTCCAGATGTGGGTATTGTACTCCAATTGCGGGCCGATATATGCCTTATATATTGAGGCCAGTTGAGAGGGAGTGAAGTATTTCTTACATCTTCTTGAGGAAACCTAGACATTTCGCAGCATTTTTGACGACATCGAATACGTGGTCATTCCAACGTAAGCTGTCATTGACATACGGAGAATGGAAAGTTTTTCGGTTTCGACGAAGCATGGACAGTGCCTGAAGGTTTAAATTTCGCTTTAACGACAGCAGACAGCATTGTGTTTTGGAAGCATTAAATTCTACTCGGTTGATAGTTCTCCAATTGGTTATGGTGTTAATATCGGAATTTAATGAGCTTAACATACGCTGGAGTTCCCGTTCTACAGCCGAAAAACAGGAAAGCGAGTTAGGGAACGAATATGAAAAGCAGAGAGTCATGTCGTTAGCAAACGAATAAATTGGATTAGAGGTAGCAGACAAGAGATCATTAATGAAAATTAGAAAGAGTGTCGGGGACAGAATGGAGCCCTGGGGCAGCCCAGTATTTATTTTGCGACTATTAGACTTGAGACAATCCAAGACACCTTGATTTGAATATTCCGAAAGGTTATCTCTAATGCATTGAAGAAGAGAACCGTCGATCCCAAAAGCATGCATTTTCGATAAAAAATCCCGGAGCCAAATTGCCTTAGAAATATCAAGTGCAACTGTCTTTGGTTCCACTTTTCGGTGAGATCACCAGTGGACCTTTTGCTACGAAAACCGCACTGCTGGTCATTAAGAAATTTTTGTGTTTCGAGATATTTCGATTTGACTACATTCCTTTCCTTGTTCAGGTTCTGGCTGAAACCATTTCTGGGTACAGGGAAAGTCGATACAGTATTTTTCCGCAGCTGGAGTTCTGGTGTTATTGGGCTAGAGTCAAAAAAACAGTCAGCGCGCAAGGTCAACTCCAATGCGTGTTGGACCAAAGACCACTTCTCTTTTATAGGAATATGAGTTTGAGAGTTCAGCCCATTATTTGAATATCAAGGAGAAAGAGATTCATTAGAGTAAAGCCAGGTGTGCTAATGAAGCCCCATGTAGCCGAGGCAGACCATCCTATGGAATCTGGTAAAAGCAGCAGTGAGGTTTTTTTGTGAAGGAGTGTTTTCAATTTATTTATTCTTGTTTTTTGCACCAGTCGTCGACCACGTTACGGGCTTCCTGCGCTTTATAGCAGACAATCGCTAGACATAATCCAGCATAAAGTACACGTACATCGTCTAGATGTCAGAACTAAGCAGTCAATCGACCAACATGCACCATAGCAGTGAAGACAGGGTTTCCTGCGCTTTAGAGCACACCGTCGCTAGACATCATCCAGCAGACAGTACAGCTACATCGTCTACACATCAGATTTATTGAGATCGTTAAACAGCGAGTCAACC
This sequence comes from Volucella zonaria, assembly GCA_963966105.1. Taxonomy (NCBI): domain Eukaryota; kingdom Metazoa; phylum Arthropoda; class Insecta; order Diptera; family Syrphidae; genus Volucella; species Volucella zonaria. Next base: position 110,637,610 of record OZ014532.1, on the reverse strand, counting down.
AATATGTACCGCAACAGTGGAGACAGGACGCCACCTTGTGAACAACCCCTGTTTACCGCAGTCAGCATCCGTAATTAGTGTCCTATTCGCCAGCATTGCTTTATCCCCAAAACTAATGATTTGTCTACGCCATGTTAACTGGCCGAGTTACACATGCTATTAAAAATTGCGTTGTTCTACAGTGCCGAAGAAGATACTCAACGCATACTCCTTGTCAAGTGCGTCTTCAATCTTGCCTACCAGATTTTGAAACGCAGTCTGGCGAAATCTTTCGTACTAATAGACGCATTCCATCTTGAACAGAGGATGTATTCGTAAAGTGGTTTTGCGCACATGGAGCATGCCATCTTTACGTTTTCGGAATAAACGCTGTCCTTACTTACGCCAGGTGCTCGGCATGTATGCCAGTGAGAATTCCCTTCAGAGTAACCAGCAGCTGGTCTATATCTTTTTGTCGCAAAACTGGATAAACTCGTAGATCGATTCAGATCAGTTGGCCCGTCTATTGCGAAGGTCACTTAAATTTCCTCGCATCAAAATTTAAATTTAAAAAAATGGTACTTCCCAACAACAAATTGAACGAGCTATACATATATGCTGTATATATCAGGCGACTCGAAGGCATCAGAAGAAGCAAAGGAGAGCTTAATGACCTCATCCGTCACTACAACCGCTGACAGATACCAGTAACGGCTTGCTGTGTTACTCATCTCAGTTTCAGCTTCATTGATAAATCTGATCGTAAGTTGGTTCCGATTTGGTTACCTGGGAAGTGAGTCTCAAGCATGAGACAGAGTGTCTGCTTTCGACTCAGCACCTAGCTGGTTTCAGGGACCTGAGTGTTTCGGTCTTTTGGTAACGATTTCTATAAGAAGCACTCTTTGAAATCCAAGTCAGCTTCTTATATTCCTTTTGCTTCGATCTGTGAAGATTGCAGTCTTCATCTAAATTGGTCGGAAGTGACTCGTTTAGAAGATTGCTTGTTTCTTTACGTTGACGCTGAAGACCAACGTTCCACCATAAAACGGCCGGTCTGTAGGATTTTTTCCTAGCTGCACCGATCAGTTCAAAGCACCTGATGAGGCCACCGTTCGGGTTCTGAACAGCTTCTCTGGCTTTTGTTTTGCTCTATGTTTAGGGGGAGCATCAACAGGCTTGGTGATCTGCTAAAAGCGTTGGTTCCCTCAGAAATAAGAAAATTTCATTAACAAATTAGCGCTTGTAGCTTTAATATCCAAGCCAACAATAACACTACTTTTTGACAGCTTCAAACACTCCAATCAGCTGAAAACGCTTTTGAGCGCGATAAAGGACCCATGATTACTATAGACCCGAAAGAAGGTAAGTGAAAGCCAGTTGGTTTTTGGTATATAAAAATTCAGATCGAGAGTGTCTGCATATTTTTAGATACAACAATCAACTACCAGCTTTTGTAAGTATGGTGAAGACTTTAAGATTGCCTTAGAAATGGAAGAAAGAATATTACCCCTCTAGCCCGATATGATCTGATGGCCAGATACAAAATAGGATAGAACATGCTTCTTATTTTTGATGGCACTACATTCTGGGGTGGCGCCTTGGTTTCAATCAACCATTCTCAACCAAGCTGCCTTCAGATTCGAGAGTCAAATTGGTTTAGGTCTGATTCGAAATACATACGCGACGTAATAAAGCCTCCTGGTGGCAGACTGTTATAAGACGGATTTCAAATGAAGCTTTCAAAGCAGTGAGAGAAGGCCATAAGTGAGAAGTGGACACAAAATATTAATGATCAGTCTGAAAAGTATTATAGCAGAAGGATTGGCATGACCATAAATGTTGCACGCAACATTACGAGTAAGTGGCCCTTTTCCCAGAAGTGAAAGTGTCAATCTTCCGCGAATAACCCTTAATCCACTTAAATTGACGTCAATATTCTGGGCTCCTAAGAGATTTTTTCGATATTGTTACGAACGAAGTTCACACTTATTACGTATTTAGCAGTTGCTGCAAGGGTTCAACTATGATATTATGTATCGAGCGACGGGGGATCACGCAAATGCAGGTGCGCTTTCCCGGCTACTTTTGCGGTCGGATGAACCAAATGTTGCCGACAAGGTCACATATTGCCAATTGCAGCTAATGGATATCGTTCCCGTTACTCGAAAACAAATTGCAGAGGAGACTAGCAGAAATCCAGAATTAAACGAAGTGTACAACAGTTTATTGTTGGGAAGGAAATTAATCAACGCAGGTTTCCAAGGTAAGGACTACCAATTTTCTTTAACCAATAGCACTATTCTTAGGATCAATAGAGTGGTGATTCCTCGAACTTTTACAGAATTAATACTGGCTGAATGGCACACTGCTCACCAGTCATCGAAAGGGGTTCAATATCCTTGGGAATATCCATCAATATGTCGGGTATAGGTAAGGGAAAACGGTACACTTCGATTTTGGTGGACCATTTTTTGAAAAATATTCTTTGATTGTGGTCGATGCATATTCAAAATTTTTCACATGAACAATATAAAGACAGCACCGATATGGCCTACCACTGATCTTAACCAGTGACAATGGGTCCACTTATATAATAATAAATTCACTGCTCCGCACCAGCTTTCCACGAATGGTCAAGCTGAATGTTTTGTTCAAAATAAGAAACTAGCTCTTCGGAAAATGATTAAAGACGTTAATGTCGCATCAGATGAAAGAGTATGATTGCGCCACAGGCAATCAACACTATAATACAACTTCATGACAAACAATGTATCTTTGTGGAATAAAAGTCGCCACACGGCACAATTCAAAGTTTAGGGATAATGATGGATGAACTTTGTGACCCTTCGAAAAATCTGCATACCATCTTCATCGATTTGAAAAAACGGTTCAACTTAGTCCCAAGGGTGGCAGCCTCCCTGCTGGACATCAGCGCCGATACCATTTAGAAACGTTTGGAAGAAACTTTTAAACCAAACAAAAAACACGAGAAAAGTGAAAGTCTGGGACTCATATAAAGAATCCCTCAAAATATATAAAAAAAAATAGCTGAGGAAGGTAAAGCGACAATCCTGTAGGTTACTCTGTGGCAAAATAACAAAAAAACACCTGTGATACCTCGCGGCTAAAAAAAATCTTTTCTACCTAGCTGTCTGAAAAAACCGACGGCTCTTGGATGACATCAAGTGATGTATCACTCAACTTGCTACTGGACACCAACTGTGCAGGTAGCTCCCTATTCATGGCCAGTAACAACCTTATTAGGACTATTGCTGCCACATCTAAAATTCAAGCTCTGATTTACAAGAGATAAACTGCTCTGGGCACTGCATAGTTTTATGCCATACAAGTTTGCTGGTCCGGACGGTAAAATACCTGCTTAGCTACAAAGACCGTCAGTTACCATCCTGCCAACGCTAGTTAATATCATGAGGCGTTGCGGAGTTGCTTTTTCATGGAGAAAAGTCAAAGTTCTGCTCATTCCCAAAGCCGGAAAATTTTCTCAAGCTGCCCCAAAAGACCTCCGACTTATAAGCCTGTCCTTCTGAAAAGACTGGAAGTCTGGAATGATTGATATCCATATACGAAACAGAATTGAACCACGACTTTTGTCTATAGCTCATCATGCCTATTGAAAAGGAAAGTCGGCGGAAATTGCTCTACATTTACTCGTAGCCACGTTGAATGATTGCTACATTGCAGAGAGTACACAATGGTCGCGTTGCTAAACATAAAAGGTACCTTTAGCAACTTTAACACATCCGCAATCACAACTGTGCTGTCTACTCTGAAGGTAGATGACTAACTTGAGAAGTTGATCAGTTTTATGCTCTACTGATGTGGGATCATCAACTCCAAACTGGATGGGGCTCTTTCTAATAGATGTGTCAGCAGAGATACGCCGCAATGCTGTGTCCTTTTACCCCTTCACTGGAATCTGGTGCTCGACGAACTGCTGATATTCCTGAAAGTTGTTCTCAGGAAAGCATCTCAACTACAGCTAAATCTAAACAAATTAACGCGTTGGGTAGATCCCGGTGGATTGGGAGTAAACCCCCATGAAACTGATCTTGTCCTCTTCTTCAGGAAATATAAAATTCCAATCATAGATCCTCCCTCAATCAACGGTACCAGTTCAGTCTTTTCCGATACAGCGAAATATCTGGAGACCTAATACTCAAGAAAGGGTAACAAATGGGGTCTTCAACTTCGCATTAATCAGTTTCAAGACCGACACCCACCAATGAGGTGGTTGTCTGGCGGACGGCTTTAGACAATACAGTCAACTGCAGCAAGCTAAGCTAAGTCCGAAGAACAGCAGGTCTGTACATAAGCGGAGACTTACTACAATACTACTCCTTCCGCGGCACTGGATATTCTGTTTCACTTGACACCCTTCGATATTTTCAGCAGGCAAGTAGCTGAAATAGCGACACAATAAGTCAAGATAGGAGACGTTACGCCGCTGGTAGTCGAGGGTGCCGAATGACTGTGTAATATTGGCATTACCTATGAGTCTTATCGCAGGGTTTTGGATCCTATCTATCAAGTGCAAAGAAGTATTAGGGACACCTGACCAGATGTGGGCATTGTACTCCAATTTTGGGCAGATAAATCCCCAGATATTGAGGCCTGATTTCTTACATCGGGTGAGGAAACCTAGACATTTCACAGCATTTTTGGCGACATCGAATATGTGACAACGTAAGTTGTCATTGACACACATACCGAGAATGAAAAGCTTTTCGGTTTCGACGATGCAAATGCCATTCACGGATAATGGCTTGGTGTTTCGCTTTAACGACAGCAGACAGCATTATGTTTTGAAAGCAATATATTCCACTCTGTTGATAGTTCCCCAATTGGTTATGCTGCTTATATCGGAGTTTAATGAGCATAGCATACGCTACCGCTGCCGTTTCCGTTCCGCTACAGTCGATGAGCAGAGACATGAGTTCGGGAACGAATATGACAAGCAGAGAGTACTGTCATCAGCAAAGGAATATATTGGCTTAGAACCAGCAGACAACAGATCGTTGATGAAAATTAAAAAGAGTGTCGGAGGCAGAACGGATCCCTGCGGTACACTAGCATTTATTTTGTGAGCATCAGACTGGAAACAATCCAAGACAACTTGAATTGAACGTTCCGATCGTCGATCGCAAAAGCACCCGTTCTCGACAACAGCGCATGATGCCTTAGAAATATCAAGTGCAACCGTCTTGCTTTCGCCAGATTGATGTAGATTTTTGGATCCACTTTTCGGTGAGGTATTCCATCAATCATCAGTGGACCTTTCTCTACGAAAACCGTACTGCAGGTCATTGAGAAGTTTTCGTATTTCGAAATATTTCATGAGCTGACGGTTTATCAGCGTTTCCTTGGAAAGAAGGGATGTAAGTGCAATGGGTCTGTAGGAAGAGGGAGAAAAAGGTTCGCCGTTTTTAGGGACGAGCTGGAATATTTCTATCTATTTTCCATCTACTCGGAAAGATTTTCAAAGGGTTGGATCGGTGAAAAAGCTTACGCAATGCTTTTGCCAATGTGGAAAAACACTTCTTCAGAAGAAGGGGGAGATATACCATCTGGACCAGCGGATTTACGTATGTTGATATATTTAAGTACTCTTGCTACGAAAGTGGTCTCATCCTATTGAAGAGTTAACGACCAACAGTTTTGAGTACTTTAGCGACATTGTAGTATTTTTTGCCTCAGTTTTTGATCGTATTGAAATTTTACACGCTTGAAAAAGTCGTTGCAGTCATTCCTGGTTACTTTGAACTTATTTCGGTTTTCCAGGTTGGTCTTGTAGGACCAAAAAAAAATTCCTTTAATCCTGTCAGCCTCTTTACAGCTCGAGTCGTAGCACGCCTATTTTTTGGTTTGATAGCCTTCATCCGATGAGGGATAAAGGATCTCATTCCAAAGATCATATCAGCAGCGGCATTCACGTCGTAATCGAGGAAACATAACGACCAGTTAAAATTTCTAAAGAAGCTCTTAAGTCCGCTCCAATTGGTTTTCTCGTATTGGAATACGGTGGTCGCGGTACGAGAAATTAGCTGGTATGATACTATAGTCCGACGAGACTAGGGGGAAAGGTACAACAACAGTGTACTTATTAGGATGATAGTCCAGGGTGCTGGCGATATTACTACCATGGTCTGGTACTCGAGTGGGCTCATTTAAATGCTGGTTCAAGTTATATTTCGAAGCGGAGACCTCAACACACCATCCTTCGGGTGTTGTCTGTCTAGAATATTGAAGCTACCCAGAATTGTGAATATCAAAATCGTCCACAATAACGATTTCAGTATGAGGGTACAGGGATATAATTCTTTGAATGGAACCAAACAGGGCATCGAACTCGTTAAAGGTCAAATTGCTGCCCAGTCTCGGGCTTGGTGAATGGTTGGTTATCTCTTTATGAACTTGATGAGTCAGATTAGACTTAAAATTTGTTTGACTGAAAGCCCATTTGTTGTGCACGAATCACCGATCACGTCGCAGACGGTCACTAGACACGATCCAACAGAACTACAGCTACATAGTCTCTAGGTTTTTAACGTAAGCACCTGTCGTGTGGACTTAAGTTTACGGGATGCCCATACATCCATGGGAGTAAGGATACGCCTTGCCATCGCTCTGCCGCCTTTCTGAGATACCAAAGCAGAACTTGTGTTGGAGTCACAAGTTCCACCCTTGGTATGGGTCGAGGCCGATCTAAAACCTCTTACTGTTCTTAGGGTCACAGCACCCAGTACTTATTGCAAGTCTACATTGGGTCAAACAGGAAGACGCTTAACGCGACTTTGGGTTTAAACCACAGCCACCATCACGCTCCCACAAGGGGCCTACCTCAATAAGTCAGACCGAAATCTGGGGGGATCCTGACTCCCATGGTACCGTGATTTAAGTCCTGGTAGGGACTACCGGTGGTCTTGCCGCCAACAAGACCTATGACCGGCCACTTGTAACTGGTCAAATCGTAGCAACCTTCGGTGGTATCATCTGAAGATGTTTACGATAAGACCAGTAATATGCTCCGCCCCAGCTTTTTATTAGACAATGTCATTGATGGGCGAAGCCTTGATAATTGGGCAGGGGCTCAGTACAGCTAAATCATATATTGGTCACAGCCACTATTCTCAGTCAGTGTCCTATTGACCTACATTGCTTTTATCTGCCCGAGTTACAGATGCCGTCAAAAACTGCTTTGTCGAAAGCACCCTCAAGGCAGCTATTCGCCTTAAAGGGACTACACAGTGGACAAATAAACTTTTTGACCAATCTAGTATTCTCAATACATTAGGAATACCTCCAGGGAACATTGTCTACAATATACCCCAACATTGGTTTGATTTCTAAATTGTTCTGGGAGGAAGATGCTTTCATGGATGACAAGTCAACCGACTTCTATACGGATGGATCCAAGACTGATAGCGGGGTGTTTTCTCGGATAAGCTTAACCTAAGACTCTCCTTCGCCTTACAAATAACTGTAGCGTGTTCCAGGTGAAAATTTTGTTGATTAAGGAATTGCTGGTTACTTTTAGAAGAACAAACTTTAGATGGGCTGTTGGGTCAGAATGTCTAGCGACCAGACAAATCTGGCCAGAGTTTGATCATTGCATTGCTCTAAATGGCAACTGTCTCACAAAACACTCCCGTTCTCTCTTGCAATCCGCTCTTCGTCTAAAGCAAAAGAAAAAACTGTCTTCAGTGTATACCAAATTGGGAATCGTATATGCTAAGGAGAGCGTTAGCGGTCGAAATTTTGTCATCAAGACCTCTCAAAATCTACGCTGTTTCACTGTTGATGATACTGTTGATTCAGCATCAACTGCTGTTGCTACCCAGTGGCAGGATAACTTTTTCATATGCAGAATATTGCCCAAAATATGGCGTGTGCGCTCAGTACTAATCTTTGTGGTAGCTCGCGCACCTTCACTTTCCGGTCAGCCAACACCATTTCATGTATTTTTTTTGACATTGTCCTCTGTAACCGCATCGGAGGGCCTGCAGCTGCGGACTTAATCGGTAGTGGAGTTGCGGCCACCACGAAACTCTCGAAACCAATATTTGAAGGTGTAATCTGACGGAGCATTAGCCCCATAATGTTTATCCAACTTTTCTTTTGTTTCCTTCGCCGTTGTGCCTCTCAAAAAATAATGTTTTATGAGGGAACGAAAATCGTTTTTGTCCATACTCAACATGATGCCAAACAACAATCAGCTGTCAAAACAAAACTAAAGACAGTATCGCACTGAAATTTGGCATGTCCGCCTAAATATGAACGGACTTCAAGGCACCATAAGCTTTTTTGCAGTAGCAGCGCATTCCGGCGGTCAAGAAGGTTACTTTTCACTCCACCTAGTAAGTCTGTTAATATTGACGACCTTCAATCAGCTGCTCTCCACGCCCCTTTGATGTATTGTCGTTCGCGTTCAGACTTAGATGACAAGCTCAACAGGTTTCAAAATATAACTACTGATCTCTTTGAACAATTTGTACCCTTAAAGACTGTCAAAATTCAGAACAATTGCTGTCCTTGGTTCACAACTAAAGTTATGAATACTATTAAAGTACGCAACCGACTTTATAGTAAATGGAAAAAAAGTCCTTCTGATTTAAATTGGCATGCTTATAGATCGGCCGTTGCTGTACGTAATGCTAAAAAGAATTTGTATGCCTCCAAGTTGAACACTTCACTTCCACCAAAGAAACTTTGAAATAATCTACGTAGCATTGGAGTTTCCGACAGAAAACTTAATGGCAAATGTGAAGTTGATCCTGACATTCTCAACCATTTCTTTCTTGAAAGTCAGTCTGTTGAATGTGGTTTCAACTTTGCTGATGATCACTCTCTTTCAAGCATAAAACAATTACAAGTGGAAACGGTTAGCGTAATTGAAGTAATTACTTCAATTAGGGAAATAAAATCTAACGCCATTGGGGAGGACGGAGTACTTATGAAATTTGTAAAGTTAATCCTACCTTTCATAGTATCCCACCTAACCCATATTCTCAACCATTGTGTTACCACATTTACATTTCCTCGGTCCTGGAAAATAGGCCGTGTAATACCTGATGCAAGACGACCATATCCAACTTCCGCTTCTGATTTTAGACCCATCAGTATCCTTCCGTGCTTATCAAAGGTCTTAGAGAAACTCATGGCGAAACTACGTCTGAAACACCTGTGTCTTAATAACCTAATATATGAAGCTCAGTCTGGCTTCAAAGCTAACCATAGTACTTCCACTGCTATGGTTAACATCCTGGAAGATATCAGAAAGAATTTTGATAAAAGACACATCTCACTTCTTTGTCTACTTGACTTCTCGAAGGCTTTTGATAAAGTTTATCACAAGATACTCTGCTGGAAGTTGAGAAATCTCTTCTCACTTAGTGACAGTGCAGTGAGACTTATTTACAGCTTCCTGTCTGACAGATTCCAGAGAGTTATTGTTAATTCTGACAGTTTTTCTGCTCTTTCACCAGTCAAGCAAGGCGTACCACAAGGTTCAATTCTGCGACCTATCCTTTTTTCAATATTTATTAATGATCTTCCGTCTGTGTGTAAACATTCCACAGTCCACCTATATATACTCGTTTGCAGATGATGTTCAATTGTATTTAACCAATGATTCTAGCAAGATGGGTGATCTTATAAATCTGACAAATTTTCAGCTTGCCAATATTCACAGTTGGTCTATAACAAATGGATTAACCATAAATCCAAAGAAGTCGCAGGTAATTCCTATTTCAAATTCTACAATGTCCTTTCTCTCTTTGCCCAATATCGTACTTTCTGGTAATAAGCTTGAAATAGTTAATAAGGTCACTAGTTTAGGTTTTATCATTAATAGCAAATTGTCGGGATATGGTCACACAAATAACGTAATTAGACGTATTTATGGGTGCCTGCGGAAGTTGTAGTTGACCTCTAGTTACACTCCAATCGATACTAGAAGAAAGCTTGTTACCACCCTCATCCTACCATTGATAACATATGCTGAAGTTGTTTATAGTAGAGTTGATTCCTTGTCACGACGAAAGTTGCAGGTAGCGTCTAATGATGCTATCAGGTATGTTCATGGCTTGCATAGATTTGATCGTGTATCTCAATATTCTAGAATTTCTCTAGACCACTACATGGATGCCAGAAATCTTATATTCCCTGAATAATATTATAGTAAATAAGTCTCCCATGTATCTGTTTAAGAAACTTAATTTTGCTCGATCGGTCAGAACACATGCCCTAATACCATCTCGGTTCTTTCTTACTTCTCATTCCTTTCCTAAATCCTCATTCTGCCTTCTTTTATCCCTCTCATTAGTTTACTTTGCTTACTGATTGTATACTTTTTGAATAAAAGACATATGTCCTATTGTACCCATAATAAATTGAATTGAATTGATCTTTTAAAATAGGGAAAGATCTATCATCGGTGTCATCACTGGTCACTATCTTATAGGCAGGTATACAAGAAGGCTTGTCGTTTCTACAATAACTCCATCTACCCTGTGCCTTCCTAGCTCTCTCTCAAATATCCTAAGTTTTCTTCTACAATGACTTAAGCGATCTAAATAATACAGACGTTAAGAGCCTATGCTTCGGTAGAAGCTCAAACCTAAGTGGGTTGGTTTTTCCAACAGCCACTCTAACCTAACCTAACCTAGTCCGCAGAGTGGTACACGATGTATACGATGAGGCTAAATACGCAGCAGGAAAAATCAGAGAATCCGAAGTTAAAGTTGGAGTACACCGAAGCAATGTTCAAAATCTTTATTTCTTTCTTTCAAAGGATCGAGGAAAGGCTTTTCTTCTTTTCGCTGATGATAGCGCTATCATAAGCAACCATGTGATGGCCTTTCAGCTAACTCCTACAATTGGATAAAGGCGCTAGAAGATAACTGGTTATGAATCAGTCGTACTAAGATCATCTGTCTTGCAGAATCATCGTCCCCAACATACTGATGTAAGTATACGAGTTACTACACATAGGTACTTGGTTTTGCCGTAAATCATAAGGGAAATTGAATGACGATAGAGTTAGAGTTAGGATTGTCGATTAAATTTAAAAGTTTGTTAAGCACCGCAGTCGTTGGTCGTGTTGGACGACGTACAAATTACATTCTCAAAGAAGGTCATCGATCATCGTTCAGCCTTGGATGAAAGAAAGCACCAAAAGAAAAACAATTGTCCTCATATACAACGCGATCCAAAATAGAGCAGATGCGTGGGAGAAATATGTACCAATAGACGTATCTGTGCGCGTTGCATCTTCCATGATTTATGAAATAGAAGATTAGGAAGAGTGAATAGAAAGGTGATATCCAACAAGGCAAATGACTAAACCTTCAAGACATTAATTGCTTTATTCCCATAACAAATTCGACAGAAAATAAAAATAAAAAAATTAAAAAAAAAAAAAAAACAAAACAGAAAATCGATATGATTGATGAGGTCGATATTTGTCAGATACGGATTTTCACAATGCACATGGGAGCATGAATGAATGGATTAGCAAAACGTAACGTTCGACCCCAATTACAAGCATTTCATCTCCGAAATGCAGTTGCGAAATTTTGGAGCACATTTTAATTTTGGGAAATAGAAACGGAATACCCGTTCGAACAATGTAAGCAGTCGGCATTTTGAAATAGTACGAGTATGTGAACTTAAGCTAGGGAACAACAACCGAGTCAGCTTTACGAGTCTACAGACTTCTAGAAGTACTGTGCACGCACCTGGGATGCCGGTGATATCGCATAAGTAATAAGCTTTATCCTGTCCAAAACCCTCCAACTAATGTCTGCTTCTACAGGTTATAACTTCACTACCTTCTCGAATCGATTTTAGTTGCGGTAACAGACCATCATCTGCCGCGCTTTGACATTATTGGACTATACGACCACTTGCAGTGGGTTACCTCGTATCTCGATCAGTCTTGTTTCACGTCAACTTGGATTTCGCTTCCAGAAATGGAGATTAGACTCTAACTTTTGCCTCCTTTGAGTGGAACGATGATGCTACAGAATTTCAGCTTTCTTGGGCACAGCGGCTACTAAACCGACAATGAGGGACTTCCTGCATATTCCGAGGAACGTACGGCTGCATCTTAGGATTCTGCTGAAATAGGGAGCGCTGGGTGCGGTAGTCGATACATATACATATACACAGGGTGATTTACTGGAACTATAACTTTTTAAAATGCTATAATTTTTTTATTTTTTGATAAATTTATAAAAAATATATATATAAGAAATGTTGGAAAATACACCAATTTTCAAATTGTATTGTATCAGTGGCCTTGAGACGGCGGAAGAAAGCATCGCAAGCTGCACGCAAGTGGCTCTGCGGTATTTTGGCCCATTCCCGGCGAAGTGATTGTTTGAGGTGGTCCAAACTTTGGTATTTTTTTAGTGCCAACCTTCGCCTTCAAAATACCTCAGACAGAGAAATCCAACGGATTTGCATCCGGAGAATTTGCAATCCATTGTGTCGAAGAAATGAAGTGTGGAACATTGTTTTTTAACCAATCTTGGTTGACGTGCGCTTTGTGAGACGGTGCCGAGTCCTGTTGAAATGTTCACGGTCTCCAACCGAAATGATTGTTTGCCCAAGGTTTCAATACTGCCTCTAAGAGAGTTTCACGGTATACGATCGCATTAATTTTGACGCTACGGCCACGGTCCAAAAATACAAGCGGAGAGCGACCATCGGCGGTTATGGCGGCCCAAACCATCACCATCGGTGCTGCCTGCTTTCTGGTGGCCGTCCGAAGGTCTAAAATTTTCGAAGGACTTCTCCGGCAAGTAAACTCGGTGGCGACTAACGGAAAAAACCAAATTCGGCAACTCACCACTTTCGTGCAAGCGTAGCAACTCCTTCGGTCTTTCGACTCTAACTTTTTTCTGTTGCGCTGTAAGATCGTGTCCTTTTTGGAATTGCAATGGCTTGAGCCCAAGCTCATTTTTCAGTATGTGTTGCATCTGTTCCAACGATATGTTGAGCTCACGAGCCATTTTTCTTCCACTTCGACGCGGATTTCGCTAAATTCGAGCCTTCACTTTCCGAACCATTTTTGCCGATGTTTCTGTTTTTTTATGACCACCTCCATGGCATTTTGCAACGCTGCCAGTATCACGGTAACGAGCTATGGTTCCAGACACAAATGATTTATTCACGTTGAGGTGCTGGAGGGCTCTAACGATAGCTACTTGTGGTTTTCCAGCCAAATATAAAGCAATCACACTATCACGTTTGAATTCCATCGCAGATAAAAATTTTCCAATACAACTGAGATGCAAATCGTTTAAAAGGCTTGTAGACAATAAAATTATCTGTCATGTGTCAAAATTTGAGCTCACTGTCATGAATGATTTGGAAATTATAGCAGTCTGAAGTTGATTGCAATTCGAGTCAGGCAGGGTGTACATATACGAGGGTTGTCTGAAAAGTTTGCGACCGAACAATGACATTTTTTCTCAAAATTTTTTTTTATTTTTCTACATAGTCTCCTTGTAACTCTACACACTTCTCCCAGCGATTCTCCCATCTCTCTAACCCGTCCAAATAGTACTTGGCGTTTTTCTCTGCAAAATAATTGTTCACGAAGGTGATTGCCTCCTCATTTGACGAAAATCTCTGTCCTCCGAGCGCAGTTTTTAGATGAGGGAACAAAAAAAGTCGCTTGGGGCTAGATCTGGTGAATAAGACGGATGGTCAAGCAGCTCAAACCGTAATTCATGGATTTTCGCCATGGCAACCGCTGAGGTGTGAGACGGCGCGTTGTCTTGGTGAAACAGAATTTTATTTTTCTGCAATTGTGGCCGTTTTTCCGCAATTTCTGCCTACAATTTGGCAAGTAATGATGCGTAGTATACTCCTGTAATGGTTTTTCCTTTTTGAAGATAATCAATTAAGATAACTCCTTTACTATCCCAAAAAACAGTCGCCATCACTTTCCCAGCCGAAAAAAGAGTTGTTGCTTTTCTTGGAGCCGGCTCGCCCTTTGCAGTCCACTGTTTTGACTGAATTTTTGTTTCGGGCGTACATGGTGTATTCAACTTTAATCTGCGCCAAAACTCCGATTTATTGTGCCTAAACTGCGCCATCAGAGCGTTGGAAATGTTCATTCGAACACGTTCTAACGTAAGCAAACGCGGCACCCAACGCGCGGACAGCTTTCTCATGCCTAAATCTTGATTTAATATGTAACAAACACGTTCTTTGGACATTTTCATAACCTCTACTATCTCTCTCACTTTAATTCGGCGGTCGTCTAACACCATTTGGGGAACTTTAACAATGTTATCGTCAGTGGTTTCAGTTTTTGGACGTCCCGAACCTTCATCATCTCCCAAGCTCTTACGGCCACGTTTAAATTCAGCTGCCCAAAATTTCACTGTGGTAAATGATGGTGCAGAGTCCCCATACACAGAGTCCAACTCATTTATGATTTGCGTAGGCGTATTGCCTTTCAAAAACAAGAATTCAATAACAGCTCGATACTCAATTTTCTCCATTTTCACAAAAAACCCTCACATCGATTCCCTCAAACGACTGTCAACTAAAAACTGCGCGTCCAAAATAACTGAAACTTCGGTAAGTAACTGTCAAAAGATGGACAACTAGCATTCACTAGCTTTTATTGACGAGTGCCGCTATCTTTACGGAAACTTTTCAGACAACCGTCGTATATAGATATTTCTCTTACAGATAGCCAAACTTGCTTTGCTTGACCAACCGCTGAGCTGAGCACGCTTAAAATTGCTTCAAATTCACCCCAAACTCTGTCCTGACACCTCCATCCAAAAATGAACAACAAAAAGTTGCAGCTAAAAAATTTCTCACATGTTCTGCTGTTCTTTATCGGTTTCGCAAAACTTCGGTTGTGCTCGGTATAATTATGAGAAATTATCGAGAGTTTTGTAGGTGGAACCGCGACGACCGTAGAGCCCCTTTTTATCGTAAAAAATTCCAGGTCCTACTGTATGCGGAAAAAGGGTGTCTCCAGTTTGTTTTTTATTTCGGCTGCGCTTTTTTAATCGATTGGGATGGTTGGCGGATAATTTCAAGTTTTTCTTTTGTTTTCGACTAATTCGCATCTGGTATCGGATTTTTCTACTGACTTTGAGATGATTGAGAATCAATATCGCCCGCATTCTGTACTGTATACACGTTACTAACTCTACTGAATCGCTTTCGATCTGCATGTGTTTGATTATATCCTTAATGGTGATTCACTGGTAGCCATGGACATACTCGTATGTACGAGTATGTGCTTATACTTATGTGCATATATTTAGGGATCTGTTCGTGAGGTCACACAAAATGGTATGAGTTAGTTCTCTGAATACGGATTTGAGGACATTTAGCGCCGCGCCAACGCTGAAGTTATCGCTATCGGCTAAATCGCTCCATCAGTCACCAGCACTGACAGTAAGTATTAGAATTTCCACATTCATGCGACGCACATCTTGTGAAAGAAAACCTCGGTTATCTTCTTCGATTCCTTGAGAAATTTACTTGCGTCTTTATATGTATTACCAAGCTGATCAGAATATATCGCAGCTGTCAACAACGTTGTCAAATTAATTCAGCACATAGTTTAAGGGTATCCGGCGATATAGCGTCTCTAGAGGCCGTAAAAATATGCTTTTTGTGATTTTTTTTTCAGGAAAAACATAAAATAAATCGAGTTTACAAAAGTAGAAGTTTATTGCACATATAATTGACTGTAAAACATAATTTTCATAGAATGATTTATTTAAAAATGGCGGCTGGGCAGCGTTTCTCAGATGACCTCTCTTTTTTGGTAGGGTATACGGCCATATCAACAGCTCCTGTAAATTTTGAATTAAGATGAATTACTAAATTTTATTTTATTGTACATAACAACAGTACGAAGGAATTTTTTGATATATTGATTTTTGGTCGAATGGCGCAGTCAAACTTGCAAAGTTCGCAGAAAAATCACCAGAAAATTTTTAATAACAAATGAACTATGCCATATAAAACAAAAGTCCTAAGTACTTCCTTAGACAATATATTTCTAAAGATTCAGTTAAAATTTGAGGTGAATTGGTTGAAAATTGTTCAAGCTATGAGTGCGGCCAACTTGAAAAATGCAGCTTTGAGATAAACGCGTTTAAAATTCATAAGAGGCTGCCTACCTAGCGGTCGTGTATTATATTTCTCGGCCATAATCTTTTGGAATATCATTTTTGAGGTCCTAAGGGACCAACCACAGCAATAAAAAAACAAATCGATTTTTTGAAAATCCTAAGGCATTTTCAGGATTTTTTTTTAAGGCGAAATTAATGAACAACGATAATTAAGCTTTGTAGATTTATTATAATAAATACGAAAACATATTTATAATAAAAAAAATAATTAGAATTATTAAAAAAAAAAATGGCCCTTTTACTTATCTGAAATAAAAATTCCGACCATAGCCACTGGTATACTGAATAACATTAACATTTCAGATTATTCGGAGGAATAATTTAAGTTTAAGTTTTAAGTGTGTACATTAGGGTGTCCCTTATTTTTCAAAGTTTTAAACTTGTAACGCATAGGTCTTAGTTTGGTTCATTTGCCTCTAAAACACTCGGAAATAAATTTTTACCTTATTTGGAGGAGTACGATAAACCGTGCCGACTTGCATCGAATCATGTTCATACATATTGCTCGGCAGTAGCGGTGCGTATTCACGGCATTTGTCATTTGTTCTCAATTATTCTCGCCATTAACACGTATTGTTTTACATTTAAAAGATGGCATTGGAATTAAGAAGCAATAAAAAATGTGTTTTCTTAGTTGGTGACGTAAATTATCAAATAACAGGCGCAAAGTTACGGTCTAATTGTCAAGTTCTTTTAGTACTTTTTTTTTAACATTCGCGAAGTTAAATTGATTGTTAATGAAAGCGCTAATCTCGTCATTCGGGAGTGTATTATATATTTGGGAAAAAGCTAGAATCCCTACCAGAGCTATACCTAACTGTGTAAAAAAACTTGTGGATCTTCACCATGCTTGGAGGGAGTTACAAAAAAATTGTAAAAAAAAATACAAGATATTTACAAGCACCGTGAGGAGAACTTTAAGAACAATTTAGATAATTCATTTGATGTAGCACACGCTGATGGTTTGGAACGGATGAAAATTGAAGAAGATAAGATATTTTTACAAAAACCAAGAGAACCGGGGTGTCCAGGGTGTTTAGCGGGTGTAGACAAAAAGTTAGCCGGAAAAGAAGAAAGGGCAAGACAAAGGAAATTAAATGAAGAGAAAAAAAGATGTGAGCAAATGTGTTTCGGAGGTTTATCGTCATCTGTTACTACGCAAGATTCTATTCAAACGCTAGGACATCACGATCAACTTAACAGCTCTGATGAAAGCCTTGAGGAACCCTTGGCATCCACCTCTCAAATGGTAAGTTCTGAAACTACTATAAAAAGAGGAAGGGAAAACTTTACCACGCCTAAGTTAGTTGCAGCTTTAGATAGATGTCAATTAAGCATAAGGGATTCTGTCTATATACTTCAGGCTATAGAAGAAGCACTAGATCTTAGCTGTGATGATTTTCCGATAAACAAATCGTCTATTCAACGTATTCGCACACAGAGTCGAAAAAATATGCCTGAAATGGTGAGCGTTCACTGGGATGGGAAATTATTACCTGGACTTGACGTGAAAATTTCTAAAGAAGAACACCTGCTAATTCTGATTTCATTTGGAGAAAAGGAACAACTTCTGGCTGTACGCAAACTGGAGAGCTCTTCCGGCCAGAATCAAGCTAAAGCTGTGTTGAACGCACTTTATGACTGGAACCTCGATGACAAGGTACAAATAATGTGCTGTGACACAACTGCGTCTAATACAGGGCGATTGAAAGGAGCTTGTGTACTTTTGGAACAAAAACTAGACAGGGAATTACTACTCCTTTGCTTGCCGCCATCACGTTTACGAACTGGTTTTAAAATGTGTGTTCGAAACAAAAATTCACCAAGTCACAAGTAGCGGTGATATCCCACTGTTCAAAAAGTTTAGAGACAACTGGAAAACTATTAATCCTGCTGCCATTGAAACATATACCGATATCGTCACACGACATTTTTGTATTGGGTCTACAAGTAAGTTTCCAGCGTTTGTCAGAGATGGCGCCACCAGTGGATCCCGGGCTGAATTGTCAGACCCCATGTGTTTTATTTGTAGCTTTTGTATCTGTCAACAACCTTGCAGCGTTATATTTGAGCAGTTCTATCGGTGTCGTACATTTTATTGAGCAAAATCATGGCAAGTTTCCAGCCAAATAAACGTCATTTGCGGGATGCGCTGCTTTTATTCTTTAATATGAAGAAAAGTGCGGCTGAGCCCTATCGTTTGCTTTCGGAAACCTATGGGGCGGAATGTATTGGTGAATCGACGTGCCGCGAGTGGTTCAAACGATTCAATGGTGATTTTGGAGTTGAAGACAAAGATCGCCCCGGAAAGCCGAAAAGTTTTGAAGACGAGGAATTGGACGCTTTACTGGATGAGGATCCGTGTCAGATTCAAGAAGAACTTGCTGCATCATTGGGCGTCACGCAACAAGCCGTTTCCCTGCGCCTAAAACCACTGGGATTCATTCAAAAGGTTGGAAACTGGGTGCCGTACGAATTGAAGCCAAGTGACGTCGAACGGCGATTTTGCATGTCCGAAATTTTACTGCAGCGGTATAAAAATAAATCATTTTTGCATCGTATTGTCACTGGTGATGAGAAATGGATTTATTACGGTAGTCCTAAACGCAGAAAATCGTATACAAAGCCCGGCGAGCCCGCCCAATCGACGCCGAAACGAAATATTCACGTGAATAAGGTCATGCTCTGCATATGGTGGAATCAAAAGGGTGTCGTATACTACGAACTGCTTCCGAGTGGTGAAACCATCAAAGGACTAATTCGTTTGAAGCGGGCATTAAAAGAAAAACGGCCAGAATATGAGACCAGGCATGAGTCCGTCATTTTTCATCACGACAACGCTCGGCCACATTTTGCGGTTTCGGTGAAAAACTATTTGGAAAATAGTGGATGGGAAATTCTGCCTCACCCGCCTTACAGTCCAGACTTGGCACCATCTGACTACCACTTGTTTCGTTCGATGCAGAACGCTCTTACGGGAATACGCTTCAGCTCAGTAGAGGAAATCAAAAATTGGCTCGATGCGTTCTTGGGCTCGAAAGACGAGAAATTTGTTTGGTCCGGAATTCATAAATTGCCAGAAAGATGGGGGAAAGTTGTAGCTTCCGATGGACGATACTTTGAATAAAGCATTGTAACTATGTTTTCATAATAAAACTTCAAATTTTGGAAAAAAAACGCTGGAAACTTACTTGTAGACCCAATACATATAATTAGTCTGCGATGACAGCACCATGCACCATCTTCTGACTTTGCTCTTTCTTCGAGCACTCGGGCACCTTTAGAGTCACTCGTGCTCTGACGGTCTGCTTTATACATATATTCGAAGCGCTTTACGTTCTCGGGCGAGTTGTTCTGCTTGTAAATGGACAATTATGCCCATTACTTCCATCGTTTTCAAGATAGCTGTAAAACCTTTATTGAATGTACAAGCAGCACAATATTTAGCGACGTCGACGACTTTTTTTACCGGAAAACTGGTGCAAGTTGCCATACACAAGGATTAAGACTTTTTTTTTATTGTTTTGAGTCTCCGGTCGATGGATGAACTTTAAACGAGGCATACAAAAATGTATTGAATAAGGATTTGACTAAGGACGTTCTGGACAAAAGTATGGCTCTGTAGGGTAAGTTCAGTTTTAAATTGGGGCAAAATGTCATGCACTCCGCGTTCAAACTGCATAATTTGCGGATGCCTGCATAATTTGGTTTGAGAGAGAGTTCGGCACAGGATAGTTAGGGGGACTCTTTCACATGGTGGACAAACTGGGCAATATTTAGACCACTGATGTAATTTTTTTTCACTATGTTCACCAGGGGATGGTTCGCCGTGAAGAACATTTACATAGATCTAGAAAATTCACTTTACTCTGCCATACTGTACTTAAATGTGTACGGAACGGCGTCAGTAATGGAGGTCATTCCAATCTATACATACCACATCAAAAAGTTCCCGGAATTTATTCAGAAAAGCAGGATGAAAAACTCTGATAAGGACTGAAACGAATAAAATTTGAAAACTTCAAAGTAAAAAAAAAAAAATATTTTCTTAATTCATTAAATTTTTTTATTTGCTTTAAAACTCTGTTTTTATTAAATTCATTCACAATTACAAAAAATAAAAAAAATTATTTGGGTTCCCATTCTTTTCTCAACTTCTTTCGAATGTCCTTCATAAGGTTGGTGACAGTTACATCCGTGATCTTTTTGGACGCTCTTTTCCATTTAGCACTAAAGTCTTTTAGGTCCTTTGCACACTCCTCACTTTTCCTCAATTTAGCTTTGACCAAAGCCCAATACCTTTCAATGGGACGGCACTGTGGAACATTGGGTGGATTCATGTCTTTTGGGACAAAGTCGACATTTTTAGCAACAAGAGAGCTTAACGTCTCATGAGCATAGTGAGCTGAAACTAAATCTGGCTAAAATAATGTTGAACCCTCGTGTTTGATTAAGAAAGGAATCAACCGTTTTTTAGGCACTCGTTACTCGTTGTAATAAACGATGAGCTTCTGTGTCCACATTGGCAAAAGGCCTGCCAAACGAGATATTTTGACCCGAATTTTTCCATTCCAATCGATGTTGTTGATTGCGGAAAGATCTCAGCTTCAAACGAGTTGTAAAACTGCGCACCTGGAAGAGTAATTAAAGTTGGGTTTAAAATAAGTTTCGTCATCCAAAACCAAGCACGTTTTCTTGTTGCCGATCAACTCGTATAGCTTTCGGGCTTGTGTTTTTATGACTTGTTTTTGCTTTTCAGTAACTGCTGGTATTTTTTGTTTTTCTCGTGTTTTTAGACCGTTACGTTTTTTAGATCTTTGTACCATTGTTTGGTTGGTATTACAATACATTTCCGAGCAAAATCTCTGGATGACATAGTTCGGTTTTTTACGATGGTACCCACTATTTTCCTGTCCAAATTTGTATCATGCGTTCCACTTTTAGCTCCACTTTTCTGTTTTCACTTAACTGTCAACATCTCCAAATATGTTTAAATTTTTTGCGATGAAATGGTTTGAACGCGAAGTATATTCGAGTCGGCATTCCTCTTGACTCATATTTTATAAATATTTTAAAGCGCACCGAACTAAAATCAATAACAAACTGAAACTACACCGTGAATGACTCGAACTGCAACCAATTTCAGGCTGCTATAATTTCCAAACCGTTCATGACAGTGAGCTCAAATTTTGACACATGGCAGATAATTTTATTATTTACAAGCTTTTTAAACGATTTGCGTGTCAGTTGTGTTGAAAAATTTTTATCCGCGATGGAATTCAAACGTGATAGTGTGATTGCTTTATATTTGGCTGGAAAACCACAAGTAGCTATGGTTAGAGCCCTCCAGTACCTCAACGTGAATAAATCATTTGTGTCTCGAACCATAGCTCGTTACCGTGATACTGGCAGCGTTGCAAAACGCCATGGAGGTAGTCATAAAAAAACAGCAACATCGGCAGAAATGGTTCGGAAAGTGAAGGCTCGAATTGAGCGAAATCCGCGTCGAAGTGGAAGAAAAATGGCTCGTGAGCTCAACATATCGTTGGAACGGATGCAACACATACTGAAAAATGAGCTTGGGCTCAAGCCATTGCAGTTCCAAAAAGGACACGATCTTACAGCGCAACAGAAAAAAAGTTTGATTCGAAAGAGCGAAGGAGTTGCTACGCTTCCACGAAAGTGGTGAGTTGTTGAATTTGGTTTTTTCCGATGAGTCGCCATTTGTTATCGAGCAATATGTCAACAAACAAAATGACCGAGTTTACTTGCCAGAGAGGTCCTTCGAAAATATACACATTCGGACAGCCACCGGAAAGCAGGTAGCACCGATGGGGATGGTTTAGGCCATCATAGCCGCCGATGGTCGCTCTCCGCTCGTATTTTTGGACCGTGGCCGTAGCGTCAAAATTAATGCGATCGTATACCGTGAAACTGTCTTAAAGGCAGTACTGAAGCCTTGGGCAAACAATCATTTCGGTCGGAGACCGTGAACATTTCAACAGGGCTCGGCATCGTCTCACAAAGCGCGTGTCAACAAAAATTGGTTAAAAAACAATGTTCCACACTACATTTCTTCGACACAATGGATTGCAAATTCTCTGGATGCAAATCCGTTGGATTTCTCTGTCTGGGGTATTTTGAAGGCGAAGGTTGGCACTAAAAAAATACCAAAGTTTGGACCACCTCAAAGAAGCACTTCGCCGGGAATGGGCCAAAATACCGCAGAGCCACTTGCGTGCAGCGTGCGATGCTTTCTTCGGCCGTCTCAAGGCCATTATTCGCGTCAAAGGTGGACATATTGAAAACTACTGATACAATTTGAAAATTGATGTATTTTCCAACATTTTTTGCTTTGGCGCAATAAAATTTATCAAAAAATAAAAAAATTATATCATTTTAAAAAGTTGAAGTTCGAGTCATTCACCCTGCAGAGAATATACAGGCTAATTTGGGTGCAAAATGGGATAGCAAATTTTACGCATTGGAAGTACAGCCCGTATTAAAATTTACAGATTTTATTCGCTTCAGTCCTTACATAGTACATACATACCACCTTGATCAAGGAATTTATTCAGAAAATTAAAAATACAAGTTTATTCATCTAAATCTACATATATTGTCCCCTTCAGAGTAATCCCCATCGACTGCAACGCACTTATGACAGTGCTTGATCCAATCCTCGAAACATTTTTTTATATTCGGTTTTCGGTATGTCCATCAGTGCTTCCTGCGATTTTTCCATTACTTCCTCTCGGCTGCTGAAACGCGTTCCCCGTAGTGGTTTTTTTAAATCGATTGAACAGAAAGAAGTCACTGGGAGCCAAATCAGATGAATTCGGTGGCTGTTGGATTGTATTTGTTGCATTTTTTGTCAAAAAATTACGAATAATGATGGCACTGTGCGACGGTGCGTTATCATGGGCAAAATCCACGAGTTTTCTGCCCACAATTCACGCCCACGTCTCGTCTCCAGTAATGATCCTTTTGATGAATGTGGGATAGGATTCAGCCTCGCAACTCATCTCTTTTGCGACGTCAACACGGTCTCTTTTCTGCATGAAATTGAAGTCTTTTGGCACCAGCTTTGCTGCTACACGACGGAAACCCAAATCATTAACCAAAATGTCCTGGACGGATCCATAGGCAATGTTCAAGTCCTCCGCTATCTCTCTGCGGTTATTGACCAACATTTCTTTTACTCGTGCTTCATCAATGTTTTCGTCGGTTTTCGATGTCGATGGTCTGCCACTGCGTTCATCATCTTCGATTGACTCACGAACACTTTTGAACCGCTCGTGCCACTGGTAAACAACCGTTTTCTTTAGAGAATCGTTGCCGAAACACTTTTCCAACATTTCCAACGTTCGCGCACCATTAAATCCGTTTTTTACGCAAAGTTTAATACAAGTTCGTTGTTGCAACACACACAGAGATAGATGTATTCTTGGCTACGTAACTTTTGCAAATGTCAAGCTATGACGCTAAGATTTAGAAGGAATGTCAACAAGAGATTTACCAACTTAACAAAAAAAAAGCAGAACTCAAATCGGAACAATGGAAGCGCCACACGGTAGGTGTGGCGGGAACTTTTTGATCAAGGTGGTATGGTATACAGCTTTGGGGTTGTACCAATATTAGTAATGTTAACGCCTTACAGACATTCCAAAACAAAGTTCTTCAAGGGTTTGTTAATGCACCGTGGTACATTAGAAATGATGATATCCACAGAGACCTAGGAGTCGAAAACGTTCTGAACGAAATTAAAATGTTTGCGCGAAAACACAAAAATCGACTACAAGGACATACGAATATATCTGTTCAACAGATTCGTGACGAGACAAATTTATTGCGCCATCTGAAAAAAACTAAGCCTCTCGATCTAGCGCAGTCATCAGCAGCGCTTAATTTTTAAAATACGCTCGAATTTTCAATAGAAAATCGCCTGCAAAATATCTTATTAAAGCAAAACAAAACGCAAAAGAAAGACTGCTTGTTGAGTGTGAACTCAGTCGTAGTCTGTATAATTGGGGTGCGTTTTAGTGAGTAAGAATCTCACGCTACTATAAGCCCAAAGCTTATAGTGTCTATGTCACCAACCCACGCTGGGGAAAAAAAAAAAAAAACAATTTCACTAAGGTACTGGTTACAATATTGAATATGAGGGATATAAGCAGGTTTTCCCATTAAGGATTAAACCAACGCGGCCACATCAAAACAAATCCTAAGCCTTTAGGCAAATGGGAGAAAGGGATTTTTAAGAAATACTTGGACGTTTTATTCGATCTCGTCCAATTGAGTACAAATTGATTTTTCCTCCTTGTTATTTTGAATTCACACAACAGGTAGCTGCACCATAAATCACACGCTGATTGTCCATATGCAACTTCAAATCGATTCGTTCAAATCAAATTGGAATCCCTGTGAAGTGAATTGATGACTAAGAGTTCACACTTCCTTCCAAATTGTCTCAATCACTTGCCGTTGACATTTAATAAAGAAATGAAACATAACCCCATCGAGATGTCATTAATAAAGCTAACCTCATTTTTAACTGTCATATAGGTTGCCTATTGATTTGAATACAACACCATTGCCGTTTGCTTCCTTGATTGCATTTTCGAATGGAACAATTTATTTTACCAAATGGAACTAATGCTATTGTGTGTGCCTTCTGTTGTTTGGTCAGTTTACGAATAAACATTTACCCCAAAACAAAACCGCACCAACAATAACAAAATTCAAAAAAAAGATATCAAAAAAACTCCAACTCAAACTCAAGACAAATGATTTATGAATGACGTTTAACATTTCGAGCATGATTACTCTGCTGCGGTAATATTTGCAAGAAATGAGCGCGCAAACTTTGCGCGCATTCATTAACTGACGAATCTCGACGAATCTTCATATCCCCACGTCGTTCGGTCGTTTGGTTGGCTCTGTTTTTTTAGACCGAATTCAGATTTTCAGCTCATTACTCAAGCGGAACGAATGTGGGCATATCTGTATCTTTCCGATCGTCTGTCGGTCGGTTGCTTGTTGGGATATTACCTTCACCTTCATCGTAGACAAATCATCTTTTCCCTGCGAAGCGAGAAAAAAGAAATTCTTCCAAGATAAGATATTGGTAGAAGATGCATACATACAAGTACTATCGAGGAGGACCGGATGCACTGAAACTCTCAAGGGAGATGCTCGTGATCGGTAGACCTTCCTTTTTTTTATGGTCGGCATCGATTTCATGAATGAACATCATTTTGGAAATTGTCTAATTTCTTTCTGGACGCTTGCTGTTACGTTTAAGTTGGCGTAAAATAAGGTTACGAACTCCAGACTTGACCATCTATGCAAAGACTTAGATCAGAGTCAGAGTCAGGCCATTCATAGTGTTGTTACTCCATATACGGGAATTATATATCAGCTTTCGACTGTTGACTCGGAATGAAGAATGGCATCCGTTGACTTGAGTCTTGATTACATTTCATATTTTGCTTATGGTACAAGTGTGATGACGGCCACAATACAAGACATCAAAACACAACTAAGAGCACCTCATAACACAGCCCAAAGATACCCATCTACAGATAGGTAGGTACTCCAAATCGGACCGAAAACAGCAGGAAATCACAAATCAAAAGCGTTTTTGATTAATTTTTAATATTTCTCGTAGCACCAGCCGACTGAAATGAATGCAAATTATAATTGGCCGACATTGAGAGCAGCGCAAAGCAGCGTTGAGGTTGGTGCTTTTGTCTTAGGAGAAGACAGTGAGGACGTCTTGACTTAGAAGCAACAGGAGTCGTATCCTTAGATGGGGAATGGAAAAATATAAAATAAAATCTCTTGAAAAGGAAATTAAATGCCGTAACTAATTGTGGGTGATCCATTATACATACACTCGTAGCCATATTTGTACTGCTATGCCTTTTAGACGATAATTTAATTATGTTAATTTTTTTTCTCCCCCCAAAGAACCGAAGGATTATACGCTGTATTATGGGCAATATGAGGATCTTACGTTGGTTCATTGCAGAGAGACACTGTGGTTTTCAACTTGATTCCCAAACTATCGATATGACCCTCTAATCACTCTTACGACCACTGTACGAGTATAAAAGTGCGATTTTGCAGTGACAACAAAAATGCCATCGTGCCATCTACTTCTGGAGATGCAACTGCCGATGGTGCTGAGCACGGAGGGTTTATTTCACGAGAAGTACTCCTCTCAACTTTTTTAACTCTTTCTTGTCCAGTCCGCATGTAGCTCTACCTACAAGATTTTAAATCACAATTTCACAGTTTTTTTCTGTTGTCTTTATTGCTGCTATAACCGGCCCCAAGCTTAGATTCAGAAAGAAGGTGGGGAGTCACTAAGGATATAACCACCATCAACGTTTTGCAGTATGCTAAGGCTAACTGCTCAACACTTGATCTTGTCCATGATAAATAATAGGCCTGATCCAGAACAGATCTGCGGTTATCTTATCTTCCACGTCGCTCGAACATCGACGGATAAAACGAAGACATCACACCAGGCAGTGCGAAGTATCTCCGTTGCTGTGGGACGACAGGCAGTTGCGACATGAGGGATATCGTTCGGCAGTACGAGGAATTTCGCTGCCTAAGCAAAGGAGAGGACATTTCTTCGACATTTCCCCTTTCATTGCGAGGCGCCGATAGAGGGCAGAATACACTGCCAAAATTTTGCGGATGAAATCGCACAATGGAGCCAACGGCGATAACCTCATTTGAGCTTCTGCATTCGTAGCTCGGATCATGTGAGAATTTTCCATCCACTTTCCAAGTGGTTAAAAATGATGACAGAAGGCCTTGTAGTGAGCTACAGGCTTTATCTTCTGAAGGACCTGTCTCACCAAGATTGCTTATCAGCATCCAACTCATCCCTTTTATAAACCCGTAGGTGTATTGACTCAAAGCCGAACTGAATCATTGCTCATCTATAGGGGTCCATTAGTTCTTCCAGTTCCTCGTCTTTCAAGCCATGATCTCCAGAATGCTTTCTGGGTAGAAGGGTTAGGCTAGGATCCAGGTGCGGGCTAGAATATCCTCCTTAGCCACGACCTCGACCTTTGCACCGGGCTAAACCTCTCCAAATCTACCTATGGCTTTGGCGTAGAGATCGAAAAATCTTTGATTGGCACAAGCGGGTTTTTCCCGTATGATGGCCAGCCGAAAACTTTAGCTTCACTAGTTGCCGCCGTTCAGGTGTTATCGATCCATCGGTGTCGTTTTTGTCGATTACCGCGATCTTTATCGCACTTCTCTAAAAGACCTCAAAGATGTGAAATTGGAAGGACCAGGCGGTGTTTTGGTGTTTTTAGTTTTGGTCCTTCTGAGAACTGGAGCGGTTTCCTCCAACGGTCTCTGGCGCTTGGAGGAGTCTTTTAACGTTTTGGGAGCAGTGAGTAATTCGTTTTTAAGGATGTTGTTAGCCCACTCTATTTTGTTCTTTATGTAAGCAGTTATCTCAACCTGCGGAATGGATCCTGCTGAATGGATGCGTAAAGCATTTCGGCATCTGATATGGTGCACCTTGGATGGGTCTCTCCGAAGCGGGTGAGCCCCTGATTCCCTGAGGAAATGATAGAACCATGGCTTGTCACAGTCTTACCACTCTTTGAAGGTCTGGATTTTCGTTCGCTGCGTTTGCCTTTAGAAGATGGTGCACCATGACCTATCGCAATATTACCTCCGCTTGACAATACAGCAGGCCTGCTGGTAGTCGGTGCAGTCACAGTTCTACCGCCCGGTATTAAAAGAGTACCGGTCTCCGGTCTCCGGTTTTTTTTTTTTTTTTTTTTGAGAGTTTATCCATTGATAGTCCATCTGTACGGTGATCCGCTGTTTACAGATAAGGCTTGCTAATCCGGACGCCGCCAGGTATCCGGATACTCCCGTATCTCGCACGGGTCGTACGACACCTTAATCCAGCCTAGCGAAAAGGGGGGGGGGGGGGAGAAAGGAGAAGAGGAAAGGAAGGGGGCATCCTCTAGTTTTGGGACTCATCTGGAAAACTTCTCCAGATTCGTTGCCTTGCTCAGCCTCTACAACTCGACAAGTTCGATCTTTAGGTAAAGTTCATTAGGAACGCTGCATTTGATGTGCTAGTTTCGGCAAGCGAAACAAGAGCCATTCAAGACGGCGCTGAGTTGCCCGTCAACTCTATGAGCAAAAAAAGCGGGAGAAACATCAGCTTTCCAGGAAAAAAAGAAAGAAGAAGAAAGGCGCTCGATCGAGGCCATGGAGAGTGCTTCTGCAGAAATGCTGTTCGGAAAGTGTCCGTAAAATGTGGGAAAAACACTGGCCAATACCAAAGACACAAGAACAGAAGAATGGAACATATTGTGATAACGCCTTAAATGGAAACAGCGCCATCTATATGTGAAGAACAGAGGGCTCATCCAATGGGGATATAATGGAATCACGGCCTTTCACGGTCCAGCAGAAGAATTATTGCAAACAATTGCCATAGAAAAGCATAAAGACTGGCTTTCAAGGTCCAATCGGAAATCCAAATGCAACAAGAAGGAGAAACACTGCAACAGCTCCAAGCAAAAGGGAGTAGAATGGGACTTATTTCATACACCACCGCAGGCCTGGGAATAATTGGCGAAATGGCAAGGACGCATTCATCAGGGGAATTGCAGATTCAAAGCTACGGTCAGCGGTATCGATTGCCGGGAAAAGAACCCTTGCTGGTGCACTTATCTTCGCTCTGGCGATAGAAGCAGCCAATCAGGCTTCCAAAGGATCACATCTCGTCAGGGAAGTACCATCTGTTGAATACACCTGCGAAAGACTTAGTGCCGAGGAACGAGATACCCCGCGGGAGAGACGTTGAATGCGCTGCTGGAACTGCGATAAAACTGGCAGAAACGGCTATCAAAAACCCATTCAATTTACCCGAAGCCATCAGTCGGGAAATGCTTGAGCACCATCTTCGCGGGGCAGAAGTTGGTAGGAGTCTCGCTGGCAAAACGATGCAATGAAAGCCTTCTGGTAGAAGAGTCAGTGGAAAGGAAAAATGGATGGTCACCGGTGCCACGACCTCAATCATCAGGAGGGATCTGGTGCAGAAATCCTGGATGAATAACACCAGCAGTTACGGCTACGAGAGAACGGCTAAGATATATGGTGAGGTCCGCATAAAAATCTACCTGGCCGAAATAGCCTTCTCTCACATATTTCTGGTCGCTGACATACGAGTATGTGATGAGTGTATCATTGGTACAGATGTCATGAGAGAACGTGGATACGAATGAAATACGGAAACGACAACACTTCCGTCATAAAAGCCTTCAATTGCGTAAATTAAGTCGTAGAGCCTTCGTCGGAAGCAATTGTTTGAGCGAAAGTGGAAGGTGTTCCTGGTAGCTACCAAATCTATTTGATGGAGCCAGAAAATAGGAAACACTTCATAGTGGGAAAGACCTTAGTGGAACCAAAGAACAAGATGGTTCCTGTAAGAATTCTAAATCCAAAGACATTCAGTGTGAAGGTGAAAATGGAGAGATAGTGGAAAACGTGCAGCTATTGAGTCTATATCGTCCACAATGGAAGCGAGTCGTGCAAAACCTGTCGTAACCAACCAGGATGTGAAAATCAGGAACAAAATCCTCAGCCTCTGCAATCTGGATCAATAGCAGCGTATCCTGGTACAAAAACTAATCGGTGAGTACGCTGATATATTTGCTGCACAAGACGGAGAATATGGACGTACGCGACTTTTTCAACACCACATTGACACCGGAGGCTCCCGATCCAGCAAGGCGTCTTCCATTGACAAAGCAAACAGAAGTTGCCGAAATGGTGTCGAAAATGAAAGTTGGGGGGCTGAGTGAAGAACCGCTTAGTCCGTTGGCATCTCCAGTGGTCCTCGTGAAGAAGAAGGACGGCAGCACGATGTTTTGTGTAGGCTACCGACGTCTAAACGATGTCACCAGAGAGAACATCCACTCACTACCAAGAATTGATGACACTTTGGATACGGTTTGTGGAACGAAATTATTTTCAATTGACCTGAATAGCGGTTACTGGCAGGTAGAGATTAATCTAAAAGATCGTGAAAATACAACCTTCACTATAGGAAGCGGTGTTTGGCAGTTTACGGTGATGCCTCTTGGGCTATCCAACGCTCCGACCACCTTCGAGCGATTAATGGAACGCACATTGCAAAGGCTCACGTGGAAAACTTGCTTAGCATAAGACGCCATCGTCATGGGTAAGCCGTTCGAGGAGCATCGCAAAAATCTAAAGAAAGCGATTGAGAGGCTGCGAAGTGCTCATATCAAGCTGAACGGAGAAAGGCATCTCTTGTTCCGTCCGGAAGTAAAATATCTGGGTCACATTATATCAGTGGAAGGAGTAAGGACGGATCCTGTTGGCCAGTTCCCAAAGATAAACACCAAATGAGAATCTTCTTGGGACTTGTTCGTAAAGGATTTTACTGGTACTTATTGCAAAGAGCCTGCATCGACTTACGGAAAAAGGCCGATGGTTCAGGTGGTCTGAAGACCACACCCGGAAAAATGTTCGTCGTGGCGCATATGCTAGCAATGTTGGTGTAAGAGCTGTGATCTCTCAAGTTCATGATGGTCAAGAGAAAGTTTGTGTTTGCATATTATAGCAAGGTGCTCTCCAGGCCTGAAAAACTATTGTATAACTCGACGTGAGCTTCCATAAGTACCTCTATGGACAAAAGTTCTTTATTTGCACAGACCACGCAGCTCTGAAGTGGCTACTACAATTTAGGAACCCTAAATACCAAGTTGCGAGATGTATCGAGCAGCTGCAGGGCTACGACTTTGAAGTGCAACACCGCAAGCGAAAACTGCACTGATGCTCTCTCTCTCCGGCCGTGCGGTCCTTCCAACAAGCAAACAATGACATCGAATTATTATTGGCCTCGAAAGAACACGAGGAAAAATGACCGAGCTGACACGAGATATCAGATCGGAGTGAAGCTCTGAAGACGTATTGGACCCAGTGGGATTCGCTTTGCGTGCAAGATGCTTTGCAGATGGCTGGATGGAAAAGAAAATGCAAATAGAACAACATCTCGTATGCAGCTAATTGTGCCACGGTCCAGAGTCAGTCAAGTGCTCCATGAAATACACGACGGAATCCCAGGAGGTCATTTGGGAATAAACAAGACGTTGGAAAAGGTAAGGCAACGTTTTCATTGACTAAGTGCAACCCAAGATGTCGAGAATTGATGTAAAAAGTGCATAAGGTGTGCGGCTACCAAGGGCCCAAAAGTTAAGCCGCAGGGAACATCTTTGTCCCGTTTCCCGAAACCTTTAATGGCAACCGGTACACCCTCGTTGTCATAGATTACTTCAGTAAGTGGCCGAATGTGCTCGCAATCCCAAATCAAGAGGCTATGACCGTAGCAGAACAGATAGTCACCAACTGGGTGAGCAGATTTGTGGGTCCCAATAGAGCCACACTCTGATCAAGGACGAAACTTTGAATTGAAAGTCTTCCAGGAAGTATACCAATATCTTGGAGTAAGGAAGCGATTTAATAGGACCTTGAAGGAACATCTGTCTAAGGGACTGGGATCGATACATACCTCTCTTCTTAATGACCTACCGAAACGCAGTTCATAAGTCAACAGGACATACGAAGACACCATTCGAGATCTTATTTAGTCAAACAGTTCAGTTGCCGATTGAAACCTAATTCGGAACACCATCTACGAACACTAAGGTGGTGAGCGACTATGTGGATGACTTACGCAGCTGAAATTTCACGCGAGCAGCCGCATGACGACCAGGCACGTCCTCAGAGTAAAATCTTTCGGCTTCAACGAAAGAGACCTGGTGTGGCTGTATAATCCTCTGCGCAAGATAGGCGCAGAATTGGGAAGGTTCGTGATAACACGCATCAATGACGTTATCTACCGCATTCAGCCTTGATATCGAAATAAAATGGAGGTGGTCCATGTGCATAGAATGTGCCACTTCAACGGAACGATGAATGACTGTGGGACTGTAGAAAAGTTGCTTCCCTCTTATAGACGTCGGGAAGGATTCGGTTGGTCTGCCGGCAATCTGAAAAGTCAAACCAATTTCAGTAATAGTCAAATGGAGCCTCAACCGCTGTCGCAGACAGTCATAAGACAGTTTCGGGTCCTGAAAAGCTTTCATCTGGGCCTTGCCTATCAGGTTTATCGACGATCTCACTTTCTGCGGCCCCATTGTAAGGCCCAAACAAAACTCAATTAATTTAGCTTCGCGGAAGGAAGGCATTCTTGAACTAGCTTGCAAGTGGTGAGAGGGCTCAGCAAGGTCTTAAACGCAGCTTTATTGCTGCTAAAGTCCGCCAGGGCTGTGAGTATATATGCTTGAAAGGCAGAAACAAATTTTGCTGAAGAGGAATGACGGCTTCGACGTTACATTTTTCGTTTAAAGAAATAAATCCGAAGCTTCTTTGAAGAAACGGATAGTGCTTAAAGGATTAGAAGAGTCAAACCAGTCAGCTCCCTCCTATGGGAAGAAGAGCACAACCTCAGTTTTGAGAAGATTTACTGAAGGCCCATTTCCAGTGCATCAATCGCCGAATACCTTTACCAGTGAGCCGACTACCATGGACCATAGCAGCGAAGAAAGGACGGCGCTTTGCGACCCCTATTTAACCCCATCCATCCGGTCCTATTCACCGGCATTGCTCTTATCCATAAAACTAATGATTCGTCAATGTTGTCAGGCCGAGTTAAATATGTCGTCAAAAGTTGAGTTGTCGCAAGTACCCTCAATACCAATGAAAATGCTCAACGCGTTCGGGTGCATCTTAAATTCTGTCCCTTAAATTTTGAAGCGCAGTTTCGCAGAATCAAGTGCGTCGACGCCTATCCTTGCATCTTGAAAAGAGGCTGCATTCTCAAAGCAGTTTCGCGCACATAAAGCCAAACCTTTCTCCACTATAAAGGAAGTCAAACTGATAAGCCTGAAGCTCTTGGGGAGCATGTAATCATCTTTTCCGATTTTAGGTATCGGTACAAAGGCTAGTTTTATTCTTCGCAGTAAAAGTACTAGGTGGCGCAAAAGTCATCACCCTATCGGAAGATGCTATAATTTTTGCAAATGGTGACTAATGTCAATTCTACATTGACATATGTCAATGAAGTAAGCAGAAACAAAATACACGTCAATAAGACATGAATCGCTATACTCCTAAAGAACGCGGAATATTTGTCAGTGGTGTTGGCACAGCATGAATTTCGGTGCAGATTTCCCAGTCGTCCGACTCAAATTTGGCAAACACTACGACGTTTAGCCGCTCGCCTACAATAATCTGGAACAACACGAGTTGCTGCCAGGTCTGGCCGGCCCCGTAGCAGCCGTTCTGCTGAGAATATCGCCATCCTGAATCTCGACCACGAGGAAACAAGTTTTCATCGATCGAAAATCATCATGAGCGACGAAGCCCATTTCCATCTCTGTGGATATGTGAATAAACAAAATTATCGCTTCTGGGGCATCGAAAATCCGCGATGAATTGGGACTGGAGAACATGTGGTTCAAACAGAATGGAGCAACGGCGCATATTGCACGAGCCACAACCGAAATTCTGAGGGCTACATTTCTGGGTCTCTTTTTGGCGATTTACACTGGCCGGCAAGATCGCCAGATTTAACCGGTTCAGATTTCTTTTTATGGGGTTTTTTGAAGTCACGAGTCTATGTCAACAAGCCTCAGACTCTTGAAGCCTTCAAAGAGAATATCCGTCAAGAATGTGAGGATATGGAGGAATGAGGAGTTCTGACAAGAGTCATGGGAAATGCCATAAATCGGGCCAGAATTGTCATCAATTCTGACGGCGGCCTTTTAGCCGATATCATTCTCTCGGTTAATGAAAAAAAAATTTAAGACATCAAACAAAAACAATCCAAAAGCAGAACCAAAGTTTTTCATTTATAAACAAAATTATTGTACAGCCAAAGAACATCGGGTGACAACTGTTGCGCCACCTTGTATACCATATGCCAGTGCTAGACTAACAGTGAAGTTTTCTTTTAGAGTTACCAGGAGCTAGTTTATTCTCTTTTGTAGCATTCATCGGTGCCTGGCGAGGGAAGGGAAGCAACCCTTACAACAATGGATGAAAGATAGCAGCTAAGTCAACTCCAGTGAAAGGAGTTGATTTTGAGCCCGGGTTGAGACATAGACGCTCTATGTATTTTCGACCCAGGCTATGTGCCATAAGATCTTCTGACCAGCCTGCTGGTTTCAAAGATTGTCTCGATCCCTTCAGAATGTCTTTATCAGAGATATTAGATGAATTAGGTTTTGCCTTGATCTGCACAGACTTCAGTCTTGCTCCAAATCAGGCTTTAGGTGCTTAAAAGTTTTCCGATTTCCTTGTGTAGAACCTGCAAATCTGGGTTCCATGATAAAACAAAACGGCCAATTTGGCCGAGTTTAGATGAAGCATTACCGAATCCGGGCGGGTCATTGCATCTTATTCTAAATTTGATGTACCTTTGGTCTGACATTGAAGTCTCCAACAATACATTCCAGTCGATAGTCCTCTTAGTGTACGTGTTGTATAGCGTTCAGTCGATTACTTACTGTCTTTCTTTTATAACAATCGAAAGCATGACAAAGGCATGGAATCCCGGGAATGATTGCTTCTAACTTATCATCTGCTACTGCCCCAAAATATATTTTTAGCATAAGCATGGCCACATATGATAAATCTTCTTTCTGGTATGACAGTATTCAATGAGTTCAACTACTGCCTCAACTTCCACCATAGAGATAGTCTACTGCCTCCAGTATCGAGTCCTAGAACAAATAGCTGACGCAACGACGAAATTTTGTTCGTCCTCCGTTTGTTTCTAGCTTACATCTGCAGCAACTAATTCGTAGTTACAAAATTACCCAAGTTTAGATATTAAGATGGAATCCGGCTTAACAACACAAGTTTTCAGCCTTTCCGATCGGTCCACATATAGCGGTATGATGATGCGCTTTGTCCAAACCCTTGATTCCTGTATGTCTATTATGTAGAAAAGTGGATTGGTCCTATTGAGCGTTCGAGGTGCTCAGGCTTAGGTGGAAACAGGGGGCAAATTTGAAGTGTTGCAACAGGCAAATATGGCTTTGTGTTAAGGGCTGTATGTATGTAACCTTGGGGCAATAAATGGCGTTGCAGCAATATCAGACTTATTCCTTTTGTTTGAATTGGTCTTTGAAGACCGAATAGAATTATTCTCTAGCCCTGGCAGCCTTTTTACAGCTCAAGTCATACCACGTCCTTGCTTTTGGGTCGATACTTTTCAATTAACTGACATGACGTGCAAAGAAGGGAGAGCACCTCAACGGTGTATTTAATAGGGAGAGAAATTAAAAATTAGTCCACTGTGATGGGAGTATGACAATTAACTGTGTATTACGAGTAGTTACAGTCCGCATTTTTCTGATTTTCCGAAAATGTATCATACATACCAAATCTTCAAAATCGATAACATACTAGTCTTATCGATATTCGACCATCTGGTTCCTACCATCTCCAGGGATATACTCGCATTCTGATTGATGTACAAACTACAGGAAAAGTCCAGGATGGTTGTGTAATGCGCTAGAATTTTCGAATTTTTGTCTAAGCTACAAAGAAATCGAAGAAACTAAATTCGAACTCTAAAGCTCCAATCCAAATTGCTAAAGTTTCTGACAAGAAAAACAGTTTTTTTAGTTTCTATACTGTTCATTTTCATTTTAAAGAATTTTTCCTTGTTAATGCTAAGCTTTTCGAGGTAAATGATCAGATGAAAAGCGAATTAAACGCTTAATCAAAATTAGGTCACTAGATGCCGCTAAAAGAAATTTAAGCAGAGACATCAACCAAAAAGCTTTTTAGTATTGTGGACTTTGCGCATTTACTTGTGAGTTTTACTGGCAAATATAAATATATAGATGGTAAACGAATTTCCGATTAAAACTAAAATTCTGGGCTCTTACGACTTGTCAGACTTACTAGGCACTTCATGGTACAGACCAACGCTAACCACTTTATTTTCTAGTGATATCCACATGTATCTCCGTTAGTATTTTCGTAAGAATTTCTATTGTCGCACTAATTTGAAGCAACTTTGTCGTCTTACTTGAGCAGCGTAGGTTCTTTTTCCAAAGTACTGCCTCTTTGGTGGATATAAGTTCAGCTATATAGCTACATGTGCTCGTCCACTGCGAGTTTTTATGATTATTGCATCTTGCGTTCAAGTAAAGATGATTTGTAGAATTTCATGTGGTATTAGATCTTGAAATCTATTATGCTTTTGTAAGATCAGAAGACACCCGCGGCGTATGACGTGCATGAGTCTATGGATCAAGCGGTCAAGATATAGTAAGTTGAAAAAGTTCTGTTTCTTATTCTGCCGTAGCTTCTGCCAAACATCTGACATCAATGCATGAAATAAGTTGGAGTTTTGTTGACTTGGAAATAAGATTAGACATATTTTGAAGTCAACGAATATGTCATTTGCCTCTTGATAGGTGGGAAACAGTGATCGCGTTTCAGAATCAAGTCATTGTTCATGTAATGCAGACCAATTTTTCGAATTTTCGAAAAAATTTTCACACCCCTGCAGGGTTTGAAGAACTTATTGAAGCAGTGGCCAGAGCTGATACCAGAGACAACTCGCGGATCCAAGCGGCTAATGCACTTGCTCTATCGATGGCCTCTCCCTAGATGCCTCTTTTGGCTGAGGTGGATTGAAGTAGACCTCTTTCATAACCTCGGTAACTAACGGCCTCTCCATTGCTAAGCTTTCCCATATACCTAAAATGTTCGAAAGTTTTTTTATATGGAGTTCTAAGCCTTCAGTGCAAGTCACTTATATAACCCAATCATAGCGGATTTCTAAAAGGTTGATCAACTACTACTAACTTAATTGAATTCGTGTCCTTTGTGCTTCAGCCCTAAAAAAATGCAAAGAAATCGATGTTGTTGCTACAGATGTTGCTCAAGCCTTCGATAGAATATCTCATTAATTGGTCTTTTTCAAATTATCTTGACTCCATATTATTCTTATCTGGAAAACCATTATTACAGCGTTATCTGGCGTCCCACAAGGAAGGCATCTATGTCCCCTTCTTTTCATTTTAAGTTTAAACGATCTTGGGAAGATCATCCATCCTATCTATTTACGGCGACGACACTAAGTTCTCCAAAACTATTTCTTCACTCCCAAACTCTACACTCTCTTCAAGAAGACCTTGACAGATTTTCCACTTGGTGTCTAGAGAATTGCTTAGACCTTAATATCTCCGAATGTCAATCTATGACTTTGTCACGTAAGTTCAATCAATCTCCTCCTCAACTTAATTTTCTGCATTTTTTTGTTTTTGTTAAAGTAGCGCGCGCTCTAGGGGTTAAGGTACTTACCCTTAAAATATTTACACAGCGCGGGCGAAGGAAATTTAGAGAGGGAAGAAAAATAGGTACCAACGGACGTTTGTTTTAAATGTCTGAACGTTATAATGACTAGGAAAGAGAAAGCTAGGCAGGGCATCTCATAAGCGAGTTGTACGACTTAGGAACGAATCACGATATTTCTCAGTACGTCCAAAAGTAGGCTTGAGGGTATACTGATGAGCATTCATAGCGAGACGGGTGTTACGGTTGAAAGTTTGAATGGGCGGAATGCTACTGGCGATTTCTATGGAGCACTGATGGTGGAAATAGCGATAAAACAAAATGAGACAGGAGACATTACGTCGGTGTTCGAGGGTGTCAATTGTTTGAGTAATATTAGTATCACCTATGAGTGCAGAGATGTTTTAGGCGCACTGGACCAGATGTGTGCTTTGTACTCCAATTTTGGGCGGATGAATGCCTTATATATTGAGGTCAGATCAGAAGAAGAAAAGTATTTCTTACACCGCTTGAGGAAACCTAGATATTTCGCAGCATTTTTAGCGTCATCGAATATGTGGTCATTCCAACGTAAGTTGTCACTGATACACATACCGAGAATGGAAAGTTTATCGGTTTCGACGATGCAAGTGCCGTTCATGGATAATGGCTGCATGTTTAAATTTCGCTTTAACGACAGCAGACAGCATTGTATTTTGGAAGCATTAAATTCCACTCTGTTGATAGTTTCCCAATTGGTTGTGCTGTTTATATCGGAATTTAATGAGCTTAGGCTACTCTACCGTTCCCATTCTATAGTCGAAGAGCAGGGACGTGATCATTAATGAAAATTAAAAAGAGTGTAGGAGACAGAACGGAGCCCTGGGGCACACTAGCATTTATTTTGTGAATATCAGATTTAAAACCGTCCAAGACAACTTGAATTGAACGTTTCGAAAGGTAATTTCTAACCCATTGAAGGAGAGACTCATCGATCCCAAATGAACGCATTTTCAACAAAAAAGCCCGATGCCAAACCCTGTCAAATGCCTGAGAAATATCAAGTGCAACTATCTCGCTTTCGCCAGATTGATGTACGCTTTGGTTTCACTTTTCGGTGAGACATGCCATCAAGTCACCGGTGGACCTGTTGCTACGAAAACCATATTGCCGGTCATTTAGAAGTTTTCGTGTTTCGAGATATTTCATGAGCTGACGGCTTATCAGCGTTTCCATGGCCTTAGAAAGAAGGGACGTAAGGCGCGTTATAGTATTTTTAGCCTCAGTTTTTGGTCGTATTGGAATTAGACGTTGCAGTCATTCCTGACTCGATTGAACTTTTTTCGATTTTCCTCTGTAGATTCAGTCTTGTAGGACCAAAACAACATTTCTCTAACCCTGACAGCCTCTTTATAGCCCCAAATTTCTCTCTTTACATGTACTTTCTTTTGATTTGATACCCTTCATTCGATGAGGGATAAAGGATCTCATTCTAAAGAGAATAGTGTCTGTGATATTGTCAGCTTGGGCATACACGTCGTTATAAAGGAAACATAACAACCAGTTAAAATTCCTAAACAAGCTGTTAAGTTCGTTCCAACTGGCTTTCTCCTCCTGCCATCCGGTTCTTTTAGGAATTTTTTCTCTAACTGTGTGGTCAGCATACGAGAAATTAGCTAATATGAAACAATGGACCGACGAGCCTAGAGGGAAGAGCACATCAACGATGTACATACTTATCAGGATGAGAAGTTGAAAACAAGTCCAGGGTGTTAGCGGTATGACTATCAACGTCTGGTTAAGTTATTTTCCGTAGCGAATATTTCAACACACCGTCTTTAGGGTGTTGTCTGTCCAGAATGTCGAAGCCACCGATAATGACGATTTCAGTATGAGGATACAGCGATACAATTTTTTGTATGGAATCAGACAGCGCATCAAACTCGTTAAAAGTCGAATTGCTGTCCAGTTTGGGGCTTCTGTAAATAGAGTAGTAGTGGATAGTTTGCTTACGGATATGGAATTTTAATCATATTAAATTGGATTCCGGATTGGAGCAGGGACTACATTGTGGTGAAATTTAGTAAGCTACATAACTACTCACGTAAATGGCGAGACCGCGATGAGAAAAGCATAGTGGCAGGCATAGCTACCGTAGCCAGGTAGCTTCAGATCAGAGTGAACAGAGAGGTGTGGGCGGTGATCTGCCTGTGTTTGACTAAGTGCCAAAACACCTGGCCTGAATTTGCAGACGTGGACGCACGCAGAAAAGTGGTTACTTTTTAGCCCGCGTATGTTTGCAATGTCTACCCTAAATTCCCGAGTCATTGTAATAAATAAAAAAAACAAAGACCGCAAGGCTGCGTAGTGAAAATTCTGGCGTTGGCTTACCGAATCCAATTGTTGTAGGTGTTATGCC
The DNA here is from genome assembly GCA_963966105.1 of Volucella zonaria. Lineage (NCBI taxonomy): Eukaryota > Metazoa > Arthropoda > Insecta > Diptera > Syrphidae > Volucella > Volucella zonaria. Next base: position 110,597,629 of record OZ014532.1, on the reverse strand, counting down.
CTTGCAACAATAGAAAACAATGCACCATCAAAATTCTCACTCACAACCTGCATGGTTAACCTATACCCCAGGTTTAATCCCTTCGCAACATTGGAATATTATACGATAGAGAGTTGAACTTCGCATATTGATGAGATAATCCTTAAAGCCGAACGAGGATTGTGACTTCTACATCGGGAGTCTCAATTCCGTAGTACGTAGTAGAAACAGCATGGAATGCTATCTAAACCGGGAGATACAGAGACTACAAAACCATAAAAGCTTTCTGATAACTCAGATAAATGGGATACGCCGACAATTTCAGGATGTTCCGAACAATGGGGAACTAATAAGATTGAAGTCCCTCCTGAGAAATGTAAAATCGCTCATAGAGCAACAATATAGGAATGCGGCAATGCATACTGGAGGCTACGTGTGGAAAAAGGAATGAAGTCTGACTCATGTACATGTTTCCTCAAATCAAGAAGATCTTCAGGCCTCGTAGCATTGTCCAAATTCCAAAACTCAAAGTGCCACTGCTCTCTGAGCGGTTCCTTTCTCAGGCAGGGATAAATCCCCAACACTGTCCCACAATCGACAACCATTACGTGGTTGATAGTGAAATAAAAAAAAACCCAATCTTATTGGTTTCCATTTTGAGTCAGTCCACAAAATCGATCTCCCAAGTCGGAAATCTGCTGAGGTGGCTGAAGAGATACTGCAGTTTAATAACCAAAGCAGTGACACATTCATTCCACTCAGGTTTTCTGAGGATCTAAAAGCAGACGAATTGATAACAGAACAGACAAAAAGCTACTACACAAACTTGACGAGTAGTAGCTCAAAACAAAAGTCATCTGGTTTGGATGGTATCCCAAATGTTGTACTTAAGCATATACCGATCGAAATCATAAGGCAATACTGCGTAATTTTTAATAACTTGCTTAACAACTGCTACTTCCCAAAACATCGAAGGTGTTTCCGATAGTAAAAAAAGAAGGATCCTTCAGATCTTTCGAGTTATAGGCCAATAAGTCTCCTACCTAATATCGGGAAGGTTTTTGAGGTAGTTGTAAACAAGTCAATCTTGCTCGCGTGCGAAAATACGGAGATCATCCGGCGGAATCAATTTGGATTCAAAAGATTTCACTCGTCAGTGCGTGCTATAACAAAACTTGTTTCCGATATCAACTGGAACCTTAATACCAAAAGATGTACAGGTGCCTGTCTAGTGGACGTCGAAAAAACCTTCGACACTGTTAATACATAAACTTATTAAGTATGAATTTCCCAACCACCTTATAAAGGTGATCAGTTCAATGATACGCAAGAAGAGATTTGTTGTAACAGATGGAAAATACACGACTAGAGTCTTCAAAATCGCCAATGGTCTGGCACAGCGTACAGTAACGGCGCCAATCCTCTTTAACATCTATACCTCTGAAGTACTTAGGGACATGGCTTCTTCGATAGCATTCGTTGATGATGTGATATTATACTCTCTTGGCTCTAAAATCAGCGAGATACAAAATAATTTCCAAATAAAATTCGACAATCTTCAAGTTTACTGTCAAGACTGGAAGCTCAAGATAAATAGCTGCAAATGTGCAACCATACTGTTCCGCACCCCAGTAGGCCTGGATAATACAGACTTGAGACGCAATTGGCGAAACCTGGTAATAAAACCCTCTGATGGGCTTCGCATCGAGTCAAAGACTGTTGTGAAGTATCTAGGTGTCCATCTGAATAAATTTTTATATTAGAATGAACGCAAAAACCAACAGCTCAAAAAAGCGAGAGCGGCATTTCTGCCACTTAAAAGCCTTTTTTACTCGAATCATCTGAAATCCGATGTGAAGGTCATTTGCTATCAAGCGTTTGTGCATCCAATATTGACTTATGCGAGTCCTGTATGGTGGAACATAAATCCTTCTTACATGGAGAAATATCGAGCTTTCGCAAGAAAATGCCTTCGAGCCTGTTTACGAATGTACAGAAGCGCTCATTCCGACTTTCGGCATTATGTCAGCAACAAGACAATATTAGATGCTTCCGGTGTGTCCAGGATAGTGAAGGTTGTTGAGAACGAGTTTGGGCTTGTTCTATCCTAACCCTGGTTACTTCAGAAACGCATTGTCGAGAGAGAACACCTGAGGCGTTCTTGTATCTAGATTATTTATTTTAAGAATATTGTAAATAGTGGAAATAAACAAGTTAATAAAAAAAAAAAAAAAATCCTTAAAGCCAACTCATCACTTGGTTCTATCAAACAATTTTTTAAAGAATTTTGTGACAAGGTCACTTTATATTACCATTGTCAGAACCATTCTCGAATATGCCAGCCAAGTGTGGTCCCCCTTTCAGCGAGTACGTATATCCTGAATCGAGAACCTTCAACGTCGTTTCCTTCAATTTACCCGTCTATGACTACCATGGAATGACCCTTGACGGCCTCACACTTCTGAATACCCTGAATACCTGAAAAACGCAGAAATGTAGCTGACATTCTATTTATTCATCGACTGCTCTCTCGTTCTATTTCTATTTCTATTTCAACATTTCCTTCATTTCCTTCAACACTAACCCTCTTCTATATTCCAACCCATCGCTCCTCTTATGGTGCTAACGAACCAATCTCCCGATTGCTCCGTAGGTTCAACTCAAACCTCCCCGTTTTAATTTTCTTATCTCAAAATTGATCTCCTTCACCATTCCCTTAATTTGTGTCAGTTTTTAAATCCTAATCTTTAAGTTAGGTTAAGCCAAATAACAGGGGATGTCATACTCGTACAATGCTGAGTAGAAATATCAAAGAATTGTCAAAAAGGACAGTTTGAAAGTTATCCCTATTGAAAAATTTATCAGTCGAAGCAAAGCTCTTTCCGGGAATTTTGAATTATAAAGTAAAGTTCAGCTAAGCAATGCAGCCTGAACATTTCGACCTGCGCATTTTCAAACAAGTTTCTCGCACACATTCGAAACCATTGTAGGAGAGCTTTCCCTCTATCTTATATCTATTAGTTTCTCAAGCACGCACAGAAGTCGATGTCGAATGACCAGCAATACACTAAAGGACAGTCAAGGTGCAACATCAGCCAGCTTGTTTCTAGTTGTGCGAGGCGAGTGCACCCACAAACACAACAAGTTGCCATCGTCGTTCGGTCGTCCGCATTTGGGATTTCTCAGTGAATCAAGTTCGCACATCAACTCTTTCGTTTTAGTATCAATTCGAATGCCGACTGTTGCGGTTGTTATTTCCTTGGATATCTTCGGACATTTCAATTTGTTTTCATTCAATTCTCTCCCATCTGTTGGACTATAAACAATCTTCGTGCTCTACCTCTTATTAATTGTGTTAGTCCGTTCAAAGCTACACAGGATATTCGTAGAACCAGTGCATAAGTAAAGCAAAATACAAGAGAAAATTAGAGACGCACAGAAGTCAACATAAATTTATCGAAATACATATTTTCGATTTGTGTTTCTTCCGAAAGTAGTGCAATGTGAACGAAAGACACTACAAAGTGCCAAACATGAATTTTGATATTCGACAAATTGCAGAATTTTGAAGATTTTACCAAAAAAAAAAAAAAACTACGACACTACGACACTGCAATTCCGTGTTTTCTTTTTGATTTTTACATTTCATAAATTCGAAAGAAAAAATTAAATAAAAGAGAAAAGATACAAAGATACTTCTTTGCCCCCCTCTTATCGCGTCATCGTTATCTTCTTTGCTTTGCTTTGCTTTACCTGGCTTCGCCTTCGCGGTCAAACAAATATTCTAATTGTGAATTGGTAAGCGTGTGTGCTTGTGTATTTGTGTGAAACCTTATATTATTTATTCGTGTGTGCTCATCTTTATAACCAAACCGACTGACACCATCGTCTCAGGTGTTGTTTTCGTGGCGAAACAAAAAAAAAAATCAAAAGAAAATACAAATAAATAAGAAAACAAAACCGAAACCGAAAAGGGAATCGCTAAAAGAATAACACATTCCCACAAGAGGGATTCGTGGTGGGTTTCATCATCATCAACATCATCATCTTTGCAATATTCTTTCTGCAGATATTCTCGTGTTGCGCTGTTTCTCTGGTTCGTCTTTGGATTAAGATTTTTATCGTTGGCAGTGCGTTTGGTACGTATGCAGAAATATTTTTTTTTTTTTCCATTTATTTCCATCTTCAATTATTTGACACTAAATACCTGTTTGGTGGAGAAGTAAATTTCCTTAAAGGCAATTGCATCATAGGGAAGTTCAGGTTAGGTATTGTACTTTTCGTAAGCAGGAGTAAAGTCGTTTTCTGCTGTGGCAGCAAAAAGTCAAACCGAACAGAGCTTCTCTCATTTTTGGATGGAAAAACCAAAAAATAAAGAGATTAAGGTACGAAAGAGGCTTAGACAAACTATTGTATTATAATTAGTGTCAGATAGAAAGTCGATAAACAGACTTAATTGATTTAGAAACCCAAGAAGGTACACATTTGAGATGAATAGATACTTTGATGTCAGTAAAGCACGTTTATACCATAATTAATGGAGAAAGAGGTGAGACTGATTCCGACACATTTGACTTTAGTTTTATGTGAATAACCAAAGTAACGGAAATATGTAATTTCTATCGCTAGACAATCTGCTATTTAAAGATACATCACTTGCCATTCAGTCATGCAGAATTTCAGAGAAAACCACAGAAAGTACCGATTTTATTGGAAGGCAGGTTACGGTGACTCGACCTTGAATTTTTAAACCACATCGTTTCCTTTTTTGGGAAACAAGTTTCCCATAAATCCAACAGAGTTTGGCTTCTTTTTTATGACCTTGAGTAGATTCTTCTGAGATTTGAAGGTATCCGAAGTTGTAAATACCATATTTCCCCACATTTTACCCTATAAAGTTAATTACACTTTGTGGGTGGTTAAATGAAGGCCATCGTAGTAGACCACAAGTAGGTCTACTGTAATTTCTCATCGTATCTTCCATTTAATGTGGGACATAGTCTACTAAGTTTTTCTTCTTCTCCACTGCGGTCATTTGCATCGACAGACCGGACGATATCGACGAGGGCATTCAATCAGATACGTTTTTCTTTCCCACCTTTGCTGATGAAGAAGCCAAATGGGAGGTAGAACTGCAGTCAGTCAAGTGTGATGCATTTCTCTTATATGGAAAAGAGCTTGCTACCTTTATCTGACTTCCGTATATCTCAGAAAAGATGATGTGGGATTTCCAAATAGTGTTCCACCTGCAGGTAAAGTTTCACTATGAACATTCTTATTAAAAAACCGGCCCTAACCAATTCGTAAGTGGTTTGTGTCCAAGTAAAGATTTCAGTTGTCCATTGTAGCAATGCAATCAGGAAATGAGAAACCATTTGGCTCCTTATAAGCACTGAGAGCTGCCCAAATAGGAAATCAATCTCTCTAGAGTTTTGTAGACAATTTCATTGAGTTTTATTTTTTCCACAAATTTACTGGCATGGTGTCGTAAATATTGAAAAAACATCATGCAAGCCAACAGAAATAAAGGAAAAAATGCGTTTTTCTTAAATTGGCTGATCATTTTTGTGTAAAATTACCCTCTGTTGAAAGGGGTCAAGGGAAGAGATTCGCCTATCTTTGGCAAATGATCAAATTCATTGGTGAGTTCATCAGTGCTATTCCTTGCCTATCTTTGATCAAATTGTATACCACAAACCAGCATGAACCGTATTTTGTTCACAAAGTCGGAGTTCATGATATCATCCATTCTGAAGTGCTGAAAAAAAAAACTACTCACACAACTAATCCCAACCGCAAGAATTTTAAGCAAGCCTACCTAAGCAATCATAGGAAATGAGACGATTTTTATTGTTTCAAGTCTGTCTTAAGATACCGGAGTTGCATTCTCCCTCCGGGGGATTTCTAACTCTAACACTCCATATTCCTTGAGGTGAGTACTAACCAAGTGGCTTGTTGAATTTAGACTCTGCCAATCTTAGTGTTACTATTCCTTTTGATCTATGACCTAGGCCGGCGGGATCGGACGTTACTCGAAATAGATCTCTTCAGCGAGCAAATCTTTGAGAAAAACCACTTGGATACGCTCTAAGTGGCTATTCAAAACTAAGAAAGTGCTGTCTGATTTGAAAATTTTGTTTGTAGCCAGAAGACTTCTCCATATGAAGGTCGCTTAAGACTGGAAAGAGTCTTGAATCTTCGCAGATCAAGGCAGATACTAGTCATATTCGTTCTGAAAGAGTGCTTTTAACAAGTTCCTTTTGTGAATAGTTCGAACAACTGATCAAAGTGCCTGAAAGGAGCAGATCAGGCAGACTGAAAACACACAAAATATCTAACAGTATCCACTCGCACCTTATGCCGAAAATAGGCACCGGTGGTATTATGCTCTGACTTCACTTCCCTGATAATCATATAACAGCCAACTCCTATCACTGGAACTGAGCAATGCAGCGGTCGTTTGATACCAGTGTGCCATAAAAGTGTGGTGGACCTACTTATACCATATGCAGCTATGCTGTAAAAAGATAAAAGAGCAAGCGCTCTAGAGGTAAACTCTGCCGCTTGTCTGACCTACTTCCCAAACTGTTGGCCTGCTTATATTGAAAATTGGAAAAGATAAGATCCATCAGTCTGGCTTTATTCCTCCTGAAAAGCATGAAGCGAATGGCCTAACTTCACATGCTCAAGACTTATGTGCGAATGCATCCTCTACCCAATATGAGTCATGCTTACCAAAGCTTATTAGTTTGACTACGTTTCAAAATCTGGTACCCAGCGTTGAATATACGTTTCACAGGACAGAGTACATATTTAGGTTCTTCTTGCCGCGTAGGTAGGTAGATAAGGTAGGTGAAAGTGGCTGTTGGAAAGACCAACCCAATTAGACCATTGTGATGCGGATGTGGACCTGTGATTCTACTACTCATGGAACCAATTTTAACTTATGATGAAGATTAGGAGACTGTTAAGGTCTATATTCTTTAGATCGTTTAAGTCATTGTAGAAGAAAGCTCCTAAGTTAAGTTTTCTTCTATAGGAAAGGGCTGGGCATGTACAGAATAGGTGGAGGATTGACTTCTCTTCCTCCTCGTCCATGCAGCTTCGCCAAGCCTTCTTGCATGCTTACTTATAAGGCAGAGTCCAGTGATAACACTTTGATGGCGCTGAGAAGTCTCCTAAGAGAAGTCTCTAAGAGCTTTGGCCAGATCTATTTGGTCGCTAGATATGTTGGTCCAACAGTCTGCTCTTTTATTAGTATCCAGCTTTAATATTCAGTTGCAAGTAGCGATTGCTATACCCATGCTACCCTATTCCGGTAGAATAGGTGGAGTGGTTCCAATTTTGGCAAGTTCGGCGGCCCTACAATTCCCTGAAATGAATCTGTGGCCCAGCACTCAATAAAGGTGAATTTTGAACTGCCTTACCATCTCCGTAAGAGATGATCGGCATTCAAGGGCGGTTTTAGAATTTAATGAGACTGAGTCCAGGGACTTAATAGCGGCCTGACTATTCGAAAAGATGCGGATATCACGTTTTTCTTCAGCTAAGACACCTGGAACACGCTACAGTGATTTGTAAAACAGAAGGAGCGGTTTAGATTTAGCTTATCTGAGAGAACACCGCCACCAACCCCGCTATCAGTTTTAGATCACTCTGAACAAATTCTGTTACTCGATCGGACAGCAGAGCAAACTATTTGTCTTGCCAATTCAGGCAAATTTTGGACGCTAAATGCAACCAAATTGAAATGGTGGTAGGAAACCAGGATCGATCATTAGCCGAATCGGGCGCATCGTTCCTAAGGGATTTAGGAGCCATTTAAGATAAGACAAAGTAGCTTGTTAGTAATTCATTCATTAATTCTATTGTATACACCCAGGCATATGCAGCTGATATAACATTACTATCTATCGGGTCATTCTTAACAGCTGATTGCTCCATAAGACCGGAAATCCTACACTTTATCGAGAAATGGGCTTTCCATCAATCTTCTCAGAACTGGGCTTGTTCCCTTCACGAGAAGAAAAAAGCCGACTAGCCTGGCTCTTCTCTTGCCAATAACCTTTACCATCCGTTCTTTCATCAAAATCAATATCGGGGTAACATCTTGGACTTCCTCTCTTTCTTTACACTAAAGATGTTGAGTCCAACTCTCAAAGCGCTGTCGGTTTTCTGGCAGTGTAGGCGAATTTCGAGCTGCTAAGTGGCTTACCATTGTGTAAGGTCTAGAAGACTTTAAGTAAGTACATCACTGCTGCTTGGACCTGACATCAAAGAACGGTTTGTGACGACTGCACTTTTTCTGGTAGGCTTGACTCTGCTTTCGAAGCAGTGGTGAATTTTCCTACTCTTGATATATCTACCGTGGACTGCCTTCTCAAAGTTTCATATAAACACATGCGGTCTTTTAACTACCTTGCGGTGGTCTTTAGATTCTGGCCAATCCATCAAAGGCAAAGGCACCAGAACCCCGGTTGGGTCCGGTTTTCCTGTACTCATGGCTGTCTGAAATATGAATATAAGCCAGGAAAAGGTGAATACTAATCATAAGGGCTGATTATCTTTGCGAAGAGTAACAACCTTTAACTTTATTTATTCTTAGGTTAATATGCATCTGTCTTCTATCCGAAGAGCTGAATCGTAAAGGAAGAATGGAGGAAGTGAAGATACAGCTAAGCTGCGCTTAAGCCCTCGTTGAGGCCTCTCACAACTGTGAAGTATGTTCCAGATTAGTTACATGTAGTTCATTGAGTCTTTTGAGTACCAGGTGTCAACGGGATCGCGGAAAATGAGACAGTCGTCAAGCTTGTATCTTCTCCTCAGAGAAGTCTTTCATTAACAGGTGGGTTTGTTGTGTGGGAGTAAAACTGTAGATCGCAGAACTTTTTTGGGTGCAGAAAGGCGAAACGAATGCTTTTCGATGGCTTTCAAAAGACATCGAACTTCTCGCTGTGACTCAGTAGAAAAGGCTGCAGGTTGCTTACCGGCATCTTAACGGGGAACTCATCTGCTAAATACTTAAATATTAGTAGACATAAATAACATAAAATCCTGCTGTGGATGATGACAAAGGTGGGTAGGTAGAGGTGGCGAGTACGAGTAGCACTAGAATGTGCCACCTGGTTGATGATGTTTGTTCTTGAGGATGTGAGACAGTCGGTGTCTATATCCAGCCTGTGGAGTTAAAAAAACGGATTTGATCTCGTATCTCGATAGTTGTCGAAGAATGATTGGTTTAGTGCACGCAGTCTGGCTCTTGCTAGTGCCGGACATCTCCATATGAAATGGGAGAGAGTTTCCTTCTCATTTTTGACCCCGCAACTGCAGAACACTTTATCTGCGAATGCCCAGAGTGCATTCGAATCAAGCTATAAGTACCTTAGATTGATAGAGAGGATAGATCGAGTTCCCTAGGCACATAAGGACTCACATTCACCGACAGATACGATGTTGAGGCAGTATTTATAAGCTCCCATAGCGCATGCTAAAATCCGAATACATTTTTGAGATAAGCTGGTATTTTGACCTAGTCGGCAGCTACATCGATGGCAATATATTCAGCCTGGTTGACGAGTAGAATCTCGTTAGATCTTTTTGTAGTTTGCAAGCCCGGAGAAGCTGCCTCAAATTTAACTCCTGGTAAGCTTCAGTTGGCTTCATTTTCACTTGCTTCACCTTAACCTTTCCAGTCTACATTTCATATCAGATGGGGTTGTTAATTAACATATCACTTCATTAATAAATCTACTTTTAAAAATGCAAAACAAAACATATATCGCTACTGAAATGAATATTCGCGTTTTGGCCGAAACTCCTTTCACGATCAAACCAAACTGAGGCTAACAACTTCGCCCGCCATTAAAAACGAAATATCTACCATAGATCTTATAGAAAGAGTCGTAAAGCACCCTATATCGCTTCGAATTTATAGGATATTTCATATATGATGGCATGTACTACCTTCGAAGCTTATTTAAATGCAATTCTGTCATAGATAAATTTATCCATCATGAATAGTATCGACATCAATTTGTTGGCACTCCTCATTTATCTTATTGAAATTTTTTATCTCTAATTGCTAATCTGGTTTTATTAAATCCAGTTTGAGTTTTTATCTTAAATTGTCTTCCGTAGAAAAATGCTATCTATCTGAAATTGAAAACTGGGTAACAACTGGACTTAATTTGCTTCGTAGTCAGTGCATATAATTAGCTTGTAGAGAAGAGATTGTGAAATGATTTTTAATTATTTTTGATTCGATTTATGCGTAGGGGTTTCTTTGCATCTCTACGCAGTGTAATGAACTTTGAGATAGATTTTTCATGGGCAACTACATAGTCTAGTAGTTTGTTTAAACTATAAACTAAGCAATGAAGGCTAGGATAGGCTTTAAATATTTTATTTGGTCAATGCCACAGAGTTGTCGAAGAGAATATAGGAAAGTTCGAAATGGAAAAGGAGTTTGATATCCCTACATTGACTCTATTCCAGCTAAGTCTAGTTACTATGATTCAAGCCACAACTAGGGATAACGCTATAGTACGTCTTTATAGTAGTCTGATGCGAGCATATCACCTTGATCAAAAAGTTTCCGCACCACACGCGCTCCCATGGTTCCAATTTGAGTTCTGTTTTCTTTGTTAAGTTGGTAAATCTGTTGTTGATATTCCCTCTAAATCTTAGCATCATAGCTTGACATTTGCAAAAGTTATGTAGCCAATACTACATCTATCTCTGTGTGTGTTGGCAAATTTTTTCAATTTAAATTTGCAACAACGAACAAATTTTGGGCAAAAAACGGATGTAATGGTTCGCGAACGTTGGAAATGTTGGAAAAGTGTTTCGGCAACGATTCTCTAAAGAAAACCGTAGTTTGCCAGTGGCACGAGCGGTTCAAAAGCGGTCGTGAGTCAATCGAAGATGACGAAAACATTGATGAAGACTTGAAATGTTGGTCAATAACCGCAAATTAACCATCAGAGAGATAGCGGAGGACTTGAACATTACCTATGGATCCGTCCAAGACATTTTGGTTAATGATTTGGGTTTCCGTCGTGTAGCAGCAAAGCTGGTGTCAAAAGACTTCAATTTCATGCAGAAAACAGACCGTGTTGACGTCGGAAAAGAGATGATTTGCGAGGCTGAATCCGATCCCACTTTCATCAAAAGGATCATTACTGGAGACGTGGCCGTGTGTTTATGAGTACGACACGCAATCCAGATATCAGGCAAGTGAATGGCGTTCACCAAATGAGCCGAGACCAAAAAAACCACGTCGTTTTCAGTCAGAAAGGAAGGCAAAGCTCACGGTTTTCATGTACTACAACGATGTAGTGCATCATGAATTTTTGCCAGAAGGCTAGACAGTAAACACAGAGTATTACGAGTATTTGGGCTTTATGAGACGTTTGCGTGAAGCAATTCGCCGAAAGAGACCAGAATTGTGGGCAGAAAACTCGTGGATTTTGCACCATGATAGCGCACCGTCGCACAGTGCCATCTTTATTCGTAATTTTTTGACCAAAAATGCAACAAATACCATCCAACAGCCACCGAATTCACCTGATTTGGCTCCCTGAGACTTCTTTCTGTTCAGTCGAGTTACTCGTAAAAAAACACTATGGGGAACGCGTTTCAGCAGCCGAGAGGAAGTAATGGAAAAATCGCAGGAAGCACTGATGGACATACCGAAAAACGAACATAAAAAATGTTTCGAGGATTGGATCAAGCGCTGGCATAAGTGTGTTGCAGTCGATGGGGATTACTTTAAAGGGGAAGATATAGATTTAGATGAATAAACTTGTATTTCCAATTTTCTGACCTCATTCCGGGAACTTTTTGATCAATGTAGTATATTGGATCTAAGAAGGATTACTGTTCCTCTTCGGAACGCCAGTAAGCAGTTTTTATTTCTTTTTACTAGAGGGCACCAAAGGTATTGAGCCACATCCTGGGAATTTTCTCAAGTAAAACCTAATGAGAACGAGATCTGGAACACAATTCGGACAAATATTTCAATCTAGGGATATCTGTAGCAGATACGTACGAGTACATACTCGTATATCGCCTTTCTGAATTTTAGTTAAAGAAATTTATTATAGTTTACCCAGTACAACAGTTGTTGATTGTGTATATACAATTAATTGTCCAACCCCAAAACACAACGAAAATTTCATCGGCATGACTCGATGCTATTGAATTTACATTTAAGCTATCTTGTTCCCATTTTTAACTGACAGATAGCTGGTTATATTGTCAATTGGTATCTTTTTGAGAAATGATGCAAGCAGTAAGGCGAAATTTGCGATCATACAATTTCCGGAATTTTCATATATCTAAGCTCGGGAATATTTATTCTTTCCAGGTAATAGCATCTCTAATATAGCGTACAGTCTATAGTATCTGTAAAGAGGATAATAAGGCTGCCAGATCGGATGTACTTATACTACCAACCAAGAAATTGAAACGAGCAATGATTGAAACGCCTGATGATTGAATCCTCAGCAATGTTTGTCCGCAAAAAAGAAGACCATCTACACTTCAACAACTATAAAGTCTTCTTAACATCGCCTGCAGCCATCTATCAGTGTAGAGTTAGGGCGGTCAAGTTCACAATTGCCCAAAAATTCACACTACTGCAGAAAATAACACACGGAGTCTAAATCGATAGCTCGTACCCGTTTGTCGTCGGTTTCAACTATATAGGGCATCATCTATAAAAAGGACCTATACACAGCCATGTCTTGTCTTAGCATTCTTGCCAAACTCACCAGAATGTGCAAAATGACGATGGAGGACCCTCGCTGCTCCATAAAGTTTGGATGTGATTTTACTGAGACCTGTGAACTAATTTGGCGTGGTCAAATTTTACGTTTTTCCCATCTGATTATGTGACTTCTGTATTATCTGACCTAAGAATTTGTCCGAACCTCGTAGCATGGACATTAGCAAAGGCAAGTGAAGATATCCTTAGTGGTTTTGAATGCAAAATTGTTGATCCAATTTGTTTGACTGTCTTTGAAAAAGGCACGTCTTTGTGACATGTATAAGTAGAAGCCAAAGACCGTAGTAATTAGAGAGGCTTATTGGTTGAAGCCCAGATCCACCCCAGATGCCACCTTAGTAAGCAAGTGTAGTATCCGAGTAACTTAAAACTATTACTCTAGTTGTCCTACATTCTTCTGCATTAATCAAGGTGACCACAGAAAATGCCTATGAAAATGCCTCTTTTGAAACTATCTCCGGTTTTGGATTTGGACTTTGAAGAAAAAATTTGTATCTCCATTCTTGACAACATAACTTTCCTAAAATCTGGAGAGAGGCCATAGTCGACATTTTCCGGCAAAACGGCGAGAAAATCTAAGATTTGAAAATAGTGAGTATGCGGTGGAGTTGAAGTGAAAGGCTTTTTCTTAGACCGTTCTACAAATCATCATATCATACGAGTACATGAGTATGGGCATGAGTATGAACCACTCAATATTGATGATGCAAGTTAAGAACTCCGTCCACACGACCAAAATTAAGTGAGGACAGCAATATCTAAACTGAAGTCAAACAGAACTGCCGGCCGGGCGACCTACCTGCCGAGCCATTTAAGGCAGCAGGATTTGACTTGGAAGAGAGCATACACCAACTTATTTCCATGATTTAGTCGGAAAAATATACGCCTGATGAGGGCCCCCCCCCAATTACCAAGGCTTCACCTTGGTCTTATCGTAAACATCTGCAAATGACGCCACCGAAGGTTGCTACGATTTGATCAGTTACAAGTTGCCGGTCATAGGTCTTGTTGGCGGCTTGACCACCGGTAGTCCTTACCAGGACTTAAATCACGGTACCATGGGAGTCAGGAGCCCCCCGGATTTCGGTCCGGGCCTGACTTGTTGAGGTAGGCCCCCTTGTGGGAGCGTCATGGTGGCTGTGGTTTAAACCCAAATCGCAGGTAGGGTCTTCCTGTTGGTTTGACCCATTGTAGAGTAGCAAATAAGTACTGGGTGCTATAACCCTAAGAGCAGCAAGAGGTTTTAGATCGGCCTCGACCCATACCAAGGATGGAACTTGTGCCTCCAACACAAATTCTGCTTTGGTATCTTAGGAAAGTAGCAGAGTGATGGCAAGGCGTATCCTTGCTCCCATGGATGTTTGGGCATCCCGTAAACATAAATCTACACGAGAGATAGTTTACGTTAAAAACCAGAGACTATACGCTTGATGAATGGAACCTCAGCATCGTTTGCCAGGTTCACAAAAAAGGAGACCCTCTAAACAGTGTCAACAATAGAGATATCAGTTTCCTAAACATCGCATATAAGATCTTATCTGCGGTGCGGTGCGGTTTTAGGCCCGGTAAGACTACAATTGACCAAATATTCACACTACGGCAGATCCTGGAGAAAACCCAAGAAGTTCAGATCGATATTCACCACCTTTTTATCGATTTTAAAACCGCTTATAACAGCATCTACAGAGACGAGGTATACAGAGCCACATATAGTTTTGGCATCCTTGCCAAACTCGTCCCCTTGTGCAGGATGACGATGAAGAAAGCTCGCTGCTGCTACAAGGTAGGCAACGATCTAACCGAGATCTTTGATGTCAAAAACGGATTTAAGCAAGGCGACGCGTTGTCATGTGACTTCTTCAACATCATACTTGAAAGAATTGTGCAAAACTCACAACCAACACACGACATACGCCGACGATATTGATATTATTGGTAGAACACTGCGCGCTGTCACTGGTGCGTTTGCTAGTATAGGAACAGAGGCGGAAAAAATGGGTCTAGGGGTAAACGAGGGCACAACAAAGTATATGCTGTCAACAAGAAGAGACACCCAACTTCGGCGAATCGGCCAGAATGTCACAATCGACAGCTATAACTTTGAGGTCGTAAGGGATTTTGTCTATTTCGGCTCTGCTATAAAATATGAAAATGACATCTCTTCAGAAACCAAACGAAGAATAACGCCTTACCAATCGCTGTTTCTTTGGGCTGAGAAGGCAACTGTGTAGTAAGGCCCTCTCCCGAACTATAGAGGAAACTCTATATACGACCCTAGTAATCCAAGTCCTGCTCTATGGTTCCGAAGCACGGACTCTTTCTAAAGCGGACGAAGATACGAGTATCCTTGGTCGCTTTGAGAGAAAAATTCTTCGTAAAATATTTGGTCCCATATGCGTTGACGGATTCTGGAGTAGACGATCCAACGAGCAGTGATATCGACTTGGTCAAAAAGCTGCGCATTGAGCGTTTCAGATGGTTGGGAAATGTAGATCCAATGGACACGAACGCTCCAGCCAGCAGAATTTTCGATTCTAATCCGAAGAACAGCACAGTAGAAGAAGCTTTAGATGGCGCGCGCAAGTGGAGGGGACTTAAGCCAACTTGGAGTACGCAACTGGAGGCAGTTAGCAAAAGATCGCGCTAATTGGAAATGCTTATTGGTTGAGGCCCAGGCCCACCCCGGACTGTACCCCCGCCATTAGATAAACTAGCGCTAGAGGTAAAACAAGGCATTGTTCTGAAAAAGACGATAAATATAGTTGCAGTGACTGTGGTGTGGGCACTTAATCATTCAGATTAAGATGTACAGACTACCAAATGGTTGCACATATCTATGTCTGTGTCAACCTGAATTAGGCCGTTGGCACGTAAACGTAGAACATGGTAATATTACAAGGTATCACCCGTTAGAAGAAAGAGTAGAAACAAAAGAGTTTGAGCTGTTATATTTATTTGAGATAATTCGATAAGGAGAAGGGAGACGAGTGATTTGAAATTGCAGAGAGAACTCCTAGTGCACAACTGAAAATTTTGGAAGTTCGACGCAAGTTTTAAAATATTTTAAATGGGAAGGACCTGAACAGTAAAAGGCATCCGCTGATCTGATGGTCTTAACGGTATATCAGCCTTTATTTCAAAGCGCTGTTTCAGCTGTTTCAGCTCCCACATCAGTTCTGACGTTCAGAAAGTGCTCTTTTGTGTTAGATGGGATATACGAGTTACTTGCGCAACTAAGTTATCGCTGTTTTGTTTTTGATTAAAATGCAACTTTGTTGTGAAAAAATGGTTGCAAATGGATCCTTCAAAGTATTGCCCATTGCTGGCTACAACTTTTTCCCGCCTTTCTGGCAGAACTCGAATACCATGAATCAAACCATTTTTTGATGTCTTCATATGAGCGGAACTGCTGATCAGCCAGACCATGTGCCATCGAATCGAACAAGTAATAATCGGACGGCGCAATATCTGGGGAATATGGCGGGTGGAGTAGGACTTCCCATTTAAACGTTTCCAAGTAAGTTTTAACGGATTTGGGAACGTGAGGCCGAGCGTTGTCATACTGTAGAATCACATTTTCGTGCCTTTGCTCATATTGTGGCCGTTTTTCTCGCAGTGATGGTTTCGTTGGGTTTCAACAGGTCATAATAAATAAATAACATCGACCTGGTCCCATCATATACACAGCATAACCTTCTCACTGTGAAAATTCGGCCGAGCCGACGATGTAGAAGCATAACCGGGCAGTCCCCATGACTTTCTTCTCTTTGAGCTGCTGTAATGAATCCGCTTTTCATCACCCGTCACGATGCGATGAGGAAGACCCTCCTTTTTTTGCCGCTGGAGCAGTTGTTCACAGGCGAAAAAACGACGCTCAACGTTCCATTTCAAATCAAAAGGAACCCAAGTTCCATGTTTTTGAATCATTCCCAACGCATGTAATCGCTTGCAAATGGCTTTGGCCTTCCTTCACGCGGACGGTCGTCAACATCGAAATCACCATCTTTGAAGCGACGGAACCAATCACAGCATGTTGTTTCCCTTAGAGCAGCATCTCAGTAAACTTCTTGGAGATCTCGACACGCTTCAGTCGACGTTTTCTTCGAATGAAAGAAGAAAATCAAGACATTTTCACACAACCATGTGTCTAAGCTTGGTTTATGACGTCTTGGATATGTCAAGATCGACCAGCACTTACTGCTGGAGCCACTTAGTTGCGGCAAAGATGTCGTAGGGCATCAATATCACTTATGTGTAGCACTAAGTGATATTGATGGAATAAATTTGAAAGTGGTTGTAATAGATGGTTTGGTGGATCCTAAAGACGAAATCTACATTATTGATTAAACTGCTTAACCATACTCTGAAAATACTATCCATACCTGCCTCCCGGTCAAATAGGCATCTACGTAAACATTGACTAGCTTAATTTCTCTTTGAAAGGGCAAGAGTTCACTCTGATTACAAGGCACCAGCTTTCAGCGGGAAACTCTGTTTGGTATTCCACTTACCGGCTTCACTGGATTCAGCTTCATAAATAAGTTTCTCACTGCAACTGAAGAATTGAGCACAACATCATATAGATACTTGCGCAGTCGCACTTGGTCTTAGATGCATTAGCGAAAATCGTCTTCTATGAGCTCCTCTACATAGAATAACACACTCCGCAACAACAAGAACAACTCATCAGAGTACAAGTATCTCGAAGCAAACCTGCTTCTTAGGCGGTTTTGTCTTCTTCATCTTATACACACATACATACATACATACATACATACCCTGGTCTTCACCAACTCTGCAACTGTTGATCGGACCATTGAGCTTCACCTACCATAGCCCACAAGCCATCAAGCAACAACAGCAGCAGCACAACAACACTAGGCAGGCAGCAACCATTTTGTTCCCAATGTATGCCACTCTCCATGACTAGGTACACATGGCGACCAACCGACACGACGAACCGACAGATAGACAACAACGAACGTGTGTATACTCGTAAATATTTAACTTTTCTCTGCACAAAAGAAAGTTTATTAAGCCACCGCTCTCTGACCACATGTGACTGACTTATGTTGCCACTCGTACCTTCATCCGTCCGGCCGACTAAAGATTTGGTAGAAATCCCAAAGATACGAATACGAGTACATGCTAGCAAATAGAGAAAAGACTAAAACCGATCCGTCGACCATTAATATGTGAATAACTAGTTTGGCATGATTTATCGCCAAAGTTGGCTTGTTACTGTTTGTAGAATGCACACTGCCAAACTCGTTCCGCCATATACCAGCTCTACCATATGTACGTAGTACGTACCTGGTATCTATGCGCCCCGAGGCTATAATAATCTTCGACTATTGGCCACTTTATGGGCATCGAACTAACTGCAATGAACACTGAAATCGTCGTTAACAGAGAGTTTACGAATAAGTGCCTGCACTGTACCAAACAGTGTTGCCACTTAATCAAATTTGAAAAAGTAACTAGAAAACGCATTAAGAACGAACTGAAGGACATTTGTTGAATGTACAGTTCGAATGGCGGATTTCAATTAATCGAAATGGCCAAGTCGATAAAATTCAAATGGAACGGGACGAGCATGAGGTGAGAAAATTATGGAGGTCCGAGTGGTCTTTGCATGTAAAGGAGATCATTAAATCTTAGCATTCATATCAAACGGTTCTGAGGTGGTTTCAGTATGTTTCCGACTTTCTGAGTAAGCCTATGTAACGAGTTTTTGTAATGTTTGGACTAACGGCAGAGTTAAAATGCGGCAGAAAAGATCATCTAGACATAAAGGTTTGATCTCAGTGATTATATGACATCGTTAGGACGGTATATCCGTAATTTAGAAACATGCTTATGCCAGTAATTCATATTTGACGTTGAAACTGGAACTCAAGAATGAATTTAATGTCATAAATATTCTTATCTTTGTTAACACGTTCCCTCTCGGGAATTTTACTGGTCCATGAATTCGAATGTAGCCAGCTTGAACTGTCATTCTCGAAATGGCAGCATACAACGCGAGATGGATGAGTTCATTAATTTCACCACAACTCGGGTGCGTTCACCAACGCTCACCACATCTTATATGAATGTGTTTATAATGGAGACTACGAGATACACTTTCAAAGCCATCACCAAGATGGATTCGATACAGGTTTCGGAGCTGCTTTCAAACTTTTACAACTCTTTTTAGGACGCTCTTAGAATCACGAAACTGCCACTCGTATGGGTTTTTACGTTGAATTGTAATTGTTCATACTTTTGATCCCTTTTAGCTCTCTAAGCTAATAGAGAAAGTTCACTTGAAATCCGTTCAGTGGTTTTTAAATTCTCCTGGAACAAAAAGAGTCCTAGATTTTATTTGAAAAAGTTTCCAGTCAAATTTGAAATATCTGTCATGTCTTCGTGGGGAATTCCCCTTTTCGTGGGGAATTTCAGACTAAAATTTGAAGAAAGGGGAAAAGGGGAAACTTCTCTCTTTTAGAACAAAATGAGGGGAAAATACAAAAAGAACCTCGAGGAGTTGCAAGATTATTTCAACGCTGAAAAAAGAAAAATATTAAGTCCATCTAAGACAAGGTGGCTTGTATTCCACTCCTTCGTAGTGAGGTTATTTAGAATTGGACAGTTCTTCAGCATTTATTCTTATTAGAAACAAATAGATCAAAGGCTACAAATATACAATATATGAAAGTTTGGCAGACTTGAAAGTTAAAGCACATGTCTACTTCTTGAAGTTTGTCCTAAAGTACTTTAGTGATTTCAATTCAAGGGATTTAAGTACCCTTAAAATGATTGCACACAGCGCCGGCGATCTAAAATGAGGGAGGATAGAAAGAGAGGTACCGGTGAACGTTGGTTTTAAATGTTTGAAAGTCATAAAGACTATGGAATAAAGAACTAGGCAGGGCATTCCATAAGCGAGTTGTACGGCTTAGGAACGAATCACGATATTTTAGAGTACGTCCGAAAGTGGGCTTGAGGGTATACTGATGAGCATTCATAGCGAGACGGGTGTTACGGTTAAAAGTTTGAATGGGCAGAATGCTACTGGCGATTTTTACGGAGCGCTGTTTGTGAAAATATCGATAAAACAGAGTGAGACAGAAGACATTACGTCGGTGTTCAAGAGTGTCAATTGTTTGAGTAATATTAGTGTCACCTATGAGTTTTATCGCACGGTTTTGAATCCTATCTAGCATCTGTTGAGATGTTTTGGGCGCATCCGACCACATTTGGGCATATTACTCCAATTTCGGGCGTATAAACATCTTATATATTGAGGCCAGATCAGAGGGGGTAAAATATTTCTTACATCGCTTGAGGAAACCTAGACATTTCGCAGCGTTTTTGACGACATCGAATATGTGATCACTCCAACTTAAGTTTTCATTGACACATATACCGAGAATGGAAAGTTTATCGGTTTAGAAGATGCAAGTGCCATTCATGAATAATGGCTAGGTGTTTAAATTTCGCTTAAACGACAGCAGACAGCATTATGTTTTGGAAGCATTAAATTCTACTCGGTTAGTGGTTCCCCAATTAATTACGCTGCTAATATCAGAATTTAGTACGCTGGCGTTCCCGTTCTACAGCCTAAGAGCATGGAAGTGAGTCCGGGTACGAATATGAAAAGCAGAGAGTACTGTCGTCAGCAAAGAAATATATTGAATTGGAAGTAGCAGACAAGAGATCGTTGATCAAAACTAAAAAGAGTGTCCGAGACAGAACAGAGCCCTGAGGCACACCATCATTTATTATGTGAATATCAGATTTGAAACCATCCAAGACAACTTGAATTGAAAGTTCCTAAAGGTGATTTCTAATCCATTGAAGAAGAAAGTCGTCGATCCCAAAAGCACGCATTTTCAACAAAAGAGCCCGATACCAAACCCTGTTAAATTCCTTAGAAATATCAAGTGCAACTATCTTGCTTTCGCCAGATTGATGTACGCTTTGGTTTCACTTTTCGGTGAGACATGCCATCAAATCACCAGTGGGCTTCTTGCTACGAAAACCATATTGCCGGTCATTAAGAAGTTTACGTGTTTCGAGATATTTCATGAGCTGACGGTTTATCAGCGTTTCCATGGCCTTGGAAAGAAGGGACGTAAGTGCAATGGGTCTGTAGGAGGAGAGAGAGGAAGATTCGCCTTTTTTAGGGACGGGCTGGACAAATGCTGTTTTCAATCTTCTCGGAAAGAGTCCTAAAGAGTAGGATTGATGAAAAAGTTTACGTAGTGGTTTTGCCAGCGAGGAAGAACACCTCTTCAGAAGGAGGGGAGATATGCCATCTGGACCTGCGGACTTGTGGATGTTAAGATCTTTAAGAACTCTTGCTGCTACACGAGTGCGAAAGTGGATTTGTCCCATCGAAGATTCGACGCACTCAAGTGTAGGCGGATACAAAGCACAATCTGGGAGTGTTGAGCAACGACAGCAACGACAGTGTCCGAGTGCAAGAAACAGCATGACCAGGAGCAGGAAGGTAGGAATGCCCGTACTGTGGATGACAGCTCGGCACTGACATCAGTCACAATATCAGAAATGGTAATGCCGTAAGTCTCGAGCACAACGCTCTGACTGATCAGTTGGGCCTCACCTAATCAGCAAAGAACCGCAAAACATTGCATCCGTCAATAGAAACCGAATTAAATTTCTAAAGATACCATGAACATTTAAGGGACCATCTCGTCACAAATATCGAAACACACAGCTCAGTTATCGTCGCGCTGTATACTCGTACGTGTATATTGTATACATGTCAAGTAAACTCTCTTAATGTTGCAATGCCAAGAATATCCCAAATGAATCTTCTGAGGTTTTCAATTTTCTCAATGTGAGTGATGTGTATATCAAACATACGTTAAACGTAGTTAAAAAGTAGAATGTCCTTTCCGCACAATAATTGTTACTGTCATATTTGTAGTTGAGATTGTGGGAAGTGGAGTAGCCATCATTGTCAAAATAGATTTAGTCTATAAGTTAGTATTAAACGTCAAATCAAATCAGTGGAGTTTCTAAGGCACAAAAGGTTGGATTCTTTCAAGCTGACTTAAGAAAACTTGTGACAAACAATGCTAAACTTTTACTTGGGGGTAATTTCAACTGCAGGCATCGAAATTTGGGTTGTAAAAGGGCAAACAAATGGGGAAACTTGTTACTGGATATCACTATGAAGTATTCTGCAAGTTTGCTCTATCCAAGTGGCCCAACTTATTTTCCACTTAGCAAAAAGTCTTCGCTGGATTTGATTATAACGAACTCGCTGGGAACCCTTATACAGCCTACGGCCACGAACTCTTTGGGTTCGGAGCATGTTGCCATAAACTGTGATATTCTTCCAAGTAGCATATGAAAATAGCTACATGTATGTGCAATATTTAGATTTAATCAGCAACAAATTGATGAAAAAGTTGAGTATTTTATAAAATCTTTACTAAAAAGTGTAAACGAGCCTGTGGCGAAAAAAAAATCAAAAACGAAAGGAATACTATTCTTCCAAGATATATCTTAAAATTCATTAAACAAAGACATAGATTAAGGAGTCATTAGAAAAAATACAGGCAGGTAAATGACTTCAATGAAATGAACAAACACATTCGATTAATACCTTTCGAAAATTCAGGATTCGCACACAAAATATGGAACAAAAAATGTTTTGTTCCTTTTATCCATATTCCAAAAGATTCTGAAATATAGCCAAGGTATTGATAGACAAAAACAAATTTATACTTCACTTAGAATATAATGATTCCCTCATACGAGTATAAACATATGAAGAAAAGATAGATTTGCAGACTCATTTGGAAAAAATTTTAATAATCATTTGATTACCAAAACTAGCTCGGCTAACAACATAGTAGAAGAGTCAGTAAACATAATAAGTCTAAACAGTATTGTCGATTATTGCAAAGTATTCAAGGCTAAATTAAATTCTGACAAAACCCAGGCCATAATTTTTCACGCCTGTGCTATTCCATTTGGTCAGCTACAAATTAGCAGTTGTGATTGTTGACAGTTGATTTAGCAAATAATTCGGTGTATATTTAGACAAGACATTAACAAATACAATTGGCAAAATAAGTATAGCTACTCATGTGTTATACCCTCTTATATGTAGGCGAGTACCTCTGATTAAATTTAACAAGGTCATAATCTATAAAGTCACCTTTCAAGCCATCATCCTTTATGCTTGCCCAGTATGGGAACCGGTTACACATTCAAAAACTTCAAATTTCCCAAAATAAAACTTTAAAAATTATGGTAAATCTACCATACTGCAATAGTGACAAAGAAAATTGAAATTCTCAACCAAGGATTCAGATTAAGATGTAAAGATTCAAACAATTTAATAAGTCAATAAACTTTATTTATTTAGTTCTTTAGTAATTAATATGCATGCTTATTTATTTATTTAATTCTTGATATAGTTATTTACTTGCTCATATATTTTTTTGTCTATTTATTTATTAATGAATTTATTTATTCATTTATTCATACGCTATTTATATATCTTGCTGTTATTTTGTTTATTTGTTTTTTTTTTCTATTGATTGTATAGTCTTATTTATTTTCGTGATATTTTCTTAAGTTTTTTTTCTCCTTCTCTTGTTTGTTAATTAATTAATTTATTCATGTTTTAACTTGTTATAAGCCTCTTTAATTATAGTGTGAATCTATTTTTAAACTTATTTGTATGCAAACCTGGCAATTCCCTTAATTTTGAAGTCAATTTAAATCATATTAAATGAAGGTTTTTAGCATAGTTTTTCCTTCAAATGCCCTCCTAAATTAAAACTGATTTAAAATTTGTTGAAATAATTTTTCAGTTGTAAGGTATACACGGGAATACAGTGAAAAAAAATGTTTTCGCGTTTGGGGCAGATGACATTATCGGCAGGAGACCGAAAAACCATGACACCTGACTTCCAGTCAATTCCTTAAGACGGATCGATAAGAGCCCTGAGTTAAAGATCCAGAATTCCATTAGAAGACAATATATCCTCAAGCCCATTTTAGGATGTACTCTAAAATATCGTGATTCGTACCAAAGCCGTACAACTCGGTTATGGAATGCCCTGCCGAGCTCTTTATTTCCCAGTCATTATAACCTTCAAACATTTAAAACCAACGATCAGTGGTACCTCTCTTTCTATCTTCCCTAATTTTCCGATGTGTGCAACATCTTAAATCCCTTGAGCGCTCGCAAATCATGTAAAAAAAAAAACAGAGTACATGGAGGATGGTCTCTTCATGCATGATTGCCTATAAGACAGTGTGCAGTGAAGACCCCAATGATAGCGCTAAAATGTTTTCTTTTTTGAAAGATCAAACTTCTTAAGTAATTCAGATCCGGCTTTGGCCAGATTTATTTGGTGGCCTGACATGCTGACCCAACAGTCTACCTAAAGCTTGTTCTCTTATTATCATCCAGCTTTAGCATTAGCTTGCACGGTAGCCATTGGTGTACGGATGATATATTTTTCAGGAGGATCGCTAGAGTGGTTCCAATTAAGGCAAGCTTGTCGGCCCTACAATTCTCTGGAATATCCCTGTGGCCCGGTAACTGACATAGGTGTTTATTGAACTGCTTTGCCATCTCCCTGAGATGGGCAGCTAGACAATCCGGGAAGATGCAGGTGAATGATGAGTTTCACATCTGTCATCATAACGTGCAAAACGTCTTGCCTTATACTGACGAATTCGGCTATATCTTTTATAATTTTCGTCCTGATGCAGTGCGTGTGTTCGAAACTTAGCTGCACAGCAATATGAAAAAAGAAGTCTGTTCCCTTAGTGGCTATGAAATGTTTCAAGCTAACCGAATTGGCCGCACCGGTGAAGGCGTTGCTATGTGCCTACGAAAACCACTTACGGGACAAAGCCATGGTGTTGTCTATAGGTCAAACAAACGGATAAGTTTTACCTCATTGCTAGAAGTTCTTGAAACTATTTTATGTATTTCCTCCAACATAGTTATCGGTGGTTACCTAAATTGAAATCGTTTCATTACCCGCGCTTTACTCAAGCATTCCAAAACACTATTTGGAAAACTCATGTTCCCTTCTTGAAGTTGTCTTTATTGGTGACATCTCTAACCTCCTTTCTTATGACCAAATTTCTGTCCCAGAGTTTTCTAAGCACAATTGGTATACCTATCACCTAATATAGAGCTATCTAGCAGCAGCTGGGATAGCATCTACTACATACCCGCTGTAGACGATCAAGTAATGTTCCTACAGTAACAAGTATTACAGCTACATACTCGTATATGAGAACAACATCCCTCTAAAAGCAATGGTACGCACTTCTAAATCCCCTCAATGGTTTACTGCTAATATCAAAAGACTCATAGTTCAACGTGACACTGCCTATCGGAAGTGAAGGAGATTCCTTATCGATGTACTCGTATTTCGAAATCAATATCGTTCATTGGCCAACAAAGTTATCTCGACAATCAGATCTACCAAAATATCTTTTTATAATCACAAGTTTAACCCGTCTATCTTGGGAAATTCTCCGAATATGTGGAAGAAGCTACGCTATCTAGGCATCGGTATGAGAAATATCGTAGTCCCCACTGATGTTAACTTTAACCAGTTAAACTTGCATTTCATACAGCATCCATCTTGTACCTCGATCCTTCAGATTCTAACACTGCAAACGACACTGAATGGGCTTTCTGCTTCAATAGAATTGCCGATGTAGATGTTGTTGAAGCACTTCTCTCGGCAAAATCCAATACTTCTAGTCTCGACTGCCTAAAGTTTATAAAACGGCTTCTGCCTTACTCACATTTTTAATAGTACTTCTACTTTTCCCTCCGAATGGAAAAGAGTAAAAATAGTTCCGGTCCCTAAGAAAGGAATGAGGAATACGGTTAAATACAGGCCAATCGCTATTCTGCCTTACTTGTCAAAGGCCTTTGAAAAGTTAGCACTGTTCCACTGACAGCGTTAAATCATTTACACATCAGCATGTTGAGACCAGGTCTCTATGCAATAAATACTCTAAAACAATGCTTATGGAATGCCCTGTCTAGCTCTTTATTTCCTAGTCATTATAACCTTCAAACATTCAAGACCAACCTTCATCGGCACTTATCTTTTTTTCTTATTTGATTTTCCTTCGCCCGCGCTGTGTGCAAGCATTTTAAGGGTACTAAAATCCCTTGTTGTCAAAGACAGGATGGTAATATCCCAAGATGCGCCAGACATATCAGGAATTCGTTAACAACTAGTAAGAAAATTTGGTAAACAGAAGGATGGAAGAGGGGAATAATAGTCAAACTGTCTAAAAGAGGTAACCTGACGAAGTGTGGAAACTTGGGTAAGTATTCCACCTTACCCTTACCCCTTACAGTAACAAAACTAATTGACAGAATAATTCTGGACTCGCTGAAAAAGTATCTTGACACTTGAGAACGAACAAGTAGGAAGCATTGTCTCGTTTGAGATCTCGGTGCTGGAACAGGGTGTGGACAACGGAGTATTTAAAATAAAGTTTGCAATAAGTATGCTGTTTACATCGTCAGAACTAAGGTGAAAATATTCCGATATATTGAACGATCAGCTAATCAGATCAGAAAGTGGCAGTGGGATTATCATTCCTTACGGCGCGAAGACAGTTCCATTGCAAAACTCAACATCCGATGGAATCCACTTACCCAAGGTCGGAAACGACCTAACGGAAACCTTTGAAGTCAAAAAAGGGTTTAGGCAAGGCGACGCGCTGTCATGCAACTTTTTCAACATCATACTCGAAAGAATTGTGCAAAACTCACAAGCCAACACACGAGATACGATTTTTCAAAAGTCTGTTCAATTGCTTTCATACGCCGACGATATTGATATTATTGGTAGAACACAATGACCTGTCACTGGTTCGTTTGCGAGTATAGGAACAGAAGCGGCAAAAATGGGTCTAGCGGTAAACGAGGGCACAATAAAGTATATGCTGTCAACAAGAAGGGACACCTAACTTCGACGAATCGGCCAAAATGTCGCAATCGACAGCTATAACTTTGAGGTAGTAAGGGACTTTGTCTACCTCGGCTCTGCTATCACGTCTGAAAACGACATCTCTTCAGAAATCAAACGAAGAATAACGTTTGCCAATCGCTGAGAAGGCAACTGTGTCGTAAGGCCCTCTCCCGAACTCTTGGTTTTCTATATAAGACCCTTGTAATCTCAGTCCTGCTCTATGGTTCCGAAGCATTGACCCTTTCTAAAGCGGATGAAGATACTAAGTTATTTGGTCCCGTATGCGTTGACGGATTCTGGAGGAGACGATTCAACGTTGAACTTTACAAGCTATACAGCGACATCGACCTGGTCAAAAAACCGCGCATTGGGCGTTTAAGATGGCTGGGACATGTAGAGCGAATGAACCCCAACAATCCAGCCCGCAGAAACTTCGAATCTAATCCGGAGGGATAACGCAGTAGAGGAAGGCCTCGACTTAGAGTGCGCACGCAGAGGAATGGGACCCGAACCAACTTGGAGTGCGCAACTGGAGGCAGTTAGCCAAAGACCGCGCTAATTGGAGAGGCTTATTGGTTGAGGCCCAGGTCCAACCCCACCTAATGAATGAATAAATGAATCAGGTAGACGAGCGGATTTCCCAAATCATATGGAGAAGGAAGGACATTCAAGGAAACTTCTATGTCGCACAAGCACGTCTGAAAGATGATAGGATCTTAATAAAATACAAATATACTGACTTGACATAAAGACATTGAGCAGTACAACCTTCAGTTCTATGACAAAGGCTAAAACGATGGTATTGCTTGAGTCGCCAAAGAAGAACCGCTCCTCAGTCTAAGGCAGAATTATTGACGTTGTACAGGATCTTCCAATAGGGCCTTCCAGATTTTGACAGTTGATGGCGGCCATATTGTTGAAGCTGCATCTGTCAAATTGGCTGTCATTTATGCAGTCTATTTTTCCAAATCACCATGGATGGACATAGCGTTCAACAGCACGTGCAAAATTATAAAATTATTTTATCAACATGGGTGTTCTGTTGGGGGAAAGTTCCGCGCGCTTCGCCCATTTTACGGTCGCCATAATCGTCGTACCGAGAGAACTATTCGCAGCGCGTTGGATAAATTTGACTCCACTGGTTCAGAATAGATACCGTTGTCGCCGTTGTCCGTGAGAGTGTGCAGGAGAATCCGAGGCAGTCGATTTCGCATCGCTCACAAGATCTCGTCATTTCGCTGCGCTGTTCCGGTGCAGTTGGAAACTGAGCCAATTTTTCATCCAAAAATCATTTTCAGCGATGAGGCCCATTTCTGGATGAATGGGTAAATCAACAAACAAAATTGTCGAATTTGGGACGATACCAATCCACATGAGATGCAAGAGCGTCCAATGCATCCCGAAACAGTCACTGTTTGGTGTGGATTTTGGGCTGGCGCCGTCATCGGTCCATATTTCCTTGAGAACGACGTTGGCCAGGCCACCATTACCAGGATTATTATCAACGTCTTTTGGCCAGAATTGGATGATATGGACACCAACGACGTGTGGTTTCAACAGGACGGCGCTACATTCCATACAGCTCACGCCACATTGGAAATTCTGCACGAGCTATTCGAGGGCATGATCATCTCACGTGTAGGTATGTGAACTGGCCACCGAGATCTTGCGATTTGACCCCGTTAGACTTTTTTCTTGGGGGATTTTGTGAAGTCGCAAGTCTATGCAAATAAGCCACAAACCACAGCGGCCCTCAAAGCCAGCATAACCCATCGGTCAAATTCAGCCTGATTTATGCGCTAGAGTTATGGAAAATTGGACATTTCGGAAGAGCGCCACCCAGAGAAGCCGCGGCGGACATTTGAACGATGTTATATTCCATACATAATGGCATCGATAGGCCTTTCAAACGAATAAAAAATTTCGATGATATCTCAAACACACATTGTCTTATTTTAAATTTAAAGATAGTAAGCGCTTAATGAAAGACCCTTTAGTTCCGGGGTAAGCTTTATCTTTGAGATGAATTGTCGACCTTATACGGTCATTCCCCCGGTACATTCTTCCTAGCCTCTTGCCTGTAGGCCCCATGTAAATCTGATAAAGGACACTGCCTGGTACGTTTCCTATTTTGTACTAAGTTCTTCAGATTTTGAATCAAGCTTAGTCATTACGTATTTGCAGGCAATTTACTCTTTGAGTGAAAGATCGTGATCTTGTAGTAAGGAAGACCAGATTTCACTTATCGAATCCTTATATAAAGGAGCTACTTCTTCGCTCATAATTCGCCGTCTTTCAAATCGATGTCAAGACCGTCCTTTTTACCGGATTCAAAATCTTACTAAGAATGGAATGATGATGTGCATCACCTTCCTTACCATTTCCAAGCCAACTCAGTAAGCAGGCAACAGCTTCTGGCACATACTCATATTGTTAGAATCCATTTTTAAACAACCACTGTAATAGAAAACGAGTCAGGAGACTACTCGTAAGTGACTTTCTAACTTTCCGGTTTCTAGCTAAAAGTTCAAAAGGGTGAAATTTCATCAAAAATTGCAAAGAGATGAACCTCTAGGTGCCCTCACAGAATAGCAGTAGTTTTCCTTTATTTTCTTCATCTTCATCCATTTTGTTTTCTTTTTCTTCCTCTTAACTGCCAATGATGCTTATAACCATTACCTCATAACCTCAATGGAAAAATGATGAAGAAAACAGTGATAACCACAAGTATTGCCTCCGATACACAGGTACGAGTACTCGTTCCAGTTGACATTAGTAGACTGCAGAGATAATTGATGTGGTCTAATAGATTTTGCAACTTGTTGCACCAACTACCACAACATTTGCAGTCATTTGATTAATTTTGATCAGTTATCCAACAGCTATGCAGTCAGTCAAAGGTGAAGGACAACCTTTCATATACCAAGTACGAGTATCTATCACTGATGTGCTCGTAATACCCCACTGGATGTATTCATCGTTATTTTTAAATCCATTACCCAAGTGATGGCTTGAGTGGCCGAGACTGTTGCGGTGGCGGAGCTTCGGCTACTCGCGGTACTGGTCAACTGGTTTTCGTGATTTATTTTGTATTCATTTGTACGAGTACGAGTATCTTTCTATTCGAATTTCAGATACTCGTATGTACTCGTATGAGCAATTTTCACAAAAGTTGTTTGGTAGAAGGTGTTGCTTGGAATTTAGCACATTTGTTGCGATCTGTTTTGTGTAACATGTGTTGGAGTTTTCCTTACAAAAAAAAAAAAAAAAAAAAAAACAACGTTTTACGAGTACCATGCCAGTTGGCAATTAAAAGTGAAACTTCTTCACAAGCGAGGGAGAAAGCACAACAAAGCATACTACCTAAACTACGGATAGACATCTAGATACTTTTCTTCTTTGCTGAATAATTAATTGGCCAAGTTGGCGGTGGCGGCAGAGGGTATGACCGTTTTTGTTTTTGTATTTGAGTACAAGAAAAAACATTTCAAGCCGGTCTCCGCCGCCGCCGTTCAAGTGAACGTCGAAACTGTCAAGAAAACAGGTGCAAACCTTGAAACTGCAACCAGTTACAATACAAAGTCTGTCATATGGATACCTACCAAGTGGTAGATACGAGTACTCATATCCCAGCCGAGAATGCAAAACCAAAGCCAGGGTGTGTGCGAAACTACAATATTTTGTGGAACGTGTGCCGTAGATAAAAAAAAAATAAACTAGAGCTTATTACACTAAATATGACATTGTTTCGCACTGGGACGGGTGCTTAATTGAAACGAATAATGTTTCCAGATACAAAGATACAGCCACTTTCAGCATATTATACGAGTACTACATACGAGTATATCTCCGTTGCTGTTTTTATTTGCTCCAGGAACCAGTTGGTTGGTGGTTTCTCCTTTTGTTTTCTTCGAGACTTTCTTGGTTTCTTAACTTAAGCCACGGATTTGCATTTGAACAGAATACTTGTCTTAACAGGAAGCCTGGCTTAAGCAAAACCAGAGGCTGTTAGTTCCAAGTTTTAGTTTTCTTTCAGAAATGAATCGTAGATACAAGTGTGACAAGAAATTAAGTTGACAATTTACGTAGATTAGGAAAAATACTGCTTTGCTCGGAAAACAAATAGAAACCGGTATCTTTTGGTTCGATCATAAATTTATTAGACATATTCGCTAGCTATTGTATAAATTATGGCAAATTCTTTTACGAACAAGTTGACATTTGAGGTGCTGGTTCTGACTAATTTTAGTAAATTATGATTTTTGTCGCATTGCTAATTGCAAAATTATACATTCGGTGATGTGTTCGAATGGCAAGATCATCAAGATGTTCTGTCTACTTGATTTGTCAATGCAAAGTCTGGGAATTTACGGATATGAACATCTTCAAGGCCTAGCACGAGCAATAAAATGTTGGAGTATACCCCTCGGTACACTCGTCTTTGCCAGATATTGAGTGTACTATGCTTATGAAACCAGAAAAATAGGCTCCGATCATGTGATGCTATGCTATATTTGAGTTTAATCAATCCGGTCCACCACCTGCTAGTAGATCTCACTGGAAGTTACCTCGTTTGACTATAGATACGAGTATATGAATATATTCAGCTTTGAATAGTGTGCGAGATAAGGAATCCAAAAATAGAAAGATAATTGTATATGATTCAGAGAGGCTGGATACATTCAATTCAAACTGAGAAAAAAACAACTCATCTGGGAAATATGCTTAGAGAAAAGTTCGGCAGTCCATAGAAACTCTGAACTAAAATAAAGCAGAGGCATCTTCCTCCTTAATATTGCGTATATACCATAGTGCTTGAGTTTTAGGCCTGGCAAGTCCTAAGTCGAACAATAGAAATAGAAGAAGATCCAGGGACTCTTAATCGATTCCTACCATCTGTTTATCAATTTAAAGACTGCATAAAACATCATTTATAGAGGCTTGATTCGACCATGTTTAGTATACGCATCCCTGAAACAACTCATTCACCTCTGTAGCATTTGGGTTTTGTGAAGCTTCCATTTCAAAATTCGGCACAAATCCCATACGCTATGACATAAACTCATAGATATCATTCGGCGTAACTATGCTCTGAAGTGCGAAGAATAGCAATGCATTGGCACAGAGTCTACGAATTCTTCTCGAATGTGAAATATTGTAACAGAAGATCGGGCTTAGCCCTACGGCATAGTTCTGTCTCCCCAATAAATTAATTTTTTATTCTTAGCTTTTGAAAAGTAATAACTTTTCACCATTCTCTCACTCGTATCCTGGCATTAGTCATGATAATTTGCCCCACACTAATAACACATTGGCTGAAAAGTCCGTGCCGTTTTATAGTAAAACACAAAATTTTTGCAAAATTCAATTTTATTTATCAATATAGTTGCCTTCGAGGGCGATACACTGATTGAAATGATTTTTCAGTCTTTCGATACCAGTTTTGTAGTACGATTTCGGTTTAGCCTCAAAATAGGCCCCTGTTTCGGCGATTCGGTCATAAATTTCTTTCCGGCGAGCATTCTTTTGAGGTCTGCGAACAGGAAATAGTCGCTGGGGGCCAAATCTGGAGAATACGGTGGATGGGGAAGCAATTCGTAGCCGAATTCATTCAATTTTGCCATCGTTTTCATCGGTGCATTGTCTTGATGAAACAGCACTTTCTTTTTCTTCAAATGCGGCCGTTTTTCTGCGATTTCGTCCTTCAAACGCTCCAACAACGCAATGGAATAGTCGCTGTTGATAGTCTGCCCCTTTTGGAGATAGTCGATGAAAATTATTCCATGTGCATCCCAAAATACGGATGCCATAACCTTGCCAGTCGACTTTTGAGTTTTTGGTCGTTTTGGACGAGGTTCGTCGCCTGCTCGCCACTCAGCTGACTGCCGACTTGACTCTGGTGTGAAGTGATGGAGCCAAGTTTCATTCATTGTCACATACCGACGCAAAAATTCGGCTTTATTGCGGTTGAACAGCTTTAAACACTCCTCTGAATCATCAACACGTTGTTGTTTTTGGTCGACTGTGAGCAAACGCGGCACCCACTTTGAACAGAGCTTTCGCATGTCCAAATATTCGTGTATGATATATCTAACACGCTCTTTTGATATCTTCAGAGCCTCAGCTATCTCGATCAACTTCACTTTACGGTCATTCGAAATCATTTTGTGGACTTTTTTGCTGTTTTCATCTGAAACAGCCTCTTTTGGACGTCCACTGCGTGCATCATCTTCGGTGCTTGTATGACCGCTTTTAAATTTTTCAATCCACTTGCGAATGGTTCGTTCTCAAGGTGCAGAGTCCGGGTAACACTTATTAAGCCATTTCTTTGCATCGGCTACATTTTTTCCCATCAAAAAGCAATGATAAATCAAAACACGAAATTGCTTTGAATCCATTTTTTTTCACAATAACAAAAGTTGCTTCACTCACAACGGTATATCTCGAGAGCTAATCGTCCGACAGCTGTCAAATTTATACACGTATATTTTGAAGGTTGGTACTAACTGAATGGTATGGATTTAATTCAAGTGGTGTCCTCTCTTAGAAACGTCACGGACTTAAAGGCCCATGTGTTATTTAATTTTCTTGTAGGTTTCATTTAGGTTTTCATCACCGGTTTCGGCTTGCCCTTTCCCGGAAATCTCCTTCTTAATAGGGTCTTCAGCCTGGCGAGTGTATGAGAATACATATGCCTCTACATTTCTTCCATATTCTTTTTATTGTAGATTTTCAGTTTTGTGGAGAACGACAATTAATCGTGCTCAAAGTATTGTGCGAGTTACCCACCACATCAACGCCTCAATGCAGAGGAAGTACTCTGAGGTTCCTTTTTCCCCATAAGGACGCAAGATTTGATTTCATTTATATCTTGCTCATTCAGATGTGCCGTCGTATAAAAATATCCCCTTTCGTTAAATTTTTAAAGACATTGGTAAGCATCTTGGGGATTAATACCACTTACAGTTGTGCTGACAAGAACACCAACTATCAATGGAATCCTTAACAGATGAAACAATGGACAATAATTCAGGCCTAGTTCTTCTATGAAACTTGCCTAACAAATTCAATTTAATCGTGCTCAGAGTAGCCTTGCATTAACAAGTCCTTAAGGACAACTGCCGTTAAAGATGTAGATACTACAAGGTGGCGCAGAAGTTGTCACCCGATGTTCTCTATTTACTTACTTAGGCCCTCGGTGAGGATCCCTTTGCGGGGCATAAGACCCCCAATGCTCCTACGTGCCATAGTGTACGGTTTCTGGAGATTTATTTCAGCTCTCCCCAACTCTTCTCCAGTTGTCCTGATTCCTGTTCGACCGTTCTTCGCCAAGTACTTTTAAGTCGGCCCACTCGTCTGCCTCTCTGCGTGAAAGGGTTCCATTGCATCGCTTGACTCGCAATACACTCGTGACCTTTGCGAAGCATATGACCAATCCGCTGCCACTTACGTCTTCGTATGATAGAGTCAATCGGTTCCTGACCTGTTCTCGCATGAAGTTCATCATTAGAGCTACGGTTGGACCAGAAAATCGTCAAAATGTTTGACAGACATCTATTCAAGAACATTTGCAGCTTTCTCGGCTGCACTCATAAAGAGCCACGGATTCAACATTGGAGCGGAACAGTCGTAGCTTGGTCTTTAGGCTGATAGAGTTGTTTCTCCATATTTTGGACAGCATCCCGAACGCAGCCTTTGCTTTCCCGATTCGGCTACTTCCAAGATATTGAAAATTCTCTACCATTTCTACTGGTTGTCCAGAGATCTCTACTTGAGGAAGTTCCAAGACTGATCCATTTTGTTGTTGCCGTATTATTATTATTGGCCCGGGTCTACCCTCGACAACTTTATTAAGCTTATTAACAAGCAAAAATTTAAAACTAGACTTAAAACTAACAAAGATATTCTTAACCTAATGGGGCGAGGAGAAATGGTGGACGAGGGAGTTGTTAAGGGGGTGGCATATTGAGCAGTCCTTTTTTTGTTTCGTGTTTGCTGCTATTTAGGTCAAAGACTTCGAAATAGTTGTTCGTTATACGCAACATCCTAGATCCAGTGAGTTCGGATCAGGAAGAGTAGGACAAATCTTAGATTAAGGGGATTGGGAGTGAATGCAATATTTTGTATTATTCTCGAGCACTCGACGTTTATAGTCAGTAACTGGTGGATAAAAAGTACGAGTACATCAGCGACTTCACGACGTTTTTTTAGGGTATGCGTGGTAATTAGTTTTAGCCTATTTTCATTGGGGGGGTAATCCATATGGGTCGGCCCAGGGTAGACCACGAAGTGCGAAACGGATAAACCTGCGTTGGACTGTTTCTATTCTTTGAGTGTGGATTAGTTTATAGGGTGACCAAACTTGGCTGCAATATTCGAGAAGAGGCCTTACAAAAGCAATGTACAGGGACTTTGTAACGTAAGGGTTGGAAAATTCTTTTGACCAGCGTTTGATAAAACCAAGTGCAGAGTTAGCTTTATACTTATATAATCCTGTCAATATGTGAGTGAAAATTCAATTCTCTGTAACAAATTATTTCTAGATCCCGTACTTGGGTAATGGAAGGAATAGGCTCATCGCAGATGAAGTAGTTTCTTGGAGGGGGAGGTAGACCAATCGCTTGGCATTTGCTGACATTAAGCTCCAAAAAGTTTTACTTGCACCATACCGAAAACTTATTTAAGTCATCTTGCCGACAATGGGAATCAGAAGGCAATGAAATGACTTTGGAAATTCTCATGTCATCAACGAAAATAGAAAGATTACAATTCCTTAAAGTGAGATTTATGTCGTTAATCGTTAGGATAAAGATGATTGGTCCAAGGTGACTACCCTGAGGGACACCAGATGTTGATTTAATGGGGTCGGATATTGAAGATCTGAAGATTACCCTGTATTCTGGGTCTTCTAGATAGGATTTGGTCCATGCCAAAAAATGAAGGGAAAAGCCAAGTTTTTTTTAATGTAAAAATGATAAGTTGGTGAGAAATTTTATCGAATGCCTTGCTGAAATCAGTGGAAATTGAATAGACTTCATCACCGTCTTCTAACGCATGAAGTGTCCTAGAGACGAACTCTGTTAGGTTAGTGGTCGTTAATTTACCTTTCATGAAACCGTGCTGATTTGTACAGATAGTTGGCATACATTACGGAAGCAGTTGTTGATAGACTATGCTCTCAAAAAGTTTGGGTATGAAAGAAAGTTTTGCTATGGGCCTATAATTATCGACTTCGGCCTTACTTCCTTTTTTATGAATTGGGATGATGTAAGACTCCTTCCATTGGAAAGGAAAAGTACCTGTTGAGGCAGACAAGTTAAATAGGGCAGCAAGGGGAGGACCGAGATGGTTAACGCACTCTTTTATTTTAATAGCCGGAAGGCCATCAGAGCCGGACGAAGAATCATCATTAAGTTTGGTAATGTTTTCAGATACCAAAGATGTTGATCTTTAGCCCAACGATTTCAGCTTTTCTCTCCACCCTTGTTGACATTTGATGGAGATGCATGATCCTCTGAGAGCGTAAGCATACGTCATACGCGTAGCCCAGATGTTTGAGGTGTGATTGGAGAGTCCACTGAATTCCTCCATTTCCAGTCGACAAAGCTGCATGCAGTTCATCACTTATCACCAACAGCAACAGTATTGGTGACAGTATACAGCCCTGCCGAACACCACTTTGGATTTCAAACTCTGACAACCTTCCTTTATGCAGAACATGGCATTTGAATCCATCATATGTTGCCTTGACCACACCAATCAATTTATCTTGGATGCCCCTCCTGTGCAAAGCAAGCCAGATAAATCCCTATTGACACTGAGGAACGCCTTTTCGAAGTCGATGAACAGCAGGTGAAGTGGTGATCGATATTCAACTCACTGTTCGATGATGATCCACAAGGTGTTGATGTGGTCCACACAGGAAGATCCAATGCGGAATCCTACTTGTTCGGCGTCGAGTATGTCTACGAGGTGGTCTGCCTTGGCTACTGCTGGCGGCACGCAAATTCCTCTCCAGTTTTCGCACTGCGTAAGGTCTCCTTTCTTTGGGAGCTTGACAATCTTTCCTTTTTTTCCACATTTCAGAAAAACTCCCTGTTTGACAGGTTCTCGCAATGAATGGATGCAGGACCTCACTCGATGTTGTTGGTGCTACTCGTAAGAGCTTAGCGGAAATGCTGTCAAGTCCAACCGGTTTGTTGTTCTTCAGTGCTTAGATTGCGATTTCTTCTCTACTGGGGGATTCAGTGCATATTTGTTACTACTGGCGGATCATTGAGCGTTGGGTTCACTTCACTGGCGAAAACGCGGTCTAAAACCGCAGAAAAGTGCTTCTTCCACCTTTTGAGCTGGTCCTCATCCGAAACTAACAGAGATCTGCCTGTGTCTTTTACCAGGTGTTGTTTAGAGCTTTGGACACTTGTGAGCTCTTTGGTAATTCTGTAAACGGTTCTACTGTCACACCTACTAGCGGCCTCTTCTGCTTCTGTATCCAACGCGTTGATATAGATACGCCTATCACGTCGCACACTACGGTGATTTTCTCTCATCTTCATGCGATACGCTAACTCTAGCTCCTTTCTCCCTGCTGCTAGAGTAGCTGCGATGCGAGCTTTGAGGTGTGCTCTCTCTTCGATCCTAGCCCAAGTTTCTTCGGAAAGCCAAGCACAGTTTCTTCCTTGCGACCGATCGACTATACTTTCAGCACCGGATATGAAGACATTTTTCACAGCACACCACTGGTTTTGGATGGAGGTGGGTTCCGATCGACTGATTGCTCCACATCATTGTAAAAGCTGGTTCCCTAATTCTTAGCTGACTGCGGGAACCGTTAGTCTGTCGGTGTTAAACTTAGACATTCGGAAGTTTTCTTGAGATCTCCGAACTGCAGCTGTACGTAATCTTACGGTAGCAACCATCAGATGGCAGTCCCGGCTTATTCCCATGTATGCACCCCTTCTGGAGACTGCTTCCAAATCGCTGGCTGACCGCGAAGTGATCCGATTTGGTTGGAAGATGCTTGTCTGTCCGTTGACACCCAACTGACTTTGGGGCAACTGAATGTGTTCTTTGCCTGAAATTTTTTCCATTAATCGCGAAAATGATATCGGCGTAGTGGTCGACGCCAGAATTGATGACCATTCGGACCCGATTTGTTGCATTTTCCATCACTCTTGAACCTGCCGGCCAGTGGAAATCGTCAAAACGAGGGATTAGGTGACCCGGAAATGCAGCCATCAGAATTTCCGTTGTAGCTGGTGCAGCATTCGCCGTTTCTTCATCCTTTTGGAACCACATGTTCTCCAGTCCCAAATCATCCAATGAGGAAGGAGAAAGTCGTTGGGAATGGCTTTGTAGCGCTCGCCGTCCACAGTAGTCGTCTGGCCCGCGGCGTTTTCGAAACGCGCCCGATGACGCCTGCAGCGTAAACAGCACACCACGCAGTAACTTTGCACGGATGTAATGGCTCTTCGTGGATTATATGCCGATTTTCGATGTCCCAGAAGCGATAATTTTGCTTATTCACATATCCACAGAGATGGAAATGGGTCTCTCTGCTTATGATGATTTTCGATGAAAAGTTGTCTCCCTCGTGGTCGTGATTCAGGATGCTTTGAGCGTAGGTTATATGCACTTGGCGGTCAACAGCTAACAGCTAATGCACTGTCTGCATTAAGACTGCCGATTGATACCCAATTGCGTGGTACGTCGCCTAGCTGATACACCGGGGTTATCTGCGACATCTTCAAGCACAGCTCCGATATTCTCAGCGGCCAAACCTGACAGCATCTCGTGTTGTCCCATACTATTTCAGGCGAGTGGCTAAACGTCAGTGTTTGCTCAGTTGGTATCGGACGACCGGGAAATTTGCTCCGAAATTCACGCTGCGCCAATACCACCGACGATTTGTTCCGCGTTCTTTAGGGGTATCGTGATTCATGTCTTCTTGACGTGTATCTTGAATCTGTCTACTTCACAAATGTCAAAGTAGAATTGGCAATTGCCGCTATTTGCAAAAATTATAACATCTCCCGATAAAAGTTTTAAGCCTCATCATAATCATGTACTCGTAGATCCAAAGAACTCTTCTCGGACAACTTTGACAGAAAACCGACAGCGCCCTGGCGGGTTTCGATTACACTTTTGAGGAAGAAGTTTGCTTCCTAAGATGACAGCAGGAGATTTAGCTTCATGGGAGAGATATATGGTGACATCTTTTCACATTTCAGACTAGTAAGCTTCATTCTCGTGAATAGAACGACCTTAGTGTTGAAAAGAGTGACTGAAAGTTTGTACATAATTGTCGCGCTCACGGGATTTTTCCTTAAAACGTTTGCATATAGCGCGGCGAAGGGAAATTATTGAGGAAAGAAAGAGAAATACCGATGCACGTTGGTTTTAAATGTTTGAAAGTTATAATGACTTGGAAATAAGGAGTTTGGCACGTTATTTCATCAGCGAGTTGTATGGCTTAGGAGAGAATCACGATATTTCAGAGTACGTCCGAAAGTCGCCTTGAGGTTTACCCTCATTCATAGCTTTGAAGGGACGGAATGCTATTGGCAATTTCAATGGAGCGATAAAACAAGGTGAGACAGAAGATTTTTCGTTGGTGTTTGAGGTTGCTAATAGTCTGAGTGATATTAGCATCACCTGTGAATTTTATCGCACGATTTTGAATCTTATCTAGCGGGTGCAGAAGTGTTAACTAAAGGGGTTTAAGTATTTCTTACATCGTTTGAGGAAACCTTGACATTTTCTTGCATTTGTGGCGACATGAAACCATCCAAGACAACTTGAATTGAACGCTCCGAAAGGTAATTTCTAATCCATTGAAGAAGAGAGTAATCGATCCCAAAACCACGCATTTTCGACAAAAGAGCCTGATGCCAATCTCTGTCAAATGCCTTAGAAATATCAAGTGCAACTATCTTGCTTTCGCCAGATGGATGTACGCTTTGGTTCCACTTTACGGTGAGACCTGCCATCAAATCAGCAGTGGATGTGTTGCTACGAAAACCGTATTGGCGGTCATTGAGAGGTTTCCGTGATTCGAGAATTTCATGAACTGATGGTGTATCAGCAGTTCCATGACCTTAAGAAGAAGGATCGTAAGTGCAGTGAGTCCGTAAGAGAAGAGAGAAGAAGCTTCGCCCATTTCTAATGCATCAATCATCGATTAACGTCTAGAGCTGAGTACGGCATGATCTGGTAGACAGTAAGATAGTACAGCTTTTATGCATCATCTACAAAGACTTGAAAGCTGTTGAAAGCGTCAAGTAGAAGAAAGGATGCTTTATTGAGAGCAACCTCCATTCACCATCATATATTTGCAGAGGTCAGCAGCCGTAACCAAAATTCCTTCTTCACAAGGATTGCTTCAATTTACAAAATTTAATGATTCGTCTATATGCTGTGTTGTTAGAACGAGCTGTAATACCACCATGTGAGCCATCAAAAATGCGTCGTGGAATGCACCCTACCCAAGTTCCATTTTAGAGAGAGAATACATGCGCTGTCCTACACTCCTGCTATGTTATTGGTCTTGAGTTAAGATATCGCTATACAGACCGTTTTCTGGTGGAGTGGATGAACTTATTGATGATCGTTGCTCACGCTGAATAATTTATTCTGCCTGATATCGGAATGTTTTCGTCTTCGTCGTTAAGCAGTTAACAAAATAATCCTTCCAAAGTTTCAAAACGACTGTGACTCTACCATTACTTTCCTCTTCATGCTTCCGTGCGGTCCTTGGCAAGTTTGCTTTACCCATTTTCATGGAGCATCACTTCTTGCTTCACTGCATGCGCTTGCCGGCATTTTTTGCCAAACCAGCAATTTATTGGTGTGACCAGATGAAACATAGCACATAGATGCATTTCTAACAATTTGGTGACTGGTGTCGCCACGTGACTTCTTGAAAGGTTTTGAGTGGCTCAATCAGAAAAGACGGTCTTTCGAATGAAGGTGTTGAATGCTGAATTTCTGCATTGCATTTGGTGTTCGTCCGGCACATTCGCAGTAGCAGCTTTCCTACAACAAGGCAATGCTTAAGTCAGTGTTGGTTCTACGAAACGTTACGTTCGCTCAGAAACTGAAGACTTCTTGCCTAAGTCTCGCTTCGATAATAAATCCACATCCAAAAAGGGACTGCTTCTACATTGTGTAGTAACCGACAACGTATGTAGTTGCCATAGTTTTCTACTCGATATTTTGCCCGACCAATCCTATCGCACTTCTTGAATGAATCCGCTTTGTAGTAGTTTAGAGTACCAGCTTATAATTTCACCGCTTGCAGACTATTAAAGGTTCAAATCTTTTTTGTGGATAGCAGGACGTCGTTGTCCGATTTCGCCAACAGTAAATATTTTACGTTGTCAAGCAGTTACTCCGACAGCACAATCTTAACCTGTAAAGCCAGATCCTTCACAGAATAGTGCCAGTAGCCCAGGTAGGTTTGAGCACTTGGTTCGCTTCCACTTCCATATAGTCGTGGATAATATGATAAGATACGAGTATATTTATGCAAGTTAATAAAAGTCTCGTTCAATGTCACAGCAATTAAGACTATTGTCTGTTGGAATATCCAAAGACAATACCAGAAACTGAACCAGTTTCCCACTGGTCTTTCTCATCGTAAATTTTCAACATTTTGTTTCCCTTTCTAAAACTTGAAAGAAACCAAAATCTAGACATGCAAACACAAAAGTACTTCAAAAATACTTCACGATTGAGGAACAAATTTGAACACTATTGAATTGATCAGTGCCATTCACCGGAGCACCACGAAAAAAACCTTCTACTGAAGG
Organism: Volucella zonaria; assembly: GCA_963966105.1. Lineage (NCBI taxonomy): Eukaryota > Metazoa > Arthropoda > Insecta > Diptera > Syrphidae > Volucella > Volucella zonaria. Next base: position 110,556,059 of record OZ014532.1, on the reverse strand, counting down.
TCGCCATTCCGCCAAGAGTTCTCGACAGATACGTACGAGTATGTATCCGTAGTCACCACTATTGATCGCCCAAAACGTTGACTCTTGAAGTCAGCTTGTCAGAATAAGCATACGCAACTTGTGGCACACCCAATTAAATGACAATTACTCAGAAAAAAAAACAAATTGTCTTCACTTGCTGACCAAAAAGTAGCCCACGGGCAACCAAACGGGGTAACTCTTAATTTCGGAGGCAGAAATCGAAAATTTTCCGGTTTACCAACAGTGCCACAGACACTTGTACGGTATTTGGTGGAAGCGAGTATCTTTTTTGGTATCGCCTCGAGTTTTCCTCTCTTTTCCATTAAATTCAACCAAAATGGAGGCCAAGAAAGATGCCGCAGACACCTGTTGTTCAGGGACGAAAGTTGTTTGCACACACATACTCAAGTGACCCAAATGTCACTGGGGTAGAATTTGTCATTCGAAAGTTTTTTTTAGATATTTTCGACGTACTCGTACACAGCCAATGTTGAGAGAGAAAACAACAACAACAACAAGAAAAAACCATAAAAGATGGATATCCGGTTTGGGGCATGGACACGTTCTTAGTGTCATGCTGGAATGTCTTGAGTGGCAATTTATTCGTATAAACACCTTGGCTTAAGTAGTAGCGCGTAATACAATTATTATTATTTTTTTTTATTTTTTTTTGTTAACAACAAGAGAGCAATTTAACATGGCCCTGCCGAAAACTGGTCATTTAGCGACTCACCTCTGTTGGAGTTCTTTTTGGGAGACTGGCTAAAATACCAACAAAAAAACAAAATAAAGGCACACGGGCTATTATAAATATTTTTGTTGTTTGTGAAAACATGAACAAGTTGTGTTGTGTTTTATGCGACCTTGAAGACGGTTATAGTTTGGGATATCTACCATGACTTATTTCTGGTTTTTTGGCCTTTTTTGTTCAAGTATCTGCTCTTAACTGATTATGATCAGTGATTTTGATTTTATGAGCGACACAGGTGGAAGGTTGGGAACTTATTAATGAAACTAAAGTCGTCTGAGTTTATTTTTGTGGCCTATGTTAGATCATGGTATTCCTATAGGAAATTTGATGAATATAATGCAACTCGAACAGCTGGTAAAAAAGGCCTCCATTTTGTGAAATAGATGTCAGTAAAAAATGGCTAAGCTTCATGGCAGCATGGTAATTTTAACACTTTGACAACTGTCAAAGCAACAGTTTTATTGATTATCGACTCTGAAGCATGTCATTGGTATACCTTAAAAGTAAGCGAATTTAATCTGAGCACTGGGAACGTCGTTTGACAACTTGCCTGCAGGAATGAGTTACGTATTTGCACAGTGCGGAGTGTAAGTTTTGAACTAGGAAACGTAAGATCGATATATTGTAATATGCTTCCAAAAAACCAGATGTATGGTTTTTTTTTATTATTGTTATTATTATATGTTGTATATTTTATTTCTTATCAATTCATTAAACAATTAAATAAGACATAAAATGTAAGAGAATTCAAGTTCTAAGAAGCAAAATATAAAAAAAGTTAATGACATTCAGTAGCGTAAACTGTGGTGACTTTGTGCCAGGTTTTAGGGTTTTTTATAAATAAATTTTGTTACGTTTAGAAAAGTAAAAAAATAGGCACGACATTTTGATCTTGAAAGCTCAGCAATCACGATAACGGAATGAAATATAAGATAGCGCTTCTGATTACAAAGGTGCAAGCTTTCAAAGTTATTCCAGATATTGTCGTTGTTTCTGAGATTTACAAGGATATACAAGTTTGAAACAAAAGATTATGTTATTCCTGGATTCACTTTTTATCCTAATACAAATGAAAATTACGCAGCAGGTGGTGTTGGGTGCTTTGTAAAAGATAAACGTACATATGATTCTCGGAAAGGAAAAGGAAAAAGGGGACTTTAACATTAACATCTTGAATAGTTGTGAAACTGTTTCGAGTTATTTAGCTCTTTTGGCATCACATGGCCTAGCTTGTTTCCTTAATGAGCCTACTAGATCTGCATCTGGTACATGTTTAGATAATATCTGTGGACGTTATGTTAACTGACCACTCTATGACAGGACTCATAGTAAATTACTGTAGAAGCAATATTTGCAAAAATCCTAAACCCTTTAACAAGGTTATAAAAATTAACTTCAGTAACCTAAAAACCAGTCTGTTGTGTAAGACGTGGGATGATGTTTATTTATGTAGTAATGTTTCAACCTGTTTTACTGTCCTCATTAATATCCTAAATATGTATATTTTAAGTTGTTCTTCTTTCTTGCCTGCCAAAAAGGAAGCAAAAAAGCGGAATATAAAACCAAGCTATAGGCACCCCAGTAATATGAGCTTAAGACGTAAATATAAAAAATTGTGCGCTGAAATAAAAAAAGGCGATTTCTAATTGCCGGGATACATATTTTCGTAATCGTTTGAATGCAGCTAAAGGAAATCTGAAAAATGAATGACAAATAGTGAACAGTATTCTAAATAATTATACGTGTCGATGGCCGCGAAGCTTTCGATAAACTTGTCATTGCTAATACATTTAACAGCTATTTCACTATCATAGCCTTCAGCTTACAACCCAGGCAAGTAAAACCCATTTGTTCCTTATGTTCGTCCTGTAATAGTAGTGCTGAACCATTTCAAAGAAACAGCTTTTTATATAAAGCCATAATTCCTCTTGAGGTGCTAAAAGTTATTGGCACTTTAAAAAAAACGAGTTATGTGGTGCTGATGGCATTTCGAACCTGGTCCTTAAAAAAATTGCATGTTTCTTAGTAAACGTATTAGCAGATGTCTTTAGTCGTTGTGTTTTTACTGGGATATTTCCAGAAGCCTGGAAATGTGCAGATGTGATTCCTCTGTTTAAAAAAGTATCTGCTGCAGAGTTATGTAACTACAGGCCTATTTCACTTCTTCCTGTCTTCAGTAAAAACTTATAAAAAATAGGGTAGTGAGTTTTCTTTAAAAAAAACTGAGTTCTTTAACCCAGTGCAATTTGGATTTCAAAAACGTAAATCGACTGAAGATGCACTATTACAGTTTTGTGCTCATGTAAAGTCTGACCATCAAGGCGAAAAGATGTACAGCGAGTTTATTTATTGACATCACGAAAGCCTTCGATATGGTCAACCACAATTTTTGGCTGAAGAACCTGGGAAAAGCAGGTTTCCGTGGTTTTATGCTTAATTGGTTTAGGTCGTATTTGGAAAATAGAACGCAGAGAGTGAAGATTGACGAAATTAGGAGCGATATTAAGTTCGTAAATTTGGGCATACTACAAGGCTCTGTTCTGGGTCCTATTTTGTTTTTAATTTATATTAATTCGCTATTTGCTCTTAATTTTAAAGGTAGACCTACTGCTTTCGCTGATGATATAGGTTTTGCGTATGGCTTGAATGGTCCTTTGGACTTGGTTTCCGACATTAATTGGGATCAGGACCTAGTAAGACATTGCTTTGCCAAACATAATTTGGTTATAAGCTCCAAAACTAAAATTATATTTTTCAATTTGTCTTCTTCACACAACATTAAAGCTAATGTGTACTTCCATGTACCTGAATGTGATAGATACAAACTCTCTGTTTGCAACTGTGTGTCCGGCTCTTCCACCTTTTGTAGTAGTTTCAACTGTAGTGAAAAATGTTTTTTTAATTGAGAAAGTAGACGATTTTAAGTAGCTGGGGCTCACAATAGACTCTAGAATGACTTTTTCGGTGCACGTTGAAATATTAAGGAATTATTTGCGTCTCACTCTTAGGCATTTTTTCTATTTGCGCAATGTCTGCTCTACGACGCTTTTAAAAACTATTTATTATGGAATTGTTCAATCTAAGTTTCAATACGGAATTGCTTGTTGGTGAAGTGTGTATCAGAAGCCCTCTGTTAATTTTGCAGAAATACATCATAAGAAAGATTTGCCGTAAGCCCAGAAGACATCCAAGTTTTCCATTGTTCTGTGATCTAAAAATTCTTCCGGTTCGTCACCTTTATTGTTTTAAGGTTTTGAGGACCTTCTTCATAAAATCTGGTAATCGAAATTTTTGCTTAATCTCAAATTACAACTTACGTGGAAACTCGTCTAGTATGCTATCTGTACCCATATTTCGTACTACTGCCCTTCGTAACTTGTATTCTGTTTCGTCGTATCGCTTGTTTAACAAATTTCCTCATCCCATCAGGGCTTTGTCAATATCTAGAATATTTCTAAAACTTGTAAAAAATTTGCTTTTTCAGTGCAACTACTATTATTTGGATATTATCTCAGACATTCTGGTATAATTGAAATTGTTTCTATTGGATATATGGCTGCTTGAGTGACACCCAAAGATTCTGCGAGCTCTTCTTGTGTTTGGCAACAATCTTCATAGAGTAATTGCTTCCAGTTCTTCATCTTCAAACTTTTTTGGCTGCCCAGGACGTTCATCGTCTTCCAAGCCAAAATCACCACTTTTAAATCGTGCAAACCACTTTTGGCACGTTCGCTCAGCTAGCACATGTTCACCATAAACTTCCACCAAAATACGACGACTTTCGGCAGCAGTTTTCTTCATATTAAAGTTATGAAGAAGAACTCCCCGCAAAAACACTTTTTCAGGCACAAAGTTCGACATATTTGAGTGAAAAAAAATTATTGTTGTTTACCCTTCAAATGAATGACACATACTGAAATGACGTACAATGACAGTAGCTTTCCAACGCAAGCTCCAATGGAATAATACAAATTACGCCATCTCTTAGCAAACTGCATGAATTAAGTTATACTCGTAGATCCAATACATAAATTAAATTTAAAAAATTTATAAGGTTTTGACTACATTTTTAAATTGAGCTCTATATAAACAAACGTCTAAGAGATTACTGACTTCGTTGAAGGCTTTGACAGTTCGAGTAAGCGGTTCGTTAGTATCATAATTCGTTCTGTGGTATTCAACAAAAAGAAGATGCCGTGTTCTCAATGACCGTATAGGGACATGAAGTCCTATTTTTGATAATAGAATAGGGAATCTTATATGATAACCGAGAAGGTCTCTAACAAACATTATATCATGTATAGTACGTCTAGGCTTTAGCGATTTTAAGCCAAGGAGTAAACATCTAGCTTTATAATTGGGGCAAAAGTTCCAATGCATTCTATAGAAAATGAATCTTGTGAAACGTTTTTGAACACGTTCAATTCGGTCGGAGTCAGAAGAGAGATTGGGATTCCAAATCACAACTGCGTATTCCAGATAAGGTCTAACAAGGGCGGAGTACAATGACAGGAAAAAAAAAACGGATCAGAAAAGCTTTTGCAATTTCTCTTAATGAAACCTATTGCCGAATAAGTTTTGGATAAAGTAAATGTGCTTTAAAAGAAAAAGTAGTATCCAACATAACTCCCAAATCTTTAACTTCACAAATTCGGCAGAGGGGTATGGAAACAATCGAATATTCAAATTGAATTATAGAGGAAGATTTGGAGAATGAAATGAAATTACACTTGCTTGTGTTTAACGTTAGGGCATTGGTTTTGCACCATTCCGTGATGCTGTTTAAATCTAGTTGAAGTAAAGAGCAATCCTCAATATTTCTAACAACTCTAAATAATTTTAGATCGTCGGCAAACAATAAACACTGTCCATATTTCATATTTATCACGATATCACGAATGAAGATGATGAAGAGAAGCGGACCCAAATGGCTCCCTTGTGGAACACCAGAGCTACATTTAATTTCTTTTGATAAAAAGTTACCGATTTTAGCCTGTTGGGTTCGACCGAGAAGAAAGGAAGGCAACCAACGAAGCAATTGCGAATGAAATCCGAAAGATTCAAGTTTGTAGATTAGCCTATCATGATTGACAGAGTCAAAAGCTTTGCTGAAATCTGTATATATGGTGTCAACTTGGTTCCCCTTCTCAATTTGTTTCAGAACAAAGGACGAAAATAATGCAAGGTTTGTGGTAGTGGATCTACCAGCGACAAAACCATGCTGTTCATCCGGCAGATACTCTTTTCTAAGGAATTCAATTTTAGTTTTAATAATGCTTTCAAATAACTTAGGGATTGCCGACAGCTTATGGATGGGAACTAAAAAGGATTTCTTCCAAACTTCTCTACCGAGAGGGAGCGGTTGAAAATTTGAAGCAGGGGGACGGAAAGCGAATCGACGCATGTATTGAGTAGGATGGCAGGAATACCGTCTGCACCACTGCATAATGCTTGAAGAGCGATGGAAACATCGTCATGGCTTAGAGTCAAACATCCGATTTCGACGCAACTAGAGGAACTAATGGGAATGGTGCTAATTTTATCATGGCAGGTGTATACGGACTGAAAGAAATTTGCAAACAGTTCAAGAGTAGATTCAATATTTTCCGATTCACGGTTTCTAAAATGCATTAAATTTGGAATCCCCATAGACTTCCTTTTAGAATTGATAAAAAACCAAAACGTTTTACAATTAGATTTAATATTATATTCAACAGACATGATATAATTTTTGAAGAGAAATTTATTAAGAACATTAAAATTTAATCTGAGCTCTGGGAACGTCGTTTGACAACTTGCCTGCAGGAATGAGTTACGTATTGGCACAGTGAGGAGTGAAAGTTTCAAACTAGGAAACGTAAGATCGATATATTGTAATATACATCCAAAAAACCAGATGTATTTTTTTTTTATTATTATTGTATAATTATCATTATTATAGAAGAAACGAAAAAAAAACTTCAAACAATACAAGAGGCATAATCCAAAAATAAATTCAATGCAAACAAAAACGAAAGAATTGTAATTGTAAAAGATGCAAAAAGAATGAAAGAAAACAATGAGAACAGAGATTAGACCAAAACATCAGAAATATGAGATTCTAGTGCAGCATAATCAAGGCTGAAGAGCCACATTTTTACGCGTTTTAGAAACGTTCCAAGTATTTTTATAGTCCTGATTGACTGAGGGAGTTCATTAAATATTACCCGACTCCTTAAAGAAGATTTTTAACACTTTAAAACAATACAAATGACGAACAGGAAGAATTTTCAGGGCACAGAACAAAGAAAAGCTAGGATGTCTACCCGATTTTCGACAAATTTTTCTTAGGACATATTTCTGCAGAATAAAAAGTGTTTGTATTTTATTTCCACACACACCCCCCCAACAAGGAATTATCTTTGATAGCTAGGTTGAGCATAAGTTCCGCAAATAATAAAAAAAAATCGGCGTGATTTGTAAAACTCATCCTTGAATCAAGGGTAAGGCCCAAGTATTTAAATTCGTCTACTCTTTCTACTAGGAAACATTTATCACTACAGGTAAGATTACAACAAAAAGAGGGAGAGGAAACACCAGGCGAACAATAGCAATTGGACAGTTTATATCTATGACATTTAGTTGCGTAAAGGTAAACATTAGCTTCCAAAACTGCGTCGTTTATTCGCTGATCGAACTCTGCAGCAGTTGGGACCTGACCAAGTTTTTAATCAAAATTCGTGACATCTGGGACCGAAGCTATGTCTACATCCTATATCCGAGGTACGTCTGTCGTTTCTTTAAACACTCTAGCGACAGCTTGCTTTCACCATTTCAATGTTATACGTATGTTACTTATGACAGAGAGCCTCTGAACGCTGCACAATGCACATTTTGAAGTGACCATACTACTACTGCGCCTGCACACTTGGTTGTTAAAAATCAAAAGTGTCGTTGGAATTCTTAGTGATCCTTGCTTTCTCCATTCTTGCTTTACATGGACAAGTTAGCCATAAATCTATACGACTAGTATCTATAAATGCTTACATGCAGCTTTAAGATCGATGAACACCAGGGATATCAATTTGCGCTTCCTAGATTTGTTGGAATTCTGCCATAAGCAGAAGAATTGGTTGATAGCGGAGTTATCAGGCCTAATACCACTTTCATAACGAACCATCAGGGTTTCAGGAATTCACACAATACGATAGATATGATAGTACGTGCTGGGGAGTGATGCCTCTATTTAAGTGCAACTGATTGCTTTCGTAGTTTTGTTGGAGAGTTTTTAAGCTCTGGTACAACCGAAGTGCCTGTAGGGCTATGTTGCTCTTTTCATCAACACGTGTGGTTTCCAGAACTCATGGAAAGAAGGTAAATTAAACCAGGGATTTCATGGTAGTGGGCGAGTGAAACCCAGCACGTCAGTTGCGGCATTTCTGATTTCTTTTCGGCATCTAAGCGACTAGTCTTCAGCACCTGATGTTGGCTGCAAAGGACTTTTCGAGAGATTAAGGGATACGCGATCGGCAAAGATTCTGGCGGTTTGTTGCGATTACAATCGTTCCACGTTAAATCTCCTCACAGTATTTCCCCTCCTTGGTTGCACGTCGTACATCGGACATTGCTCGTAGATTTTGTCGAGGAGCTCGTAGAAACTTGCTTTGGTAGCATCGTCATTTTGTAGGGGCGTGAGGGCATATATAAAGCTGATGTTAGCGAATTTACCTTTGATACGGATTGTTATAAGGCGTTCACTCACGTGTCGAAAACTCAAGATTTCTTGCCTAAGTCTGCCGCTTACAACATATCCGCATCCAAATAAACCGTAGTAAAGATCATAGTGTTTCAACTTTCTTTTGCTCCATGCGCTGAAAAAGGGATCAATTTTCTTAGCGATTAAAAATGGTGGGCCAGCGGTTTGTGAAGAAACAACCATCGACATATTAAGCCTCTACCCATCAACTCCTACTCACATTTCCACGAGATGAAATCTTGGAATTTAGACCCTCTGACTGAAGGCAGGGTACCAAAGGAGGGGGCTTGCCATACTTGGTTCTAGTCAGTTTGAGCTATTTAGTACACAGCTCCATTCAGAGCTACATCGACGAATTCGGAGCCCACGTCTAAAGAGTTTTGTCGGAACTCTATAGTAGAGATGGCGACGCAAAAAACCTGAATAGGCCAACTACGGCTATCATAACCTTAACGAGGCTACTGACATTAAACAGCTTAGCCGGAAGTACTTCATAATTTTCCAACAGTAAGTATGGATGGATATAAAGTTGAAGACCCAAGCTAACGTTTTAACGATAATGAATTTCGGCTTTGCATATGGAATGTTGGAGTCCTTAAAATACTAATTGCGGCCGAACAAATCGCTGAGGTCAAAGCTATAGAGCAAATACTACTGCAAGTACTGTAGGATGGACAGGGTAGAATGCGGGTGAAATATTATACTTCGACATCTACTACGGCGACTGATACAAAACAATAAGACAGTGCTTATTTGGATGTAGATTTTCCAATCGAGGTAGACTTGGGTAGAAAGTCTGAAGGTTTCAGCATGTATACGAATGCCTTATAACAATCCACATCAAGGTCAAATTAGGTAATATACGAGTAAGCCTGATATGTATTCGAGCAGAGCATGCATCCCACTGTAGGGGGATAAGGGTGACAGCACTAAAGACGAATTCTATGCTCAGTACTCTAGCTGACACCAAAATTACGGTAGAAGATCTTAATGAATGGCTGGGTGAGGAAGCCATCTTTGAGCGGCTCATCGAAATACGTTGCCTGCGCAACACCATGCCCTACAATGGATTCAGTTATTGGAATTTGTAATGTGCGGTTCCCACATCTCGACATTCATAAAAGAACCTGGTTATCTCCTGATCGGTCAACCGTCAACCAGATTGATCATATTGCGATCGACGGCAGACACTCCTCCGTCCGAACTTTCAGAGAAGCCAGCCTCGACTAGGATCATTACCTTGTTGCAGCTAGCGTACGAATGCAGATATCACAAGCACAAGTAAGCGCATCATAGCACGACGTTGCAATCACAAAAGGCGGTAGAATCTTTGCCGATCGCATTTTCCATTCGCATTATCCTTCGCACCCACTCTTCTTGCGACTATTTAAATTATTTAGGTATACGAGTATATCTTCATTTCACTGAACTCTATAACTCTCTCTGTCAATGCTCCCTGAATAGTGCCCAAGTCCTTATTTCAATTTGTCAATGGCAAAAGTAAGACTGATGGTTATCCGTCCTCCCTCGCTTTCGAAACCAAATCTTCAAGTGATCCTCCTACCATCACCAACTTTTTTGCTACATTTTTCAAACAATCATTTGCCAACAACTCGTTCGTACCAGATCCCTCTTACTTCAATGATCAACCAAATTTCTCCATTGGTCCCTTTTTCATTCACAATTTCGATCCTGCAGTTATTGAAGGAAAATTACCAAATCTTAAAGATGAATTTGTACCTGACCCAGATGGACTCCCCGCCGTGTTTCTTAAAAAAATGCTCTTCCAACCAGTCTCTACCACTTTCCTACCTTTTTCGGCCCCAAATTTGGAAGACCTCTTTTATAATACCGATACACAAAAAGGGATCTAAGCATGAAGTTACCAATTATCGTCCCATTGCTAAACTCTCTCATATTCCCAAACCCTTTGAAAGCATTTTATACGAAGCCTTAAGCTTCAAATGCAAGCCTTTCATTTCACCCTGGCAACATGGTTTTCTAAAAGGTCAATCAACTGCCACAAACATAATTGAATTCGTGTCTTTTGCTCTCTCAGCCTTAGAAAATGGCAAGGAAATCGATGTTATCGCAACTGATTTCACTAAAGCCTTTGATAAGATGTCTCATCAATTGATCCTTTTCAGATTGTCTGCTCTCGGCTTTGAGCCTCTCTTTTTAAAATGGATTTCTTCTTACCTGGTAAACCGATATTATAGTCTTCGGCTTAGGTTCGCCCTTTCTGTTTCATTCCTGGCCTCGTCTGGAGTTCCACAAGACAGTCATCTTGGCCCTCTTCTCTTCATTATTACTATTAACGATGTTGAGAGGGTGATTAAACACTCCTCCCTCTCCCTTTTTAAAACTATTTCTTCTCCCCATGACTCTGTCCATATTCAAGAAGACCTTGATAGGTTTTCAATATGGTGCCTCAAAAACTGCCTAGAACTTAATATAGCCAAATGTCAATCTATAACCTTCTCACGTTAATGCAACCCGTCTCCTCACCTTTTCTATGGTCAACCAATTCCGCTGGTTCAGTCTTTTCAAGACCTTGGCATATTATTCGATAAGATGATCCTCAAAGCCAACTCATCACTTGGCTTTATTAAACGGTGGTCCAAGGAATTTTCCAACCCGTATGTAACCAGATCTCTCTACGTTACCTTTGTTCGCCCCCTGCTTGAGTATGCCAGTTAAGCTTGGTCCCCCTTTCACCGGGTCCATGTTTCCCGAATCGAGTGTATTCAACGTCGATTAGTTCGATTTGCTCTCCGGCCGTGGAATGACACTTTAATCGTACCTCCCTATTAGGACCGCCTCAAACTTCTCAATATGAATTCGTTAGAAGAACGTAGGAATACTCCTGACATTCTTTCCATTCATCGACGTCTCTCAGGTTCCATCAACTGTGCATCCATTTTGAGCTCCATTTCCTTCAATACCAACCCCCGCAATCTTCGTTGTCCTCGTCTCTTCTATCTACCATGGAGCTCCATGGCTCCAACGAACCAATCTCCCGAATGCTCCGAAAGGTCAACTCAAACCTCTCCCTTTTTGATTTCCACCTGAGCACTCCTCGTCTCAAACAAGATCTCTTCCATCACTTTCTTGGCCCCTAGCTCTTAAGTCTTTCTGTTAGTTTTTAAGTTAGATTAAGCTTGTATTAAGCCAATAAATAGGGGCCTCAGCCCCCACCAAAATTAAATTAAATTAAAATTCCTTAAGCTCTTTCAAGTAAAGTCATAGTCGGTGCTTAGAATATGAAGAGACTCCTTCTGAAAGACTTATAACGGCGACAATTTTCAAAATTCCACTGTCAGACATAGTTAATCATTCACCCTGGACGAAGAAGACAGAGAATTCCATCACCCTGAGCTAGACTAAGTTAAGGCTGCATAATGGAAGCTACAGTTTAATAGAACTGCTGGCGTACACGAACTGCCCGCTGTGCTAATTAAAGCAGCTGAAGGTGACCTAGTTGGGAACAAGCACCAGTTCACCTATCAGATAAGATCAGAGGAAAGCATGCCCAACGCATGGAATCACAAGAGAGGAGGCCATTTTTACTATGTCAACTTACTTACTTACTTATCAGGCTGGCCACTGTAGCCTTCCATCCATTACGGTCCCGGCCGTGGTGCTTCCAGTTGCAAATACCAAGCTGCCTTATTTCTGCGATCGTTTTCCTTTTCTTCTCTAACCAAGTGGCTTGGGTTCGAAGACCCTGTAGCATTATCGTCCATCCGGCCGATGTGGTCGAGCCAATGAAGTCGACGGATTTTTGCCTTCTGTAGTATGTCCACATAGAGTTCGCGGTTGTGTCTTCTTCTCCAATACGCCCTCCTCAGGGACAGGACCAAATATTCGACGAAAGAGTTTTCTTTCAAAAGAGCCTAAAACTTGTTCCACTGTCTTACAACTTTCGGCTCCGTAAAGCAGGACCGGCAAGATTAGTTTTGACCCAAGTTGTATCGACAGACCGAAGTAGCGGCTGTTGCCTTGGGTAACTCTTCGTCGAATCTCCGCCATGACGTCGTTTGTGGAGTTAACATTTGCCTGTCGATAGTGACATTTTGTCTTAGGTGATGTGCGATGGAACGGCTTTTAGTCGACAACATATATTTTTTGTTTTTCCTCATCCACTTTAGCCCCTTCTTCAATTGCTGTACCCGTGCCAACTGTAGAAGAATAATTCTTCTAAGAATCGCTTATAAGATCTTTTCTGCCGTCTTTTGTGAGTATCTTAAATCATTCATGAGCAATCTGGTTGGTTCTCAGCAGTGCGGTTTCAGGCCAGAAAAATCAAAATTTACACTTCGATAGATCTTGAAAAAGGTCCTAGATTTTCAGATTGACACTCAATATCTACGAGTATTTGTCAGCTTGATAGCCGCATACGACAGCGTGCAAAGGATGCGCTTTGAAATGTCGTTTATAGTTGAAATCCCTTCTAAAACCGTCAGGTTGTGCAGACTGAGTATGGTGAATTCGGTAGGGAAGATCGGTACTGAATTAACGAGACCTTGAACGTTAACAAAGGTTTTAGACAAGGCGAAATAAAAAGAATCCTGCAAAATTCACTGATCAAGAATAGAGGCTCGATCTTCTTTCAATCCGCACAATTTCCTCCAAACGCGGATGACAGTGATGTGATTTGATGAACACAACGAACCCTTCAATGAACCTTTCGTGTGTGTTGAGGTGGAAGCGTCCAAAACGGGTCTAGCCGTAACGAAGTGAAAAACGCGTGCTCATATAAGAACACCTCCTTTCAGATCAATGCATTCCTCACCAAGAAAAACGCATTTGGCAGGTGTCTCATATTGTTTCTTGGAAAACTAATGGAAAACGATACTCGTAATCAGCTTCATAGAGGTCGGCAATTTTTTATATTTTTGTAGCTAAGCTCTGTGTGCGTATTCACTTGGTAAAGCACACTATTGTACTTGTATTTACTGTAATTTTAATATGAAAACCTAACAACCTTTGCAAGTTGAAACACTCAGATAATAGCTTCATTTGATCAAGTACCTATTCGATAATCAACTTACAACATTGAATGCCATAACTCAATCCTGTTTGACAAGGGTTACAACCCCAATCAATTGATGACAGCTTTCAAAAGATTATCTCATACACAAATTTTAACATTCAACTTTGGTACGGCTGCATACCTCCGCTGAGATGCGCCTCTAGGCTCAGATAGAAGTTGTAGATCTCATAAATACGAGTATATGCCGATGAAAGGTAAAAGCAATTATCTTCAAAGTCGATGTATGTTATTTTTTTATGTGTAATATACCCATCGACATGTGGTTTTACAAATATTCTTGAACATACTCGTGTCAAGATATAGCGGTGATTGGTAGCAAAAGTAAATAGGAGAGACACGAGTATCAACGACTGAGATTTGACATCTATTCTGTCCATATCACCATGGATGTGAATTAGAAGACAAACGAATAAAGGCACTCTAGAGTTGATCATGATTTGGGGTTCTACTTCAGTTAGGAGCAAATTAAGCCATAAATCGCTGTTGACTAAATTCTCTTTCATTCAAGACAATTGTCTAGAACTGACATCTGACATCACTAGCATTCCAATTTGGAAGAATATTCACGAACTCGTGAATCATGGTTTGTGCAGAATGCGTGACACTGTGCTCATGATTTGCAACATCCTCCCATATGGGTCTATGAAATGGAAATTTTGAACCATCCGAAGGTGATGTCTTCATCAGCTCGTAATAGATAGATTCCGTGACGTGAGTCATCGAATGATGAAGGTTAAAGATTAGATTAACAGCCAGAGTATTTTATCAAGAAAATCAGTGGTATAGAGATGGTTTGAGGTAACTAAGGCTTCATTAAGTGACTTCTTAGTCTTTCGGGTCAGGACTTTGCAAATCGAAATGCAACGATGAAAGTTAACTGTGTCTTCAAAATCAAAAAGAAAGGTTCTAAGGAATCCCAGGCTTATGTATAGAATTCGCTGGCCGATTATGAGTTTTCCGTTTTCGGTTGAACAGCGCTTAACCTGGCAAAAGTATTCAGAGTGCAAAACCTGCTTCTTGGGCACTGTGAATGGAATACTTTGCATGAGGATGATGTTTTATATATAAGCAAACTCCCCTTAAACTACCGCTTAAAACGATTCTATTCTTAAGTTAGTCGCTGATTATTGCCTTTTTTGAGCTCCTCTGGAAAATGGCAGACTCATGACACAAGGTATTGTAGATGTTCAATGCTGCTGTTCTTAACATCTCTGTGAGGATACCATCAATCCGATTTTGATTCAGAATTGAAACACGGACATACCCTGCTGTCTTTTCTTTAGAACATATTGCTAGCGAATGCATGGATCTGATTGAAGCATAATTCTCTTCTGTCAAGATTTTGAACCTATGCACTATGGCATTTGAGTGTGGCCGTCAATTCGCACACATCCTTCGTGTATAATTCTAATTTCCATGAAATATTTGTTAAACCGCAAATTATCGATGAATCATAATCTGATTTTCTAATTGCTCGTCGGGTGATACACAGCTAATTTTGCGGTAAGTCTTGACTTGAGCATGCTACCTTCAATGACAAGGTGATTACCATTTTAAAAATCAACACATCGCAATCAAGGCAAGGCCATCTCGTAACCAAGCCAATCATTGATATATATGATCACACTCCATAAAATGAAATCAGAGAAGCCCAAAGAATAAGCAGGCCATCACCTGGAGTGATGATACTTAGTTATACCGGCACTATAACCGGAAAGGATTCAAAAGACGAAGCAAAATTTATCTACCTAGGTACTCGTAAACAAATGAAACGCAACTTCGACAGTCTTGAGGTTAACACGACGATAAGGTTGAGTACTAAAAAATGAGTACATGACCCTCCAAATTGGCTGTCATGCCTTTTTATGAGAGCACGAAGACATGGAAGACAATTGCAGTAGAATACCCCTTCCCCCAAATCAGCTGCCAGCGTACGACTATGCTTGACACAGACTTGAAATAAATTCTAAGTTTGCGTAGTGATGCTGAAAATTCTTCCTTACTTTTGGAAAGGAGTGCTGTATCATATGATGCATTAATGCTCTTTATATTCAGGACTAGACCAACTAAAGGAGACTGTCGTCATCAGCTGCTTAGAACCGCAAGGCCTTGTGCACAAGGACACAATTCTTTAGCTTTCGTACAGGTAGGCAATAGCGATACTACACCCTGAATGACTCGAACTGCAACCAATTTCAGACTGCTGTAATTTCCAAACCGTTCATGACAGTGAGCTCTAATTTTGACACATGACAGATAATTTTATTGTTTACAAGCCTTTTAAACGATTTGCGTCTCAGTTGTGTTGAAAAATTTTCATCCGCGATGGAATTCAAACGTGATAGTGTGATTGCTTTATATTTGGGTGGAAAACCACAAGTAGCTATCGTTAGAGCCTTCCAGCACCTCAACGTGAATAAATCATTTGTGTGTCGAACCATAACTCGCTACCGTGATACTGGCAGCGTTGCAAAATACCGTGGAGGTGGTCATAAAAAAACAGCAACATCGGCAGAAATGGTTCGGAAAGTGAAGGCTCGAATTGAGCGAAATCCGCGTCAAAGTGCAAGAAAAATGGCTCGTGAGTTCAACATATCGTTGGAACGGATGCAACACATACTGAAAAATGAGCTTGGGCTCAAGCCATTGAAGTTCCAGAAAGCACACGATCTTACACTGCAACAGAAAAAAGTTAGAGTCAAAAGAGCGAAGGAGTTGCTACGCTTGCACGAAAGTGGTGAGATGCCGAATTTGGTTTTTTCCGATGAGTCGCCATTTCTTATCGAGCAATATGTCAACAAACAAAATGACCGAGTTTACTTGCCAGAGAGGTCCTTCGAATATTTACACCTTCGGACGGCCACCAGAAAGCAGGCAGCACCGATGGTGATGGTTTGGGCCGCCATAACCGCCGATGGTAGCTCTCCGCTCGTATTTTTGAACCGTGACCGTGGCGTCAAAATTAATGCGATCGTATACTGTGAAACTGTCTTAGAGGCAGTCTTGAAGCCTTGGGCAAACAATCATTTCAGTCGGAGACCATGGACATTTCAACAAGACTCGGCACCGTCTCGCAAAGCGCGCGTCAACCAAGATTAAAAACCAATGTTCCATACTTCATTTCTTCGATACAATGGATTGCAAATTCTCCGGATGCAAATTCTCCGGATGCAAATTCTCCGGATGCAAATCCGTTGGATTTCTCTGTCTGGGGTATTTTGAGGGCGAAGGTTGGCACTAAAAAATAAGTTTGGATCACCTCAAACAAGCACTTTGCCTGGAATGGGCCAAAATACCGCAGAGCCCCTTGCGTGCAGCTTGCGATGCTTTCTTCGGCCGTCTAAAGGCCATTATTCGCGCCAAAGGTGGACATATTGAAAACTACTGATACAATTTGAAAATTGATGTATTTTCCAACATTTTTTACCTTGGCACAATAAAATTTATCAAAAAATAAAAAAATTATATGGTGTTCGAGTCATTCACCCTGTAATAGGCTGATAAGTAATAGCTATTTCCGGAGAAGTCTTCGTAAGAGATGCCCACTAGGTGGTATCCTCTCGCCTCTTTTATATTCCTTGGTCATCAGATGACGAAGACAGCAAGTTTGAATATAAACTCATTGGAAAATAATAATTACCGGTATACCAAATAGGCATATCCATAAACCCTTATGTCGTTGGACATACGGTAAGATATGGAGGCTGGAACCAAAAGAGTTTATGGGATAGAGAGAGAAAGAAAGATGTTTGGGCTCAGTGGTTATTTCGCTCTATGGGTGGCATCCAACATTTAATGGGAAGACTAAATTCTTAGTGGAAGTTGGCTTGATGTTGATTTCTAGTCAACTAAATTGGCGCTCCAGTTCGAAATGAACCTGGGCCTCAACTAACAAGTCTGTTTAGTTAGTTCGGCCCTGAACCAACTCCATCCAGGTGCACACTTGAAGTGGATTGAGGTCCTCTTCTCCTTGCGGGTCCCACCTAAGGCGAGGTCTTCCTCTACAGCCCTCCAAGGCGGCTGATGCTCAGTTTTCTGTCTAGATCGCCATCGTCGTACAGCTTGTATAGTTCGTCGTTGAATCTTCTTCTCTATAGCCCATCAACACAGACGGAGTTGAAAACTTTTTCTCTCAAAACGACTGAGGATTTCTTCATCCGCTTTCGATAGCCTCCATGCCATGAAGTAGGGCTGGGATGATTAAGGTCTTTTATGGAGTCTCCTTAGTTAGTTACTCCGTTGCGTTCCTAAGCCAAAGAAACAGCGATTGTCAAGAGTGATACTTCTTTTTATTTCTGCAGAGGTATTGTTGGCACAATTTATAGCAGAGCCAAGGTAGACAAAAGCCTTTACTATCTCTAAATTTTACTTGTCGATTGTGAGGTGCGGTTCAATTCGTCGACGTTGTGCGTATCTTCTTGTTGACAGCATATATTTGGCTTCGACCTCATTAGCCCCTAAACCTATTGTGTGAAAATTTCCTGGCTCAATCAAGTTGTTGACATATGTGTACACAATATGGCAGATATGATCTCGTACGCAATGTTTGAGAGATTTATACCTCTGTATAGTTCGGGCAGTTGAGGGAGTCTATCTTTTGTTTCGTGGATCGAGATTGCTGAGATTGCTTACCAAACTTTAGAAATGAGTTGATGTATACCTCCACCTTCGTATACCTAGGCTGTCAAGCCGCTGGTACCAGCAGCTTTATTGGATTTAACCTTAGATATTGACGTCCACACTTCGTTTTGGTCAGATAGATGGCAATTTTGGCTATCTTTGTCTTTGTTCCATATTCTCAGCACAGACTGCGATTCTACTGCGAGGTTTCCTGTGCAGATGCTGTTACCCTAACACATGCTTTTCACCTTTTGGTAAAACTTCCGTACATTGCCCCTAGAGTACAAATCCATCTTATATCGCGTGCTTCGCGCACCCTTTTTTCTTTTTCTGCAGAAGCCGATGTTCCTCCCGTCTTTTATGCTCGTAGAGCTCACTAGCTGATCTCGTCCTTAGTTCTAGCGTCGCTTTTTAGCCTTCTTGTTTAGCTGTATGTGCTTGCCGGCATTATTCATCAAACTTGGGATTTATTGGTGGTGGTCGGGTGAAGCCCAGCATGTCAATTGCGGCGTCTCTGATGGCAAGTTGACAGCGTTGCCGCTGGTCTTCGGTACTTGATGCTGGCGGCAAAGTAGTTGTGGAGAGATTTCGGGACATGCGTTGGGCGAAGATTGAGGCAGCTTTTCTTCTCACAGTAGTTTTCTTTGTTGTGGCGCTTGGGACATCCGCAGTTGCACCTTGGCTGCAAAAAGTCAGTGTTGGTTGGTAGGAAGGTACGGACGTCCAGAATGCAGGAGGCAAGCTTTACGTTTATCGCAATATGATCAATTCGATTTACCTTTTCATGGTCTGGAGACCGCCATACCCCGTTATGTATATTGAAATGAGGAAACCGTGTGTTTGCTATGGTGACGTTTCGTCAAGTCGCAAAGTCAATAAGCCTAAGTCCGTTGTCAGACGTAAGGTCGTGTACAATATGTTTACCAACGTTCTACCAAAGATGTCCTCTCTCCCATCCTGGCGTTAAAACCGCCTAGTACGATTTCGGTTTGCTCATATGTGTTGTCGAGGAGCCCGTAAAAACATCTTGGGTCGCATCGTCCTTGTCTTCCATGGGCATGGGTGCATATTAGACTTATGTTGGCCAATTTAGCCTTGATGAGAATTGTCATAAGACGCTTGCTCACCTGTTGGAAGCTCAAGACTTCCTGCCTAAGTCTGCGGCATGTAGCAAGTCCGCATTCGAATAAGCGCTGTTTCTTTTCTCCATAGCAATCTACTAAGTCTTATATCACATTTTTTCATCCACTTATGGTTCGGATGCGGCGATAGCAGTCTAGGGCCTCTGCTAATTGCTCCGCTGCACGTTCGGTCTGTTAAGAGTCCGAACATTATATGTACAAATCCGAAGATCGTTGTCCTTGTTTCGTTTGCATGTACAATATATATGAGGCTTGTTTTTGTTACCTATTACCTTTGCTTCTGTGGTGTGATGGGCAAAAGTTAGCTCATGACCAACAATCATGTAACTACATCTTCAGAGATTAGCATGCCTTGGCATCGCAGGATCCATGTAGACTTAGTTCATATCAGCCCTAAAGACTTTAGTCCTGCTTATTCCATTGTAATTATTATTTTTAAAAAAAAAGTAGCACCAATCAATGCGATATGCTTCATTTCCTCACCGAAGAACAATAACGAGGAACAGAGTAGGCAATCGGGACGTAATTCTCTCAAATTTTCCTAGGACAAAGTTGATCAAAAGTGTGTCCTGTATATATGTCCAATATACTCTACTTTGGCAGGACATTTTAAAATTCAAATCGTGTGAACTGGAGAATTAATGATTCCCTGTTGAACGATGAATGTACCATATAATGTGGCATACTGATGTTTCCAAAGGGAATCGGGTGTTGATGCTGTTATATTCGGCCTACGTCCCAATATTTCAAAGGTACAAGAGATGTGCTCAAGCGACTTTTTGACCAATTTATGGACCATATTAATGTGCAACATCACCAATGTCGAAGCAGATATGTATAAATGGTGGCGCCATCAATACAATACTGACAGTCAAGACCTCCAAATATTACCTAATCAGAAAAAGATCAAATTCTGGTGCCTACCAAGTCACAGAGGCATTGATGGCAATACCATTGCTGATAAATTAGCAGAAAGGGGTTCAATCGAAAGGTATATGTGTGCACAATTCGTCTATCGTATCACCAGAAACCGCCCTGCACGAGGTGGTAGAGAGTTTGCGATGGCAGTACACCACCATTAAAAACGCTCTAGTAGACGCTAATAATGAACAGCGCATTACAAACTGGGTTTGCAACGTGCTTGCAAGTAGGAAAATAAACTGTACCGTTGGGCAAAGCTCGGTTAGAATGTCCGTACCCAGGGAACCCCTCAAGGGGGAGTCATATCGCCGCTCCTATGGATGCTGGTTTTCAATGATATCCTTAAAAAGCTTAGCACAATGGCACTTATACGCCTATGCCGTGGCAGATGACGTGGTCATAATAATGCAGGGAAAATACTTAAATATTTTAGGCGACACTATGGAGGTTGCCCTGAAGGCAGTCAGCGCTTGGGCAAAAAGCTGTGTTCTCAATGCTAACCCTTCCAAAACGGAACTGGTTGTTTTTACCAGAAAGTACAAGATACCGCAATTCAGACTCTCAAAAGCTCAACGGAGTGGAATTGTCCCTCTCGCACAGGGCGAAGTACAAATATCTGGGTGTAATTCTGGACAAAAAACTGAATTGTAATCTTAACGTAGCGGAAAGAACCAACAAGTCATACAATGCTATTTTTATCTGCAAAAGAACGGAATGAAATATTTGGAGCTTAAAACTTGCTATGGCGTGCTGGCTGTACCCGATGGTGGTAAGACCCATACTT
Organism: Volucella zonaria; assembly: GCA_963966105.1. Classification (NCBI taxonomy): domain Eukaryota; kingdom Metazoa; phylum Arthropoda; class Insecta; order Diptera; family Syrphidae; genus Volucella; species Volucella zonaria. The sequence goes on along the minus strand of OZ014532.1, from coordinate 110,535,029 downwards.
ACATATGGCGCACTAGTCTGATGGTAAGCAACAAACAAGAAAATGATTTACGGAAAATTAGGGGCGGTTCAAAGAACGGCTTCCATAGCCATTACAAGTGCGCTTCGTACCACCTCTATGGCAGCATTGGACACCTTTCTGCACCTAACACCGCTTGATTGGCAACAGTGCGATACGACTCACTAATCTGGGTTACTTCAAGAGCAGTAGTTTCGGGCATGGCACGGTTTTATCGAAGCTACTGCCAGACAATGCAATTCTAACAGATGAAATTCTTTCCTTGGTCGACTTATGATATAATATATCCGGAGACGGAGGACTGGGAAAAAAATGCAATAATCAGGTCAAATGAAACTGAAATTTTCACAGATGGCTCGAAAACAGAGGAAGGAACAGGTTCTGGTATCTTCTCGGAAGACCCAGAACTAAGAGTGTCTATAAGACCAGGCTATTCTCAGGGTGGCTGAGCTAATGCAGATGAGATCAGAATCTCATTGGCCGCACTCAAGGTCATGGAATCGACCAGCATCAATTCACTGTCGCACAGTGGTCAAGGCTCTATGCAGTCTGCGGTATTAAAGGAAATATACAAGCGGATGAGCTTACAAGAAATGGAGGACCACTCGACAATAGTGAGGATGCCAACATCAAACCACCCCTTTGCATAGTAAGGGGCACTATCGAGGAAAAAATCACAAAGACTACCAACCTAAGGTAGTCAAGTCTTGAAGGACACAGGGTATCCAATACTCTTTGGCCACTTTTTGACGGCAAAAATCTAGGGAGTTAATAAAACTAAACAGGAATACGTTATGGACAGTAAAAGGAAATTTGACAGAACAAAAACCCACGCAATCTTAGGTCTTTGCCACTTTTTCGGCTCAATCTTCACAGAACGAATTACGGACACTTAGGGTCAAGGTCTAGAATGCTTCGTGAAGTTAACGATATTCTGCCTCTCAGCAAACTCTCTCTTAAGAACATTCTTATTTCCATCTATGCCTCACGTCCTAACTTTCTTTAACCGCTCCCACCCATTAGTTTCTAACTTTAGTTTTAAGTGAAATTGTTACTTTTAAGAATAAGCTTGCAATAAGCGTTAATAAATCTGTCCGGGGTTGACCCAGGCCGCAAATCAAACAATGCCTCCAACGGCAACACGGAAAGAGACTCAAATTGTCAGATACAGAAATTTTCAGATTCAGCGGTGATCTGACAGCTGTTGAGAGCATAACACACTTACTGTGTGAATGCGAGGCAATAACGCGTAGTCGAAGGAAATACTTTTTCGAAAACCTAGAGGAAATAGACGGCACAAACAGCTTTCTTGGTTTTTACAAAGAAATTGGAGATTGTTTAGATTTTTGCCATTTGAAGATAAATTCAACTATTTCCAAAGAGATCACAATGAGCCCATTTTGGTGCCTGGTGTCTGTGTGATAACTTATCCATTATACCTCTGTTTTAACCCAACCTAACCTATCACTAGATCTGGGCTTAACAGCCTAGTAAATAGATGAGAAAAGAGGCAACACCTAGCACATTAGAGTGGGACAAGCTAAGAGAAGATCTTCCTCGTCAATAAAATCTTCAACAGTGTCCACAACTACAAAAGAAATGATATCAGGAGTCTTTCCAACTTGCTCCCCGGACACCGGAGTCTCAGATATTGTCTACATAAAAAGATCCTATCTCCCGAATCTAATTGCTGACACTGTTCAGAGGAATGTGCAACCATAGAACAAATAACTACACGTGTCATGTAATTGTATGGGTCCCTACCAATCTTCAAGACTACTGTGAACGTCTTTACCAGGCGAATTCCTAGTCTAATCGTCTTCCGGCACAAAAGATTCCAGCAGTTGCAGTATTTAAAATGTTTTCCAAGCGAATCGAATTTATAAGAAAAGAAAAAATTACGTCAACCATAATCCGATCTCCTGCAGTTAAATTTTAAACCTTTTCTCATTGAACGCTAAAACTAAAAGTGTCCGAGTATCGATAAAAAAAACACCGCATTGCATATTCATCCGCAATAAAAATGCAAATTTCTTAGAAAAAGTTTTTAAAGTGAAATCACCTTTATTTTCAAAATCTTCTCGTTTTTGCTTACAAACACAAATCCACTGAATTAGAAGTGGTAAGCCAGGGGAAAGGAGTCAAAATCCAACAAAAAGAATTCGAGATGAATCCCATCAAAGTACAATAGTTAGACCATTAGAAGCACAAAGCCTTTTCCATTTTTAATTCACTGAAAACGTGTGCAAAACTCAAAAAAAAAAAAAAAAATCTTAAGAATAATAATAGTTATGCAAAAATTCATTGGCATGATTATGGACCTCTTAAATAGTGTTGGCCAACAAAGTTTTTTAAAAATTTTTTTTGTTAATAGTCTTTCCTTAGCAAAAACCTTTGTCCTATCTCGTGCTGACTATGCTAATGCATTATTCAACAAATTAATTGTTTGGCAACAATGATGAAGAGAACATTGAGATACGAGTAACTGAAAGGCAAAGTTCATCAGCCTTCTACACCCAAGCAAGTAGATATGGTATACCCACACCTGTCCTATCCGTACGTATGTATCCAACTAAAAAGATACTCGTACCCGTACTGCTGGGTTGTAGATCTTTTTGGGAGGGAAACATTTGTAGTTTGGAATCATTAGCATCGCCGTCGCCACTTCTTTTGTAATCCACACATACGAGTATACTCGTACTAGTAAATAGAATAGTGACCCTCACCAAATTGACCATTTGCCGGATGAGGACCCCACGGTGTTTTAGGCGATTTCGTCAGGCACTTGGCCAGCCATTAGTGCGAAAATCACTTTTTTTTTTTTTCGTCGAATAAATTAGCTTTTCCGCCAGAGACGTTACAATGATGATACACTAATGATCCACTCGTATAGCATATCTGGCGTTGCGAATATCTTCACGTTACGTAAGACAGATTATCGTAGCTGTCATAAATTTGTTGGGTTACGTCAGTTCCTAGATTTGAAGTCTGTTTCTGTGAATTCAATGCATCAAAATGTTTGCCAGTGTACTCTCTTCCTTAGAAAGAGTATTGATTTACCGTTGTTAGGAATTGTCGTCTCGAATTTCATATATCGGAAATCCATGGCGAAGTAGCAGGAAAGTAGGTACCTACTCGTAAACAAAGTGTCAATGAAGAGTGGCAAGAGGCAAGCACTTTGTATCAGACAAGGAAACGAGTTGTTGGCGGTAAGACAGAAGAAACCAGACAAATGCATTTCACTTGCCTTGGTTATGGGTCATGGGAACTTCTCCGTAGAGGAAGTGATTCCATTCAGTAAAATATTACTCTTAATCATGTTCATTGGTTACGTTTGAGTATAGCGTGTGGGTGGCCTAAGGCAAATCCATTGCGAGGTCTAGTGATGTTTGGTATTCAATCTTCACGACTGAAGGCCTTTCAAGTATCTAGACCATTATATTGGTGAGTAGAGCTGTCAATATTTATAACTTGAATATTGTGTAAACTTAAAAATTTGAGAATTACATATTTTCTGATTACTCAACATCTTTTACCACGTACTCATAATTTAAGTTAAGGTTAACTGTCAAACCGAGCTGTCATTCCGTGCGTGCTTTCTGACATTTATGACCAGTACAGGGTTCCAAATTATCATGAGGAGACCTATCGTAGAGCAATGCTTCCAATTTAATTTGAAAATCGATAATCGATTAGCGCTAATCTTATTTACCCCAACAAGAGGCCCAAATTTAACGATGAGCCGTTGGTGACAGCAATTGTAGCTCTGTCTGTCCCAAAGACCGTCCTCTATCTAAGCAAATCCGTCTGATATGGTATTTAAATTCATAGTGCAGTAGTTCTCATCATTCATCGTTGAATTGGGCTCTAGAGCTTTTGCAAGTTGATCCATTGATATGCTCATACATCTAAACTACGTCCTGCAACGATGCTCATTTTTGATTTGAGGCTTTTGTCAATAAGACAGGCACTCCATGACATTAACGAAACTTCACTATTTATTCACTTAAGTTTCCAAGCTGGTGATCTTATCATGTCTTTTTTTTGTAAAGCCGAAGCTCGCGTTAAGGTGGAAACACTACTGCCTAAGATCAATGAACATCTCTGACAGTGACCTGGTCGTGATCTAGCATGTTGCATGGCTTAGTCCGAAATGGGGATGACTTCCGGTTTTAAGTTATGTATATGATACTATAAGTTTTTACTTACTAAGGCGGCGCTACAGACTGGGGTGAACCTGGGCCTCAACCAATAAACCTCTCCAATTAAAGTGGTCTTTTGCCAACTGACTCCAGTTGCGCACACCATGTTTGTTGAGGTCCCCTTCCGCTTGCGCGCGCCACCTAAGGCGAGGCCTTGCTCTACTGCGCTGTCCCTCCGGATTAGAGTCGAAGATTTTGCGGGCTGGAGCATTGGTGTTCATTCGCTCTACATATCCCAGCCATTTCAAACGCCCAATTCGCAGCTTTCTGACCAGATCGATGTCGCTGTCGTAGGGTTCATCATTGAATCGTCTCCTCCAGAACCCGTCAACGGATACGGATATCTTACGAAGAATTTTTCCCGCAAAACGACCAAGGACATCCTCATCCGCTTTAGAAAGGGTCCATGTTTCGGAACCATAAAGCAGGACTGGGATTACTATTGTCGTATATAGAGTTTCCTTGAGTGTTCGGGAGAGGTCCTTACTACACAGCTCTCAGCCCAAAGATACAGCGATTGACAAGCGTTATTCTTCGTTTGATTTCTTAAGAGATGTTGTTCTCAGATGTGATAGCAGAGCCGAGGTAGACAGAGTCCCTTACTACCTCAAAGTCGATTGTGATATTCCGGCCGATTCGTCGATGTTGGGGGTCCTTTCTTGTTATATATTGTACTTTGTATTACCCTCGTTTACCTCTAGACCCATGTTTGCCCCTTCTGTTCTTATACTCGCAAACTCACCAGTGACAGCTCGCTGTGTGATCAATATCGTCGACGTACATAAGCAATTGAACAGACTTCTGAAAGATCGTACCTCGTGTGTTGGCTTGTGAGTTTTGCATAATTCTTTCAAGTAAGATTTTAAAGAGGTCACATGACAGCGCGTAGCCTTGCCTAAATCCTGTTTTGACATCTCGGATAGATCGTTACCGACCTTGATGCAGCAGCGAGCTTTCTCCATCGTCATCCTGGACAAGCAGATGAGTTTGGCAGGGATGGCAAAATGTCATATGCATCTTTAAAATCTATAAAATGGTGGTGAATATCGATCTGAACTTCTTGGGTTTTCTCCAGGATCTGCCGTAGTGGGAATATTTGGTCAATTGTGGACTTACCGGGCCTAAAACCGCACTGATAGGGCCCAATCAGATCGTTGGCAAATGGTTTCAGGTGCCGCACAATACGACAGATAAGTTCTTATATGCGATGCTTAAGAGACTGCTACTTCTACAATATAGTTAAAGCCGTTTAGAGGGTCTCCCTTCTTGTGAACCAGACAAACGATGCTGAGGTTCCATTCAACAGGCATATATTAATCCGACCAAATCTTGGAAATAAGTTGGTGTACGCTCTCTGTCAAGTCATCTCCTGGTGTCTTAAATAATTCGGCGGAATAGGCCGTCCGGCCCGGTAGCCTTGTTCGACTTCAGTTTAAATATGGCTCCTCTCTTCATTTTGGTCTGGTGAACGGAATTCTTGACTTGACTCGTGAATGGTTCACTCTACCTGACAATGGAATTTGTGTCGCCTTTACCGTTTAGCAGTCTGTAGAAATTGTTTTTCCATATCCCCAGCACCGACTGTTACTCTACTACAAGGTTACCTTGTTCATCTCCACATTTCCTCGAACGCGCGCTTCACATGCTCTTCCGTTTTTCTTCAGAGAAGCCAATGTTCGTCCTTCCTCTTTTGCTCGTAGAGCTCACGAGCTGCTCTCGTCCTTTTGTGCAGCGCCGCTTTCTTTGTAGGCATATTGTTTTGCTGCACGTGCTTGCCAGCTTGTTCTACGCCGTAAGATAATGTCTTTTGAACTCTGGATTGCTCTCATCTGGAACTACTTATGTAAGACGTAATTTACTCGAAAACCCCTTAATGTGGGACATCTGCTTCGGAAAATTTGTAGCTTGCGAGAACTACAGCGATCCTTCTCCAAGTATGATGGTTCGTCCATTAGGATGTGATGTTTCAAGTTTCAGCTTGTTGTCTCCATGCAGAGATCGCCCATAATTTGCACGAAATATTGAATGCAGCTCCTGATTTAACGACAATTGATTTAGTAACAATTCCAGTGCCTTCGATGATTTCAGGAAAGGGAAAATATTTATTGCTTCCCAGATAAGATGCAGTCTTGTCTTGTTACGCTTAGAATTTCAAAAATGCCTCATATTCTCGTTATGAAGAACAAGACATTTAACACGTCCATTAAGGCCTTTAACATGGCAATGAGTTCTTGGGAATGATCTCTCAGTTCTTGCTGTCTCAGACCTTTTTGAAGGCTATATCTGGAGAGGTCCATTGAACTGCATAATTATCTGTTTACGCAGATATTCATTTGGATGTATTTTCTTGTTGAAACTCAAATAAAAACTTAGCATTGCACTGATTACGCGAGTATGTAATATTTTTAGCCCCTGTTACCTTCTGGGGTCAACAAACAATAACAAAAAAACTCCGCAAGGGATGAAGTTGCTTACAACTCATATATTAGAGTGCTAACTGAAAGCAAAGCTCTCCGCTAAGGAACTGGTAAGCAGTCTATGGTCTTTTCACTAAGAGTATTCAATTCTTTTTCAAAGACGGCAGGAAGCACTCGTGGATTCCGGAGAGTCATGAATCATAATTCTATCCCAACTATCAATAGCAGACCTGATCGAGGTAGAAGAAAGTTCGAATTAGTTAATAAGCGATCCTATATTTCGGATTTCCATTGTAGCCCGGAAAAAGAAAAGTCTGAGTGAACTTAAATTTTCGAATCAGAGAAACCATTCACTCTCACTGGCTGAGAGGTAAAGCGTGGTCTTAAGACAGCTTGATTGTCGCCGCATACGTTTGCAAATACTTTATTCCTTGTATATTGGTGCACATCCCGCACCAGAAAAACATCACCACACCATAATTGAGCCTCCTCCATGCTTCACGGATGCCCGACAATATATGTAGTGGCTGAAGACGTGTCCCCTTCTTTCGTCTAACAAGAATACTCCAATCGGAAGTAATCAAGTTGAACTTACTCTCGTCGCTAAAGAGTACAGTTGTCCACTTTGTCAATCAATTGCGAATTCCAGCCTAAGAAAGATTAGCAAAGTAATCAAAGATTTACTAGATTTACTTAGCAGTAAATAGAGGCTTTTTCGATGCTCGAAAAGAACAAAAATCAGCTTCTCTTAAACGCCTGCGTAAGGTGCTTGCTTCAATTGAAAGATTGAGCTCACTAAAACCTTTCTTAAAGGCAAGAAAGAATCGTTAAGAATCATTTTCTTAATTTGCCGATCGGATCGGAGTGTAGTTTTTTTAGGACGACCTCCACGGTGAATGGCTTTGACCGGTTTTCATTTTATTAGTAAACAAATTGGAGACACCTGACGTTTTAAGTTTTGTTAGATCTATAACTCAATCCAAATGACAGCCACAACCATTATCCGCAAGTTAAAGAGCAAGAAAATACGGTACTTTTGATAATTCGGTATGTTTTGCCCAGGCATGGCATTGAGTTGAGCTACAGTTTTTGATAAAACTCTAAAAATAATGATAGCAATTCCTTGTTTTTTTTTCTTCTGTTTGTAAACTTATTCAATTGGTTTTCTTAAATCCCCAAACAAGTGTACATACTGTGTTCCTGTCCCCTAGAACTCATCAATGAAAATGGTTCAAAAAAAATCCGGTATGTTTTGCACAACACTGTATATTCCCAAATTGAGGCTATCTGCGAACTGCTAACGTGTATCCTAATGTCTGTCTGTGTTGAAACCTTTTGACATGTTTCGAAGGAAGATTGCAGAAACCACATGACATCGGTAGTATTTCATTAATAAATCCCTCTATACCAGTGCTTAACAACGCACCACTGACTTATAATTCATCTTATCAACTCTTTCCTAAATTGGTTAGATTTTGCACGACTTTTTCTCCAAAATCCATGTTTTAGCATTCTGCCGTTGATCGTAATCCATAGTTGAGCTAGGCGGATGCTTTTCCTCGCTCTTTAATGAACCAGCATCCAGTGATGGAAGCTCTTTTTATCAGGCCTTTTGTCAATGGCACCCTATTTAATCCTACAACAAGTGTTTGTAGAATTTTGTAGAATAATCGTTTTAAAATTAGCTTTCGGCAAATAGTTCCTTATTATTGGAATGAGCAAATGACATACATCTTTCAAACAAATTTTTTTTTGTTAATCTCCAATCTAGAGCGCACAACCTCCGCAATAACCCACCTTGGGCAATTAATCTTCATTTCTGTACACGAAATTCCCGAAAAGGCAAGGTTTCCTTTCAAAAGTTCTCCCCTACCGAGTGTCAAACTTTTGCAAACAATAATTATCGCAGCCAATTTATTATTTTTCTTTTTTCGCTTATGGTTATATCCTTGATCTTTAAAAATAATTTTTCAAACAATAGAAACCCACTGCAAAAATTAAGTGCACAGACAATCAAACAAACAAACCGACAAAAAAAACACCGTTAATAAATGCCACTCAAGCCGTGGGAGAAAATGAGAAAATTCCGTTGAAAGCAACATTCACCATGGCTAACAACTTCCTTACCTTCTTTGGAAGTTGTATCCGAAAGACGAACATCAACTTCAAAATGACATGCGAAATAAAAACTTAAATTTAAATTAAACCGACAATGATGAATCATGGATATACGTAGCTACACTGAATTGGCGATCAAAAGCCGACAGACAATCGCGCATCATCATTGACATTTCGAAAGTTACTCTCAAGTATCATAGCCGCCATGACATTGGCGTAATTTATTAGTTTCTCTTCCACAAGAAAAAAAAAAAAAAACCCAATAAAAAAGCTGTTCACCAACGAAAAACCAAACAAAACTCGTTCTATTACTCATACTTAAATTAAAATATAAATAATTAAACAATTAAAACTAAATGTCAAAAATGAACAGAAACCTTGAGAAGTACTAATTAATATATAATCGAACAGAACTTATTCGTAAGAACCTTGCAAGGTTGTCCATGTGACAGTCCTCTACTGGTCTATATTTGTGTTCTGTTGGACTGTGTGACATTTAGAGTGACAGTGGTGATGCCAATTCCGTTACCAAGTCAGAGACTGAAAGAAAAAGCAACAGCTGCGACCACTTTTGCTAAATTCTTTTTTATTTTTCCTTTTTTTCATTAATTTTTCGTTAGTAACATAAACGCGCGAAATTAAATGAAAGGAATTTATGGCGGTTAGCGTGCAATAAAAGTGGTTTGATCCAATTTTTCCTCAAATGTTAAACGGAAACAGGTTTACGATTAGATTAATCCGCAGTGGTACCATATTTTTTTTTTTCTTTTTTTTTGTAAAATGTAATGTATCATTTGCTACATGACATGAAAGACATGCCAAATAAAAAAAAAGAAAAGAAATTATTTCAAATTGCAATGAGAGTTGAATTGTGGAGTGGTTTCTTGCCGTTTGGAGAAATTTTTTTCGCCCGTAAAAATACGTAGACGTCAATTTGTAGATGAGTTTTTGTGGTTCAAGCTTGTAATGGGAATGGCCTAGTTCTCTTAGGAAATTGATGCTGCCATCTCGCTGCGCCAATTAAAACACTGGTTCGGGTATGTTCATAAATGCGGTTGGTCAAATTAAAAGTAAAATTGGAGAAATTCGAATCGTGCCAAAACTGGAAAAGTAATTTGAAAAATATTTAGTGCACTCAATGTAATCTTACCACGAATGGAGAAATTGCGGAGCAGAAAACTAAACACTTAACCATAATAGACATCAGTGAACTTCATAACCTTATGTCAAACCGAACGAAAAGCCCGCTTAATTTCTGTCAAACGTTCAAGTTACCAATAATGTACTTGAGGATCTGTCAAATTGTTTACAATCGGATTGGTTTCATAGCGGGAACAAATAAAAAAAAAATGGAAAATAAATTAAGAAAATTACAATAATACCATTCCATTTTGCAATGGAAGGGATAAGTATCTTCACAAAAATATATGAAAAAAATGTTTTCTTTGTGTCACCTGTCAAATTCCCGCATTGAATGTCAAATTCTATTGAGACTCTGCTTAAGTTAACGAAACCGAGCAAAATCCCATTATGGTCTGCAATACTACTCGTATTTATATCTAATGAGACCTTTCATTAAGCTGGCTTAAGCTCACCAAAGTCCATTGTGGTTGGCCCTTTAGTTTAGGTTGAGTGGTTGCACTTTCATTAAAAGTGAACTCGCGTATGAAGGTCAAGTTGAACCAATTTTTTTTATTTTTATTATTTAACATTTAAAGGTGATTTCCAGCATATGAGCACCGAGGCTGGCACTTATAACTCGTATTGTCTTTCAAACTTCAATCTGGTTTCAACTGGTTTATCTACAGAAAATAATAGAGCATCGTTAGATCGCAAAATCTCGGTGGCCAATTTTCATCTTTAAATCACTCCCTCACCATATTTTAATTTCAATAAATCGATCGCATTGGTCCCAGTATAGCACGAAGCGCCATTCCGCTGGAACTACATATCGTTCAAATGATGTCAGGTTGAAAATAAATATTCGTTGATCATTTTTAAGGAAATAAGGCCCGATGTGCGCATTTTTGTAGATATTCTCACTCCAAATATGAAAATTTTGCTTATTGACGTGTCCGTTTTCATATCATCGCTGTACACAATTTTGCCATAAAGTTCCGGATCAGCTTGTAGTTGGTTTTGAGCGAAGGCTCGACGCATTCTTTGATCCAATGGTTTCAAATATTGCACCAATTGAATCTTGTAAGGTTCAGGAAACTGAAAACGATTTCGGGAATAATATTCCACGGCTTTGTAGCGTTGTTGCGATATGAAATTATCCAAGATGAATTGTTTGACTTTTATGAAAATAAAAAGCGATGTTAAATGTCATCATGACAGATGGTTTCACAGTTATTTCAGTTATCAGAAACCTACCACCTCTTTACTAACCGCCTTTTGTTGCCTTAAAGTATTGGTTGAACGAGAAGATCAACGTTCTCAGAGTAAATTGAATCAGAGTTCAATGATTTAGAAATAGGATTGATGTTCAAGAAGCAAGGCGATTTGCTTCAAAAGTTTACGAAGTTGACATAAAGTCCTTTGGTATGGCAAAGAGAATGGTGGCGAACCATAATTCTCACAAAAAACATTTTGTTTACAATAATTGAAGAAACAAACACCGACGGCATCTCATGAGTTATTTGCAACAAGATACGGAGGTAGTCCGAGAAGTACCCGACCTAACAAAGAAAACGCAAAAAAAATTGAGGGAAAATATGTTTATTTCTCTACGTAGTCTTCTTTCAGTTCAATAAACTTTTCCCAGCGATGTTCAATAGATTCCAGACCCTGTTTTAGTAAGAATCGTCGAGCTCCTTAAAATAGCCATCAACCGCAGACTCCAACTCTTTACTGTTGGCAAATCTTTTACCACCGAGCCAGTTCGGAAATAGAATCCGAAGTAGTTAAATCTGGAGAATAGGGTGCACGAGGAAGCAATTTGAAATTTAACTCATTGATTTTGGCCATTGCGATGACGGATGAGTGAACTGGTGCATTGTCTTGATGAAACAAAACTTTTTCTTCGCCAAATGCAGCCGTTTTTTTTCCTGATTTCATCTTTCAAACGCTGCAATAAGTTCGCATAATATACGCCATTGATCGTTTTTCCTTTCTGAAAATACTCGTAATCAATGAAAATTATTCCACGCGGATCCCAAAAAACTGACGCCATGACCTTGCCTGCAGATGGAACTGTCTTCCCCTTCTTTGGAGCCGATTCTCCCCTTTGAGCCCATTGTTTTGACTGTTCCTTCGTCTCGGGTGTGAAATGATGGACCCATGTTGCATCCATGGTTATGAATCGACGCAAAAACTCGGCTGTGAAACTTTGCCAAACACTCGATTGAAACATCCTCACGACACTGGTTTTGTTCCATTGTGAGTAATCGCGGCACCTATGCCTACCATATCTGTTAGTTCACCCACTTTCAATCGACAGTCATCCAAATTTTGTGGATTTTTTTCAACATTCCTGGTGAACGAACGATGTTCGTCTTGACAACGAAAAAGCAAACTCCCCCAGAGTTGAATTGCGGTCCGTTTTGATGTTGGCTGTATTGAGGAGCTCCCAGAAATTACGCCAGAGGAAATAACGCCAGATTTTTTTTATAGAAAACAACGCCAGAAAATTGTCTATACATGTCTGGCCTTTTCTCCTAGGAAGAAAAGCCATAATTTTCTGGCTATCTTTCCGAAATTTCAGGTCTTTTTTCTACAAAAACGCCAGAGAGAACTTGTTTGGAAAAAATACCAGAACCGATATTTCTGACGGGGACGTGAAATAAGGCCCAACGAAATAAAGCCAAAAATTAAAAATTTGGCCTCATTTCGTTTTAAATCTGGAAATAATACCGAATTCCGATTTGGCTTTATTTCGCTTTGAATAAGAAATAACGCCAGCCAAGAGGGAGTAGGTGCAGTGCTTCGCGCGATTAAATTGTTTAAACTCCACTTTCCGGGGTGGTTTAAACGCTCACGCATCTTCGTCGCTCCGCTAAGGGTACCCCAACAACTGTCAGGCAGGCGCCTATGTAATAGCTGTTAATTGTATTACACTTTGCTGATATCAATGCAAATTCGTGTAAACGAAGAAAAAAACATTTTATCTTATTTCGCTGGGCCTTATTTCACGTCACCATTTCTGACATATCTTATTTGCCTGATAATGGAAAAATATCTTGACTGGCCTAATTTTCGTAATTTCTGGCATATTTTCCAAACAATATTCCGCTATTCTTTCCAAATTGTAAAACAAAAACATTTTCTGGCATTTTTTCCAAAAAAAAAATCTGGCGTAATTTCTTCCGGCGTAATTTCCGGGAGCCGTATTGATGACCAATTTTTTCCACATTTAAATAATTCAGTGTAAGCGTTCACTATTGATGGCTGCCGAACAAATACTAAACAACATAGCGTCATCAAACTGCAAATTTACGCTTTATAAGGTTGGTACTTTCAACAATTGTCATTCTTTTTAAACAACAAACGCCATCTATACGTGAGGTCGGGTATTAACATTAATAACTTAAAGAGTAGCATTTTCAGGCCAGTAGATACTTTACTTCTTGTAGAAGATACATGTGATGTCAAGCTATTGCACTAATAGGAAGCTCAGGAGGTTAATTACAACAATGTTGCGATCGGAGTCCCGGGCAGGGGGGAACATTTTTATAGAATTCTGTTGCTAACAGGAGTGAAGATACTTGGATTCGGTTGAACCATTATCACAAAATAGCTGCAGTTATGCACTAAGCAGTGGCTAAAATCAAAGATAAGCTGTCATTCTTTCGAGCTATTAAGTAAAATCGAAAGAGTAAAATATATTCTATGTTAGTATCCCAGTGTGTACTGAATCTTTCTGATCCTGGGTATCCTATCGTACTTTATGAGCTGCTGCCTTCTTACCTAATCGGCAGATATGTATCATCGTTTAAGATATATACCCCGGTCTAAGAAATTTTAAAGTTCTCGACTAAGATTTCAACTGCATCATCTTAAGAACGATGAATATATGGTGTATCTTATAATTTTCACACCTTTGTCATTAAAATGATGTATTTTTTGACTTAACGTTCCTTCCATATACGGACTGACTAGCCGTCCCTGCCTATATTCCTGTGCAGTGTTTCACCCTATCAGTAGAACATATTGTATTTCAACATATTTCACTTTTTCACTATTTCAGTAGAGCGGCACGAAGGGCGATGACGTTAAAAATCACTTTTAGTCGGTGCATCAGACAGATATCTTTTTCAATGCTCAATCTTCCAATCACTTTTCACGGTCACTTTAAATGATTGCTCTTGGCTGAGGCTTTGTCATGAAATTTGCATTTTTTAGAAATATTCTTGTGAAACATGAAGTTTTAATTGTTCACACTCAGCTAATGAATAACAAAGTTATTAGAGCATAACATTTTATCTAAACATAATCTATTTTGAAGTGAAAAGGCATTGAGAAACACTACAATTTAGATTGGACGACTATTCAAATCCAAGAGTCTTTCTTAACACTGAACAATATTTGTTGCTTTGCGCCATTAAAAAAGCTAAGATTGTCGGTGGTATTAAGCTAGATACGATTTATTTTCAATCATCAGTTTGTAAATTAATCAATCATTTTTAATTTGAAACTTATTACTTTTTCTGTATTTTTTAATATCATTGAAAATAAAAAAAATAAAAGAAAGTCAGTAAGACCAACTCCAATAAATGGAAAGCGGTCCCATCTGGATGGCAAATCTTAATCAGTTTTAAGGAGGCTCCGTGCTTACGTACGAGTATTTATGACGGACAGAAAATTTCAGTCAATAGGTAGAGGGATATTGTCCTATATTTCTATACTTAACCCTGGTTAAAGCTTGTTTAATGTAAAGGTGTATCTTTATGTCTTAGAGCTTAAACCCTTGAAATAATTGATTGGATATCATTTGGATTGAAACATTCCTTTCAATACACCAATTTACGCCCCTTTCGCTTCCAATGAATTTTATTTTGTATAAACTGTACTTGCTCGTACCCACTTTTGAAATCTTATTGAAGTATGGAGTATCCCGGTCGATTTCCTTTATACCATATTTTAAGATAACACAAAATCTATCAGGGACATCATTATAGTACGCTTTAATGGAGAAGTACCACAGTGTAATGGCTAAATTAAATCCTAATGAGCAGAATTATTAATAAAATGTGTCTGGTGCCTTAAACTTTTTCTGGATGTTATTGGACGGTGTGTTAAGATCCAAGCTGCGGAAAACAACTTAACGCTGCTTGTAAATGAGCCCGCGCGAATTGAAACGAGACTTTGATAGTCATATCGCCAACACCCTGGATTTGTTTTTAACTTCTCACCCTGATAAGTACACCGTTGACGTGCTCTCCCCTATAAGCTCATCGGACTATTGTGTCATATCAGCTAATTTCTCGTATGTTGACCACACAGTTAGAAAAAAAAATTCCTAAAAGAACCGTACGCAATACGAGAAAGTTAACTGGAGCGTACTTAACACCTTCTTTAGGAAATTTAACTGGTCGTTATGTTTTCTCTATAACGACGTCGATGCCGCTGCTAATATGATCACAGACTCTATTCTCTTTGGAATGAGATCCTTTGTACCTCATCGGATGAAGAGTATCAAACCAAAAGAAAAGGCATGGTACGACTCGAGCTGTACAGAAGCTGTCTGGGTTAGAAAAATGATTTTTTCAGTCCTGCAAGACCAACCCGACAGAGAAAACCAAAAAAAGTTCAAACGAGTCACGAATGACTGCAGCGTTTTTCTTAAGAGTGAAAATTTCAATACGACCAAATGTTGAAGCAAAAAATACTACAATGTCCTAAACGTAGTAACAATTGTTGGTCGTTTGTCAAAAACATCAGAAATTCTGCCTCATCCTCCATCCCAGCGCTCATTTACAATGACATTCCAGTTGTCAGCTCTTTGGACAGGGCCAATCTGCTTACTGCACACTTTTGCGGCCAGCTCAACACTTCCAGATTGTGCTTTGTCTCCGCCTACACTTCGTCGAATCTTCAATGGGACGAATCCACTTTCACACTCGTATAGTAGCAAAAGTACTTAAAGATCTCAACATACATAAATCCGCTCGCCCAGATGGTACATATGTTATATCTCCCCTTCTTCCACTCTGGCAAAACCACTGCGTAGGCTCCTCCATCAATATTACCCTCTAGGACTGCTTCCGAGCAAAGTTAAAACAACATTTGTCCAGCCGGCCACTAAAAAAGGCGAATCTTCTTCTCTCTCCTCCTACAGACCCATTGCACTTACGTCCCTTCTTTCCAAGGTCATGGAAACGCTGATAGACCGTCAGCTCATGATATTTCTCGATCGATGACTCTTTTCTTCAATGCCTTAGAACCTTTCGGAACATTCAATTCAAGTTGTCTTGGATAGTTTCAAGTCTCATATTCACAAAATAAATGCTGGTGTGCCCCAGGGCTCCGTTTGGTCTCCGACACCCTTTTTAATTTTCATCAACGATTTCTTGTCTGCTACTTCTAATCCAATATATTCCTTTGCTGACGACAGTACTCTCTCCTTTTCATATTCGTTTCCAGACTCACGAGCCTGCTATTCGCATGTAGAACGGGAACGCCAGCCTATGCTAAGCTCATCAAATTGAGAAACAATCAACAGAGTGAAATTTAATGCTTCCAAAACACAATTCTGTCTGCTGTCGTTAAAGCAAAAGCCAAACACCCAGCTAGTATCTATGGATGACACTTGCATCGTCGAAACTGATATACTTTCCGGTATGTGTCTCAATGACAGGTTACGTTGGAATGACCAAAAATGGTCAAAATTCCTACGAAATGTCTAGATTTCCTCAAGCTGCGCAAGAAATACTTTTCCCCTCCTGATCTGGCCGCAATATACACCCTGAATGACTCGAACAGCAACCAATTTCAGACTGCTATAATTTCCAAATCGCTCATGACAGTGAGCTCTAATTTTGACACATGACAGATATTTATAAGCCTTTTAAACGATTTGCGTCTCAGTAGTGTTGAAAAAATTTTATCCGCGATGGAATTCAAACGTGATAGTGTGATTGCTTTATATTTGGCTGGAAAACCACAAGTAGCTATCGTTAGAGCCCTCCAGCACCTCAACGTGAATAAATCATTTGTGTCTCGAACCATAACTCGTTACCGTGATACTAGCAGCGTTGCAAAACGCCATGGAGGTGGTCATAAAAAAACAGCAACATCGGCAGAAATGGTTCGGAAAGTGAAGACTCGAATTGAGCGAAATCCGCGCCGAAGTGGAAGAAAAATGGCTCGTGAGCTCAACATATCGTTGGAACGGATGCAACACATACTGAAAAATGAGCTTGGGCTCAAGCCATTGAAGTTCCAAAAAGCACACGATCTTACACTGCAACAGAAAAAAGTTAGAGTCGAAAGAGCGAAAGAGTTGCTACGCTTGCACGAAAGTGGTGAGTTGCCGAAATTGATTTTTTCCGATGAGTCGCCATTTGTTATCGAGCAATATGTTAACAAACAAAATGACCGATTTTACTTGCCAGAGAGGTCCTTCGAAAATTTACACCTTCGGACGGTCACCAGAAAGCAGGCAGCACCGATGGTGATGGTTTGGGCCGCAATAACCGCCGATGGTCGCTCTCCGCTCGTATTTTTGGACCGTAGCGTCAAAATTAATGCGATCGTAGACCGTGAAACTGTCTTAGAGGCAGTACTGAAGCCTTGGGCAAGCAATCATTTCGGTCGGAGACCGTGGACATTTCAACAAGACTCGGCACCGTCTCACAAAGCGCGCGTCAACCAAGATTGGCTAAAAAACATTGTTCCACACTTCATTTCTTCGACACAATGGATTGCAAATTCTCCGGATGCAAATCCGTTGGATTTCTCTGTCTTGGGTATTTTGAAAGCGAAGTTTGGCACTAAAAAATACTAAAGTTTGGACCCCCTCAAACAAGCACTTTGCCGAGAATGGGCCAAAATACCGCAGAGCCACTTGCGGGTAGGGTGCGATGCTTTCTTCGGCCGTCTCAAGGCCATTATTCGCGTTAAAGGTGGACATATTGAAAACTACTGATACAATTTGAAAATTGATGTATTTTCCAACATTTTTTGCTTTGGCACAATAAAATTTATCAAAAAATAAAAAAATTAGAGCATTTTAAAAAGTTATAGTTCGAGTCATTCACCCTGTATAAGGCATTCATCTGCCCAAAATTGGAGTACAATGCCCATATCTGGTCAGGTGCTCCTAAAACATCCCTGCTACTGCTAGATAGGATTCAAAACTGTGCGATAAAACTCATAGGTGATATTGATATCACTGAAACTATGGACATCCTCGAACACCGACGTAATGTCTCGTGTCTCACTTTGTTTTATCGCTATTTCCACCACCAGTGCTCCATAGAAATCGCCCCTTCAAACTTTTAACCGTAACACCCGTAACACGCTATGAATGCTCATTAGTATACCCTCAAACTCACTTTCGACCGTACTCTGAAATATCGTGATTCGTTCCTAAGCCGAACAACCCGTTTATGGAATGCCCTGCCGAGCCCTCAATTTCCTAGTTATTTTAACCTTCAAACATTTAAAACCAACGTTCATCGGTACCTCTCTTTCCATCCTCCCTGATTTTCCTTTGCCCGCGCTGTGTGCAAACATTTTAAAGTTTGAGCGCGCGCTATTTTATTAAAAAAAATTGATAAATTAAAAAAAAATAGTAGCTTTCTATACAGATCTTCAATACGTCGCTTTGTGTCCCATCTTAACCCTAAATAACGCTAGACCGATAGTTGTGGTCAGTCCTCAAAAAACACTAAACTGGTTTTATTCAAAAGTAAATGTAAAATCACAAAAAGCTCCTTAAACAATAGCATACCGAAGTTCATATTCAGAATAAGAAACGCAGCCTTCAAATGCAAGTCAAAGCCAAGAGCCAAGAGTAGCTCTTGTTGCTAACAAAAAACAATTGCTTAAAAAGGTAGATATAGGTTAGTTCTTTAAGCCACATCGTCAGAGGTATAAATAAACAGCAACATTTTATGCCGACCTCCAAAGCACTCTATGTAGGCCTCTGTTCTTGCTGCAACGGAATGTAATATTTGTCAGGAATACTTCTTTTAGTTTCCTAGGATCTTTTAATTGCATTATACAATACATTCTGTGATGGATGCCGGGTTATTGCCATTCCATTATCACAATTTCTTACTTAAATGTCGTTTCATAGCAGCACTTTAATAACTTTCATGGACTAGTACTGCCTTAATATTATATCTGCCCATTGCATATTTTCGAACGATTTTCTAAAAGCCGCTTCGACTAAAAACTATGAAAGACAGGCTTTTACTAACAATAAATGTTTTGACTTACTATCTAGCGATCTACTTAAATTAACGAAATACTCATCACAACTTCATCATCACATAACATCATACAACATCAGTTTTAGTAGATCTTCGGGTTAATTGCTTAAGTAGAGCATAGTCTTTCTAAGAATTTTTGGTGGAACAATTGACCTTTATTGGACTTAATGTATCTCCTTACTTGAGGTATATTGTCGCCTAGTTAAGCTTAGAGTTTTATTTCTTGCGGATCATAGGAACCAAAGTTAAGTACAATTTTACACCAGCAGCTATGGGAAGATTTATCTCATCTATTCGATGAGATTTCTGATTTTTTTAAATTATCATTGAATAGTATCAGTTCCAATAAATTTAAGACAAAAACTCTTAATTTCAGTAAATTTTTCATTGTCATTTTTATTTTTTTTGCAGATAAAAACATTCAACCTTTGCATACACGTAAGTTTTTTTTTCTTCTTGACTGTAGCTATAAGAAATATATTTATCAGAGTCAGGTAAAGCAGTGAGATTCAGTAGTTTTTGTTGAAATGAGTATTTCAAGGTGGCACAATAATACAAAAAACTATATAGCATTTAAGTGAGCATACTTTTACTAGTAACAGTTGCACAAATATCATCGTATTAACAAATTAATGAGCATCTTCTATTTGAGATGCAACATGAATACCTTTGATGCAATCTATTGGGTTGAACCACATGATTTAATAGTAAAAATTTAAAGCCAATATTATTTTTGCGCAAATTTTTATTCAATCAAGATAGGATCAGTTGGCATCTATGACACTCTTCCAATGCGATACAATGTCAAATATTCCTTTTTCATAGAAGTGCTGACTTTTTGAATCAATGAAATCTTCAAAGGCTTTTACGACCTCTGCTCGGTTCCGGAACACCTTCTGCCGGCAAAATGAATCCAGATTGCGGAAAAGATGGCAATCCGTTGGGGAAATATCAGAAGAGTACGGTGGATGTTGAAGAATTTCAAATCCCAACTACAACAGTTTTTGCACCATTACATGTGAGGTATGGGGTCTAGCATTGTCATGCAAAAGGATCGGACCGTGCCTATTCACCAACACAGGTTGCTTTTCAGCCAATTTGGCATGCAATATGTCGATTTCCTCACAATAACATATTTGATAGCGTTTATCGTTTCACCTGGTTGAAGGAATGAAGAGTAGATTGGTGCTTTCATGTCCACCAAATTGTCACCATAACCTTTTTTGGGTGAAGATCGGGCTTGGGGGTATGTTTTGGTTTTTCATCTGCATCCAACCACTGCCCAGATCTTGATTATCAAACAGTATCCACTTTTCATCACAGGTGACTATCCGGTGCAAAAACCGTTGGTTTCTTAATGTAACCGATTCGCAGATTTCCAGGCGCCGGCCGTAGTTTTTGGGATTCGTTCAGTTCTTGGAGTACCCACTCATCGAGTTTCTTTGCCTTTCCTATGAGAAAAAGGTGTCGGCTTATTGTCATTGGGGATATTCAGATGCTTTGTGCAATCTCCAGCAGCGATTTCGTTGGGTCCGCAACCACCGTTGCTCTCAAAACATCGTCGTCAACTAATGTTTCCGGCTTCGCACATGGTTCATTTTCTTGGCTGAAATCTCCCGAACGTAACTTTCCAAACCAACGTCGTACAGTGCGTTCCTTTAACGTTACATCTTCAAATGCGTCATAATGTCCCATTTTAAATTCGTAAAGCAAAAAGTTTCGAGTTTGAACTACCAACAGCATGGTAAATAATTCCTAGAAAAAAAATAACGGTACTTGCAACGAACCCTAAAATACTCACACGTCAAGCACACGTACCACTTTATTTTATAAAAATTTAACGTTTTGGCACAGATGTTCACTCGAGAACTTCTTATTTTCGGCTCAGCGAAAATCAGACATGTGGTGCAACTCGGTAGAAGATATTCTTGACAAGAATCGTCCTCTGCACCAAATGGATTAAAGCAATGTTAGTGGACAAAATCTTGGTTGCAAATGCTGACTGTTGTCAATATGTCCTGTCTCTATTGCTTTGTTGCATGTTAGTTGACTCTCTGCTGAACGCTCTCAAAAATTCTAACATTTACATCAGATGATGCAGCTGTTTATGTTTATGTTTCATTCGAAACATAGCTAGAGACTTCCTTCTACAAAGCGCTGGCAGCACTGAATGTGATCGGCGGTTGGCTCTACTCTAGACGCGCTGATAAATCCCTTTCACTTTTATACATATCTTTGTCATGCCGTTTTCTGCATGAAAATTTTGACCTACGATACAAATCTCACTGGCGTTTCGTGCCGATTATCTTTTGGCCATCTGAGACAAGGGCAAAGTTTTTCATTCCTTGTACTCAGAGCTTGCTTCGGCTAAAAGGGCCCGTATCATAGAATCCGTGCATCTGTTACGTTGCCGGATAGGTTGACGTTGACGTGTTTAACGGAAATGACAGTACCATAGAATCCGCCATTTACGATGACAGCTTGTTATTGCTGAGAGTGGTTTCTTTTGGAGATATGACAGTTTCTCTGTATTCTCTAAATGCTTCGCCAATAGAAATGCTTACTCTCGATTTGTGAATGCCTGAACTTCAATGCGTGAATGTGTGAACTACTAACGGGCTTAACGGATAAAAAAGTAGAAAATTAACCTACGAGTACTTTATTTGTCATATGCGTTGCTTATATACCTGCTTCTATAAGAAAACCTATAAATTATATACAGGGTTCAACGGAGTCTGTAGGACGGACCCTAGAGTGTAAGAAAAGCATATAGCCAGACCTTCACGGACATCTCCAAAACCATTCTAGGATAAATCGCCCTCATTAAGGACCACCACCTAAAGCTTCACCCCTCGTTAAAAAACTTGTTTGAATTTTTCAAATGGAGATATATACGCAATCGCGATGGCAATGAAGTACACTATGAGAAACAGGTGGTTTCGGTGAAGTCTCTTTAACTGCAGCGACAGCCAAACTCCGCTTAAACCCTTCTTACAATTTTTTAAGTTAGTGACAAAATGCAAGGCAGTCAGAAGGCCGGATCCATTGAGTGGTTTCTATGTCCCAGATACAATGAGATCACAGATGGGCCTACAAAGCAAGGCTCAAAGAAGGTTTTCACAACTAGAATCTGTATTAGGGCTCCCTGTTAATGTTCGGCTTATGCTCGTCTTAGGCTGCAGATGCCAGAAGCTCTGGTGTTTGGTGACAGTACTGTAGACACTTAATCATAATCATATACAGGGTCCTACAAAAGGGACGCTCGAAATTTGTTAGGTTAGGTTAGCGGCCATGTTGTTAAAGCAACATCTGTCAAATTTATTGTGAATTATTCGTATTTAGTAGTATACGGCAAATCACCATGGCAGGTTATAGCATTGAACAACGTCTGCAAGTCATCAAATTTTTTTTTTCAAAATCAATGTTACGTTCGAGAAGAAATCATCTTTAGCGACGAAGCCCATTTTAGGGTGAATGGATGTATGAACAAGCAACATTGTTGGATTTGAGATGATACCAATCCACACAAGATACTCGTGCACCAGCATAAAGTGCATTCAGAGGAAGTCACTGTTTGGTGCGGATTTTCGTCCGCCGGAGCTTCTTCAAAAATGAAATGAGTGCTACAAATCGATGATAAACAACTTCTTGTGGCCTAAATTGGATGGTATGGATACCGACGACATGTGGTTCCAACAGGGCGGCGCTTCGTGTCACATAGCGTATGGCACGATGCATATTCTGCACGAACGGTTTGAGTGCACGGTTATGGCCAGGTCCGCAGCGACATGAACTGGCCACCAAAATCGTACAATTTAACGCCTTTAGACTTCTTTCTTTGAGGCTATCTTAAGTTGCAGGTTTATGTGAATAAAACACAAACGATTGATGCACTCAAAGGCAAAATAACGAACGTCATCCACCATACGTGCCACCAGCATGTTTTGTTTACATTTAAAATTCGAGCGTCCGTATTGAAAGGGCCTATATCTATGAGAAAATGATGTCAACCAGACTGCATCAGTTCTATTATTCTATGTCACTCTCAAATTCGTGCTCTCTATTAAATAAAATCTACATATTTAAAATTTCCAAGAAAATCAAGAACGACTTGTAAATGCACAACGGGGACAGCATCTCAGAACGCATATGAAAGCTTATAATAACTCCATAAGATGCTGGGTATTTAACAGAAACATGAAGCTCAAGACAGTATTAAAATATGAAACTTGTTTGCTTTAAGACTTCAAAAATGCTTCATCACATACTTTATAAATTCATGTCTTCATATGAGCGGAACTGCTGATCAGCCAGACCATGTGCCATCGAACCGAACAAGTAATAATCGGACGGCGCAATATCTGGCCAATATAGCGGGTGGGGTAGGACTTCCCATTTGAGCGTTTCCAGGTAGGTTTTAACGGGTTTGACAACGTGACGCCGAGCGTTGTCATGCTGTAGAATCACTCTTTCATGTCTCTGCTCATATTGTGGCCGTTTTTCTCACAATACTCGCCTCAATCGCATCAATTTAAGTGGAAGCCGTTCCCCAGTGATGGTTTCGTTGAGTTTCAACAGTTCATAATAAATAACACCGACCTGGTCACATCAAATACACAGCTTAACCTTCGCAGCGCGAATATTCACGGCCGGGTAGTCCCCATGACTTTCTTCTATTTGAGTTGCTGTAATGAATCCATTTCTCATCACCCGTCACGATGCGATGAAGAAGACCCTCCTTTTTTGCCGCTGGAGCAGTTGTTCACAGGCGAAAAAACGACGCTATACGTCCTTTGGCAAGTTCCTTGTTTTTGAATTATTCCCAGCGCATGCAATCGCTTGGAAATAGCTTGGCGGGTAACTTCTAATGCTGAAGCAAGCTCTTCTTGCGTTTGGCACGGATCCTCATCGAGCAATGCCTCCAATTCAGCGTCTTCGAACCATTGTGGCCTTCCTTCACGGCGGACGGTCGTCAACATCGAAATCACCGTCTTTGAAGTGACGGAAACAATCACGGCATGTTGTTTCACTTAGGGCAGCATCTCCTTAAACTTTTTGGAGCTCTCAAAGCGCTTGAGTCGCCGTTTTCTTCGAATGCGGGAAAAAAATCAATACTTCCCGCATATGACGATTATTTGGCACAAAATTAGACATAATCATTAGACAAAACAAAATCACTAATGTGTCAAAATAGTTTGTTTACAACATGTCTAAGCTTGGGTCATGACGTTTTGGATATGTCAAATTCGACCAGCACCACCATCTACAGACAGAACCTAGTTGCACACCTAATATTTCTGGTGGCCTCATAATATTCGCGGATAGAGTAGATAGGATTTTTTGTGCTTAGAGGAGATAATACTCGTAAATAAACCATCGAGTCCATCGGCCGTATTGGACTTGAATTTCCGGACCTTTTTTGTTGTGCCAATTTCTATGCACATTGCTTCACTTATTTGTTCGGCCAGGATTCCTTATAAAACAAGGGGTTATCTGCTTCCAAAAACCTCCTTGCCATCAGTCTTCCACGTGCATATAGTTCGTTGAAGAATTTTAGATATGTGACGTTTCTAGTGAGGAAGGTAGCTAGGTACTTGGTTGGTTGGAAAGACCAACCCACTTAGGCCTATTGGTCTATTGTGATGCCACGAGGATCTATGATCCTCTTACTCATGGAACCAGTTTGAGCTTATGATGAAGCGTAGGAGATTGTTTACGTCTATATTCTTTAGATCGTTTAGGTCATTGTACAAGAAAGCTCCTAAGGGAAGTGGACATGTACAGAGTAAGTGGAGAATTGTCTCCTCTTCCTCCTCGTCCATGCAGCTTCTACAGGAATCCTTTGTAAAAGCGCCAAGACTTCTTGCATGCTTGCCTATAAGGCAGTGTGCAGTGATGACACCTATTATGGCGCTGAGATATTTCCTATTTAGAAGGATCAGACTCTTAGAGCGATTCAGATCCAGCTTTGGCCAGATCTGTTTGGTCGTATGTTGGTCCAACCGTCTGTTCATTTATTAGCATCCAGTTTTAATATTAATCTGCACATATCGATTGTTATGCCTATGCTACCCTTTTCCGGTAGAATGGTTCTAATTTTGGCGAGTTCGTCGGCCCTACAATACCCTGAAATGTCTCTATGGCCCGGCACCCAGCAAAGGTAAAGGTTGAACTGCTCTGCCATCTCCATAAGAGATGGTTTTAGAATTTAATGAGACTGAGTCCTGGAACTTGAAACGGCCTGACAATCCGAAAAGAAGCGGATATCCTTTGCTGATATCGCCAGGACAGAGTTTCTTTAGCCGCCAACGCTACAGTGATTTGGGACGGAGGGAGAGGCTTAGATTTAGCTTATCTGAAAAAACACCGCCAACAACCCCGCTATCAGTTTTAGATCCATCTGTGTAGAAGTGGATTGACTTGTCCTCCATGAAAGCATCTTCCTTCCAGAAGCTTACATGGAGGTCTTTGTCAAGTTCAGGTATAGTGTAATCGATGTTGGATTCCCAATGTATTAAGAATATTAACGTGGCCAAATAAATTATTTGTCCACTGTGTTGTCGCTTTAAGGCATATAGCTGGAACAGATTGTCTAATACCGCAGAGGGAGTATATCGTAAGGCTCCGCTTATGCATGCTATTCCTTGAACTCTGCTTAGTTTGCTGCAGTTAACTGCATTGTCTAAGGCAGTCCACCAAACCGCAGTTAAGTTTCCTGTCCAAAATGAGACCCAAATATTTTGCTGTATCAGAAAATACTAAGCAGGTTCCGTTGATTGAGGCAGGGTCTGTGATTGGAATTTCGTATTTCCTGAAAAGGAGAACAAGATCAGCACAGCGATCTGCCCGAAGCATTAATCTGTTAAAATTTAACTGTGGGAGTTGTTTAGTTTTATAAAAATGCTTACCTGAGGCAACTATTGCAACGTCATCCTCATAGGCAATCACCCTGCTACCACCCGCTTCCAGGTATATCAGCAGTATTCTAGTGAGGAAGCTTCGGAGACATCCTCGATACTGAAGACATACCATATGTATCTTCTGGTAGTATCGATCGGCTATGCTCTGTTTTAAATATTAAATTAAAAAAAAAATGTAACAACCTACGAGATACGTCCTAAAAAGTTATAAGATCTAATTTAGGACATACCTCATAGGTTTGGCCATAAGTTTCATTTCATCTATGTACGAGGGTTGTCTGAAAGATAGCGGCACTCGTCAATAAAAGCTAGTGAATGCTAGTTGTGCATCATTTGACAGTTACTACCGAAGTTTCAGTCATTTTGGACGCGCAGTTTTTAGTTGACACTTGAAAGTCGTTTGAGAGAGTCGATGTGAGCGTTTTTTGTGAAAATGGAAAAAACTTGAGTATCGAGCTGTTATTAAATTCTTGTTTTTGAAAGGCAATACGCCTACGCAAATCAAAAATGAGTTGGACTCTGTGTATGGGGAGTCTGCACCATCATTTGCCACAGCGAAATTTTGGGCAGCTGAATTTAAACGTGGCCGTAAGAGCTTGGGACGTTCATCAGTTCGGGACGTCCAAAAACTGCAACCACTGACGATAACATTGCTAAAGTTCATCAAATGGTGTTAGACGACCGCCGAATTAAAGTGAGAGAGGTAGTAGAGGTCATGACAATGTCCAAAGAACGGGTTTGTTACATATTGGATCAAGATTTAGGCATGAGAAAGCTGTCCGAGCATTTTGTGCCGCGTTTGCTTACGTTAGACCAAAAACGTGTTTGAATGAACATTTCCAACGCTCTGTTGGCGCAGTTTAGCCGCAATAAATCCGTGTTTTGGCGCCGATTAATTACTGTAGATGAAACTTGGATACGCTCGAAACAAAAATTCAGTCAAAACAGTGGACTGCAAAGGCCGAGCCGGCTCAAAAAAAAGCTAGAAGTGTTTTTTCGGCTGGGAAAGTGATGGCGACTGTTTTTTGGGATGGTAAAGGAGTTATCTTAATCGATTATCTTCAAAAAGAAAAACCCATTACAGGAGCATACTACGCATCATTACTTGCCAAGCTGAAGGCAGAAATTGCGGAAAAACGGCCACATTTGCAGAAAAAGAAAATCCTGTTTCACCAAAACAACGCGCCGTCTCACACCTCAGCGGTTGACATGGCCAAAATCCATGAATTACGGTTTGAACTGCTTGACCATTCGCCTTATTCACCAGATCTAGCCCCAAGCGGCTTCATTTTGTTCCCTCATCTAAAAACTGCGCTCGGAGGACAGAGATTTTCGTCAAATGAGGAGGCAATCACCTTCATGAACAATTATTTTGCAGAGAAAAAGGCCAAGTACTATTTGTACGGGTTAGAGAGATGGGAGCATCGCTGGGAGAAGTGTGTAGACTTACAAGGAGACTATGTAGAAAAATAGAACAAGAATTGGGTATGCCAAATTCTTCCCTTGGACAAAATATCCCAAGTGTACCGAAATATTATTTTTCATCGTATCATCCGAATAACTCTCTATCCCGACAGCGCTGGAGGTTTGGGTGTCGTCAAAGGACCTGATCTCCTAAAGCTTCAATTTATGAAAATGTCAACATACCACCTTGATCAAAAATTTTACGGAATGTATTCAGAAAATTTGAAATACAAGTTTATTCATCTAAATCTATATTGTCCCCTTCAAAGTAATCCCCATCGACTGCAACACACTTATGCCAGCGCTTGATCCAATCCTCGAAACATTTTTTATATTCGGTTTTCGGTATGTCCAGCAGTGCTTCCTGCGATTTTTCCATTACTTCCTCTCGGCTGCTGAAACGCGTTCCCCGTTATGGCTTTATACGAGTAACTCGATTGAACAGAAAGAAGTCACAGGGAGCCAAACCAGGTGAATTCCGTGGCTATTGGATGGTATTTGTTGCATTTTTCGTCAAAAAATTGCGAATAATGTTGGCACTGTGCGACGGTGCGTTATCATGGTGCAAAATCCACGAGTTTTCTGCCCACAATTCTGGTCTCTTTCGGCGAATTGCTTCACGCAAACGTCTCATAACGCCCAAATACGAGTAATACTCATCGTTTACTGTCTGGCCTTCTGGCAAAAATTCATGATACACTACACCGTTGTAATCCATGAAAACCGTGAGCATTGCCTTCTTTTTCGACTGAAAACGACGTGGTTTTTTTGGTCTCGGCTCATTTGGTGAACGCCATTCACTTGCGTGATGTCTGGATTGCGTGCCGTACTCATAAACCCACGGCCATGTCTCCAGTAACGATCCTTTTGATGAATGTGGGATCGGATTCAGCCTCGCAAATCATCTCTTTTGCGACGTCAACACGGTCTCTTTTTTGCATGGAATTGAGGTCTTTTGGCACCCACTTTGCTGCTACACGACGGAAACCCAAATCATTAACTAAAATGTCTTGGACGGATCCATAGGCAATGTTCAAGTCCTCCGCTATCTTTCTGATGGTTAATTTGCTGTTATTGGCCAACGTTTCTTTTACTCGTGCTTCATCAATGTTTTCATCGGTTTTCGATGTCGATAGTCTGCCACTGCGTTCATCATCTTCGATTGACTCACGACCACTTTTGAACCACTGGTTGCACGGTGCCACTGGTAAACGACCGTTTTCTTTAGAGAATCGTTGCCGAAACACTTTTCCAACATTTCCAACGTTCGCGCATAAGTTCGTTGTTGCAAATTGAAATCCATTTCTAAAATTGTAAATAATCGCAACACACACAGAGATCGAATAGATGTACTCTTGGCTACGTAACTTTTGCAAACGTCAAGCTCTGACGCTAAGATTTAGAGGGAATGTCAACAACAGATTTACCAACTTAACAAAAAAAAAACAGAACTCAAATCGGAATAATGGGAGCGCCACACACGGTGGTGTCCCCCGGGAACAGTTTGATCAAGGTGGTATTTCCCGAATAATAATCACTTCTGTACGAGATTATTGCTGCAATCCAACCCAACTCACCAACCACCACAAACTATAGATAAAAATTCTAAAATCTTAATCTTTTAAGGAATTCAGCTTTCCTGTAAAAGTCGTTAATCATCCAATTCCGTTACAAACATTATTTGAACCTGACCGATTAAAAAATAAATTTCAAAAATTAATCGCAGCTAGATCAATCATGATTAAATCAATTTGGAACCTTAATTGAATAAAAAATTAGCTTACTAATACCAACAGTATGAACTTGGATATATGTGTGTTATGATGGCAATCTTTTGTTTAAATGAGAAAATACGAGTACATCCGGGATGCTGGCGGGAGAATTCAATCGAGAATTGCTCTTACTGAACATCATAGCCCATAAGCGACCGTCAAACCTATCACAGCCTCTCTAACACAACACCATTAGTTGTTTCTTAGGAATGTTTTTTCATCTCCTTGAAGTTGCTAATTTCAAATCAGTCAAGCCACAAACAGCACTAGCATAAGTAAGCTCCTAATGGTTACTAATAACAAAAAAAAAAAAAAAAAACATAAACATTTGCCACTTGATAATCATTTATCCATTAACATTGGTCCAAAACAAAAATGATAAAAAGACACCAATTTCACTTTTTCCTTCAATGCAACAGTGATTTTCTACTTTTCATATATATCGGGGTAGAAAGCAAACCGAATCCGAATATCTTCTCAAATAAATGTGTATCTACGATAATTGAATCTGCCATTGAGGCTTGAGCTCAAGCTCCAAAAATGCCCCCACTTTGACCACATACCACATACCATTGACAAGTGTCAATAGTAAAATAAATTCCACATTAGCAGTCGACACTAATAAGCGCTAAAATTTCTACAAAAAATCCACCTCTCACTAACGTAGCACGCATACGCGTACATACGCCAACTTATTTGCATGATCACATTCTGAATGTAAATGTTGAGAAAACCTGCCGCGACAAAGCCCAACAACAAGAGATAAAATATTTCAAAAAAAAAAAAATAAACATCAGATTCAAATCGAAAAGCCTAACCCAATCTATGAGGCAATCACAAGAGGTTGTGGGTTTTTTGGCCCCACTAACGGAGACTGGTACTTGTACTGATACTCGTATCTGTTTTCCAAGAGTCGAATACAACACCGCACCGTCATATGCAAATTAGCCATAAAAATTCAAAGAAACAATTAGCTTTGGCGATCACTTATGATCGTTTGCATGAGTAAGACTCTGAAGGCTCTCCAAACCATGAAGGCTCTAAAGCCTCTAAAGACTCTAAAGACTCTGAAGATGGCTAATTGATAGAAAATCGTTTAGCAATTTGGCGGAGAGGATCATCGCAGAACTTAGTCAAATGAAAAATTGTGTTAGATTCCAGTCTTGTCTTCTGCCAGAGATACGAACAACTTTCACTGCATTAGCTGGGAGAGCAAAAGATGCGCCCCGAACACATTGCTCATTCTTGAACGAAAATAACACAGAAGACGACTACAACTACGGCCACAGTGGCCACGATCGCAACAAAGTTAGCGACACAACGATCGCCACGATCAACGCCAACGTGGAGCCGCACGGATACATGTGTATGAGTACTCGTACTCGTATATATGATAGTTGTTGACGGCATGGAGATGTCGAACAACTTGTCTGACAGAAAGTTCAGATTTCGCCTTGTGGCATCAATGAAACCACACGTTGGCCGAATGAAGGTAAAAATTCTTTCTTTGGATTTCTTTTGGCATAAATTAAGCCTCGTTGGAAGTTTCTATCTACGGTATCTTCTGTTTGGTGTTCACACTCGCAGGTGAATGGCGGTAGATTCTTTTCGCCAAAGAGGTGCCCCTTCTTCTTCTCTTTCTTCTTTTTCCATGGTTTTCAGATGGTTGACGAGGAAATTGCTGGAGAAAGAGGTTAGTTTCATTTGGAAATGAAATTGCTTGCAGCGGAATTGGAATTGTTCAGTGGCACTGGTAGACAAGAGGGCACTTATGAGCACTTTTTTGAAGAAATAATGAGAAATAACTATCTTTTGGGACTGCAGGGCTCAAATTAAAACAAATTTAAATTGGAAGATCTTGTAGCCATTGGCTAGAAGAAGTAGTTTTGTTTAATTTGATAACAAGCTGAAAGTGTAGAGTTTGGGTCTGTCTTCTGTCCGCAAGATAAATAAACCGGAGAATGTGTTCCAAAGTATCATGTTCATTCGAAGAACGAACAAATCATCGGAGTACTTTGAGAATGCACGATGCCCCGCAAGGGAACCAATGGTCCATCTATGTTGAGTTGTCTTGAGGGACAGATATTATATCATCCAGCTCACCGGATATCTCAATAATCGACAAAAATTCTACTTATAATTGCAAACGGTTCCAAAGCCCGTTCAGGTCTCTAAAAGTCTTCCTCTGAAATGTGACAAGCGAATACATTTCCTAACATTTCCGTGTTATTCAATTAAGATCCACAAATTCTGTGAGATCTGAATAAGAATAATTGAACAGCCACTTGTTACCGTTAGTGTTTTCACAAAAAAATGAATAGCCCTTAAAATTGTGGATATCTTCTTTTTTATTTTAACCATCGGGAGACCTAGTCTGATAGTATTTACTCCACAGACGCAACAGGTCAGGGTTCCTAATTAGAGCCATTCGCAAACATTAAAGTTCAAATTTTCTGGAGTTAAGTGTCTGCGGAAGGTCATTTCTAAACCAGCGAGTAGTCATCGTTTTAGTCCTATTCAAGTGGTACTTCTTAACGCAATAAAGTGGCAAGTAAAAAAGAGAGCTAACAGAAATGTGCTTGGTGCGAAATGAAGAAAAAATAGCCGCCGTAGCGGCTAGTATCAAAGAAAACCCAGAAATGTCAATTCGCCGCCAATCAGTTGAATTGGGCATCGCCAGAGAGTCAAGCCGGCTTATTTAGCGGTTTGATTTGGGCATATATTCATATAAGATTGTGCTGACTCAAGAATTGAAGCCGGACAACCATGGGCGCTGGACATGTTGGCCGGAGATCCGCATTTTGGCCAAAAAAAATCATCTTCTCGGACGAGGCCCATTTTTGGTTCAGCAGCTATATCAACAAGCAAAATTGCCGTTATTGGAGCGAACACAATCCACAAGTGTTCAGCCAAGCATCAATGCATTCACAAAAATTGCCTGTTTGGTACGGTTTTGGCAAGGCGGCATCGACAACGTCGGCCCTTATTTTTTTCGCGATGAGGAAAGAGACACCGCTACCGTTAAAAGTCCCAGGTATAGAGCGATGTTAAACGACTTTCTGTGGTCAGAGCTTGACAAAATCGATATATCCGAGCTGTGGTTCCAACAAGATGGCGCTACACGTTATACAAGCGACGCAAGAGTTGCAATTGTGAATAATGGGTCGGGTCAAGGTGGATGTGTCATCTCTTGACAACCGTTCATCAATTAGCCGCCGCGATCATGCGATTTGACACCACTCGATTATTTTCGCTGGGGTTACGTGATGCCCTTAGTCTACGCTAACAAGCCAACCACTTTGGACGAGCTCGGGGCCGGAATAACTCCGCACATCAAAATTGAACCGACCGCTTCAAGCACTGCCTGCGAAGCTGAGGCGGCGATTGGAATGATGGGCTATTCCAGACATGAACGGCATGAACGTAGCTTCAAAATGAAGCCAGACTCAATTGTATATCTCACACCGTTGTTGTTTTGTTTAAATTTTTTTTCCAACATTTTTATCTGGTCACCTTTTACTTCTAACCAAAAAAGTGTCGTTTAGGGACAATTGAGCATCCCTTGTCTTTTTTTGCTTAGAGCTAACAGAAACCGACTTTAACGAGATAATACATCCTAGAGAGTCACACGATCCGCAGTTCAACTCACGGGAGAGCTCATTGTCAATGGAAACTCTAACTGAGGACGCAGGTATTTCTAACTCCTGAGAGTTCCCCTCTAGGCCTCATCCTGGGATCCAGCCTGTGCTATCGCTGCAGATGTCATGCAATATACGTACAATACATATGGAAATGAGGAGTTTAGACCGCAATTATCATTCTCCTTGAAAACGCTCGTACTAAATCCTTGACTGGTGCTAAAACCATCGGTGAGAATTCAACTACATCCCCTTTCTTTATTTCCTTTCTTTCTTCGGGATGTCTATAAGGCATTAGGCAAGGTCGTCGGAACCCTCTTTTCATTTCATTTATTTATTTCTACAAAAATGTACAATAAGACTTAGTCTTTTATAGTACTTAGCACAAGCAGGAGTGGAAAAGAGGAATGATCATCAAGCTCCCAAAAAAGAGAAACCTGATGGAATGTGGAAACGGAAGAGGTATATGTGTTCTTTCAGCCGTAGCCAAAATAATGGCTAGAATAATTCTGGAACGAATCGGAGAGTATTTACATAAATTCAACTCTCGACGACGAAAAGGCAGGCTTTCGAGCTGGATCCTCCTGTATCGACCGCATAAACACCTTACGGATCATTATAGAGCAATGCGTTAAGTAAAGGTCTCCGATACATTTACTGTTTATCGACTTTGAGAAGGCTTTCGACTGCTATATTAAAGCTACATACGAAGGTGGTAAGTGTCTCGCTTTGCACATTGGTAAGATGACTAAGGATTTTGAAGTCCAAAGTGGAGTGCGTCAAGGGAGTATACTGTCACCACTATTGCTTTTGGTGGTTATCAGCGATGTACTCCGTGCAGTATTGACGGAAGGCAACTGTGGAATTCAATGGGCAATGAGATTTTAAACACCTTGATTATTCTGACGATGTTTGCTTACTTTCACATCGGATAATTGACCTTCATCTGATGGCCCACAATCTGGAAGCTGTAGCAAACAAAGTGGAGTTCAAAATATGTTAAAAACGGTCAAGAGGAAAGTCCTTAGCATTTCTAACACCCGCGTTCAACTTAACTTTGCCGGGCAGGAGGTCGAGAAAGTTGACAAATTTCTATACTTAGGAAGTGTGGTCTCGGGTACCCGGGGTAGCACGGATGTAGAATCAATACTGCTTTAGGGGTGCAGTACTTAGAAAGTGTACACCACTACCACACGCAAGCTGCAAATCTTCGTACATACATAGATATGCCTAAGAATCATCTTGAGGGTTTTTTAGCCCAATCGTATCTCTAACTGGCCAAGAACCTATAGACAGGAGAAAGTGGCAATAGATTGGGCACACCCTACGATGCGAAGACAGTTCTATTATGAAGTACGCAAGGCAGTGGAAAGCCACTTACCCAAGCGGGCGGAACAGCGGGACGCCCGAAACATACATGGCGCAGAACAGTCGAGGAGGAATCGAACTCTTTGGGAATGAGTTGGAGAGTGCTCAAACGCTTTGCAGGACTCCGAAAAGACGGCGCGCAGGCGTTGTTGACGCCCTATGCCCCCCGAGGGGTTAAAGGATTTATATTTATACATATATAAGGGTTTGGGTTTTAATTTAAAGTTACAATTTTTGGAAAAGTGATAGGGCAATGACATTAAAAAAGGATGGCAGGAGAGCGATAAATGGAGTTAATGTTGGGAAAATATTGTAAGATTGCATTTTTGAAGCTTGCAGTGCTTGGAATTCCCTTAATATGCGAGGGTAGAGAGTTCCAAAGTTTAATAGCGTGAATGAAGAAAAGCCGCGAAGAATTGAGGTAATGAGAACTCGGTAGGATAAGATTTAAAGTTCTCAATGACATGGCGAAACGAATTTTATAAAAAAGATACGGTGGAGATTTGCTTATGATGTTTTGTAAAAATAGGCAATTTCTGGCGTTGATGTATCGTGTTAAGGTACATCATGTCTACAAAGCCCATAAATATGTCGTAGTGACTCGTAAGAAGGTACTAGCAGTTTACGCTGAGACAAATAATCAAGATTACTATAGGCTACTTCTGAATATGTTGTATTGGTAGTAATAAAGCTCGTATAAGTTTTGCCTAGTTTCAACAGGCGTAAAATAAGCTGTTAACCAGAGCTTACAGAGGCATCCATAGACTCGTGATAGACTTAACGAAATCCAGTTTACAGTTTATCGGTTAGAGGTGGGGAATAATATTAATCTCAAAGTGTGTATGCGATATTGGTAAGACCTTTGACTTAGTAGGGTTGCTAATCAAGCCGTTGACTACTGACCATTGATAGATGTTGTCTAGATCAGAATTAAGCAGACTAGCAAGATAATCAATATTCTCCAGAGGCCGAGATAAATAGAGTTGGACATTATCAGCGGCAGATCAGAGATATAACATTTACAAAAAAAGCAAAATAAAATAGGTCCGAGAATAAACACTTGAGGGACACCTTGCTTAACGGGCTCAAACATAGATAAAGAGTCGCCATTAACTAATCTTTGGATCCTATTGGAAAGATAACTTCTCACAAATCTTACGGGTCTATCACTAAATTCAAAAAACAATTTAAGCTTTGAACCGAGGCTACTTCTTCTTAAGCAGATAATAGTGCAGCCATTATATGAATATTAAGGATGATAAATTCGCCAACGTAGAGCTTATCATGATCGAAAAATTCCATATGCAGCCGGTAAAAACCTTTCTTTGGAATTAAGCAGGTCTTATTATTGGTCCAAACGACCCGTTTTGTTGGCAAGTGCCATGTGTTGCCGAACGCCGACATACACTGCGAGAAAACCGGCGGCTCGTTCAATGCAGATTACTATCCAGGACTATACTCAGTTACTTAGCTTCAAACGGTTATGCCTTTTCACAATCCCAATTTGAGAAAGTTGACTAAAATTCCATTACTTGTACTCGTAGACCAATCATCAAGTTATCTTGCCGATGAATTTCCGCTTCTGCATAAAGTAGTTCCGCATTTTGTAGTGCTGTAAAAGATTGAAGAGTGTGCGAAACAATTTATACCCTTGTCTTAAGTTTGTGCGAGAAATCAAGATGACTTCTTTTCAAAACAGTTCAGCTTCGACGCTCTCTAGTCATGATCCGACAGAGAGTACTATATGTGTGTTTACTAAAATGTAGAACGTAAGAACTGTTGGGAGCGTCAGTCAGAGAATAGAGGGCCGACCCATATCAATCCATTGCTCCGTCATATTTAACTGACGTATTCTTATTGAAGGTGACGCATAACCAACGGATGTATGTGTGAACTTTGACGGATAAAGTAGGATAACTTTCAACTTTTTCAATCCGTTTATTGTGCATATATCATAAATTGGGAGTAAGCGCTGTCATTGCTGGAAGCATTGAGAGAGAATGTGGCGAAACTGTCACCGCTTGCGAAGAAAACACTCTCATCAATAACGAAATGTCATCGACTGTCTTCTGTCAACGTAGGCATTCGAAGGATTTCATTAGGCGGTTCCGACAATACTTCAACACCGTCAACGAAACGACGGAGCAGCGGATCGATGGATTCTATGGGTCGGGGACGTTAGTCCATAGCAGTGGATACAAAACGTCACCTTGCGAGCAACCCCATCGATTTGCTGTACCCACATGCGGGCCCCCGCCCAATTATCAAGGCTTCGCCCATCAATGACGTTGTCTAATAAAAAGCGGGGGTAGATTATTCTATAACTGGTCTTATCGAAAACATCCAGATTTTTTGCATGAATGGATGCTCGATTTGACCAGTTACAAGTTGCCGGTCATAGGTCTTGTTGGCGGCTTGACCACCGGTAGTCCATACCAGGACTTAAATCACGGTACCATGGGAGTCAGGAGCCCCCCGGTTCCTCCAACACAGTTCCGAATTGGTATCAAAGGATTGACGGAGAGCGATGGCAAGGCGTATCCTTGCTCCCTATGGGTGTATGGGCACCTCGTAAACATTAAGTCTACATGACAGGTGGTTTACGATAAAAATCCAGGTACGTTCTGTACCCACATGGATTCAATGCTGAAGTGGTGGAAACGTAAAAGCTTCGCTGATGGCAGTTCTAAAATCAGCTGCTTCTTATTCGTTTGTAGTTTTATTAAAAGTCCTGTGAATCTATAATACTATTCTTCAGAGTCTTCCAGTTTGGTTGTGCTTCAAAGCTGCACGGTATATCTTTTTAATCCCTCTATCTTTCTCTCTGATGACAGTGATGTCGAGCTTGAAAAGCTCATTGTCTATTGCCAGTAGTCTGAAGACGCTTAGCTTCATTCTCCTGTTTGACTTGGCCTTCTCAGTAGCTTGGGATTTGACAATGTTGACAGAACTTTTTCATTTGTGATGTTTTCCGTTTTCAAGTTGTTCTTTTTATTCCCGTTACTTATTCGGATTATGCCCTCCCTACTTAATTGGAAACTCCCATATGTTGTTTCGCTATTTATTTGTTTTTTCAGTATTTCTACTGGACCTATTATCAGCTCTCCTAGTTTGTGAGAAGTGAATTCTTTTGTGCTTGGTGTCCGCACAAAGATCTCTGGATATGAAGTCGGTCCAGGAATCAGTGGTTTCCTATCTAATCATCAAGGCCATACCAGTTGACAAAGCTCTTATTCTGATACAGACGAATTCGGTGCTAACCTCGACTAAATGGCGAGCATATATTGAACATTCTTCTTCGTTCTTTGGGGTTTCAGCTTGTGACAAGACTTATTAAATCCAATCGCATCACTTGCCCTACTAGCACATATTTTCAAACTAGACCGGAAAGGATAGCCTGCATAGCAGTGTGTTGCGTTAATCTGGTAAAAAAATTACTATTTTACTTATTTACTACTGAAATGGCCCTGTTAGCACATAAGACCCTTATGTATATGGGTCTAAAGGTCTAATGCGAAACGATGGATCTACGTTGAACAGTTTGAATTCGCTCAGATGGCTTGCATGGTGATAAGACTAGATTTGACTTGTATAGTCCAGTATGAGCCTAACGAAGGTGACGGAAAAGGATTTTGTGGCGTAGGGGTTAGAGAATTCCTTAGACCAACGTTTAACATAGCCGAGAGCAGATTTAGCTCTCCGGATGACAGGTTAGGTTAGGTTAGGTCAAAACAGTAGTATGATGGATATGCCATCACACAGACACCAGGCACCAAAAGTTACCCATCGCGATCCCTGTGGAACCAGTTAAATTTGTCTTCAAACTTAAACAACCGCCTTGGTGAAACACCCAATTTCCCTGCAAAAGTCAAGAAGGCCTTTGAAGTCCGTGACGTCAATTTGCTCTAGGTTTTCGAAAAAGTATTTCCCTAAAAACTTTTTTCGACTACGCGTTATTGCCTCACATTCACACAGTATATGTGTTATGCCCTCAACAGCCTTCAGACCGCCGCTGAATCTGAAAAAACCGTATCTGACAATTTGGAGGCAATGTTCTGTCAGGATTCCTATTACCGTTCTAAGATTATCCCTACTTAATTTTATTAACTCTTTTGCTGTCAAAAAGTGGCCAGAGAACCGTGGATACGCTGTGTCCTTCAAGACTTGACCACCTTAGGTTGGCAATCTTTGTAATTTTTTCCTCGATAGTGCCCCTCACTATGCAAAGGGGTGGTTTGATCTTGGCTACCTCACTATTGTCGAGTAGCCCTCCTTTTCTTGCAAGTTCGTCCGCTTGTTCACTTCCTTTAATACCGCAGTGTTCTGGTACCCAGCAGAGTCTTACCCGGTTCTGACTGTATAGTGCCTTGAATACTGTGCAACAGCCCCTGACTGTATCAGAGTTGGGATTGGTTGTTTCCATTGCCTTCAGTGCAGCCTGGCTATCGATATAGATAGCGATATCTCTTTCGGATACGGATCTCATCTCCATTAGCTCAGCCGCCCTAAGGACAGCCAGAACCTCTGATTGCTAGCGTTCGGTAGTTTTATAGACACTTTCTGCGAAGATACCAGAACCTGTTCTTTCCTCTGTTTTTGAGCCATCTGTGAAAATTTCAATTTCATTTGACCTGATTATTGCATTCTTTTCCCAGTCCTCCCTCTCCGGATATATTCTATGTATCATACGGGGTGCCGAAATCGGCCAAGGAAGGAATTTCATCCGTTAGGATTGGATTGCCTGGCAGTAGCTCCGTTAGGACCGTGTCATATCCGAAGCTACTTCTCTTAAAGTAACCCAGATTATTGAGTGATGATACTCCTAAAATCGGTATGAGTACGAAATTTACTCGTATGTTCCCTGTTGCATATCGCACCCAAGTCATGGAATGAAGCGACAGAAGGTATCATTATCGATTAAGTAAGTTCTTGAAAAGGGTATGAATCAGATAGCGTTAAATTTTCATGCCAGCTGCATAGACAGAGATTTTTGATTCTTTCATAACGAAATCTACGTCAATAATATCAGGATGAAGATGAGGGGCCCGAGGTGGCTTCCTTGAGGCATATCAGATATAGCTATAATGGCATCAGATACCGATGATCTAAAGACGACATTGTATCCATAATATAAACCCCAGTTGGAAGCCAAGAGCTTTTCCATCTTTCAAAGTACAATAGGTATTTAAGGCAAATTCTGTCAGGGGAGACTATCAGAATTTAGAAAAGCTCAGGGTTTTTGGATAACTATCCCATATAACGTTTGAGGTTAGAGATAGAGTTTGATTTGATCCAAATAATCCTGGTAAAGCAAATGGCAGAGCTGGCAAAAAAAAATATGAGCTTGAGTGTACTAAACTTAAAGAACATAGAATCGAATTAGAATGGAGTACTCGTATCTTCTACATTTAAATGGCCATATTAAGTGATCACTTACACCCCATTCAATGGATTTTAAATATATCACTCAACTAACTGTCATCTTTTTAAATTTCAGCCTACACCTTCTTGCCTGATCGCAGATACGAGTACTTAATTTCTATCAGCCATAAAATCTCGAACAACACTTCCTTATTACCATCAGCGCATAGATTATCAAAGTTTGCCTTCCTCATTACGTCTAGTGTTCTGTATACAAAATTTTTTCACCCAAATCCCATGGCAAAATATCATCATCGAAACGTAATAAAACTCGGCACACAGTTCAAAGCAAGAGCTTGGAGCTCTAGCCACAAATTCGCAATTCATATGTGCAATGCGTGCCTGTCCGTAAACAACTTTTCCAAGGCTCGCCATATGCGCGCAATTTGCGCAAGTATTGTGGATACTCGTACTCGCTGTACTCGAGTGGTTATTGAAAATCAGGAAATTGTTTCTATCATCATTGGCAAATAGCGCCATAATCACACAAACAGAGCATTAAAGCCACCGTGAGTACGTATTCGTATGAAAGCCTGCAGATGGAGTTAGGTAAAACCAGTTGAACTACTTCCATTCATGTGGTGCATTACATCGGCTACAGAAACCGCCATTACTTTGTTTAATCCTCCGACAAGGAATGTACTCGTATAAGAGTGCAAAAGCAAAACAAAGAAAGACCTGCTAAAAGTTCTAATCTCACTTCGCCACCCTTCTAACCCCCGACATACATTCGGATGAGTGAACCTCAGGAACGAATTCATGGCGAAAGGTTTCTGTTTAATCTAATGGAGGCTAGACCTTTTCGTTTGTGTATCCAATTGAAGACCACGACTGTTCGCATCTTACGGTAAACAGGTATTTAGTAGCCGTAAGCCGTGAGTCGTAAGACGTTTGCCTGAAGCAGCGAAAAGTCTTGGCTGACATTTTGAGTGATTATCACCGATGCCATGATTTGTAAATTAGAATTTGGTGCGCCTGGTGTTATTGGATCGTTGAACTCCTTCGGCGGGATGGCGTTGGACCTAATTATCATTTGTCTATCCGCGCAATTCAAATGGAAGTATAATTTTTTTCTTTTTTGTTTTTTGTTCGAGATACAAAACAAGTGCGATGGCCATTTGTTGTGTAAAAGTGTCAGAGCGAGGGTATGTGGTTGCGGCTTGGTTGGTCATTACTTAATCGTCCAAGTCAACTAAATTTTGTTCCAATGAACATTCACTTACCACTATCCACATAATGTGTTGTCGGTGGCGACGTCGATGTATTACTACTTGGGGGGGATTTCAATTTTATGACCAGGTCCCGAAGTGTAACGCGGTGATTAAATGTTTGACTTTCCTATGACCGAAGGCGCATAACAATTAAGATCACTTTCTAAAAAAAACAAAATTTACCACAACCAGTTCGATCTGTAATGACAGATCTTTGAGGCACTATTCTTACAAATGTGCCCACAGATTGTACTTCTTTTCTTCAAGTCTTGACCGTAAATGTGCAAACATAAAAGTGTAATGATCGTGACATAAAACTTAGAAAGAAAAACTGCATTGCAAAACCGTTTTATTCTCTTGTTATTTTAATTGATTTTGAATTATAAAACTTGTCATCGAGTAATCGTTGTTTGAAGTGAACGTGAATATTTAACCACAGGGTACAAGGTTCGTTAAATATTAGATTTAAAGATTTGTAGGAAAGGGAACATGTCAAAAGTCACACATTTAAAATTGGTAGTCGAATGGCAAAGTAAGTTAGTGTTCTTCGTAGAAAACTAGTAGCAATATTGTCAGCAAATTTTAGGACCACGACTCCGGATAGTGAGCCAATGGAAATTGATAAAATGCTCTTTGATTACTGTTCACAACTTCGTAAGAGTCGCTGGATAACAGAAATCTGATCGCAATCATAATATGTTTTAATTGTCTTGAGCTACGTTGGAGTTTAGGAGTAAGTACCCGTCCACTTATTGTTGTTCAATAATCCATTCAGCGAACTCTCTCCCCGGTGTGGGGTCAGTAGGCTTCAGTTCTTGAGTCAATTGCACTTTGTATGCATGAGAATGTAAATCTTTCGTGGGAATACGCTGTAGAAAGCTTCTTGAAATGTCCAATTCCTGATCGCGCTGCCGAATTGGTGTTCATGGACTCTCAGCAACACTCTCACGAACTGCTTCGATGTTTTGTGTTGAACGACTTGTTGAAGGGCGGCCAGAGTGTCTAAGATCACTAATTGATCCAGAATTTTTGATTTAAGCTGTTCACGGTTGATGAAGTTAAATCCCTTTTTCGATCATATTTTCTGGGAAAATTGCGAACTGTAATTGTCAAACTAAAAATATTGCTCAATAAAGAAAACGCGTTGTTATTTCTTGTACCGCTCCATTTTTAACACGTTGAGCTCCGTGTGACCACCGGTGGTACACGTGCGTAAATGGCTTCAACCCTGTATATCTACCGGTGGACATGAAATATACATATTCATTTTGTTTATGACAAACGAGTTGTTGGACAGTGAGACAGGAGACATTACGTCGGTGTTCGAGGGTATCAGTTGATTGATTGATATTAGCATTACCTATGAGTTTTATCGCACGGTTTTGAATTCTATCTAGCAGGTACAGAGATGTCTTAGGAGCACCTGACCAGATGTGGGCATTGTACTCCAATTTTGGGCAGATGAATACCTTATATATTGTGGCCAAATCAGGGGGGTAAAATATTTCTTATGTGGTCATTCCAACGTAAGTTGTCACTGACACTTACGAAAGTTTATCGGTTTCGACGATGCAAGTGCCATTCATGGATAATGGCAGGGTGTTTAAATTTCGCTTTAATGACAGCAGACACTCGATTGATAGTTGCCCAATTAGTTATGCTGTTAATATCGGAATTTAATAAGCTTAACATACGCTGTCGTTAGCGTTATACAGCCGAAGAGAAGGGACGTAAGTCCGGGAACGAATATGAAAAGCAGAGAGTACTGTCATCAGCAAAGGAATACTACCTTGATCTAAAAGTTCCCGCACCACACCACCGTGCGGGGCCCCATTGTTCCGATTTGAGTTCTGTTTTTGTTTTGTTAAGTTGGTAAATCTGTTGTTGACATTCCCTCTAAATCTTAGCGTCATAGCTTGACGTTTGCAAAAGTTACGTACCCAAGAGTACATCTATTCGATCTCTGTGTGTGTTGCGATTATTTACAATTTTAGAAATGGATTTAAATTTGCAACAACGAACTTGTACGAGTATTAAATTTTGCGTAAAAAAACGGATTTAATGGTGCGCTAACGTTGGAAATGTTGGAAAAGTGTTTCGGCAACGATTCTCTAAAGAAAACGGTCGTTTACCAGTGGCACCGTGCAACCAGCGGTTCAAAAGTGGTCGTGAGTCAATCGAAGATGATGAACGCAGTGGCAGACTATCGAAATCGAAAACCGACGAAAACATTGATGAAGTACGAATAAAAGAAATGTTGGCCAATAACAGCAAATTAACCATCAGAAAGATAGCGGAGGACTTGAACATTGCCTATGGATCCGTCCAAGACATTTTAGTTAATGATTTGGGTTTCCGTTGTGTAGCAGCAAAGTAGGTGCCAAAAGACCTCAATTTCATGCAGAAAAGAGACCGTGTTGACATCGCAAAAGAGATGATTTGCGAGGCTGAATCCGATCCCACATTCATCAAAAGGATCACATTACTGGAGACGAGACGTGGCCGTGGGCTTATGAGTACGACACGCAATCCAGACATCAGGCAAGTGAATGGCGTTCACCAAATGAGCCGAGACCAAAAAAACCACGTCGTTTTCAGTCAAAAAAGAAGGCAATGCTCACGGTTTTCATGGATTACAACGGTGTAGTGCATCATGAATTTTTGCCAGAAAGCCAGACAGTAAACAAAGAGTATTACTCGTATTTGGGCGTTATGAGACGTTTGCGTAAAGCAATTCGCCCAAAGAAACCAGAATTTTGGGCAGAAAACTTGTGGATTTTGCACCATGATAACGCACCGTCACGTCGCACAGTGCCATCATTATTCATAATTTTTTGACGAAAAATGCAACAAATACCATCCAACAGCCACCAAATTCACCTGATTTGGCTCCCTGTGACTTCTTTTTGTTCAATCGAGTTACTCGTAAAAAAGCACTACGCGGAACGCGTTTCAGCAGCCGAGAGGAAATAATGGAAAAATCGCAGGAAGCACTGATACCGAAAGCTAAATAAATTCCGAAAATTTTTTGATCAAGGTGGTATATTGGATTAGAAGTATCAGACAGGAGATCAATAATGAAAATTAAAAAGAGCGTCGGAGACAAAACGGAGCCCTGGGGCACACTAGCATTTATTTTGTGAATATCCGACTTGAAACCGTCCAAGAAAACTTGAATTGAAGGTTTCGAAAGGTAATTTCTAATCCATTGAAGAAGAGAATCATCGATCCCAAAAGCGGGCATTTTCGACAAAAGAGCCTGATGCCAAAGTCTGTCAAATGCCTTAGAAATATCATGTGCAACTACTTTGCTTTTGCCAGATTGATGTAGACTTTGATTCCACTTTTCGGTGAGATATGCCATCAAATCACCAGTGGACCTGTTGCTACAGAAACAATACTGTCGGTCATTAACCAGTTTTCGTGTTTCGAGATATTTCATTAGCTGACGATTTATCAGCGTTTCCATGACCTTGGAAAGAAGGGACGTAAATGCAATATAAGTGCAAAGAAGATTCGCCTTTTTTAGGGACGGACTGGACCATCCGTCCAGTTTTCCATCTGCTCTGGAAAAGTCCTAAAGAGTAGGATTGATGAAAAAGCTTACGCAGTGGTTTTGCCGGCGAGGAAGAACACCTCTTCAGAAGGAGGACCAGTGGATTTGTGAATGTTAAGATCTTGAAGTACTCTTGCTACTACACGAGTGCGAAAGTGGCTTCGTCCCATAGAAGATTTGACTCACTCAAGTGTAGGCGGGAC
The DNA here is from genome assembly GCA_963966105.1 of Volucella zonaria. Taxonomy (NCBI): domain Eukaryota; kingdom Metazoa; phylum Arthropoda; class Insecta; order Diptera; family Syrphidae; genus Volucella; species Volucella zonaria. Next base: position 110,490,342 of record OZ014532.1, on the reverse strand, counting down.
AAAGCACAATCTGGGAGTTTAGAGCTCGCCGCAAAGTGTGCAGCAAGCAAATTGGCCTTGTCCAAAGAGTTGACAGCTGGAATGTCATTGTAAATGAGCGTTGGGATGGAGGATGAGGCAGATTTTCTAATGTTTTTGACAAACGACCAAAAATTTTTACTGCCTTTGGGACATTGCAGGATTTTTTGCCTCAGTTTTTGGTCGTAGAGTTTGTTAGAGTTAGAGATTGTTTTATTTGTGCTGCCTCCAAGCATGAAATATTGTACACATTGGAAAATTTCATTGATCGCAAATAGTATTCACATCCTTGTTCTTTTGATATGTTATTCTAATACATTGTGCATCTTTTCCGGGTAAATCTTTTCTGCCCAGGTACTTCTATGGAAGATGGAGGAGATATTAGCGCTTGCTTCTTCTCGCAGTTTACGTCAAAGATATGATGAATAGGCAGACAATTGGTCAGAGAGATCTATGAACGCTTTTCGTTTATTGTAATCAACCACCATACTTGGCTTATTTGTAAGTTTTCTTCCGCTTGTAATGGGCTGCATTGAGCTGTCATATTTGGTACTCAGCATAAGAACATCCCTATTATCCTTCCACTTCAGAACAATAATTGCAGCCTAATTTTGCTCAGAGCAAATCTCACCTTACTGGAGCTTCGATTTGATGACGTTGGGGGGTCATCATTCGTAGGGTGCCTATCTAGTTCGTCTTCTCAGCAAAGCTTCAGCTAAGGAAACATTTGTGTACCAGTTATCAGTGTATAATGTCCTTCCGCAGTCCAATAGATCTTCCATCAGTTCCATAACTACCTTTTCTAATACAAATGTGTTATCTGCCCTATCTTTTCCCGTATAAATCTTGAGTGCCCATGTATACCCCCCTTCTTCCGGAGTATAGACTTCTTTGAATTTCAATTCCAGATATTTTACCAGGTCCGCAATTTTTGACAAGCGATGGTTTGGTTCGATACTATTGGGTCTATAATTCGTGCGGTTTGCTAAGAGATGGCGTAACTTGTATGCGTAACTTGGAACATGCGTTGGAAAGCTACTGTTATTGTACGTCAACAATAATTTTTTTTCACTCAAATATGTCGAACTTTGTGCCTGAAAAAGTGTTTTTGCGGGGAGTTCTTCTTCATTACTTTAATGTGAAGAAAACTGCTGCCGAGAGTCTTCGTATTTTGGTGGAAGTTTATGGTGAACATGCGCTAGCTGAGCGAACCAAAAGTGGTTTGCACAATTTAAAAGTGGTGATTTTGGCTTGGAAGACGATGAACGTCCTGGGCAGCCAAAAAAGTTTGAAGATGAAGAACTGGAAGCATTACTCTATGAGGATTGTTGCCAAACACAAGAAGAGCTCGCAGAATCTTTGGGTGTCACTTAAGCAGCCATTTCAAAACGTTTAAAAGCAGCTGGATACATTCAAAAGCAAGGAAATTGGGTTCCACATGAACTCAAGCCGAGAGACGTCGAAAGGCGGTTTTGCATATCCGAAATGCTGTTGGAACGCCACAAAAGGAAGTCATTTTTGCATCGGATTGTTACTGGTAATGAAAAATGGATCCATTACGACAGCCCCAAGCGCTAAAAACCCGGCCAACCAGCCAAATCAACGGCAAAGCCGAATATCCATGGCGCGAAGGTAATGCTCTGTATTTGGTGAGATCAGATGGGTGTGCTGATCAATGGACAACGCTACCGAACACAATTAATCCGTTCGAAGAGAGCAGTGGCCGAAAAACGCCCGGAATATGCGACCAAACACGAGGCAATAATTTTCCATCATGACAACGCTCGGCCCCACGTTGCTATTCCTTAAGAAGTCAAGAACTATTTGGAAAACAGTGGATGGGAAGTCTTACCCCACCCGCCTTATAGCCCAGACCTTGCCCCTTCTGATTACCATTTGTTCCGGTTGATGCAGAACGCCTTCACTGAAATACGGTTCACATCAGAGCAGAATATCAAAAATTGGCTTGATTCATTCTTGGCTGCCAAGCCGGAGCAGTACTTTTGGGATGGGATCCACAAATTGCCAGAAAGATGGGGAAAAGTCATAGCTTCAGATGGGCAATACTTTGAATAATACTATTGTACATGTTTTTCTTAAATAAACGTTCAAATTTTGAAAAAAAAAAAACCGAATTAAGTTATATACCCAATATTATCCGCAAAGTGAAGCATACTAAGTAACATTTCGAAGCGGTTTTGGCTCATAATTGGGGCAAACGAATAAGGCCCATCCACAAAATTAAACGGTTTGTTTCCGTCCATTGCGATGATTTTGGTTTTTGACCTGAAGTACAAGGTGTGTTACTTCAGTTTGCTGCAAACCGATTGAATATTTATTTCATCACTGATAAGAAACTATAAAAATCGACTGGATTTTTTCCAATAAGTTGTGCGCTAACACCAGGAGTTATTCCATCATTCGCAAAATCTTTACTAAATTGTTGTCGTACTCCATCAATAGGTTGCCATGCGAGCTGTTGTGTTGCTGCTCCTGGTCTACCTGAATCCGTTTCAACTTCACCTTCCAAAACGTCATCTTCAAGAAGTCATCTTCCCAAGAAACTGCGATACTTGAACTTTCTTCCTCCGTAAGGTGTTTAAGGTCATCAAAAGAATTGTCAGAAAATCCAAGTTCCGGACCATCTTTACTTTCTGAGTCACTCAAATCTTCAAGTACTCTCTCCAATTCTGCTTGGTCTAGACGCCTTGCTATTTTATTAACTGAAAATGATGTAACATTTCTTTAGGAATGTCAAAATATAAAGTGTCCACAGATGGTCATGCTGCCCGACGAAGTAAATTTACACCCCATGGTCATTTTTATACATTCAGATTTTTATACAGCAAAACACATAGAATTTATATAAAACATCTGTTAACTACAAAAAGATCACTTACATTTAAAAATCTAAAAAAAAACAATGTGTTCCACAACACACCACAAAAAAATTTCACCGGGGCTCAACGTGTTAATAACCCTGAACTGTCAGCTGTCACACTGTAATTTTTTTTTTTCATTGGCAACACTTTACCTCACTAATGGCGGAAAATTCAAATTTTGCGTGAATTTTAGGACACCCTTTAGTTGGAAAAACCTTGTCCGTTTTTACGGCAACACAATTTTAGCAAAATGCTCTGTAAAGCAACATTGTTGCTAACGTCATGTTTGCCACGTCTCAAAACTAATTTACTCATAAATTGGAAAATACACAAATCTCTGATAGCGTTTGACATTTCTTAATGACAATCTTTGTAGAAAATTCTGATTTATTTCCCCTCCCGTCACATAAATTTCTCTCAAAAACTACAGAGTTCCTAGAAATGTGTTGTTTGAATTTAAGTCGACGACTTTGTCCTCAGATGCGACACACAGTTTTGATAAAAAAAATCACATCAATTATTGTTCGTTAAAACTTATGGAAAATATGAGAAACGTCAGTTTTTACAGTTTCTAGAATGAAGCACTCCTTGAACAGACCCTGTTGTACAGAAGATTCTGATTAATTAGCAGAGCTGTAGTAATTCAAATATTTCATCGTATCAAGATCATGAGTATTAAACGGTTTCAACAAGGTTGTATGGTTGTGAGACACTATTGTGGTTGGCCCCTTCAGGGATCAGCTCATGAATAATTAATTACGCACTGGTATGCCCATAGTTTAATGACAGGCCTGGTTTGGAGAATGTTCCACTTAATATTCAGAATTTTAATGATTTTCAAGCTTTGGATATCTCCCAACCATGCGAATGGAGCCCAAGAACTATTACTAAATAATGTGTTAATAAATAATGACTTTTGCGAAAAAAAAACTTGCGTGGGATCGAGGTTGTAGTATCTTTCGGGATCCGATTATTTAATCCACTTAGTTATAAAATAATATGAAAAGAGATTATCGACTTCTGATCTCGAAGACCTAATCCACTTGTCCCGTTTCCGAAATTCGCATTTTGCTTACCCATTACGGGCAGATAAATCATCAAATTCAGTTATACACGAATATAAAAGAGTTTGTAGCCCGTTTAATCCCAATTAGCGATACAGTTACGGATCAGAAACTGGGCTGGTTTTTTCATGTATTCCACGAACCCTTACCTTCTTTCTCACAAGCCTTACATATGCTGATTAAGTTGAGCGAAATTCTAAATTTGACGCATGCCAAACTTTTTAATGAAATCATGTTGGGAAGAAACACCAAAAAAGAAAAACAAATCAAGTCGGTAAAACAGGCTTTTTTGACAATTGAGTGCAAAGTATCTTTCAGACTGACATCTGTTGTTGCTTTATGTCTTCCGCTGCTTGTTAACGATGGCAATCATTTAAACTTTAAAATTTTATGATCATTTGGGTTTTTTTTTTCTTTTTGGTTATGAAAAAAAAACCATCTTTCTGGACTTTCATTTCATTTTCTCTCTCATAAGTCAAATTGGTGAAAACGTGTGACGGGAAATAGACTTTTCTTTTGCAAAAAAACAAAAGAAATCCATCATTTTGTTAAAATTTATTTGCTACAGACATAAATTGAGGTAGATGATTAGATTTTGTGGGGATTTGTTATTGAGTGATAAAATAGATTAACGTGAACGATTTATGTTTCACTTTTCGTATCTATAGACGTCAAGTTGACGTCTTGTAGAATTTAAATGATTTGACACTTCATAATTTAGAACCGTCTGATGCAGTCTATGTATCTCGACTTTTAATAGATGTTAATGAGTTTGCAATGTGATTTCCATTTTGGTTCCGATCAGCTAGAAGCTATGGACTGTTTGGTTGACGTGAAGAATGACGTTCATTTAATAATTTCGCCAAATTTTGTAACCCATTTGTCAAACATTTGATAGAGCGTCAATTGGAGCACTGCTAAGAAATATACTTTACAACTAATATTTGTTATGAGAGCAGAATTTATGACCGCTATGGTTACCAGATCAGAAATACACAAGGAACAACAAATTGACAACGTATGGCTACCGATACGATATGGAATACACCGTTTACAAAAAAATTTGTCATGAATCTAAGGGTCCTAAAACGAAGGGACAAAGGGCAGTGTTTTAAAGATCTTCAAAAGGATTAAAGCACAAAAGTCATACGTTAAAAAGTGTCAAATAGCCGAATACCACCTTGATCAAAAAGTTCCCGATCACACCCACCATGTGGCGCTCCCATTGTTCCGATTTGAGTTCTGTTTTTTTTTTTTGTTAAGTTGGTAAATCTGTTGTTGACATTCTCTCTAAATCTTAGCATCATAGCTTGACATTTACAAGAGTACATTCATCTTTGTGTGTGTTGGCGATTTTTTACAATTTTAGAAATGGATTTCAATTTGCAACAACAAACTTGTACTCGTATTAAATTTTCCGTAAAAAACGGATTCAATGGTGCGCGAACGTTGGAAATTTTGGAAAAGTGTTTCGGCAACGATTCTCTAAAGAAAACTGTCGTTTACCAGTAGCACGAGCGGTTCAAAAGTGGTCGTGAGTCAATCGAAGATGATGAACGCAGTGGGAGACCATCGACATCGAAAACCGACGAAAACATTGATGAAGTATGAGTAAAAAAAATGTTGGTCAATAACCGCAAATTAACCATCAGAGAGATAGCGGAGCACTTGAACATTGCCTATGGATCCGTCCAAGACATTTTGGTTAATGGTTTGGGTTTTCGTCGGGTAGCAGCAAAGTTGGTGCCAAAAGACCTCAATTTCATGCAGAATAGAGACCGCGTTGACGTCGCAAACGCCAAAAGAGATGATTTGCGAGGCTGAATCCGATCCGACATTCATCAAAAGGGTTATTACTGGAGACGAGACGTGGGTTTATGAGTACGACACGCAATCCAGACATCAGGCAAGTGAATGGCGTTCACCAAATGAGCCGAGACCAAAAAAAACACGCCGTTTTCAGTCAAAAAAGAAGCCAATGCTCACGGTTTTCATGGATTACAACGGTGTAGTGCATCATAAATTTTTGCTAGAAGGCCAGACAGTAAACAAAGAGTATTACGAGTATTTGGGCGTTATGAGACGTTTTCGTGAAGCAATTCGCCGAAAGAGACCAGAATTGTGGGCAGAAAACTCGTGGATTTTGCACCATGAAAACGCACCGTCGCACAGTGCCATCAATGCATGAGGTGCAGTAAAGGTTAAAACAGCGGTATGATTGATATGCCATCACACAGACACCAGGCACCAAAACAGGCCCATCGCGATCCCTGTGGAACCGGTTGAATTTATCTTCAAATGGCAAGAACCTATTGAAACATCCAATTTTATTGCAAAAGCCGAAAAAGTATTTTCCTAAAAAATTTTCTTCGACTACGCGATATTGCCTCGCATTCACACGGTATGTGTGTTATGTCCTCAACAGCTTGCAGATCACAGCAGAATCTGCAGTGTCCTATCAGGATTCCTATTACTGTTCTAAGTAAGCTTATTCCTGTTTAATTTTCCTAGATTTTTGCTGTCAAAAATTGGCCAGAGAGTCTTGGATATCCTGTATCTTTCAAAACTTCATCACCTTAGGTTGGCAGTTGCTGTGATTTTTTCCCTGACGTGCTCCTTACTATGCAAAAGGATGGTTTGATGTTGGCAACCTCACTATTGTCGACCAGCCCTCAAGCCCTAGCAAGCTCGTCCGCTTGTTCATTTCATTTAATACCGCAGTTTCCTGGCACCCAGCACAGTCTTACCCGGTTCTTACTGCATAGTGCCTTGAGTACTGTGCGACAGCCCTTGACTGTATCAGAATTGACGTTGGTTGATTCCGATGCCTTCAGTGCAGCCTGGCTATCGAAGTAGATAGCGATATCTCTTTCGGATACCGATCTCACCTGCACTAGCTCATCAGGCCTGAGGACAGCTAGAACCTCTGATTGGAAGATACTTCTTGAGTTTGGTAGTCTTATAGACACACTTAGTTCTGGTTTTAAGCAGCAGGTTTTAAGCCCCAAATTTGCCCTACTACTCTTCTGCAGATCAAAGGGTATTGTATGCCTTTTTGATTCTTTCCATTCCATTAAGATTCGAATTCAGTTTTTTTGTCCAGAATTACACCCAGATACTCGTACTTTGCGCTGTCCGAGAGGGACAATTCCACTCCATTAAGTTTTAGGAGTTTGAACTCGGGTATCTTGTACTTTCTGGTAAAAAAAATAGTTCCATTTTGGAACGGTTGGCCTTGAGACCACAGCCTTTTGCCCAAGTCTTCAGGGCAACCTACATAATGTCGCTTAAAATATTTAAATACTTTTCCTGCATCATCATGACCACGTCATCTGCGTATTCCGTGGCACTTATACAAATAGTACTAAGCTTTTTAAGGATGTCATTGATAACCAGCACCGACAGGAGTGGCGGATATGACTTCCCTTGAGGACTTGCCCTGGTTACAGACATTCAAACCGAGTTTTGCCCAATGGAACAGGGTGAATATGAATTTAGTTAAACTAAAAACAAAATTGGTCTTAGAACGAAGTCCTATGGAATATCAATACCTCCTACCAGCTTTCCTGTATTCCGCGAACATTTAAATAGACCTAGCGAACTATGCTTGAAACATGATATGAATTTCGTGTATAACTACGAGTATGAATAAATAAACATATCGAGAATGCTTAGAAATTCTGAGGTCGGCAGCACTGCTAACTAAAGGCAATTTTGAATTACAATCAAGCCTAGGAGAAATATAGTCAATACAAGCATTAGAAGGTTGTCTTGTCGGAACATTTGTGCATGACTCCATACCATTCGCATTATGATTGATACCTTAAAACGGGTGGAACTTCACTTAAGATATCTAAATTCATGTCGCCAGCAATAAAAGGATTCCTAATTTTTTTCTTGGCTAGCAAGGAGCGTCGCTCATCAACAGAAGCATCTTTCCCTTTATCATGAAGTCTATAACAACCAATAAAAACGACATGTTTTTTTGCATCAACAGTGCCACTAACTTTTATCATGTCTGAGCACCTAAGATCTTACATTTCTGCTGAACTTATTATGTATTAACATAAACAACAATACTACCTACAGCATAGAAGTCATTACAATTGGGATAGCTCGCGTACCCTGCTATTTCGTAAGCATCCACTTCTTCATCGAAAATCCACATGAGTGTTTTTAACCGGTATCAACAGTTTTACTTAAAAATGTCATTGACTTGACGCATACCTTGAAATACAGCTTTACAAATTTCAGTAACTAGGTCGCTGTTATAAGTATCATCAATAAGGCTATTTAGATCAAACATGATGGACAAAAACAAAGAAATATAAATGTAAAATGATAATGAAGATAAATCTTCAAATGAACAGCTTTTTGTGTTTTATCACCTTCTTGTTGTTTCATTAAAATGACCCCATTACTAAGCCACAAGTGAGCAAAATTATGTTGCTTTTGAATTTGTTTCGCTTTTTTTTTTTTTAAATAATGCTCTATTGAAATGAGTGTGACTGTCATTAATAAAAACCGGCTTGTCACCACTGGCATCGCAAGATAGATGTTACATAATTGAGGTTAATTTTATCTTCCTCTTTTTAGCTAAAATGCTCAGCGTTAACTCCAGTGATTTTCGATTCGCACAGACAAAGTTTATCAATGGCTTCATTTGCTTGTTAGCTTTATACAATAGTTATGTTTTCTAACGCCGCACCTTGCTATGATGCCATAGCAAAATTATTCTCCATTTGATTTCAGCGTCGTGTATCAACATATAACATACGAGTAAGTCCCTTTATGAAGATGCGAGTATTAAAAGATTACTTGTAAGGCCTTTACATAAAATCCCTTCCATATTGGTTAGTTTTTTATTTTATTTGACACCTGCTGTTAAGTCACTAGAAGTTCCAACATTGACGGAGCACCGAGGATTTGCAGTACTCATCAAACACATCGATCGAGCATTTAAAGATACACAATATTGTGTTACTTCTAGACCTGTCTGACCCAGGTCAAGTTATTAGTCCTTGCGAGCTCATGTTTTTCAGCTCTGCGCCGAAATAAACTCTCAAAGTCCTTACGAAAGTAAGCTCCGAATTTACCAGGACGAACTATTACAATAAACTCGTACATTTAAACAAATTTCAAACGTTTTCTGCCTTGCGCTGCTTTTCTGTGAGATGTGAGAGTCAACAATATACTCGTACACCCTGAAAGACTCGAACTGACTGCAACCAACTTCAGACTGCTAAAATTTCCAAACCGTTCATGACAGTGAGCTCAAATTTTGACACATGACAGATAATTTTATTATTTACAAGCCTTTTAAACGATTTGCGTCTCAGTTGGGTTGAAAAATTTTTATCCGACTCGAAAACCTCAAGTAGCTATCGTTTGAGCTCTCCAGCACCTCAACGTGAATAAATCATTTGTGTCTCGAACCATAGCTCGTTACCGTGATACTGGCAGCGTTGCAAAACGCCATGGAGGTGGTCATAAAAAAACAGCAACATCGGCAGAAATGGTTCGGAAAGTGAATGGCTCAACATATCGTTCTAACGGATGCAACACATACTGAAAAATGGGCTTGGGCTCAAGCCATTGAAGTTCCAAAAAGCATACGATCTTACACCGCAACAGAAAAAAGTTAGAGTCGAAAGAGCAAAGGAGTTGCTACGCTTGCACGAAAGTGGTGAGATGCCGAATTTGGTTTTTTCCGATGAGTCGCCATTTGTTATCGAGCAATATGACAACAACAAACAGACCGAGTTTACTTGCTAGAGAGTTCCTTCGAAAATGTATACCTTCGGACGGCCACCAGAAAGCAGGCAGCACCGATGGTGATGGTTTGGGCCGCCATAACCGCCGATGGTCGCTCTCCGCTCGTATTTTTGGACCGTAGCGTCAAAATTAATGCGATCGTATACCGTTAAACTGTCTTAGAGACAGTATTGAAGCCTTGGGCAAATAATCATTTCAGTCGGAGACCGTGGACATTTCAACAAGACCCGGCACCGTCTCACAAAGCGCGCGTCAGCCAAGATTGGTTAAAAAACAATGTTCCACACTTCATTTCTTCGACATAATGGATTGCAAATTCTCCGGATGCAAATCCGTTGGATTTCTCTGTCTCGAGTATTTTGAAGGCGAAGGTTGGCACTAAAAAATACCAAAGTTTGGACCACCTCAAACAAGGATTTCACCGGAAATGGCCCAAAATACCGCAGAGCCACTTGCGTGCGATGCTTTCTTCGGCCGTCTAAAGGCCATTATTCGCGCCAAAGGTGGACATATTGAAAACTACTGATATGATTTGAAAATTGATGTATTTTCCAACATTTTTTGCTTTGACGCAATAAAATTTATCAAAAAATAAAAAAATTATAGCATTTTAAAAAATTGGAGTTCAAGTCATTCACCCTGTGTGTATCTTCAATTATATAATAAAATAAAAAAAGAAACTCTGCGATCTCTATCTACTAAGGCACCAATGTAAAAGGGTCTATTCGCCTTGATCATTTAAATATGCAAATTGATAATGCTATTGTTTAGTTTGCCTTTCCCAAATAAGTAATTACTACTACGCACGCTGTTGCAAGAAAGTGCTTACGCAACAAAAATAAGAAATAAACTCTTCCACAATAAACCAGTTACCTCAATTACAACCCTGATTCACTTGACATTTCAATCATTGCCATCATTACCAATCTCTTTGAAAAACAACCTCTATGCCAACTAAAGCTGCAAACATAAGAATGACCGTTAGCAGACCAAAACCAAGACCAAGAGCAAGTTCAACTTAATTCAATCATCGGACACAGTAGAGTGACATTTTAATTGCTTGCAACTCATTGATTTGTAATTAAAAGCAAACCGCAAATCGACACGGTATTACGCTTTTACTGATGACATAGCTTCTGTCTTTACTTAAACATTATAATAATCTTCTCTAGAAGCAACCACTCTGGATTATGTCATGGGAAGCGATTCAGATGATACTCCATGGTCAATTTCCCGTGGCCTTTGTCTTCCAGATGATGAACTAATCACTTAATAAAAAAAAGAAAATCCAACAAACCAGCAGTTCCTAAGAAAACTCACTCAAGCTTGCCCAACTGACAAATAACAGTGTGATTACTGACAACTGACAACTGACAACTGACTACAGGCTACAGACTACAGACTACCGACTGCTACCTAAAACAATGGTCACCGCCAGGTTGTTGCGAAAATTCCTGAGCATCAAAAGTACGAGTACCGTACATACAGAATTTTCGAAATACATATATAATTTGTCCGACAGAGGGCTTAGAGCTCCCTATTGCTAATGTCAACTGTGTGACATTTAAATTAAAGATTTGGCAACACTTCCCAGGTATGTTCGATTGTGATTTGCTAAATTCACTGCACCGAAACAAATACGAGTACGAGTATGTAATGGCAAACCGACCGCTACGAGTAACTTTGATAAGGTCTCTAAGCCCCGATGGAGACAATGATCTTCTTGTCGTTTTGAAGTTTGGATGCGGAGGCATCGCGATCTGAACCGCTAAAGTAAAACAATGTAATTTACCCGTTGCGGGTAATGAAGGCTGCTCTCAGCTGAAAGAAATGCTTAATGTGCACCTTCATCAGTTTGCGGTGGTTCAGCGTAAGTAGGTTGATAAAAAAGATACGAATACGAGTACAAATGTGAGATACATAGGTACTCGTAAACTCGTACGAATTGTTATTGTTATTGTTTTGCTTTTTGTTGTGCTTCTTTATGGAGATTTTGTAATAGTTCATTAAAAAATTGTTTAGTTTACTACTTAACGGTGAAGTATAGAGTGCGGCGGATTTAATTAATGAGAGTTTTTTTTTTTTGGTTTTGTTTTTCTTTACAGAACAAGGACGTTGGTTTTGCAAGGTTTACTTTTCACACCGCAACTATTTGTAAATATGTAAGTATCTTTTATTTATACAAGAATGTATGTATCTGTTTGTATACGACTGTTAATTACGTTCATAAAGATACTCGTACGTCTTATGAGTAGCTACGAGTAGCTGGTTTTTTTTTGTTTTTTTTTTTTATTGGCTGCATTGCATGTTTGCAATATTATCGGAGACCTGCAGATTGTTGAGTATCTGTTGGCAAATGTATATAATTGTTGTTCGTGAATGCATTGAATTATATATTTTTCGGTTTTTGCTAGTGTTAATGTTAATTAAAAGCGTGATTATGGGATTTAATCTTTTATAGTTAATGACATTTAATTTTTACACTATTTGGAGCAAGAGTGGCATGACTATAAAAGTTTTTTGATTTTCTTTCTGTCTAAAGAGTTTTTAATTATTTTCCTTTTGCTCATAAAAGAGGTGTTGTTAGTGAAGGACAGTGGGAAGTCAGTCCGCTAGTGAAAAGATTCCTTTAATAATTTTTTTTTTTTCTTTCCGTGGGTAGGTCACTATATCTTCATAGACACTATAAGCTTTGGGCTTATAGTAGCATGAGATTATTACTCACTAAAAAACCCCTCCCTTATACAGACTAGGACTGAGTTCACACTCAACAAGCAGTTCTTCTTCCCCGTTTTATTTTGCTTTAATAAAAATTGAGCGCTGCTGATCACCGCGCTAGATTGAGAGGCTTCGTCTTTTTCAGACGGCGCAATAAATTTGTCTCGTCAAGGATCTGTTGAACGGAAATATTCGTATGGCCTTTTTTGTGTTTTCGCGCAAACATTTTAATTTCGTTCTGAACGTTTTCGACTCCCAAGTCTCTGTGGATATCATCGTTTCTAATGTACTACACGGTGCCTTAACAAACCCAAACAAAAGAACTTTGGTTTGAAATGTCTGTAAGACGTTAACGTTACTAATTTTGGTACAACCACAAAGCTGTATATATATGTCCAGACCGATTTTAGCACTTGCTTGTATAACAGCTATTGGTTTTCTAAACTGAGCTTGGAATACTTTCCAAGAAGCCAGTACATGTCTCTATACGTAATCTCAAGCTCTTCACGTTTTTTCTTAACGTGTGCTCTCCATTTAAGTTTAGCGTTGAGTGTCATACCAAGATACACGTATTTGGCCTCGTTCGCGAAAGGAATTTGTACTCCGCGTTGATAAACACAGGTAGATTGTCAGTTTTCTTGAGATTGAAGCTCACGTGGACAGACTTGTTTTCATTAAGCGCGATTCGCCAAGTCTTTGTCCAATTGTTAATCCGTGTAAGGGCACGTTGCAACTTAGCAGTTGCTTCTTTGACGGTTTTAGCTGTTGCCAAAGTGGCAGTGTCATCAGCAAATGTGGCTGATGACACTGTGTATCGCGGATAAAAAGCAAATATAGCAGAGGGCCAAATACACTTCATTGCGGCACCCCCGCCTTTATTGTTTTAAAATTGGAATATTCATTTCCGTGTCTGACACGGAAGAGTCGATCATCTAGGTATGAATTTAAAATATGAAACAATTGCTCAGGTAGGACTTTTCGAAGTTTATATTTCAGGCCCTCATGCCATACCTTAACAAAAGCTTGCGAAACGTCAAGGAATATTTTGCTTAAAATTTTACAGGTTGTTTGAGACTTCTTTTATCACCTCAAGTTGTAAGCATTTGGTAAGATAGACACGAGTCAAGGATGTACTGTAAAATTTGTCTGATTCTAGTGTCATTACCAATAATTCTCATAGATCCTAATCAAATTGCTCACAGCCATTTGAGGGAGTCGTTTCTTTTATTTAAATATGTTGAAGACGATTCTAAACTCTGATCATAGTGATCATTTCTAGGAGAATCGAAAGATAATTGGCTCTTCGTCTAACCTCACCTAACAACTTCTACAATTTGCTGAGGCTAGTTTTATGCATTTTGACGAACTATGAGACTAATAGCCGTACCATAATCAAAGTTTGGAATTTTACTTATGGAGATAGTTAGTATAGGCGCCAGAAAAAAGGTATCATACATGAGAGATAGACCAAAACAAACAAACTAAATTCGTAGTCGAGTACTTTCATGGCAATCTATCAGACTAAGCATCCTGACATTCTTTTAAAATAAAAAAAAAAAGAGATTCATTTCTACTGGTCATTTGGAAAGCACTACTTACAAATTTCGACCTCAGCCTAGTCTTTGACTGAAACAGTGCAGCTTACCATCTTCTTCGATCAATGTCACGGAACTTCCTTGTATTCTGACCAAATGCTCCGGCATGCATAATATCAAACAGAATGTCGATATTTCTTCTACTAGGACCCGAATATCCTCTTTGTTGAATCACAAAAGTTTACGGTTATATCATTACCGACCTCGCCAAAATGTCAAAATATCCTGACAAGTATTGTAATTTTCCCTCGGGTTTACCCAGTATCTAATCAATTTTCAGCTTATCGTCTAGCACTCAGTGCCATATAACATTGTTTGCGGATTCAGGAAGCTTCTTTCTTCGAGTGGATCAAAGCTTACCAACTTTGGCTAACCGAAACATCAACAATTGCCTAAAGCCACTCATCTGTTTGCTTAGATGTCATGTGTTGGCATTATGTTCTAAGACAGATGAATTCCTTGTTTTCTTAGACTTTCCTGTTGTCAATAGTAACGATTTGACCTTAGTGGACTTCTTTGTTTGTTGACAACATGTGCTTGGTATTTAATTGGTATGAAAGCCCCTATGGCGGCGAAACCCTGGTATAGTACCAATGTCGTTCGCAAATTATTTTATGTGTTTGTGGGCATTCCATGACAGAACTGGATCAGTTTTTCTACTTCTTCAACTCGCAATCGTCATCACCCTATCGGAAGATGCTATAATTATTGCAAATGGCGGCAAATGTCAATTGTACTTTGACATTTATGAAGTAAACAGACACAAAATACACGTAAACCAAACATGAATCGCTATTTTTTATTTTTTTTAAAAAGAACTTAACACTCAACTGAGTATGAATGCACTTACAATGTCTCAGCATGTGTTAAGTTTTTTGAAAAATGGAATAGAGAGAGAAAGAAAGATGTTTCGTTCCATGGGCGGCATCCAACATTTAATGAGGAGGTTAAATTTTTAGTGGAAGTTGGCTTGTTGTTGATTTCTAGTTGACTGAAAAAATTAATGTCTTTCGGGCGAGGATGGGATCCGAACAAAGAACCTTTCGATTTCGAAGCCAGTCCACAACCACTTGACCCTAAAGAATGATTCGTCGGTGGTGTTGGCGCACCATGAATTTCGGCGCAGATTTTACAGTCGTCCGACACCAACTGGGCAAATACTACGGCGTTTAGCCAATCGGTGGTCTTTAGAAAGAATTTTGGTGAAAAGCTGTAAGATGTTCACTTGCAAAGTTCAGACAGTGCATCAGCTGTTAGCTGTTGACCGCCAAATGAGTGTAACCTTCGCTCAAGCCATCCTGAACCTCGACCACGAGGGAGACAACTTTTCACCGAAAATCATCATGAGCGACGAGGCTCATCTTTATGGATATCTGAAGAAGCAAAATTGTCGCTTCTGGGGCACCAAAAATCCGCGTATAACACATGAAGAGCCATTACAGCTGCTCAAAGTTACTGCATGGTGTACTGTTTATGCTGGAGGCGTCATCGGGTCTTATTTTTTCGAAAACGCCGCGGGCCAAACGACTACTGTGCTCAACGACTTTCTCCTTCCTCAATTGGATGAATTGGGACTGGAGAGCACGTGGTTCCAACATGATGGATCAACGGTGCATACTGCACGAGCCACAACCGAAATTCTGACGGCTGCATTTCCGTGGTCGCCTAATCTCTCGTTCTTTCGAATTACATTGGCCGGCAAGATCGATTGATTTAATCGTTCCAGACTTCTTATTGTGGGTTTCCTTGAAGTCATGAGTCTATGTCTATGGCTTTTGAAGCCCTCAAAAAGTATATCCATCAAGAAGATAAGTCCTATCATCGAAAGTTCTGACAAGATTGATGTGGGAAATGCCACAAATCGGGCCTGAATGGTCATCAATTCTGGCGGCGGCCACTTAACGGAAAACAATTCAGGACATCAAGTAAATATAATCCAAAAGCAGAACTAATGTTTTTCATTCATAAAAAAAATTACTGCCTAAGAACATCGGGTGATAACTTTTGCGCCACCATGTAGTGCTTAAGACTATGAAGACCGCTTTGAAGACCGATAGAAGTATTGAGCCTTGTATCGAAATTTGTTGGTTTTCTCAACAGGAACTATAAAGATTTGGTCTGTCATCGATCTGGTGGTCCAGGAGTCATATTGGTCCATGCGACTTTCTACAAGAATATGCCTTGGTTGTTCTGCAAGATAAATGATTGGATTTTCTGACAATGAAGTTTCGTTCACTCACGCTTAGTTGATTGTAAAGTGCAAGTACGGACGACCTTGATTAGTAAGCCGTCAGACCCTGAGATCTTATTGTTCTTCAAGTTTCGGGCAGCTTAACAAATCTTTCTATACTGGAAGGAAGGATTGCTTGTTATTTGATTGGCTTCTGTTTAGCAGTATCTTATCCCTTAGTATCTAGCTAATTTCATCATTACGAACAGTCTAGGTTTTAAGTTTCCTATGAATCGTCTGGCATTGGAATGTTGAGCTTAAATTTGAGTTATTTCTACATAAGATTGAGTAAGAAAAGAGAATCTCTTTCTCCGGTTGTTTGCATGTATGCTCGGGAACTTTCTGCAAGTACCTACCACGTATTTTTGATGGCGTCATGGCACTAATTCTACATATTTAGGCGGTTAATAAAAAAATATATTCCTACTGTAGGATCTTACTTTATTTCTGATAAAGGGATGTAAGACTGACCTCCAAATATAAGGGCAAATTTTATGAGATATTCGTAGGCCGGAAAACTCTCCGTAACGATTTAAAGAGGAACTAAGCTTCTTGTTTCTAACTAAAGGGTGTTTCAACAAGAGGTTGAACAATTGTTGACATATCTCTGAAACCTTTATTGCTTCATAAAGTAGACGCATTGGGATTATTTGTGGAACAAAATATCTTCTCTTCTTCCGGACGCTCATCCTTTTCTCGAAAGGCGATGGCGATTTGAATATTCGCTTTCAGAGTTGGAATTGTTTACGGAAGGCTGGCGTAAGCCTTGCTTGTAGCTTTACCCCAAAGAAAGAAGTCTAAAGGTATTAAGTCGCATGATCTTGGCGGACTATGGGTGTCCCCGAAATGCGAAATTACGCGGGCTGGAAACTTCATGCGTATGAAGTCGATTGTTTGGCGACTTGTACCACCATCCTGTTGCAAGTAGAGGTCATTCGTATCCATAACCTCAAGCTACGACCACAAAAAACTGTTTATCATGTCTCGGTAGCGCTTTCCATTGCCCGTGATGGCTTTTCCGGCTTTACTTTCATCAAAATACAGTTCTATGATACGTCCAGTCCATAAACCGCACCAAAAAGTTACTCCTCCTGAGTGCATTGCCATCTTGTGAATCACTCGGAGATTTTCGGTGCCGCAAATGTGGCAATTTTGCTTATTAACGTAGCCGACAATGTGAAAATGGGCCTCATCTGAAGACACAATCTTGTAAAAATCAATTTCAGCATGCATGTTTTTCAGGAGCCAATCCAGCACTGCTGATGGTCAGTTCTTCCATTAGTCGATCCTTGTACACATGGAGAGCCAAATTTTTCATCAAGCTCCTGCAAATGATGACGAATGGAGGTGTTTGGGTCGTTTTCGAAACCTTCCTTTACAACGGGGATATTTTCCATTGAACGTCCGGTGCGAACACGTTTCGGCGTTTTTACATCTTGTACTGAGCCAGCCTTTTGGAATTTTTTGATTATGCTGCGCACACACGTCTCGGAAGGCACATGACCATGTGCAGAATCAATACGAATTTTTAGCATCCACTGAACATGGATTTTCGTAGTAAAATTCAACGATTTAGATTTTTTCTTTCACTAAGTAGCGACCCATGGTCCTTTTCCAAAATTTATAGATGTGCAGATGTTTTACATAGGCCTTTCAGGTCTCACGCCTACTGTTCAAACACCCGTTACTATCCGGCATGTACTCCGGGGCTAACTTACTGCCCATACAATAATGTAATTTTGAACTAACTTCTTTCAGGTGTCGTCATCAAAATAATAACGGTCGCTTTTCAATTTGGCGTTGTTTACGTTAAAACCTCGTTGGTGACCAGCTAGCGTCCCCTATTGTGAATCTGCATAGTCAGATTTTTTTTTTATAATTTGCGTGCACTTATCAAAAGATGAGTACCCCTAAAACGCTTGCATACAGCGCGGGCGAAGGAAAATCGGGAGAATAGAAAGAGAGGTACCGGTGACCGTTGGTTTTAAATGTTTGATGGTTATAATGGCTAAAAAATAAAGAGCTAGGCAGGGCATTCCATAAGCTAGTTGTCCGGCTTAGTAACGAACCACCATATTTTAGACTATGTCCGAAAGTGGGCTTGAGAGTACCTGGTGAGCATTCATAGCGGAACGGATTTTACGGGTAGAAGTTTGAAGGGGCGGAATACTACTGGCGATTTCTCTGGAGAACTGGTGGTGGAAATAGCGACAAAATAGGGTCAGACACGAGACATTACGTTGGTGTTTGAGGGTGTCAATTGATTGACTGATATTAGTAACACCAATGAGTTTTATCGCACGGTTTTGAATTCCATCTAGCAGGTGCAGAGACGTTTTTCAGGCGCACCCGACCAGATGTGGGCATTGTACTACAATTTCGGGCGGATGAACGCCCTATATATTGAGGCCAAATCAGAGATTGTGAAGTACTTCTTACATCGCTTGAATAAACCTGGATATTTCGCAGCGTTTTTGACGACACCAAATTCATTCCAATGGAAGTTTTCATTGACACACATACCGAGAATGGAAAGTTTATCGGATTCGATGATGCGAGTGCAATTCATGGATAACGCCTGGGTGTTTAAATTTTGATTTAACTACAGCAGACAGCATTGTGTTTTAGAAGCAATAAATTCTACTCTGCTAGTGGTTCTCCAATTAGTTATGCTGTTAATATCAGAATTTAATGAGCTAAACATACTTTTGGGTTCCCGTTATACAGCCAAAGAGCAAGGACGTAAGTCCGGGAACAAATATAAAAAACAGAGAGTACTGTCGTCAGCAAAGGAATGTATTGGATTAGAAGTAGCAGACAAGAGATCGTTGATGAAAATTAAAAAGAGTGTCGGAGACCAAACGGAGCCCTGGGGCACACCAGCATTTATTTCGTGAATATCAGACTTGGAACCATCCAAGAGAACTCGAATTGAACGTCCCGAAAGGTAAATTCTATTCCACTGAAGAAGAGAGTCGTTGATCCCAAAAGCACGCATTTTCAACAAGAAAGCCTGATGCCAAACTCTTTCAAATGCCTTAGAAATATCAAGTGCAATTATCTAGATTTCGCCAGATTGATGTACGCTTTGGTTCCACTTTTCGTTGAGACATGCCATCAGATTACCAGTGGATCTGTTGCTACGAAAAACGTACGATACTGCGGGTCAAAATTACATTTTCGTGTTTCGAGATATTTCAAGAGCTGACGGTTTATCAGCGTTTACATGACCTTGGAAAGAAGGGACGTAAGTGCAATATAAGTGCAAAGAAGATTCGCCTTTTTTAGGGACGGACTGGACAAATGCTGTTATCCATCTGCTCTGGAAAAGTCCTAAAGAGTAGCATTGATGAAAAAGCTTACGCAGTGGTTTTGCCGACGAGGAAGAACACCTCTTCAGAAGGAGGACCAGTGGATTTGTGAATCTTAAGATCTTGAAGTACTCTTGCTACTACACGAGTGCGAAAGTGGCTTCGTCCTATAGAAGATTCGACGCACTCAAGTGTAGGCGGGGACAAGGCACAATCTGGGACTATTAAGCTTGCCCAAAGAGCTGGCAGCTGGAATGTCATTATAAATGAGCGTTGGAGGATGAGGCAGAATATCTAATATTTTCGACGAACGACCAACATTTTTACTACCTTGATGAGCTTGCTAAGGATTCCGAAGCTGGACGTGGCCTACTATTTAAATTGTAGCACATGCGCCCTTAAAATCGATGAAGAAGTGATGGGTGTCGATTAAGACTTCGCCCGTAAGGTCTTCGACAAAGACCTCCTATTGAGAAGACTGACTCTCAGTAACTCGGTAGATAACATTGAAATTTCATTCAATCAATCAGGGCACCCGAAATAATGCCTTTTCTCCATCATCATCTGTCGAAAATCATTGCCTTATCTGTTTCAACTCCAATCCTTAAAGCGTGATTTTAGATTTGTCAAAGCCAAGATGTAGAAGTCTTAACAGATGGTAAACATATGATGTTTCTTAATACATAATGTGCATTTGTCTGATGCTGTCACTAAAAGACTTAAATCGGCTTCGGCCAATAAGAGATCTTCGGAATCCTTGTATCTGACCCACCATAGTGTTCGAAATGTGTTAGATTGTGCCCTTAGGGAGCTTAGAATTCAAAATTTGTCTATCAACTGACAACTTCATATTTCCCTTCGTAGACATTTAACTGTTGGTCCCTTCTTATGAAAACATCAACAACTAAGATTAAACCCATTAACTTGCAATCTATCTTCGTTAACTCTGACTGCTCTCTCTTATGCTTCGGGATATAATTAATACCATCCGCTCACCGAATGCATCCAAAAGATATGAAAAAACAAAAAGAAACTAATTCTCATTCCACTTAAAAACAAGACAACACTTACTCGTAACAATAACATTGCATAAGAGTTAGTCTTACTAGTAAACCACAGTGATCTAATAATTCTCATTAGGCCTGAAAATATCATAAATCAGAATTCCAAATGGATCACGACATTTATATCCCGCCTAAGCATCCATAAATCAGAGCAGCGCTAATCCACTGCCACTGATAATACGTATGCACAGGTATAAGCGCAATTACTCGTAGTTACTACTTGACCTCCACTCTCCCAAGCGGCCCGAAAGATACACTTTCACTTCCAGGAATCTAAGCTTAATCAGCACTCTGTCAGCGCACCTAATCGCTCGCAAATTGGCCGCGGGAATTTCAATAAAATTAAGCTATTCACCCCGCCTTCCTAACGGTAATTGGTGTAATTTAACGAAAATAAGGTTGCGACATTAGCTACTCTGAATCGATTATTGTCCTCTTGCAACACAGTGCACCCCAACCGCCGCCGCCGCAGCAGTGGCGCAATGTCCGTTCAAAAATTCAACATTGGGCGGTTTCATTTCGTTAAATTCGCCACAATGCAATGCTTCGTTCAATGAATCCATCGAAATCGAAAGCGTAATGAAATTCATGCAGATACGAGTACGTTATGAGTATCAGCGGTCACTACCAATTAATAGTTGCATCGCATATTCGTAGAGATTTCGTAAAATTGCGTCGCGGTCGACTAAAGAAAAGCGACGAAATGCCCACCTGTCCTTGGCCGATGTACGAGTATGTGCACTCGTTGAGCATGTGTTTGAGTACTCAATTTGAATTGGAATTACGCTGGCGAATGCGGGCCAACAAACAAACAAATCATGTCTCTGTCGGTCTGTCCGACTCGGAGTTGGAGGTGATTGACTGGATTTTTTTGTTGCTTTGGGCCTATAGGGGCACTCCTCTCCACAGTTTGTTGGGGCTTTTGGTTTTGTCGCAATGTTTGTTATAGTCGAACTCTTAGACCGCCACCGAATTAAGATTTTTGCTTTTTTGAAAACTTTTTTAAGCCTAAGCACGTTTATTCAAGTGCATTTGGCATTTACTCGAAGAGGCTTAACAGTTGTGGACTTCACGTATCTAGTTGCAGTATTGTGTTTGGGGATAGCTCCTTAAGTTGCAGAGGATAAACGTCGTTCAGTGAACGGGGGCGTATTACTCGTAAACTCGTACGTTACTTTTCAAATGGGAACCATGTCAATTGGCGGTAAGTCGGTGCGTGAGAGGCAACATGTACGAGTGTCTATCGCGCGAGTAATTTGCTTACAACCAATCGATTGCATATAATGTATTGTAGTATACCTGAAGCTACAAAATATCGTTTAATAATCGTGATAATACCTAGTAGTGTTACCAGGTGTTGGGAAATATTTTTTTGTCGGAATTTTTCTCTATCGTAAACTTTCTTTGGATATTAATGCTCGTATAATTGATTAGTGTGAGTTTACATAATTAAGAGAAGGCTAATTGTGTTACATTCAATTTGACAGCAGGTTGGGAATGTTAATTTGAGACCGTTAACACGGCATAAAAGTGAAATTTACATGACATGAATTGATCGATGAAGTGCATGCTCATCTATTTGTTGGCTGTGTGTAGTGTCACAATCGCTTGAATTGAAGAAGTGATTTACTCAAGACTTGAGAAATATTTGACGTGCATATTACGGGTAAACGCAAATAAACACTTAAACGACAACCTGAAGCGACTGCAAGTGATGAAAACTTTCTAATCGTAACTTTATTTGCGCATTTTGAAAGGTTTTATCGAGAAGTTGGTCTTTGACATGCAAACATTAATTCGTATCTTGCTTCCAGTGATCCGAACTTAAGTCGTACTTTATTTGTCTAATATAAGAGCGAAGTTAAACAGTTAAAGAGCCATCAATTTCGCTCATCTATCTGCAAACAAATGTGCGAATTTGGGACTTGGACAAAATTGCTTTGGTATATTAGATTTTTGTCTTTCTTCGAACTAGAAGAGAGTAAAGTATAGCATGGGAAGAAATATGAGGATCTCTGACTTCTGACCCCTTTTGAATTCCTTCCCTGTTTTCAATACAAAATAAGTCAGAGTCATAGGACTCTATTTCTTTTGTTTCCGTCAAGCCCGTATAAGTGAGTCTTCAAATATTGAAACACGGAAGACATAAGAGATTTTGGTTTGACTGAGCTTGAGTCGCTATTTCACAGCACTGTTCCTGGGTGTAGTTCTTGGTAGCTATGCCTATGAAGACCGGAGTGTTGGTACCCATTCACTCTACATATTCCTTAGAGATCGGTGTTACATCTTGTTCTCCAAGGCCCGTCAACAAAACCGAGACTAAAAGTCAATGGACAATCTAGCGCTCAAAACGACCAAGGATATCTTAATCCGCCTTCATTAACATTCATGTTTATGCTGAGATAATAGGGTCTTCTTAGTATTTCTCCACAAATCGTTATTAGTCAATTCCCACTTTAAGCCAAAGAAACAACGATTGGCAAGTTAACTGTCATTTTGATATCTGAGGATGTATCGTAATCAAAGCTAAAAGCGGAGTCGATGTAGCCCAGATCCTTAAATACCTACCTCAAAGTTATAGTTGTAAATTATGATATTCCCTTAGATCCGTCATTGGTGTGCGTTCCTTCTTATTGACAGTGGTTCGGAGAGTCCCGAGACTGTCACATAGATGGCAACCCTACTAACATATCCATAGAAGTTTTAGTGATGCAACGAGTTAATAAAACACTGCTATTTGATGGGAAAAGCTGCCGTTAAACTCAAGAATGGCTTGAAGGGTGTTGTAAGGCATTTGTTCCTTCAAAAGCAACCATTTGTCGCTGGTTTGCAGAAGTCAAACACGGTCGTAGAGACTATGCCGGCCGGAAAACATCGACAAATTCACAAAATCTTTTTGAACAACCGTAAAGCGATAGTGCGTAAGATAGCTGACATCGTAAAGATATTAATAGACCATGTAAATCGTATTTTGACCAAGTATTTAGGTATGCGAAAGCTCTGCGCGAAGTGGATACTGCTATTCCTCGCAGTTGACCAAAAGTAACATGTTGATGATTCAGAACGCTACTTGGAGCTGTTCAACCGAAGTAAAAAAAAATGCTTATGCGGTATATGACAATGGATAAAACATGAATCCTATTGCCTGTTCGAAAACATCCAAAAAATGCTCGCCGGAAAGAGAGATATGGCTTCAATCAAGAGGTGATCGCCGAAACCGAAGCGTATTTTAAAGGGTTGGAAAGTCGTTCTATAAGAAAAGCATAGAAATGTTAGAGCGCCTCTGGAATGATTGCGTCGCTCTAGAAAGAGACTACGAGTAGGTTGATGAATAAAGTTAAATTTTGACAAAAAGTTGTATTTTACATGTTAGTCCCAGGACCTTTTGAACCTTTCCCTCACATACAGCTTGCAAACACACAACTCGCTGCACTCTGCCAATGATGGTAATGTCGTCAACGTATACATGAGCTCACAGACATTTGGAAAATTGTACGTACCTCTAGAATTTGTATACGATATTCCCATAATTTTTTCAAGTCTAAAATTAAAATTAAAGTAGCAGCGTATCAGTTTGTCTAGATCTTTTTTTTTGACATCAAACCCCCAAGTGTAGTTCATCGTTAATATGAAAATCTGACAGTTTGGAAGGGATACCATAACTACATAGATATAACAGCTCTATAGAGGCTATTACATGCAACTTTGAGGACTTAACCGGCCTAAAACTCACTGATAGGGAAGAATCAAACTGCCGACAAATAGCTTCAGGCATTCACAGAATTCACCGGAGCAGGTCACACAATCTGCAGCAGACTAATGCCTCATATTGTACGCAGACCAATTCTCAAATTGACTTGATATGCACCTTCGTATGTTCTCTGCAAAGTCATTGCCAGTCGCTATAAATGGCTCACCAGGCCTACCTGATCCGATGCATAGCTTTTTTTTAAGTTTGGACTTGCTATGTTAACTTCATCATGGCCGGGTGGACGGAAATTTTGACTTTCATCTCCCAACCTGAATGATTAGTTCTGCCTGACAGCGGATTCGGGTAGTCCGCGGGG
Organism: Volucella zonaria; assembly: GCA_963966105.1. Lineage (NCBI taxonomy): Eukaryota > Metazoa > Arthropoda > Insecta > Diptera > Syrphidae > Volucella > Volucella zonaria. The sequence continues at coordinate 110,465,618 of OZ014532.1, read as the reverse complement.
TTTTACAGTCTGCAGAGGTGGTTTTACCATATCCCCAGCACCTACTGTAACTCTTGCTCATCTTTTTAAGTCCTGTGAAAGCACGTTCTTTATATTTTTTATTAGATCTTCAACTGTTTTTCATGGAGTAGCACTTCTTCAATTCATCGACCTGCTGCATCGCTGCATCGACGTGCTTGTCTACGTTCTTCATAAAACGGGGTTCATTCGGGTGTTCGGTTAAAACTTAACACATCAATTTCTGCACTGCACTTTTTGAAATCAATGCTACTGATTTCGCTGGATGTTAAGACATTGAGATTGGGTTGAGCGATACGCGATCGACAGAGTTTCTGGCGGTGTGTTATGATTGCAGTCGTTCACTGTTTAATCTCTTCATGGTATTTTTCCGTTGTCGTAGGATCTAACATATCCTTATGCTTACCTTGAATGTACTCGTAAGTAGGCGGTGGTCCGAGTCTACATTGATTGCTCGAAATATTCGAACATGTATCACACTCGAGTAGTACCTTATCCTGATCCGAATATGATCAATTTGGTTTGCAGTTTCTGGTTGGATTGGAGGTTTTGAACGAATTTACAATATCTCACACCTTAATTTGAAGTTTCGACTGTCCACAAGACAGTATTACATATTATTAGTAAAGCTAAAAAAAAGAAGACTGTTGAGACCAACAGACAGATTTGGGTTTCTGTTGAAATCCGCAAACAAAAACCAATAGTGGCATAAAAGAAAGTGTTTTAATAATGCAATCACCTCCGGCGCGGCGTCTTTAATCATGACGGTTACACCCTAAAAGTAGCTTTAACGACCTTTGGTACATAACTTGAGGGCACAAGCCTTGGCATGATTTCCTCATTAAAGACGATTTTAAATGTTTACCAATCATTATGATATTGTGATCATTATGTTTCACATACGCATCTAAAGGTTAAATTAATGAGGGACAGAATGCTACTGGCGCTGCAGCATTGATGGAGTTTGAGTTTTACCACATTGATTTAATATCCAGCAGATATGGAAAAGGCTTTGGAGCACGAAATAATGTACTCTCACTTTGGTTGCATTGAATCATGTAAGTTATGGCGTGGCGTAATGAGCGACTTCGCCAATTAAGTATGTACTACGCCAGAAGTCCTCGGTCGATTTCCGGTCCATACACCGGAAATATATAAACAGTATAATAATTTCGGGCGTCACCACTTGTTCGGTAGGCTATAGCAAACCTCTGAAATCTTAAAATTTTCGCCAATGACAGTCACTCATTCTCTCAAAATTTTGCATAGTAGAGACCGTAGGTCCCTTTCTTTATATTAATAACTTAATTCGTGCGATTTTTTTCAAAATTTGAACGTTTATTTAAGTAAAACATGTAAAATAGTATTCTTCAAAATATTGCCCATCTGAAGCTATGACTTTTTCCAATCTATCTGGCAATTTGTGGATCCCATCCCAAAAGAACTGCGCCGGCTTGGCAGCCAATAATGAATCAAGCCAATTTTTGATATTCTGCTCTGATGTGAACCGTATTTCAGTGAGGGCGTTCTGCATCGACCGGAACAAATGGTAGTCAGAAGAGGCAAGGTCTGGGCTATAAGGCGGGTGGGATAAGACTTCCCATCCACTGTTTTCCAAATAGTTCTTAACCGGAATAGCAACGTGGGGCCGAGCGTTGTCATGATGGAAAATTATTGCCTCGTGTCTGGTCGCATATTCCGGGCGTTTTTCGGCCACTGCTCTCTTCAAACGGATTAATTGTGTTCGGTAGCGTTGTCCGTTGATGGTTCCACCCGGTTTTAGTAGCTCGTAATACAGCACACCCATCTGATCCCACCAAATACAGAGCATTACCTTCGCGCCATTCGGCCTTGCCGTTGATTTGGCTGGTTGGCCGGGTTTCACATATGATTTTTTGCGCTTGGGGTTGTCGTAATGGATCCATTTTTCATCACCAGTAACATTCCGATGCAAAAACGACTTCCTTTTGTTTCGTTCCAGCAGCATTTCGGATATGCAAAACCACCTTTCGACGTCTCTCGGCTTGAGTTCCTTGCTTTTAATATATCCAGCTGCTTTTAAACGTTTTGAAATGGCTGCTTGAGAGACATCCAAAGATTCTGCGAGCTCTTGTGTTTGGCAACAATTTTCATAGAGTAATGCTTCCAGCTCTTCATCTTCAAACTTTTTTGGCTGCCCAGGACGTTCATCGTCTTCCAAGCCAAAATCACCACTTTTAAATCGTGCAAACCACTTTTGGCACGTTCGCTCATCTAGCGCATGTTCACCATAAACTTCCACCAAAATACGATGACTTTCGGCAGCAGTTTTCTTCATATTAAAGTAATGAAGAAGAACTCCCCGCAAAAAGACTTTTTCAGGCACAAAGTTCGACATATTTGAGTGAAAAAAAATTATTGTTGTTTACGCTTCAAACGAATGACATATACTGAAATGACGTACAATGACAGTAGCTTTCCAACGGATGCTCCAATGGAATAATAACAATGGAATAATACAAGTTACGCCATCTCTTAGCAAACCGCAAACCAATTAAGTTATGGACCCAATATACAAAATGACAAGACGGACAAAATATTGATTGTTGCGTGATCAATATATTGGATGGAATAAGATATTTCTCATATCGGTTGTGAAAACCAAACCATACGCAGAATTTTTAGTGACAACAAAAATACGGTCCTTCCAAGTCATGTTGTCATTGTACAAAGCTAGGACGGCTGTGAATTGAGATTTCACTTTAACGAAACACTACTGTAATTTTAGAAATACTTAATTCCACTCAATTGCTGTCTCTACAATCAACTTTTTTTGCCTGAATTTAATGATCTAGGAATATACTACAGTTTAGGATCTTCAAACTTCATGAAAATTAGAAATGAGTGTCAAAGATATAGCCCTGGAGAACACCAGCATCTGCATTTATTCTGCTTAAAAAAATTTAAATTGAATATACGGGAATGTCATTTTTAAGAAGAAGACTTTGAATCCCGAATGCTCATAGCTTTGGCGAGGGATTCTAATGCTAAATCCTGTCAAACTTCTTTGATGCACCAAAAGGCTTAGGTTCCACTTTTCAGTGAGACATCTAGTAAAATCACCAATCAACATAATGCTACGATTGCATCCCTTCTGCTCAATTTGTACCTCGAGTTCCTCGTTGTATCCTAAGGAAGGCCTGACTTTCTGGTAATATGTACCATACCAGGTATTGTGCCACACGAAAATTTATGGCACAAAAACATCGTCTTTGCACCAGGAAAAAATTGTTCGAAGCTTCCTATAGCTTTACGTCATTCTCGCTCTCGTTATCCCTTGCAGAGGTGGCTTCCCATTCGTTAAACAAAACAGAGCTGTCAAAGTCTGAATATTTTATATTTTGATCGAAATTACAATCAAAAGCTGAATAATGGAAAAAGAGTGCTCTGAATGCGATAAAAGATTCTTAACGTAAGATGTTCTGTATCATGTCAATGTGCCATATTGTTTGCAAATGGCGTCAAGTGACATTGTGTTTGACATTTATGTTGTAGACAGGCAGAGAATTAGTTGGCAATTAGCAATGGAGCGATACACACTTAAAGAGCGCAGAATTATTGTTACTTCTTATTTGACCAATTTCCGGTCTGTTGTTTTAACGCAGCGTGAATTTCGTCGTTGTTGTCCTCGTCGTTCTGCACCATTTGCGCGAACAATTATGCATTTGGCTGAGCGTCTCAAGCAAACTGGGTCACAAGAAGTGGCCACCCCGTATTGGTCGTTTGACCGAATGCACTGCTGTGGCCAAGGATGTCGAAAAGAGTCCACAAACATCGACAATGCACAAACTGAAAGACCTGAAGATGTTCCCTTATAAAATGAAAATTGTTCACCAATTGTTGCCTACTAACCGTCAAGTGAGATTAACTTACTCCAAGGCTCTGTTGAGCCTGCTGCAAGTAGAGGATGATTTCGTACCCAAAATCACTTAAATGGTTATGTGAATAAACAAAATTTGCATTTCTGAGGCACAAAGAGTCCACATGAAATGAACGAAGAGCCGTTCTATCCCTCACTATTTGGTGCGGCATTTGCAGCAGAAAAGTGATTGCGCCTTATTTTCTTAAAGACTCCGAGGGCACCACCGTAACCGTAACTAGACAGATGTTAAAGGAGTTTTTTTTTGTCGCAAGTTGCTTAATTGACTCTTGAGCAATGTTGGTTCCAACAAGACTCAGCAACCGCTCACACAGCATTTTGAATCACCAATTTCCAGGCCCTGTGATCTCCTGTTTTGGTGGTTTGAACTGGTCGGCCAGATTTCTTCCTTTGGGGCTTTTTGAAATCTCAAGTTAGCCACAACAAACCCTCCAAATCTTGAAAGCCAACATTCAGGAATAAATCCCCAATTTGGAGCCAGATATTTTGAGAGCAAGAATTCGAAATTCCGTAAAGCGAGCACAAATGTGCATCAACTTTAAGTAAAGTTTTAGTTTACGGCCCAATTTTTTCCATTTCTAACAAAATGGCAGGCAATTCGCATTATGACATGACTTTTGCCCCGCCTTGTATATGTGAAAAAAGTGAAGTCTCATTGTAAACGATCTTAGAAACAGGCGGAATCTAGTAAGGACTATTTTCGAAATATCTCAAAAGGAATACATGTATTGATCACGACTTCGTTTTAGCTCAGCTTTAATAAGACCGATAATTGAGTTTTAATCTTGGAATATCGGTGTCAGTTGTCATGGCCTTCCTTAAGGATTTAAGTTTCAGCGGGGTGTTAAATTAAATGTTTAAAACTAGCTAGCAAGACCACTGCTGCTAGCTCACTAGACCGAACTTTCAAGCATATGATGTTGTTTGGTCTTCGAATCGTCCCTTATATGCATAATTCATAATATTCACAGTTGCAACTACTCTATTCCTGCTCCTCCTGTCTTACAAAACCAAGTATCAGAAAAAGTTCAACAGCCGAAATGTGATATTTTTTCTCAATCCACTCGCTGGAGAATTATAAAAAATAGTTTCTTCAAATTTAAGGACCGTAGCTTCCATGCTACTGCTTCTAGAGCGCAGTTGAAGAATTTGCATGACATCGTGTTCCCTTACCAAACTCCACTTCATATTTGGATTGCTTCGAAAAACAGTTTTCCACCTGGAGGTTAGTTACGACGCGTTGTCAAGCATTATTCCATCAATGGAATATTTTCTTGTTGCTCTTGAAAGTTGAAGCGTTCCTTTACAAAATGTGCTATTCTCTTCGCACCAGAGACTGTAATCAGTAACATTTAAAGAACTTGCGTCTAGCACTTGTAATACATCTGTGATCTCACTTTTCTGTAGAAATCCCGGACTTCGTTATGAAAAAACCTTTCCATCTTCCTTTTCTTACTTCTTCGTTTCCCCTTGTCAGTTTCATTGTCCAAGTCCCAAGGCAGGCGAAGTATTCCAGAGAATGTTTTTGCTAGATGACGCAGCATGAGATCCACTTGCAGTTGGAATTCATAAGAAATCGCTGTTGTCCGTAACTATTCTAGGAATGCTAAGAAGCTCAATATTTATTTTCATTTTCAGAATCGTTTCGATGTTCATTTCAGTAGAAAACTTGATTTTACTACTTTCTTACTAAGTTAACGCCAGATTTTCAGTGAACATGACTTTCAATCTAAGGCGGTATTTTTCCAACTGCCTCCAATGGGCTGAAGTCCCCTGCAGTTGCGTGCTGGCACATAAGATGAGGTCGTCCGAACCTGCGTTGGAACCGAAAACTTACCGGGCCAGGGTGCCGCTGTCCATACCTTCCAGGTGACCTAGCCATCTAAGCAGGGTTATCCGTGCTTTTCTGACTAGGTTGGCATCGCCGTACAGTTCACTGTTGAAACGTCTCCTCCATTCTTCATTGATGCAAACGGGTTCAAAAATTACCCAAAGCTACCATCAGACTCCAATATTCTGTGCCATAAAGCAATACTGGGATGATCAGTGTCTTGCATTAAACTGTTTAGTTGGTCGACAGAGGGCTTTGCTACTCAATTGCCTTGTCATTCCAAAGAAGCAGCGGTTAGCAAGTATCATATGATTCTTTGCATGGTTTTCGCACTGGTATCATTGTCGTAGATTGCGAAGCCAAGGTAGATAAAGTCCCATACTATCTCAAAGTTGTAGCTGTCTATCATGACGTTTTGTCTTAGTCGTCGATGTTATGTGTTCTTCTTTCTTGACAGGACATACGAGCACATACTTTGTTTTACTGTTGACCATTAATCCCATCTTTGTAGCTTTTGATTCAATTGTCGTGAACGCTCCATTGACAACTCGCTATGTTCTTCCCATTATGTCAATATCGACTTCATATGGAGCTCTACAGAAATACCAAAACTGGACACAGCTCTGCATGGTTCCTCTATAGATCCTGTCATATGCGGCTTTGTAATCGATGAAGAGGTAGTGTATATCGATTTAGAACTCCTGGGTTTTTTCTGCTGTAATATGACAATTTGATAAATGGTGGACCTTCCTGGCCTACAACCACAGTGATACGATCAGAATATTAACTAAGGATCTTAAGCGATCACAAATACGGCTTGTACAAGCTTGTAGATCTTTGATACCAAACCGATTGGTTCATCGTTGAGCAGATGTTTGAGAGCGAATTCACGTTGACAGATATAATGTGGATCTGTTTTACGAAGAACTGCATAACCATAACCAGGCACAATCTGTCCGGAATTCAATTTCTTCCAGATGAAATCATTAACTTCCTGTTCAGATGGATTTTTGCCGATTTGTTGTTGAATTTTCATTAACCATACTAGTACTTCTTGATTAGCTAAACCATCGAGAAGACCAGCTAAACCACACAAACGGTAAATAAGGGTCGGATACGGCTGAACCAACCAAATTGCGTAATGCGAGCAGATATATTACCACCCTCATGGTCACTGTGAATTGTTAGGTAAAGACGAATGAGTTTCGTAAATCCGGCTTTATCGTAACCCAAATCGAAATCTTAACAAAATTACCAGAAAAATCAAAGCTTGGGTCAATTGACTTGGAACCCAATCCACCTCTGAAAGTATTGGTATAAATTGTGGCAGGAACTAGTGGCCAAGTGCATGCTATCTTCATAGGCGTATTCCCAGTATTTAGATTTGTTAACACCTTCTGCGTAAGCTTCTGCAAGTCTACTGTCCTGATTCAAGGCAGTCACAATCAATTGAGACATTGAATGTAATGTCTTTGAGAAATTATTCAGCATAGTAACAACAAATTGAGGCAGAGCGGCACGGCTAGCCCATTCAGCGGAAAGTCCTCGAACATGAGCTTCAGTTGGAACTTCGCCGGTGAGCAACAACCACAAAATACCTTCTTGTAATGGTTCAGCACCATTTGGCTTCGACATTCTGGACAGACAACACCCGAAGGACGGTGTGTTGAGATCTTCGCTGCGGAAAATAATTTAACCCAGCTTGTAAATGATCCCACACGAATACCAGACGTTGATAGTCATACCGCCAACACCGTTGACTTGTTTTTAACTTCTCACCCTGACAAGTACTGCGTTGATGTGCTCTCCCCTCTAGGCTCGTCGGACCATTGTGTCATATCAGCTAAATTCTCGTACACCGACCACACAGTTAGAGAAAAGATTCCAAAAAGAAACGTATGAGAAAGCCAATTGGAGCGGACTTACGAGTAACAACTTCTTTAGGAATCTTAACTGGTCGTTATGTTTCCTCGATAACGACGTGGATGCCGCTGCTGACATGATCACAGAACCTATTCTCTTTGGAATGAGATGCTTTATCTCTCATCGAATGAAGAGTATCAGACCAAAAGAAAAGCCATGGTACGACTCGAGTTGTAAAGAGGCTGTCAGGGTTGGAGAATTGTTGTCTTGGTCCTACAAGACTGAATCTATAGAGGAAAATCGAAAAAAGTTCAAACGAGTCAGGAATGACTGCAACGTCTAATTCCAATACGACCAATAACTGAGGCTAAAAATACTATAACGCGCCTTACATCCCTTCTTTCTAAGGTCATGGAAACGCTGATAGACCGGCAGTACGGTTTTCGTAGCAACCAGGTCCACTGGTGATTTGATGGCATGTCTCACCGAAAAGTGAAACCAAAGCGGACATCAATCTGGTGAAAGGACGATAGTTGCACTTGATATTTCTAAGGCATTTGACAGGGTTTGGCATCGGGCTCTTTTGTTGAAATTGTTGAAAAAAATGAGTGCATTTGGGATCGATGAGTCTCTCCTTCAATGGGTTAGAAATTACCTTTCGAAACGTTCAATTCAAGTTGTCTTGGATGGTTTTAAGTCTGATATTCACAAAATAAATGCTGGTGTGCCCCAGGGCTCCGTTCTGTCTCTTGTCTGCTACTTCTAATCCAATATATTCCTTTGCTGATGACAGTACTCTCTGCTTTTCGTTTCCGGACTCACGTCCCTGCTCTTCGGCTATAGAACGGGAACGGCAGAGTAGCCTAAGCTCATTAAATTCCGATATAAATAGCATTACCAATTGGGGAACTATCAACAGAGTGGAATTTAATGCTTCCAAAACACAATGCTGTCTGCTGTCGTTAAAGCGAAATTCAAATACCCAGCCATTATCCATGAATGACACTTGCATCGTCGAAACCGATAAACTTTCCATTCTCGGTATGTGTGTCAGTGACAACTTACGTTGGAATGACCACATATTCGATATCGCCAAAAATGCTGCGAAATGTCTAGGTTTCCTCAAGCGATGTAAGAAATATTTTACCCGCTCTGATCTGGCCACAATATATAAGGCATTCATCCGCCCAAAATTGGAGTACAATGCCAACATCTGATCAGGTGCTCCTAAAACATCTCTGCACCTGCTAGATAGGATTCAAAAACGTGCGAACACCGACGTAACCTAACAATGATTAGGTTCCATATGTCGGGCATACTTTCGTCAACCCAGATTTTGGAGTTGGATTTACGGTTCGTATCCAATCATCACTTGCTGCTTTAAACAGCTCGGGTTCAGCAAATTTGTTAGACTTAGGCTTGCAAATCGGGTCGGGTCGGGTCGGGTGACTTGAAATCTTATTTTTCTTCATCCATGTTGAATGGTTCATTTTGCCTGACGATAGAATGTTGTTTATTAATACCGTTTAACAGATACGGATACGGATATCCATAGCACCCCAAAGCAAGCAAAACTTTTGTGAGGAATTTCAGCGTCGAACGGCTACAATCCCAAGAGACCGTCAGTTTCCCTTAACATCTCGATGAGTCCGATGCCGTCAGAATCGGATATAGAACTCCTATGGTCGAAAAAGAAGGGAAGAACATAGGCTCCTCAGAAGAAAAATGTAGGAGGACGAATAAGCGCCCGAACAGAATTCTGCAAGGATGGAGATGGAACCCTCAGTATATCCACAGACGGTGCTGAGAATTTGGATAGGTTTTTTCTGTAGTTCTATTGTACACATAACCGAAAAACCGTTTGACAGCGTGCTATATACAATACACATATTATGGAACATATTTGTTATCAGTTTTCGCTTCATGAAGGTTTAGTTTTCGATTCTTGTATTGAAGTTGTAAGGCATGTTTCCGGTTGCATAACAGTAGCCGACAATGCGTACACCCTAAATGACTCGAACTGCAATCAACTTCAGACTGCTATAATTTCCAAACCGTTCATGACAGTGAGCTCAAATTTTGACACATTACAGATAGTTTTATTATTTACAAGCCCCTTAAACGATTTGCGTCTCAGTTGTGTTGAAAAAATTTTATCAGCGATGGAATTCAAACGTGATAGTGTGATTGCTTTATATTTGGCTGGAAAACCACAAGTAGCTATCGTTAGAGTCCTCTAGTACCTCAACGTGAATAAATCATTTGTGTCTCGAACCATAGATCGTTACCGTGATACTGGCAAAGTTGCAAAACACTATGGAGGTGGTCATAAAAAAACAGCAACATCGGCAGAAATGGTTCGGAATGTGAAGGCTCGAATTGAGCGAAATCCGCGTCGAAGTGGTAGAAAAATGGCTCGTGAGCTCCACATATCGTTGGAACAGATGCAACACATACTGAAAAATGAGCTTGGGCTCAAGCCATTGCAGTTCCGAAAAGCACACGATCTTACAGCGCAACAGAAAAAAGTTAGAGTCGAAAGAGCGAAGGAGTTGCTACGCTTGCACGAAAGTGGTGATTTGGTTTTTTCCGATGAGTCGCCATTTATTATCGTGCAATATGTCAACAAAAAAAATGACCGAGTTTACTTGTCAGAGAGGTCCTTCGAAAATTTACACCTTCGGACGGCCACCAGAAAGCAGGCAGCACCGATGGTGATGGTTTGGGCCGCCATAGCCGCCGATGGTCGCTCTCCGCTCGTATTTTTGGACCGTGGCGTCAAAATTAATACGGTCGTATACCGTGAAACTGTCTTAGAGGCAGTATTGAAGCCTTGGGCAAACAATCATTTCGGTCGGAGACAGTGGACATTTCAACAAGACTCGGCACCGTCTCACAAAGCGCGCGTCAACCAAGATTGGTTAAAAAACAATGTTCCACACTTCATTTCTTCGACAAAATGGATTGCAAATTCTCCGGATGCAAATCCGTTGGATTTCTCTGTCTGGAGTATTTTGAAGGCGAAGGTTGGCACTAAAAAATACCAAAGTTTGGACCACCTCCAGCAAGCACTTCGCCGGCAATGGGCCAAAATACCGCAGAGCCACATGCGTGCAGCGTGCGATGCTTTCTTCGGCCGTCTCAAGCCATTATTCGCTCCAAAGGTGGACATATTGAAAACTACTGATACAATTTGAAAATTGATGTATTTTCCAACATTTTTTGCTTTGGCACAATAAAATTTATCAAATAAAAAAATTGGAGCATTTTAAAAAGTTGGAGTTACAAACTGTCGGTGTAAAAACCTTTGTAAATCACTTTGTTTCGGCAATTTTACAAACTTCTTTTGCCAGGACAGTAAGAGAATAACCAAGACTTATTAGTAAATTCACAGATAACAGCTCATTCCCTCTAGCAACGAAATCCAATAACTTTAATCTTTCCGTTTCCAATGTTTATTGCTTAATCCAAACATTTTCCTATTGCACCCTGTGTAACTCGTATGCTCTGGCTCTACTGATATAGCGTCATTCTATATCTTTTCCCTTCTCATTTATGCTTCTGTTCATATCTATCCAATTATGTGTGTGAAAGAAAACCAGTAGAAGACATCCGTAGAAAATAGAGATGAAGAACTTGGTTTCTATTGAAAAAAGAGCCCTTTAATCCGTTAGTATGCCGTAAAGTTCTCATAAATGATTTAATCACTTAACACCCGAGGCACCTACTTTTCACTTTATAGTAGGTTCATATACCCACAGATTTATATTCAATTCCATTCAATTCGATTCAATTTATTGATGATTGATATTCGAACACATGTAACCTTCCGTAACTCATGAGTATGCATTCGGTGTAGTGCGGCTTTCGGTTTTACACTAGACCTATCGATGGGATTCATAATCTAGTCACACACCGAGAATTTTCCTTTTTCTTGATCAGCATAAGCACATTAAATTCTTAATGAGATACTTCTTCACAAATACCATTTCCCTGAGCCATTCCCTAGTTTCACCTTAAATTAAATCACAGTGATGATGAAGAGTTTCTCTTTTTGTCGTGTCTTCTCTCTTGAAAATAAAGCCCAAAACCAGTTCCAGAAAAATAAGACCTTAATTAAGTGCTGAAATACAAAACACCGGAGCATTCTTTATCATGCGTATCTTTTCCAATGAAGAGTTCCATCCATAACGAGGAAATTCGCACCCCACAAGTACGGATATGATACGAGTACTCGTACAATTCAATTGTATCTATCACATGTAAAAGTGTTCCCATCTAGTGTACTACTGGTGAAGCGCATTTCTAGATAAAGTGGGCGCATTACAAAACAAAAACAACGGTAATTTCAATTGCATAGATACTTTAGATTTAGGTTTACTCTGTTTGCGGACCACCGCACCGACTGCACAGTGCGGTAATTTATCATTCTAAACAAAACGGCTTGAAAAATTCGCACGAAAACAGCGAAGAAAAACGCTTTCAAGCCTACGAATGGTTGTATCTACATATCTGCAGCACCCTACTGGTGTAGTTAGGTACTTAAAATTCAAGCGCAGTCGCCGTTAGTGGAACAGTGAAGAACTTATCACTTTCGTTATCGTGATTCAGCTGGAATGACTGAGGTTACCACCGTACATGTCATGTACTTGTACCGTACTCGTTCTCGTACGAACGTATAAATGGATTCGTATATGTATTCCGCTTCTTTCTTTTTTTTTTTTCTTTTATTAGTGAATACAAGTATCTATTCGGATTTGGAAAATGTTTTCTAATTTCCCGTTGAACACGACTTAGTTGGCATTTGATAGGTTAGGTACGTATTTAAAATGCGCCCCAACACTTTTGTACTCATTCGTGCGGTTCATGTAATCGTACCTACGGATAATTACTTGAGCACGCATTGAAACTGTTCAGCGGTGTTTAGCGAGTAGATGGACAGAATTAGGTTAAGAACGAGAATCTTAATATGGACTGGCACATTGGACTCATGAATTAGGAAAGCACGAGCTGTATTACCATAATCAAAGTCTGGTTACCTCATTAATGCTCATTCGAAGTTCTTATGATGTTTTAGTAGTGCAGTGGGAAAACAGGGTTGTTATGGAGGTATGTTAGTAGTGTATTCAGGCAATAAGTAGGCACTATCTTATCTTTATACGCAAGTTTTATTTATTTAAACTACATTTTAATCGGTTCTTAAAAATGTCGCTGCAAGGCTCGATGTTAGCAGCGTTCGACTTCTCGAGAGCCTTTGGAAGTCTCGATCATAGCAATCTGCACTTCCACATGTTGGTGTTCAGAATACCGGCATGTGTACTACTTTGTTGAAATACAGAAGCAATTTTGTGAATCTGGCTGTCGGATTTTGATCAGGTTACAATTTTTTCGATGTTGGAGTCCGGGAAATGCGAGCTAGCTATCATGAATGTGCCACCTTCCGCTGATCAAAAAAAAGTCTGTACGATGCGAATTGTAATAGTTTAACAGGCGATCAATGCAACCTGGGGCCCAGCGGCGTAAGGTTATTTGCTTTTTCAATGTGGGAATTGGAACATCTCTTTATGTTATACTGTACACGAAGGAGTACCAAAAGTACCCGACCTAACAAAGAAAACACAAAAAAATTGGGGAAAAATATATTTATTTCTAGTTCAATACACTTTTCCCAGCGATGTTCAATAGCTTAGATACCCTGTTTATAGTGAGAATCGTCGAGCTCCTTAAAATAGCCATCAACCGCAGACTCCACCTCTTTACTGTTTGCAAATCTTTTACCGGCGAACCATTTTTTACAAATTCGCAAATACAAAATAGTCCCAGGGACCTAAATCTGACAAATAGGGTGGATGAGGAAGCAATTCGATCTTTAACTCATTGATTTTGGCCATCGCGATGACGGATGTGTGAACTGGTGCATTGTCTTGATGAAACGAAACTTTTTTCTCCGCCAAATGCTGCCGTTTTCTCCTGATTTCATCTTTCAAACGCTGCAATAAGTTCGCATAATACACACCTCTGATTGTTTTTCCTTTCTGAAGATAACCAATGAAAATTATCCCACGCGCATCTCAAAAAATTTACGCTGTGCCCTTGCCTGCAGATGGAACTGTCTTCGCCTTCTTTGGAACCGATTCTCACCTTTGAGTCCATGGTTTTGACTGTTCCTTCGTCTCGGGTATGAAACGATGAACCTACTATATGTTTCATCGATGGCTATGAATCAACGCACAAACTCTGCTTTATGGCAGTGAAATTTCGGCAAACACTCGATTGAAACATCCTCACGACGCTGTTTTTGCTCCATTGAGAGTAAGCGCGGCACCTATCTTGCGCACAGTTTTCTCGTGTCCAATTTTTCAGTCAACATACGATGTACAGTGCTTTTTGAAATGCCTATCATATCTGCTAGTTTACGTACTTTCAATCGACGGTCATCCAATATCATTTTGTGGATTTTTTTCAACATTTCTCGTGAACTTACCTCATTTGGTTATGTTCGTTTTGGCAACTCGTTCGGCCTCACTTAAACTCTCCCACCCAATATTTTATTCGTGTAAACGAAGGAGCAGACTTCCCCAGAAAACAATCCTGTTCCGTTTTGATGTTGGTTGAATTAAAGCCTTTCAAATGAAAGTATTGTATCACATTACACTGACCAATTTTTTCCATATTTAAAAATTCATTGAAAACGTTCACTATTGATGGCTGCGAACAAATACAATACTAAACAACATAGCGTCGTCAAACGTCAAATTTAAGCTATATAAGACTGGTACTTCCTACAATTGTCATTCTTTTTAAAAAAAACAACCGCCATCTATACGTCAGGCGGTGTTCTTGTACTACCCTCGTACATTTAATTTACTCTATTTCTGTCTATATTGAAGGATGTATCATACATTACTTACTATAGTAAAGCATATTTTTTCTAACAATGCCTAATAAACAGAGAGGGATTGCAAGCTATAAAGATCAGATATATATTATTAGAACCATTCTACAGGCTACTCTATTTTGAATTGCCTTGTAAGTGCGGCTACAACCGCGGTAGCAACTTGAACCTCTATGGCATTTTGAACCAGAATTGTTGTTTTTCTTTTATTCTTTTGATGCCATACACCATTTCCGATGACCTTCGTTGCACATGGTAAAGCTGAATAGTTTGCTCAACTTGAAGTTTCTGTACTCTCGATGTTTAAGCTGAACGAACGACTGTCGTATATAACAAACACTTAAGCAGAATTTTTCCATCAACAAATTGAGTAGAGTTTTCACACCATTTAAGCCATCCCTGACTGACGCATGAATGACATTGTCATCGCAATTTTTTTGGTGATTAAAGACAGATATGTCAAGAGTTGGATTTACTTTTTTTGGAAAAACGGAAATGCAGATATTCCGTCATTGTGCCACTGATTCATAACCGTTATCATCGGCGAAAAGAAGGGAAGGTCTTCCCGATTCGTTAATGTACTGCTGCAAAAGAAAATCTAGCATGGCATTAAAAAGTAGCGGACTTTGTACACTGCCTTAATGTACTCCACTTTTAACATCAAATTCTCCGATACTTCTCACAATTCATTTAACTTTCCTTTTAACATCATCGTAAATATCGCGAATTATTCTTATATACGTCTCAGATACATTTTAAGATCTTTGCGCCGTCCAAATACTCTATCGGATGTTTTTTTCTAAGTTGATGACGGCGATATGCAGGTTCTTCGGAGCTTCGCGCTGTTTTTCCATCATTATATATTCGTAAGCTTTGAATCACGTCATATGTCGACCTCAATCAGGCCGAATTGACTACCATGGACCGAGTAGTATTCGACATTAGTTTCACTGATTCGCTGTGGTCGGTATACAGTGGAAACACTCTCCAATAGTTAGGTATTCGATCGCCTCTTACCATTTTACTGAAAAACAACGCAAGCCATTTAAACCCAAGATTTACGATTGTTGCTAACACTTCGGAGGGTATGTTAACCGGTCCGACTGCACTCCTCGGGTAATCCTTTTCACAGCTTCGCTAACTTGGGCTTCTGTAAATTCTGCCATTTGCTCTTCTTGTGCGACAGCCGAAGGAATGGTACTGCGCGGAAATTCTTCGTGTAGTAAGGCGTTAAAGTGCTCAGATCACTCAGACAAAGAATAGGTCCATTATGATCTGTTTGGATCATATATGAACGTAATTTCTCAAAATCTTCCAGGAAAACGAGCAATCGCTTCACTGATAAAGTGAAGATATGTGGTGGTCATCAGCACCTAGTACTTGCAGCTTAATGTTACCTTTAATCGGACATTCACAGTGAAATCGCAGGAGACGTGTCGGCTTTGAAGCTACCATTTCGGATCAATTCGCAAGTGTTCACAATTGAAATTTGCGATAGTATCGCCATATCTTAGGTAGAACCATGATCGGAGAGGTTATTGCGAATAAGAAGAGTGTCAACCTAACATTTATATTTAATCGCTGATAAGAATTAGAAACAAATAAAGGAACTTTTTGCCACTCACTATGCTGTCATATAAGGCCTATGATTTCTGGCCGGCACCGAACTGCGACGGAATGAGAGTCTTTCTCACAGGCAGTAGATTTTATATTCAGGTAATTATCATTACTCATGACATAGCAATGTTGCAATCAAACTCTTACTATGATACCTTTCAACATTTTAAAGTGCCTGTCAACGTATCTAAAATAAAAGATCCTCCCATACATCACTGTTTATCTACAGACAAATCTGCATGGTTAAAATGAAATCAGAAATCTTCAGATACGGTCACAGAGGCTGCACTTTAATTTACTATTAATAAAATTATGGCGTCGTTAATTCAAACCTCAACCATTCACTGTATCGCCATCGATGTGTTTCTAGGATTATCGAATTCCAAATATTTTCACATGCTGCTCTTTCTCAATCAAAATACTTTCACCTATTAATTCCCGCCAATTAAGAAATCCCAATTAAATTATCAACATCAGGTTCTGACCAAAGTCACAATCAAAAAATAAAAACAAAATCTATCTAAGTATGAGAGATACACTGTGTTCGTATATCACTCTCACCATCAGCATCGTATCATCGAAACTATGTTGTGTATATCTCATATCTCGTTCGGTATCGGCAGAAAAAGAACGAATTTGAATCAAATAACACTTTGCGCCATCAGAAACACAACGCCACACCTCAGCTACAACAAGTGGACAAAGCATAGAAAGTTGCCTCAGCTCAGATACTAATCAATGATGCCCGTGTCCATTGTTTATTTGTGTATTAATCACGCAATTTAACGTTACTTCTTTAATTGCAAATATGTAATTATTCGGAATTCTTCTCTGACCGTCCGGTTTGATCAAATCTCCCCACCTCAATAAACTGATAATCGAAAGTAAAAATCTCTTTCGGCACAGATGGGTTCCACTTTGTTATCTAGACTTTCACAAGTGCTTTCGCGCACAAGTGACGACAGATGACATTCCTGCGCTCGAAATTGTTTGACATCCCTGATTCCTTTACGAGTAGTGTGGCCAGCACAACAAAAAATAAAAGTAATAATAATAATGATGAAAGAAAACCTGCAACAAATCACTTTAATGGAGTGAAGGGATATGAACAACGGGCAGGGAATACCGATCGCGAAAGGCCATCAAGGTGCAGCCAACGCGAATTTTCTTGAAGGACGTGATGTCGATGGTTAACCGTTGGATACAGACAAGACGTACCAAAAAAAAAAACAAAAAAAAACAAAACAACAACTGTGCAACCTGATACGAGTACGAGTACAAGTACTTGAATTATTGATGGTTTTCACTTTTGGTTTCCATGCAACACCACAATATGTAACCTCAATAAATCGTTGGGCTTGTTAGCTGTGCGCTGCGGATTTCGCTACTTTTGACTTATCCCTCCCTGCCCGTGCATGTAACGTCCCTGTTTTATGGTGTTCGTAAATTCATGTTAACGGAAATTGTGAATAATTTTGCGGATCAAGTGTTATTGGTGGACGGATGGATGGAAATACAATAGAATAGCTGATTGATCGCCTCTTGTTTTAGCTGAGCATCTGATCGAAAACTAATACGAAGTGTAGAAAACTTTTCCAAGTGATTGATGGTTAAATGGATTTGGGGTAAACTCATTTTCTATTTTCTATTTCACAATACTGGGTGGTTCTCTTTATAAGTATGTAGAAAGTAAGACAATTTTAAGATTTGTAAGTCCCAAATATGATGGGTCAGTTCCAATCCCAGGAAGGTTTAGATGAAACAAGTTCTTAACAGAAATCGGCGGTATGCTTTCTTATTTCTGTTGCTAAATTATCATAATTCTTAGTCACTTTAGCATCATTAATCACAATATTCGGCATTTAGTTGTCTGCCACCTGCGATTATTTAGTCGTTGAGACGGTTGATCTCTCTTCGATTTCTCTAAAACCAGGGCACGAAAGGCTCGTTGAACTAAATTTTGTATACGACATTAAGCACGATTATCCTCTATGAAACGATATTTCGGACATGCTTTCACCCAACTAGGGATTCAAAGTATGAGATGAGTATTAAGACATAACCTCTTAATTGAAAAGCTTCGCAAAAATTTCTTCGCAGACTGCGCTTCAGTTAGGTCTATGGCAATTAGAGTGGAATACAACATCGTTCATGTGACCACCACGGCATCTGTTGCAAGCGATCATCTGACCATGGGTCAGTGGCTGCAATTTCAGTTTGGATGTTATGTTGCAAATCCTGAGTTGTCCCTGGTTTATTGTGATAGTCCTTACTCTTCAAACAAGCCCACAGGAAGAAGTGTAAAGCTGTCAAATCGCATGACAGTGAAGAGCAATCTACTTCTCCTCTAACCGAAATAATGCGATCTTCAAATTAATTGATCGATGGATGACTTGTGGAGGTATTACCATCCTGTTGAAACCAGAGATCGTCCAGAGACAATCGTTGACTTTGGCGGCGAATTGAGGTGCCTGGCTGGTTTCGAACACTATCGTTCACAGCGGCTATGTTTTGGCGTGTACGTGCTGGCCGAGCATGCTGATATGGAGTTTGACCCGATACCGAACTAGTTTCTTCAAAACGCTTCACCATTGCACGAATTCCGGACTAACTAGGGCGATTATGTGGACCGAAAAATTCACGAATTTCACGAAATGTTACTTTTACAGATCGCCCATTTTCGTAATAAGATTGAATAACAAAAATGCGTTGTTGCGTGGTAAACTACTCCATGACTAAAATTGCCAAAAATTGTATGACATCTGTCAAAATGATCAACCACATTGAATTCAGTAAATGACACTAATTGGCAGCCAGCATTCACACCATCTGTTGGCTCACCCTTTAGTTGATTTTATCAGAATAATTGCTGTCCCCGTTGATTCCATCGAACAAACTTATTCATAAAAATATATGTACTTCCAAAAACTGAAATTTTTCGAAGCTTCCGTAAACGTCTTCTAAGTTTTGTAGAGTGGACTTTTAAAAAAGGACGTGGCAAATTCTGTGATGCGTATTTACGATGAAGGCAGAGGTGTTACACGTATTTGTTAAATTCGTTTGTACGTGCCTCTGGCTTATCCAGATATTGGTTGATAGTAAAACTGCCCATTGTCCTTTGTCGGATTGTTCCCACTGCCGTTGCCACAACGTAATACTGAGGTTTGCTCCATCTCTTCTTCTATGTGGGCCCTTTTGACTGTTTACATGGATTCCATAGATTCCGAAGACGAATGGTTTTCCTCTCTTGGCGTTTGACTATATTTGTATACCATACCATTGTAGTATGGAGGTTGTAACAAGCGGGACTACGAACCTTTGATTTCATCCAGGTCTTCTGATGCTGCTTATAAGCTTCATAATAACATAGTTAAGTAACAGGACTTTGAACTACCTTCATTATTTTCCAACGTAACTTTAAAGACTGCCAATGTATATCGATCATATGTACTAATGTTTCAGTTTCTCACACCAAACTTCCTTTACGTCTAGAGCTAAAGACTTGGAATTCGAAGACTTTCTTGGCACTTTCATCCAATAGATTGATGTAGCGAACCGAAGTAAGTTTCATATCATAGATTTTTACTTATTTACTTATGCTACAGTTCGGAGTGAACCTTGACATTAAATAATAAGAGTCTCCAGTTAGCCCGATCCTTAGATAACTGCCTCCAGTTGCGCACTCCAAGTCGGTTGAGGTTCTCTTGTACTTGTGCGCGCCACCTAAGGTGATGTCTTTCTCTACTGCGTTAGATTAGAAAACTCTGCGGGGAGGATCATTGGTGTCAATTCGCTCTACATGTCCTAGTTTTCTGACGTGATCGATGTTGCTGTACAGTCCATGTAGTTCGTATTTGAATATTCTCCAAAATTCTCTCGAAATGACTGCGAATATCTTCATCCGCTTAGATTGGGCCCTTGCTTCAGCCCCATAAAGTAGGACTGGGATAATCAACGTCTTATATAGAGTCTGCTAAGTTTTTCGGGATAGGGCCTTACTACTCAATTGCCTTCTCAGCCAAAGAAATCGCGATTGGCAAGAGTGATTCTTCGTTTTCTTCGAAATTACAGCTGTCGATTGTGACGTTCTGAATAATTCGTCCCTTCTTGTCTACAGCATATATATGGTATACTTGGTTTTCACCTCATTTACCAGTAAACCCATTTTGGCTGCTTCTGTTTCTATACTAGCGGACGTACCGTTGACAGCCCGCTGAGTTCCGCCAATTATGTCAACATCATCGGCGTATGCTAGTAGTTGTACAGACTTTTGAAAAATTGTGCCTCCAGTATTCGCTTGTGAGTTCCGCACAATTCTTTCAAGTATGATGTTAAAAAAGTCACATGACAGCGCGTCACCTTGTCTAAAACCTTTTTTGACATCAACGGTCCCAGTTTAGTCATTTTCGACCTCGGCGAAGAAGGATGAGCTTAGCAGAGATGCCGAAAATACGAGGGTTGTTTGACGAACAATGATACAAGACATTTTTTCTCAAATTTTTTTCTTTATTATTCCACATAGTCTCCTAGTAAGTCTACACACTTATCCCAGAGATGCTTCCATCTCTCTAACCCGTCCAAATAGTACTTGGCGTTTTTTCTCTGCAAAATAATTGTTCACGAAGGTGATTGCCTCCTCATTTGACGAAAATCTCTGTCCTCCAAGCGCAGTTTTTAAATGAGGGAACAAAAAGAAGTCGCTTGGGACTAGATCTGGTGAATAAGGCGGATGGTCAAGCAGTTTAAACCGTAATTCATGGATTTTCGAAATGGCAACCGCTGAGGTGTGAGACGGCGCGTTGTCTTGGTAAAACAGGATTTTCTTTTTCTGCCTTCAGCTTGTCAAGTTATGATGCGTAGTATGCTCCTGTAATGGGTTTTTCTTTTTGAAGATAATCGATTAAGATAACTCCTTTACTATTCCAAAAAACAGTCGCCATCACTTTCCCAGCCGAAAAACAGTTTTTGCTTTTTTTGGAGCCGGCTCGCCCTTTGCAGTCCACTGTTTTGACTGAATTTTTGTTTCGGGCGTATAATGGTGTGTCCAAGTTTCATCGGCGCCAAAACTCGGATTTATTGCGCCTAAACTGCGCCAACAGAGCGTTGAAAATGTTCATTCGAACACGTTTTTGGTCTAACGTAAGCAAACGCCGCACCCAACGCGCGGACAGCTTTCTCATGCCTAAATCTTGATTTAATATGTAACAAACCCGTTCTTTGGACATTTTCATGACCTCTACTACCTCTCTCACTTTAATTCGGCGGTCGTCTAACACCATTTGGTGAACTTTAACAATGTTATCGTCAGTGGTTGCAGTTTTTGGACGTCCCGAACTTTCATTATCTCCCAAGCTCTTACGGCCACGTTTAAATTCAGCTGCCCAAAATTTCACTGTGGTAAATGATGGTGCAGAGTCCCCATATACAGAGTCCAACTCATTTTTGATTTGCGTAGGCGTATTGCCTTTCAAAAACAAGATTTTAATAACAGCTCGATACTCAAGTTTTTTCCATTTTCACAAAAAACGCTCACATCGACTCACTCAAACGACTTTCAAGTGTCAACTAAAAACTGCGCGTCCAAAATGACTGAAACTTCGGTAGTAACTGTCAAATGATGCACAACTAGCATTCACTAGCTTTTATTGACGAGTGTCCGCTATCTTTACGTTGCGGTCGGAAACTTTTCAGATAACCCTCGTAGATATGGCTCTGTGCAGCTCGTCTCTATAAATACTGTCATAGGCGGCCTTAAAATCGATGAAAAGATGGTGGGTATCGATTTGGGCTCCTTGAGGATCTACCGGAATGCGAAGATTTAGTCGATTGTGGACGTTCTAAAACCGCAGGGATAGGGGCCAATAAGGTAGTTGATGAAGGGTTTCAGACATTTATATAATATAGCAGATAAGATCTTGTATGCGATGTTAAGGCGACTTATATTTCGAAAGTTGGCACAGTTGAGAGGGTATCCTTTGTTGTGGATCGGGTACTGCTATGATATTGAGATTCCCTTCATCACGCATACACGCTTCTGACCAAATCTGAGAAATGAGTTGATGCATGAGTATGTTCTCCACAAAGTCATTTCTGTCCGCTCCAGCTGCTTTCTTTTATTTCAACTTAGATTTTTCTATCCTTACTTCATTTTTGTCCGAAGAACGAAAGTCTTGGCTATCATCATCTAAGTTGAATGGTCTCTCTTCTTAATGGCGGAATGCTGGGTTTCTTTGCAGTTAAAAAGTCTGCAGAAAAAATTATTCTCTGCACTGACTGCGACTCGATTGCGAAGTTGCCTTCTTCACCTCTACACCTTCTGCACGGGTTTTCTTGCTTTGACGTGTTGGTAAAACTTTCGTGTGTTATTTCGTAGCCGATGTTCTTCATGTCCGTTGTGCTCGTAGAGCTTAGGAGCGCCTTTCGTCCTTTATTGTAGGGCCGGTTTTTACGCTTCTTATGTGTGGGGTCTCTTGCGATTGAAGCTTTTCTACATTCACAGTAGTTCTTCTTTGTTGTGAAGCTTGGGAAATCCGCATTTGCCCTTTGGCTGCAACAAGGTTGTGATCCAAGTCAATGTTGACTGTCCGGAAGGTTCGAATGTCCAGAATATTGGAGGCATGCGTCACGTCGATGGCAAATGATCAATTCAGCGTTTCATGATCAGCAAGTACCCTTGTATTTATTGATATGAGGAAACCTTGAGGTTGCTATATTGATATTTCGTCCCGCCGCAAAATCGATAGGCTGTGCTTATCAACTTTCCTACCAAATATGTTTTCCTTTCCTATCCTGGCGGACATTGGCCATATGGTATGTCTCGTCGACGAGTTCAGAGAGACATTCTTTGGGAGTATCGTCCTTTTATTCGGTAAGAGCATGGACGCATTTAAGGCTTGTGTTAGCCAATTTAGCCTTGAGGCAGATTGTCATAAAATGCTCGCTCACGTATCGAAAGCTCAAGACTTATTGCCTAAGTCTTTCGCATATGGCAAACCCGCATCCGAATAAGCCCTGATTATTTTCCCTATAGTCTATATCACAGGTTTTCATCCCCCTTATGCCCATTCCATTGTACTTCATGAATGGCAGTGATATCTACGTAATAGCAGAAAAGGGCCGCTGCTAATTGCTCCGCTGCACATGGCCTGTTAAGGGTCAAAGCATTCCTCGTGCAGATCCGAAGGTCGTTGTTCTTTAATCGGCTGCTAGGGTCGTCAACAGTGAATACCTATGGTTATTATCCGGGGCTCTTAGCTAGTTCGGCTCTTCCCACTGGAAGCAAAGGCGAGCACTACAACTTGATTATTGCGTTTCTGACCCAATCCAAGCTTTAAGACAGCCAGCAGTTTCCCGGTCTATCGCCCCGCAGATCGCAAACTGAATAGATTATTCCTTGCTAAAATTCAGTACATACATACAAATATATCTAGAATGGTCCTAAGGACGCCTTTCTGAGTAATACAGAAAAACCGCCGCGTGTATTCTGGCATTGCAAGGCAAAGCTAAATCAAGTTTTGTATGATCCCTAAAATCGCACGCATCTTACTAAGTTCCAGGCAGCGTATATCATTCATTGCTATCTTCCAGGTCTTGTTCAATCTGGAATAATTGCTTTGTAATTGGTTAGCAAGGCCATTTCTCTGAGTGGAATTTAAATATGAAAACATCAGTGTCAGCTTGGAAAAATTCTCTGGCTTATCTGTCAAGATCAGGAGCCATGTTACCAAATCCTTCTAGCCTTGGAAAAGAGGACGACTGTGTCATCGACCGGACCTTAGTTTCCACTGAAATTGTAGCAATTAGTACGATTTTAAAATGGTACTTTGGATAAGTTTAGCTGCCTTTGTCTAAAGGCCGTCAAAGGATCTTTAATTGTGCCAGTCGAGATGTATGCCCATTGCTCATATTATAATAATTGCGCGGTACCTTTCACTTAGATTCAGTCTGGTAAGGACCAATTTGTTCCGAGTCTAATAACAGCCCTATAACATATTCCAATTATATTGTTGCAACTGCAACAGTATCTACAGTACTTTCGTTAAATTCTAGCAAAATCTAGGTGAATTTTAGAATTAAAGATTTTTTGATCGGAAAATCTTCACAACTGAATGGAGTTTGCCCCCTGCTCCAAGCCGAAATCGACTATCATCGCCAACTATTATACGATCTTAATTGGAATCAGAGTAAAAAGCTGGTTCACATCGTCAGCTTTAAGTGTAGAATCACTGCTGTCCTAGTAGATTCATAAAGATCTGGAACAAACTTACGAACTGTGAATGAGAGAACACAATATGACCAATGGCTGGATCTGTAGTTCACAGATTCAAAGCCAGAGCCAAGAACGATGACAATCCCACTTCTCCCAGAACAGAACGGATGATGTATTCCTCATGTTCCTCATGTTCCTCATGTTCCTCATGTTTCTCGTGTTTCTCATGTTCCCTCTGTCAATCGCTCACTACGGGTATTTGGGTTGATGGTTACTTTGCGGCTATGTAGTTCACCTGATGGATGAATTAGGAGAACAGAAAAGCCATTTGGTATTCTTAGTAGCATTCTGCCGAGTGTAAAATAAATTGCCTTATAACTGGTGACCTCAATTAAACAGACTTTTAGATCCATTTCTTCTCTTCTGGTGCTTCATGTCTGTTCTATTATTTCGGATTCTCCCGTTTTCGTTTTTTTTTTTTTTTTATCTTTCATGGCTTCGCACACTTAATGAGCTTAGAATGCGGGAATTTACAACAATTGCGCTTTTCCAACTACACACAGAACATACATATTTTAGCGGTTTAAACTTTGCAAAAAGATACAAAAAAAAAAAAAGGGTAACGACTTTGATAGTTTGAATCAAAGATTCATCGGAGAAATGAAAGAATCTAGAGCAGTTATAAGGTGAACTAATCGTTTAAACTTTTCGGGTGGGGTAATTTTATCGTCATTGTACTTGTATCTGTAGCGTTGAAATTGTTATGCTACGCTAGCTGCATCCAAGGTTATGGGTAATGAATTGATAAACAACGTAAGCGAATTTTAGTTCAAGTTTAACCAAAAGACAGACTCATGTCGAGCATGAGATACGAGTACGAGTGCGAATACGAAACCGAGCGTTGAGTGTTTATTTTCATTGGCCTTTCTTCGTGTGTGATTCAGTGTTGCTTTGGTAAGATTTCAAAATGTTTCTATTGCAATTTTACTGAGTAGGTATTTACTGATTTAATTCAGTCAATGGCAGGTAGATTTTGAAAGTTGAAACCGAAAACCAACGAAACAATTTTATTTCACACATAATATCTGAAAATGGTTTCTAAACACCATGATATCGGGACGGTCAAAAGTCGACTATTCTTAGCCAATAATGTACTCGAAAATACGAGTATGATACGGATCAAAATATTACGAGTACTTCGAGATTTCGATACAAAATTCATCCATCAAACAAGATATGTACAGATAATTCAAGATCAAGATCTCACTCCATGTTTTTTTTTTTTTTTTTTGTAATCCAAGACACTGAAGTCAAATGGAACTGGTTGAGCAGCATTGTAAGTATTTGACACATGGGAAGACCTATTAGACAATCACACTTCATACTTGCGTACTTCATATGCTAGACATGTGTCTTTCTTCGAAACTAAACTTGAACTAAATCAGTTCACGTTGCTAAATAATTTATTCACCATGACCTTGTATTAAGTTACACTTAATCCAAGAGATACTTAAAGTTAAAAGCAATTTTAAGCCTGCTGAGTGGATATTTATATTTAAATCGTGCCTTGTTTTTGATATTTGTTGATTTGCATTACAAAATCAAAAACTCGCAACATTTGGTATAAGATTTATATCTAAAGTCTTATGAGTGTTTAGCCAGATTCGAAATCGTAAATAAAAACGTCAGAATTTCATAGACTTCTTTCTAAGAAAGGATGACTTTAACTCGACGTTAGAGAAAAATACAAAAATCAAATCAAATAATTCAGTCTTACATTGATGCGTCTACAACGTTACAGAGTATTTATGAGACACTCCATAGAAATCGCCAGTAGCAGTCCGCCCCTTCAGACTTTTAACCGTAACACCCGTCTCGCTATGAATGCTCTTTATTTCTTAGTCATTATAACCATCAAACCTTTAAAACCAACGTTCACCGGTACCTCTATTTCTGATTTTCCTTCGCCCGCGCTGTGTGCAAACATTTTAAGGGTACTTAGTCCCTGGAGCGCGCGCAAATTATAAAAAAAAAAAAAGATAACCTTTTTCATTTCAATGAATATTTGCCACCGACACTTCTAAAGGGTGTTTTTTTTGGAGATATACAAATTCAATATGAAATAAAGTACTTGAAACTAATGTTAATGCTAATGATATTAGCTTTATTTAATAGATGAATTTATGCCATTAGTGTTTAAATGATAACCGGCATATATTCGCCACGGCTAGCCCGAATAAAGCACAATCGTGAAGTCCAATTTTCGAAAACTTTATCGAGCAACTTGGGCCGTACATCAGCAATAACACGGCGAATGTTGACTTCCAAATCGTCCAACATCTCTGCTTTATCGGCATAGACCAGCGACTTCACATACCCCCAAAGAAAGTAATCTAAAGGTGTGAAATCACAGGATAGTGGAGGCCGGTTCACAGGTCCAACGCGAAATTATGCGCTCAGCAAATGCTTCCCACAATAAATTGACGATATCGCGCCATCTTGTTGAAACCAAAGATCTGTCACGTCAGTGCCATTCAACTGACGAACGAAAAATTCAGAAATCATGTTTATATAGCGCTCTCCATTGATTGTAACATTCTGGCCGGCATCGACCTTAAAGAAATATGGGCCGATGACTCCACCATAAAGCACACCAAACAGTGAGTTTTAGTGGTTGTAAGGGCGTCTCGACAAAGACTTCAGGGTTTTCTCCACTCCAAATTCTGCAATTTTGCTTGTTTACATATCCATTTAACTAAAAATGGGCCTCATCGGAGAACAAAATTTTGCGTTGAATGTGGATCAAACTGAATCATGTTTTCGGCCCATTCACCGAACCTACGACGCGTATAATGGTCACGCGGTTTCAACTCTTACACAAGCTTTTAAGCCAAGATCTTTCTGTAAAATCTTCCGTAAAGTGGATGAGCATAGCTGCAATTGCTGTGCACGATGGCGAATCGACTCATTCGGATTCTCCTCAACACTGCAATAACTTCTTCTTTTCGCACTGTTTGTCGTCTTTGGGGATGAGCGAAAACGATTCATCGTGTTCTGAATAACTTGCTCAGATGGGCGATTATGTCGACCGTAAAATAGACGATAAATCTGGCGAACCGAACCATGGTTTTCAAGCTAAGTTTGTACAATTTGCACGCGTTGTTTGACATTATCTATTAAATCGTACTAACCACAGATCAACTTTCAACTGTCAAATAGACAATCTGTAGAAACAGTGTTGCCAATTTAAAAACCAAACCTCTTAAAAAAACACTCTTTATAAGAGTTTCAGATGTCTGAAGCCACTGACAGCTAGCAATTCTTTTTATAAGCTTATCAATCCGCCTTAAGAATTCTGGTGATTTAGGAAGTTCTTCCGATACTATGACTGTGCATAGAACCCCCAACTCACGTAGTAAATGTCCAGTCATTGTTCATACAAACGCAATCGGTTTTGTTGTCATTGGTAGAAAATTAATCAATCTCCTGATATTTGGATTCATTGTGAAAGGATTTAATAGCAGCCTGTCAAACATGGCTACTTTCCCAGAAAACATATTTTTCTTTCTGCAGAAAGGTTCAATGCCAGTGGGAGAGTTAACAGAACTTGCACTGCCTCCTACTACTTTTTTCTTTCTGCAATCTTCAAGAATTTGTTGTGGCAACGAAGTAAACCTCAGCATATTAATTACGCCATCTCTGGAGGCGTATTGTTAAACTTATCGATGGGCTTTGAGGTAAGCAATCAACTGCACACAGTGGTTAGTTCATTAGCTACTACCCCAAGCGACTGGGTTCAAATTCAGATGGCACACTAAAAAAACAAAAAACACCTGTTCTAACGTCATCACTTAAACATCTACATACGCTAAGGTTTCTCACTCTTATTCAAAGTCGGCGAATAGCTTCTGGTCCCTTATGATTGTTCCTCCAAAATTGTTGGTTTCAACAAGACGGTGCAATATCGTAACATATAATGAATATTTTAGGGTGATTCTCCATTATTATGGATTATACTCATATAGATAGAACGTTCACAGCTATATACTGGCTGAAACAAAGTAGTAGTCTGCGTTAATGTTGGACTTTCAGAAGAAGCGAAAGTCAACTTAACAAATAGTAAGTTCACAAATATATCATACCATGAGCCATGTTTTCCACACTCTGTAACATACTCCTAAATCTTCTCCTTTCATATTGCTTTGACCAATTTTTTAACCATCATTAGGACATTATTCGTGAGAATGTTAGAGAAGTTCATGAAACCCTCTATGGGATGTTCACGGTTTTATCCAAACGTTGGTCTGCGAATATTCATGTTTTTTTCCTATAATTTGCGCGCGCAAATGCTGGCGAAGGATAATCACAAAGAGAGGTACCGGTGAACGTTGGTTTTAAATGTTTGACGATTATAATGACTAAGAAATAAAGAGCTAGGCAGGGATTCCATAAGCGAGTTGTACGGCTTAGAAACGAATCACGATATTTTAGAGTCCGTCCGAAAGTAGGCTTGAGAGTTGTACTGATGAGCGTTCATAGCGAGACGAGCGTTACGGTCAAAAGTTTGAAGGGGCGGAATACTACTGGCGATTTCTATGGAGCACTGGTGGTGGAAATACCGATAAAACAGAATGAGACACGAGACATTACGTCGGTGTTCGGGAGTGTCCATTGTTTGAGTGATATTAGCATCACCTATGAGTATGAATCCGGTCTAGCAGGTGCAGAGATGTTTTGGGCGCATCCGACCAAATGTGAGCATTGCACTCCAATTTTGAGCGGATAAACGCCTTATATATTGAGGCCTGATCAGAACGGGTGAAGTATTTCTTACATCGCTTGAGGAAAGCTAGACATTTCGCGGGATTTTTGACAACACCGAATATGTGGTCATTCCAACGCAGGTTGTCATTGACACACATACCGAGAATGGAAAGGTTATCAGTTTCGACGATTCTAGTGCCATTCATGGATAGTGACTGGGTGTTTGGATTTTGTTTTAACGACAGCAGACAGTATCGAGTTTTGGAAGCATTTGATTCCACTCTATTGATTGTTTCCCAATTTGATGAGCTTAGTACACGCTGCGGTTCAACAGATTATTGATAAAAATTAAAAAGAGTGTCGGAGACAGAACGGAGCCCTGGGGCACACCAGTATTTATTTTGTGAATATCAGACTTGAAACCGTCCAAGACAACTTGAATTGAAAGTTCCGAAAGGTAATTTCTGATCCATTGAAGAAGAGAGTCATCGATTCCAAAAGGACGCATTTTCGGCAAAAGAGCCTAATGCCAAACTCTGTCAAATGCCTTAGAAATATCAAGTGCAACTATCTTGCTTTCACCAAGTTTGGTTTGGTTCCACTTTTCAGTGAGACATGCCACCAGATCACCAGTGGACCTATTGCATGTAATCCAAATGGTAGTTTATCTAGCTCGCGGAGGAAAGATGTTTAACGTTCACTCACGCGTTGCGAGCAAAAGGCCTTTACATAAGTCCGGTGCTTAAAACAAAACCCATGGCAGAAATATTAAATTTTTAACTGCTAAATATCTCTGATTGTTCGGCTCTAGGCTTAGCAGGTCATTATAATTTGGTCATGAAAGTTTGGAAGATGAAGCTACCTCGGATGATTGCTTTGGTTAAGGTACTCACCAAAAGGGTAGTGCACGTTAAGATGCTAGTAAGCAGTTTGAAGTCTTTTCTGTTGAAGCATAGCATTCTATGCCAAGCCCTGAATGATGTCGCAAGTAGTCCTTATACTGGTTCTGGTCTTGAGCCTTCTTCCTGGGTCTGCTTAGCAAGCTAATCAATGACCTCATCACTGCAGACCTAGATATTTCAACCCTTCTACATGTTCCTCACAATGAATCTCATGGCCATTAGGATTACATATAGCTTAAAAGACAGTCGCGTGGGCAGTAATCTGCAACCTGCACCATACACTTAATTATCCTTTGAGCTATCCGTAAAGATTCTGTTGCATTCCTTTTCAGTTTTGACTACAAGTAAAGTCCACTTCCCACTCTCACAGCAGCCGGAGCTATTAGCTCAGATGTCACGTCCTTAACACCGGAGTCACAAGATAGTCGTCGCATAAGGTTAGGTTATGTTAGGTAAAAGTGGCTGTTGGAAAGACCAACCCACCTAAGCCTCTTGGCTCATTGTGATGCAGCGTGGATCTGTGATCCTCCTGCTCATGGAACCAATTTGAGCATATGATGAAGCGTAGCATATTCTTTAGATCGCTTTAGTCGTTATAGAAGATAGCTCCTAGGTGGAATTTTTTCCTTTGAGAAAGAGCTGAACATGTATAGAGTAGATGGAGAATTGTCTCTTCCTCCTCCTCGTCCATGCAGCTTCTACAGAAATCGTTTTTAAAGACGCCAAGCCTTCTTGCATGCTTGCCTATAAGGCAGTGTCCAGTGATGCTACCTATGTTGGCGCTGAGCTCTTTCCTATTCAAAAGGATTAAACTCTAAGAGCGATAAGGTCTGTTCTTTCATTAGCATTCAGCTTTAATATTGATTTCCACGTAGCGATTGATATACTTATGCTACCCATTCCGGTAGAATAGGTAGAGTGGTTTCAATTTTGACGAGTTCGTCGGGCCTACAATTCCCTGTGGCCCGGCACCCAGCAAAGGTGAAGATTAAACTGCTCTGCCATCTCCGTAAGAGATGATCGGCATTCAAAGGCGGTTTTAGAATCTAATGAGACTGAGTCCAGGGACTTGATAGCGGCCTGATTATCCGAAAAGATGTGGATGTCCTTTGCAGATATCAGGTTTTTTTTCAGCCAAAAACACGCTACAGTGATTTAAAAGGCGGAAAGAAAGACTTAGACTTAGCTTATCTGAGAAAACACCGCCACCAACCCCGCTATCGGTTTTTGATCCATCTGTGTAAAAGTGGACTGACTTGTCCTCTATGAAAACATCTTCGTCCCAGAATGACATAGAGGGGAAGCGTACGTGGAAGTCTTTGTCAAGTTCAGGTATAGTGTAATCGATGTTTTCTGTGACGATTCCTAATGTATTAAGAATATTAACGTTGCCAAATAAATTAATTGTCCACTGTGTAGTCGCTTTAAGGCGAATAGCTGCGACTGCAGCTACTAAAGATATCTGGGGGTGTCAAGTGAAACAGAAAGTCTAATACCGCAGAGCGAGTAGACCGTAAGGCTCCGCTTATGCATAGACATGCTGTTCTATGGCCTCTGCTTAGTTTGCTGCAGTAGACTGCATTGTCTAAGGCCGTCCACCAGACAACAACCCCGTAGGTGAGTATCGATCTTATGACCGAGGTGTATACAAAGTGAGTTGTGCGAGGTTGAAAACCCCATTTGCCCATTGCTTTTTTGCAAGAGAACAAAGCTACTGCAGCTTTCTTGACTCTTTCTTAAATGTTAGGTTTCCAGTTTAGTTTCCTGTCAAAAATGCGACCCAAATATTTTGCTGTATCGGAAAAGACTAAACTGGTACCGATTATTGAGGGAGGTTCTATAATTGGAACTTTGTATTTCCTGCAAAAGAGGACAAGATTAGTTTTTTTGGGGGTTTACTCTCAATCCACAGCGATCTGGCCAACGGGTTAATCTGGCAAGATTTAGCTGAAATAAAGGAGTTCTTCAATGGTATTAAGATGCTTACCTGAGATGGCTATAGCAATGTTGTCCGCATAGGCAGTCACCCTGCTACCACCCGCTTCCAGGTCTGTCAGCAGTTTATTAACCACAAAGTTCCTAAGAAGGGGAGAAAGGACACCGCCTTGCGCGGTACCTTTGCTGACACTTCTTTTAGTAGAAGCCCCACCCAGTTTGGAGTTGATTATGCTGCAATTTAGTATAAGAGTTGACAGCTCAGTCGTGATTGCGGATGTGTTGACGTTGTTAAATGCACCACCTATGTCCAGGAAAGCGACCATTGTATACTCTCTATATTGTAGATCGCTACAATGTTCGATGTGGCTAGTCAGTGAATGCTGAGCCATTGAGACCGGCTTTTCTTTACAGTAGGCATGTTGAGCCGTTGACAAAAGTCTTTCATCAATTTTTGCTCGTATATGGATATCCATCAGTCGTTCTAGATTCTTTAGAAGGAAAGTTGATAGGCTTATAGGTCTGAGGTCCTTTGGGACAACAGGAGACCATTTTCAAGCTTTGGGAATAAAAACTACATTGACTTCTCTCCATAACAGTGGAATATGGATTGATTCTACACAGCTCCTCATGATATTCTCTAGCGTAGGCAGGATAATATCTGAGGACCTTAGTAGCTCGGCAGGTATTATACTCGTATCGTCCTGGCCAGCAGCAATGCAGCGCTCAAAGCAGTTTGTCTCCAGTAATCAGACCATGAATTTTTAGTCACGGTTACCACTGGCCGCGAATAGGGGGCTACCTGGAAAGTGAGTGTCCAGTAGCAGGTTAAGTGATTCATAACTTGAGGTTGTCGAAGAGCCATCGGATTTGTAGAGAGGATTTTTCTTAGCCGGGATGCCTCAGAGGTTTCTGCGGTCGAATAAGGTCAAAGTAAATTTTGAGCGAGGAATTAATTGTTTCGACTTTCGACTCAATGTAAATACTCGTAACATCATGTTTCCTGAGTGCCTTTGTCCGGGCTGGTTTACTCTTTTTCGGCACACACTGGCCAAATTTCTTTGCAAACACCCTCCAAGGAAATACTCTTCAAAACTCTTATTAGAATGTTATACGTATTATTCTTGGTTTTATCTGTTAAGTCTTCTACCAAATTAGACTAAGTGGCCTGTTTACAAGTTCCGTGCTTTCCATACAAAATGCCTGAACTGTTCAAAATCGTAGTTCTGTAGGATATTTCGCAGCGTGCATAGTTGATTCTTCAAGGATCCCTTCTCGCCAGCAAGGTCGCATTAGATTGGGAATTCGATGTATCTATATCCTGACATCCACGTACAGTTTCAATACGAAATCCGAACTAATTTAGTAATTAGATTGGAAGCAAATATTGTTGATGACCAAGTCAGATAAGAATATTTAGTTCAGGATAAGATTATCTGTAAGAATACACTTGCTATTTCCTCCGGAAGTAACCTGAATATGGTAACGGCAGCATGTGAATAGTTCCATCGTCTGAGAAATCTATGAGCTCGTCTAATTCCTTGGGTGAATCACAGGATAAATCAACAGACATAACGATAAACTTATGTCGCTGTTAATTGAAGTCGATAATGCATATAGATGTGAGCCTTCTCCAATCATCCGAAAGAACTCAGGAGCTTGTAAACCAACTGGACATTCTGCTTGGGATTACCATGTCACAGAAGATGTCATTCATCAGATCAAAAGGAAGAATAATCTTGTTTCCAAAGTTAAGACATTTTTCCATAATACATAGATTATACATAATTTTAATACCCGTATTAGTTTGTCAAATAATTAACATTTACTATCATAATTTAAAGTGCTTAAACAAAATTTACGATGTTTATCCCGAAATAGGTGAAATCTGAGATAGATATCCCCAAAGGCGAGCAACATACATACTCGTATGTTTGTTACCTTCTGCTCCAAGTCATGGTTCAGAACACAACTCTGTTACCATTACACCTAAAGTTAAGTTGTGAATTTATTACCATAGATCAAGATGGACCAGAGACGAAGAGAAGAAAAATGATGTGCCTAGACCTGTCCCGGGTCATTAATTAAAACCCACGCAGCGATACTTAACCCCAAAACCTTGCGCGTCGATTAATTTCTACGAGCTTCAAAGTATCTTTATCAATTTAAATCTCTGCTGAAATTATCTCACTATAAAAATTTCTAAATTGAACATAAACACCAAGCCAATTATCTGAAAATAGCGAACAACAACATTTCATAAGGCGTTTTCTGCCAAGAAACCAATAAAGCAAAGGTTAACTTACGAGCACCGGAGTAACCATAGATATGTGAAGATCCGTTCTTGCATTTTTAGGGCAACCTAACAGGTTAATCTATTTATAAAAAAGTATCTTTGAGTTTGTGGTTTTGAGTAGAGTTACCGATACCGGCCGACCGGTACAATTCAAATGCGTTGAACAAAATGGAAAACCATTGTACTTGTCAGTCTGGGACATGGATTACAAAGGCGACACAACATGTACGTCGTACGAGTAAACATATCTTCTTCATCTCCATGGGTTGCTTTCTTTATTTGAAATTGAAGGAAACAAGTCAACAGAATAAATCAAAACGGAATAAAGATGCAGCAATCTCTGGGGTAAAACCATGGTAAAGATGTCTTATGAGTCGAAGTCTACCAGTTAAGTCACTCTCAATGAACATACAGAATGGTAGAAGTTACTGGTGGCTGGTGGATGCCTGTAGCGAATCTAATGACTGAACCAGATCTAGAATTTCACATCGTTTCAGATTGTCGGATTGGTGAGACGTTGACAAATACATAAACGACAAATATAGAATCTCAACCAAGCGTTGTTGACCGGATAAAATTCTCCTTCAGTTCTCCATACCCAGTTCAGATGAATGATAGTTCCATTCACATGGGTGTCGATGTCGATGTTGATGGTGATGTTGATGGTGGTGGTGATGGTGATGGCATTGACATAGACACTGGTCTCTTTCCAAGGGGGACACATCCGATTTCTAGTTACTACGAATGATCCCATCACTGAGTGCGGACATGTTTCAACCTTGGCTAATAGAATGATCACCTATACATTGGTGTAGGCTTTGTACTCGTATTTGCAGATGGTAGATTGCCCAGTTTCCTAGTGAACGAGTTCTTCTTCTTTTTTTTTTGTAGACACGACTACAAGTAACAATTTTCCTCCAGACTGGTAATTACAGATCGAACAACTGCAATTGCCGGTCGATATCGACAGTTTCAGGAGTTGCCGGAGAGAAATAAGAAAAATCTGAAACCAGATTGAAAATGAACCGATGATCTGGTCCACTTTGCGTGAGAGACCACTTGATCACTGCTAGAGCGGAAAACCGGTGTTGTGATCAAAAATTTCTCCAAAACTCGCAAAAGTGACTTTTAAATTAAATTTTCCCAAAGTAACAAACGTACGTATGATCCGAAATGTTGTGCGAGTAATGGCTACCGGTTCAGCCGGATGTTTCCTCTTCTTAATCAAGGTGGACGATTGGGATTGTATGGGACATACCAGCGACTGTGTGATACCGTGTTGGGGCAGTTTTTTCTGATCAATTAGCTGGTTCGGTATTCGGTGCGTAGAGCAAGTCAACGCAGTTTGTGCTTCACAAAAGTTAAGATAGTGAATGATAGGGGTGTCGCGGTTTGGAATTGTGAGTATATTTCCTGGTGAGTTAGAATGTTTTTCACATTTACTAAACCAATTCGGATTGTTGTGAACTCTTACCTTTTACTTTCGAAATGAAAAGTGAAACTATAGGTTGGATTTAAATAGTAGTGTACAAAAAAAAAAAGAACTTCTTCACGCAGTTTTGTTCGAAATCATCGTTTTGTTTGATCTTAATGATAGACGAAGTAAATTTTTGACAATTGTACACATGTGAGCAAAGTAAATTGTATATGTTGTCATATACAATGACGACAACATCACTTAAAAATATCAATTATGGCCCAATCGAAGGGCTAGGATTTAAAGTATTAACGAAGTACTACTCCAATTTGCCCCTTGGAACCCCTGTTAAACTATGCGAAGATTTGCAAAACTTAAGTGTGACTTAATTGTGTTGATAACAAGTCGGATAACAGTTGAAACACAAACGAGTTCCTAACTCGCCACAAACAAAACATCCGAGTAAGCAATGATTTTCATCTTAACTCTGAATCTTGTCATTCAAACTGCATTCTATGTCAACCAACAATGTGACGGATGGTTCATGTCCCTACCGGGTACCCAAACAAATTCGCACTCATCACTTGCATCCTTGCCAAATTCAGTCGAACGTAGCCAAGCCATGAAAGTTTCTTTAGATGATCACTAAGTGCACATGAAAATCAAACATTGGAAGTTGCAGCTTACATGGGTGCAACTGGATCCAGGCATATGGTATAGCACCAAATAAGTGTTATCCAGGTATACCGATCGTAATCGAAAAGGATATTCTAGTAAATATTATATGTAGAATCGTAAGAAAAAGCTGGACCGATGTTAGAGTGATAACACTCAATAGACTCGAATGAAGAAACGTAGCTGCAGTGTGTGACTACAACTACAGAGTCTTCCAATAGGGCCTCCCGAATTTTGACAGTTGATAGCGGCCACATTGTTGAAGCTACATCTGTCAAATTGGCTGTCATTTATTCAGTCTGTTTTGACAAATCACCATGCACGGACATAGCGTTCAACAACACGTGCAAATGATAAAGTCGTCTTATCAAAATGGGTGTTCTGTTCAGGCAACGTCCCGCGCGTTTCGCCCATTTTACGGTCGCCATAATCGTCCCACCGAGAGGACTATTCGCAGTGTGGTGGATAAAATTCGAGTCCACTGGTTCAGTAAACGATAAAGCAATACCAATACGTTGACAAAACGCAAAATCTGCCGAAATCATCGCCACTGTCCGTGAGAGTGTGCAGGAGAATCCGAGGCAGTCGGATGAACTCAGCCTTTCGCAGACCACAACTTGGCGAATTTTGTGGTGTGACTTGAGCCTGCATCCGTGCAAAATTCAACTGACCCGGGGCTGAAAGTAAAAGACTATAATCAACGACGTGTACTCGCTGAATGGGCTCTGGAACAGTTGGATTCTGACCCTAATTTTCATCGGAAAATCATCTTCGGCGACGAAGCTCATTTCTGGATAGATGAGTACGTCAACAAACAAAATTGTCTGATTTGGGACGATACCAATCCACATGAGATCCAAGAGCGTCCAATGCATCCCGAAAAAGTCAGTGTTTGGTGTGGATTTTGGGCTGGCGGCGTCATTGTCAACGGCGAGCGCTATAGGTCGATGATTACCAACTTCTTTTGGCCTGAATTGGATGATATGGACACCAACGATATGTGGTTTTAATAGGATGGCGCTACGTGCCACACAGCTCACGCTACATTGGAAATTCTGCACGAGCGATTCGAGGGCATGGTCATCTCACGTGGAGGTGATGTGAACTGGCCACCGAGATCGTGCGATTCGATCCCGTTAGACTTTTTCTTGTGTGGTTTTCTGAAGTCGCAGGTTCATGGTAATAAGCCACAAACTACAGTGGCCCTTAAAGCCAACATAACCCATGCCATCGGTCAAATTCAGCCTGATTTATGCGCCAGAGTCATGGAAAATTGGACATTGCGGATGCACGCCACCCAGAGAAGCTGCGGCGGACGTTTGAGCGATGTTGTATTCCATACATAATGGCAACGATAGGCCTTTCAAACGAATAAAAAATGTCGGTGATACCTCACACACACTTTGTTTTAATTAAATTTAAAGATAGGAAGCTCTTAATGAAAGACCCTTTATATAGCTAGAATTCGAAGATACCAAAACGGAAGATTATAGTCCGTTGGATCGAAATTATCTGGCGGAATGTTTCCATCTGGATTGCAATTTCGAGTAGGCCTAAATCATTTTTAAAATTGTCTTTCGTTCACCATCTCGCAGCCAGTGTCTAATATTCGATGTAACATTTTTCTTACCAAGGGGTGTCAAGGACCTTGGTTATGGGAAGGCAGAAGCTTAAATATCAAGCCTTCAACAGCATGTAATTATGCAATGTCCAAAGAAAAGAGGTAACAGGAGTCACAGAACCCCAAAAACTAAAACTGCTTCTAGATCTGCACTTAAAAATCTTTTTGTTGGTCTGCAAAAAGACACAGACACAGTAAAATCCTATCCTTGCTTCCAGCAAATTTTGGATCATTGACTACAGAGTAAGCGCACGTGTGTAAACTCCATAAGTGCTTTTTCCCATCCAGATCAGAGAGGGAACTAAAAAGGTGCAAGTACCTGTCTTCTTCTGGTTCTTAAAAGAATTATGGGGTAAGACCGGTTCTTCTTCCAGTATTCTTGATAACATCGAAGTTATCCATATATAATTTGTACCATCTGCCTAACACTCAGACTCAACCGAGCTGTCTTGATCGGCATTTAGGACTTAAACTCTATCAAAAATACTTTTAAGCTTCGACTGCCAGAAGCCGCTAGTCTGAGTCTGGGTCCCCGGTCATAAAAATGTAGAGAAAGGACCAACGAAGTGAATAGAAGGGACTCATTCTGAATGAAGCGTCTGCAGAGGAGATTTACGTGTCCCTATCGCTAAGATTCGTAAAGAGGGAAAATTCTTTTTCAAAGGCAGAGACCCGATGGTCGAACTGTTCAATTTCAAAACGTCGCCAAGTTATTGGCCATCAGTACGGATCACTGACAGACTAACACGCTATCAAAATTAACATTTATTTCAACTTCTTCTATTGCTGTGGAATAGTTAAGAAGAAAAATGTTATTCCGGTTAGTTTTCGAGAGTTTGATGGCTTTTCGAACACCAAACGAGCCGTTTTGGCTTAGACATCTAACTTAGTCTGGATTTGACATCTACCATCTAGGTATGCAGATGACGCGAGATGTGGTATCAAAATGACATACTAACTAGGATAGTCCTTACCTATTACTTCGCCAACTTCTTAATCAACGTGTACAGAACGTAGTAAGCAAATGGTTTTCATATCAACTGTGCGTTTCATTCGGAACCTTGCCTTCCTCAATATATCTTGACATGTTGGACATATTTCAGATTTTCTGGTTCCAAGTTACATTTTCAACAAAATATTTAAATCATGAGTGACTTGGTTCTAACCTATCTCTCCAATGTACGAGTATTAACTTAGTTTGAGGTGATTAAAGAAAGGAAAAACAGTTGAACTACAATACCTGTAGCAATACCTAATAATTAGTTAGCTAATACGTAACTGGGTCATGCCCTGCCTTGCATTCCTTCATGCGTATGCTTTCTGCACGCTTTTAGAACCAATAGTTCTGTTCAATAAAATTATTGATAATAGCCCCAGCCACATCGCTGAGATCGCTTAGATCGCTTAGATCGCTTAGATCGCTTAGATCGCTTAGATCGCTTAGATCGCTTAGATCGCTTAGATCGCTTAGATCGCTTAGATCGCTTAGATCGCTTAGATCGCTTAGATCGCTTAGATCGCTTAGATCGCTTAGATCGCTTAGATCGCTTAGATCGCTTAGATCGCTTAGATCGCTTAGATCGCTTAGATCGCTTAGATCGCTTAGATCGCTTAGATCACGGAAAAGGCTAGTGAGCTAGTATTGCTTTCCTGACATTGGCAAGTAGGGGACGAGCAAGAGAGCACGAGAAATGCATGATTGTCTACTCCATGTATTAATTCCTCCAGACGTCATTGTAGATCCTATTCGTGCTCAACCTTTGCGCATGGTTATCTTTCAAACACTATCTTCGTGAGGCT
Organism: Volucella zonaria; assembly: GCA_963966105.1. NCBI lineage: Eukaryota > Metazoa > Arthropoda > Insecta > Diptera > Syrphidae > Volucella > Volucella zonaria. The sequence continues at coordinate 110,425,856 of OZ014532.1, read as the reverse complement.
TTTTGACTTGGCTTAGATCTATTAGATCCTCTCTATATTGAACACTTATCCATATTGGCTTAGCAGTATTGCATTGGCCAAGCCAGAGTTTGTTTTTTTCAATCCTTTGGAAAACTAAGTGACACTGAAGCTCCAATGTTAGAGGCTGCTTTCACACTCGTACATGGGAGATTCTCACCTCCTTGAACCTCACAGTTATTAGTTTGTGATAGGTGCGACTTCGGCAGACCTGAAAGGCGCTACAATATTTAGAATGCTGAAGAGAGGTGAACGTTTAACATACACGTTCCTGGGCTTAAAGCTCATAAGCAAATATTTGCAGCAGTTTATTGCATGTGAAACCGAGTTTTTAAGGCTACATGGGGGGCAGTTTTGTGAAATTGTGGAGAAGCAGCTGCATCCATTGTATGGTGTCATGAAAGACTCAGCTTAGCTGGTAGCTAGTTGTTTACCTACGATTTCGATTTGGAGAATATGAAGCGTGTTTTATAGCGTGGCTGTTAAAATAGCCACCATTGCATCTGTGATGACGCGATATGTTATTAGATTTAGACTTGAATTGATCTTCTTGGCTTTCATTTACCTGATTGAATCTCTAGGAAACATTTCTTCTGACGGTAGTCTTCTAATAGAGTTGTCCCCAGATTAACAGCGAAAAAAAAACCTTTTAGCCGGTCTTGAATCATTATAAAGAGTGTTATATTTTAGAAGCTATCGAATTCTTTTTTAAACAATAACGAGAGAAATTGAGATTGATTCAAAAATCTTTATTCATTATGATGACTGGTTCATAGCATTATGTTTTGAATATGACTTCAGGCATAGGGCTTCTTCTGCTGTTTTTAACGAAGCGCGTCCCATTGGCTTCCAAAGAGAATACCAAAATCTTCACATAGTCCGAGAAGAATTGATTGAATTGCGTCTCGTTGGCCAATTCACTGGCCCATTTCACAATATATGGGATGACCAGATAGCAATGATAGTTTTTCCAATTATTGTGTTTATGTCAAAGTTACCAATGACATCCAGCTATTAAAATATTCAATAGGGGTTGCCATTTCATCATGCATCATTTTACGTTTGCCAAACGTGCGGGAATTAAAAATGGCTTCGGTCGTAATCATGGCTTCAGTGTGCAGGCATTTCATCGCACCGTGAAAAAGTTTGAGCGTGGGTACACTCTCTTGGACCTTAAGCCACCAACCAGACAGACATTGGTGCGAAATGATGAAAACTTAGCCGCCGTAGAAGGCCCAGAAATGTCGATTCAGCCCCGATCAGCTAAACTGGGTATCGCCCACCTTATTTTGCAGTTGGATTTGGGCCTACATCCGTATGAGATTGTTCTAATGCAAGAATTGAAGCCGGCCAACCACAGACAACGCCGTGAGCGCTGGAAATGTTGGCCGAAGATCCGGATTTTGGGCAACAAACCATCTTCTCGGACGAGGCCCATTTTTGGTTCAGCGGCTATGTCAACAAGCAAAATTGCCATTATTGGAGCGAGCACAACACACAAGTGTTCAGCCTAGCATCAATGCATCTACAAAGATTGACTGTTTGGTGCGGTTTTTGACACGGCGGCATTGTCAGACCTTATTTCTTTCGAAACGACGAAGGAGATGTCGCTACCGTCAATGGTCTCAGCTACAGAGCGATGTTAACCGACTTTATGTGGCCAGAGCTCAACAACATCGAAACGAGGGTAGACTCAGAAGTACCCGATCTGGCGTATAGATGGCGGTTGTTGTTTAAAAAGAATAACAATTGTAGAAAGTACCAACCTTTTAATGCTTAAATTTCGAATTTGACGACGCTATGTTGTTTAGTATTTGTTCGGCAGTGAACGCTCTCAATCAATTTTTAAATATGGAACAAATAGGTCATCATTATGTGATACAATACTTTCATTTGAAAGGCCTCAATCTAACCAACATCAAAACGGAACTGGATTCTACTCTGGGGGAGTCTGCCCCTTCGTTTACAACAATAAAATATTGGGTGGCAGAGTTTAAGCAAGGCCGTACGAGTTGCCAAGACGAACATCGAAATGAGGTGAGTTCGCCAGAAATGTTGAAAAAAATCCAGAAATGGTATTGGATGACCGTCGATTGAAAGTGCGTGAACTAGCCAACTGATATGGTAGGCATTTCAAAAAGCGCTGTACATGGCATGTTGACTGAAAAATTTGATACGAAAGGGCTGTGCGCAAGATGGCTGCCGCGATTACTCCCAATTGAACAAAAACAGCGTCGTGCGGATGTTTCAATCGAGTGTTTGGCGAAGTTTCACAGCAATAAAGCCAAGTTTTTGCGTCGATTCATAACCATGGATGAAACATGGGTCCATGACTTCACACCCGAGATAAAAGGAACAGTCAAAACAATAGACTCAAAGGGGAGAATCAGCTCCAAAGAAGGTGAAAACAGTTTCAACTGCAGGCAAGGTCATAGCGTCAATTTTTTTGGATGCGCGTGGGATAATTTTCATTGGTTATCTTCAGAAAGGATAACAATCAACGGCGTGTATTATACGAACTTATTGCAGTGTTTGAAAGATGAAATCAGGAAAAACGGGCGCATTTGGCGAAGAAAAAGTTTTGTTTCATCAAGACAATGCACCAGTTCACTCATCCGTCATCGCAATGGCCAAAACCAATGAGTTAAAGTTCGAATTGCTTCCTCATGCAGCATATTCGTCAGATTTAGCCCCCTGGGGATTATTTTCCATTTCGGAGTTTGAAAAAATGTCTCCATGGTAAAAGATTTACCAACTGCCAAGAGGTGGAGTCTGAAATTGATGGCTATTTTAAGGAACTCGACGATTTTGACTATAAGCAGGGTATCGAAGCTATTGAGCTTGGCTAGGAAAAGTGTATTGAACTAAAAGGAGGCTACGTAGAGAAATAAACATATTTTCCCCAATTTTTTTTTTGCGTTTTCTTTATTAGGTCGAATACTTCTGGCACTAGCCTCGTATATCCTAGCTGTGACTCCAACAAGAAGGCGCTACATGCCATACAAGTGACACAACGCTCGAAGTTGTGAAGAAAAAATTAGGCGACTGGGTCAACAATTGGTCGCCGCGATCAAGCGATTTGACACCACTCGATTATTTTCTCTAGGCCTACGTCAAGTCCTTAGTCTATGCTAACAAGCCAACCACTTTAAATGAGCTCGAGGCCAACATTCGAGACGCTATTGGCCTCGGAATAACGCCGCACACATTGGATCGAGTCATCAGAAATTGGACCGATCACTTGAACTACTGCCAGCGAAACCGGGGCGGCCATTTGAATGATGTACTATTCCACGCAGAATCAATTTTATATCTCACACCGTTGTTGTATTTAAATTTAAATATAAAATTGGTTACCCTTTAATATTTAATAAATTGAATTGAGTCCTCAGTAAATCAATGGTTTGATGGGCATGTGGCCCTAGCATCTTCATCCTGCTAGAATCTCATATCATCCGGAAAAATGTGGTCCATATTTTCAAAGAAAATATCATATTCACTGATAATAGTTGCCCGATAGTGATCTCCGGTCTCATTTTTTCATAAATAGACCCCTAGACTATATTAAAAAGTGCACTTTTGTGGGTGCAATTGAGGCGCCTGCATTTACCTTATTCCAGAAATAATAACTTTGCTTGCTTCCAAATCCTGAGCCAACAATGAATCTTGTCACTTATGATAAGGACCACGAGTCGACTTTTATCTGGCCATAAACCCCATCCGCTAACTCCCATCACAGGCCAAGGTACTCGTATTGTGGCATTAGTTCCTGCACCAGCTGGATTTTATACGGATAAAGGCTGATATCCTTTCCAAAATGATCCACATAGTGGACGGGCCAAGATCAAACCGCTGCGATCAACCCCGAAGTGATAATTTCGGATCTTCGGCCACAATTTCATTCACAGCGGTATCAGCTATGTTATTTCTGTACAGACATTAGCTTTGCGTCATCTAAACAATAGCAAGGTCAGTTGATAAATTAGAAGGATCGAAAAATTACAATTTTCAAAATAAGTTTAGTGTAAGTCTATTCGTGAGGTTTCGTCAAATGTAAATGTCAAACAATTACCAAAATTGACAGCACGGCTTGAAAGTTACCTATCCCTAGATCTATAGACGATCTATCAGTAAAAACAATCAGCCTCCATTATTCAAAGGAGTGACACCTTACTCAATACGATTATACTGTACGAATTCCATTTGCCCCCGAAATGATTTCAAAAGGAAAGATCACGAGGCTAAATTTCGGTGATCAAACGATAACATACATCAGAGCTATGGCTCTTTAAAATAATTTTGCATAATCACCCGAAGATGATCCCTCAAAAATATTTGTTTTAGTTTCTTTTTTTTTTTTTATGAATCTCCCATGCATCCGCTCAACTCACGATTAACTTTGTCCGCTTTTTTTTCCAGATGCAATCATACAAATGGCTTTACGACTACGTCGTGATGTACAAAAAGCATCCTACTACGTTTGGTTCTTGGGCGCTGACGAGGCCAAGGGCTTACGTGGTTCAAGAGTCATAAATTCCGTGCTCCCATACCTAATTGATAGGTCGCGTGAGCAGGAACCGCTTAAAGTCACCCTACAGGTGTCACACAAGGGAATCAAAATTTTACAGGTACTATCGATTGCCAATAATTGCATTCCACTAACTTCATTTCGATTTTTGTTTTTCATTTCATTTCAGGGTTCATCGAAACACTTTATACCACACAGTGCCATAACCAGTTCCGTGCAATCGGATGACATCGTTGCATGTGTCCTCCTCCTGTATAATCCAGCAACTAAGTGTCCCCTACACGTGCACGCGTATCGTTGCGATTCGGAGACCACAGCCGAAGCATTACATCAGCAACTCCAGATTCTAATCAATCGGCCTGAGAATCAAAAACGATTCGAGGAATTGGAATCCAGGTGAGTTACACGAGTTGTACACGAGTACAGAGCACGCAGGTACTGTACGAGTATAGTTGGTGAAAGTGTGTAGGATAGGAAGATGAAATAAAAAAATTACAAAAATAAAACCAAAGACAATCAAATAGGCAAAAGAAAAAAAATAAATTAAAAGATGGCAAAGAGGAAGCAAAACAAGGCAGCAACAACCACCACCAGGTTAGCGTAGCCAGTTTGGAAGTACAACTCCAGCTCCAGCAATGGAGCATAAATAAATCGAACGCCATAAAGTGTGACAGGCAGTAATGCATTTTTGTCGATTAATTATTTTTTTGCGCCATTTATACGAATGGTCTTGTAATGAAGATAGCGCTGTTGAAAGCCCCCAAGAGTATCTGTGAGATGCTGAGATAGTGGAACCAACTTGAATACCTATTCCAGCTTTATTGTTAGCTACTGCTATCACCACACTATACCACTACTACGTTTAGGAAGTTAAGATACGAGTATGATGTAACCGAATGTTAATAGCACGTTGCAGGGGCTCTAGGGAACTCTGTAGCTGCCTTGTGCAGTGCGGTGCTGCACTTAGCTGCGCTCAACTGAAGCGCAGATGCATACCAGATCCAGATAGATACTACAAGACTCCAGGTGGAAAAAAGTAATTCGATCTCTGTGGAGCTTGTGTTTTTTGTTTTTTTTTTTTTCAACTTTACTTCTTCAAGGCATTACAATAGCGAAAAATATGCAAAGTAAAGTACTCGTATCATACAACGTACAAGTACGAGTACGAATATACGAGTATCTATCTATGTATCTCGTCGTTATTGTGGGGATTTAATTCTCAGATTTCGCACAATGTTGCCATGATTCGAGATGCTTACGAGTAGCGTTTCGCCTTTTGTTCATTAAATCGCCTCAACACGATGAGGGAATGACGTTGCTGACAGGGATGCTACAAAATGCCAGATTACTCTTGAAGCCGGTCCAAGTCAATTCAAAAGACGATGACATACATTTAGTTGAATGGATCAAATGGAAGTGGGGATACTGAGCAAGGTAATGATGCAACCACCGATTAAGGAGCAGCAGCGCGCTATCTTTCATACGAAATACTCGTAAAAATGTCAGAGAAAAAAAAAAAAAACACAGATATTTTCGGTATTTTTTGCAGATACAACAAATGAGCACTGTCGAAGGCTTTTATGCCCAAGTACCTCTCTAGGGTACTTGGATAGTTGTGATTTGTTTTTGGTTTTGAGATTTTGGCTTGATTTGGGGCCAACTTCTGTAGTCGGTGTGATCTTTATCAAAAAGACGCGACGTTGCTTTGTTCTGTTTTTTTTTTTGTTTTTTATTACATAAGGTAGTTGTTTGTCTTATTTTTAAGCAAATAAAAATGTATAGGACCTAACGAGTGCCTAAAGGTTAAGCCGTTTTAATGATTATGAACAAATCGGTTTGATGTATTGGGTATATAACTTAATTCGTGCGTTTTTTTGTCAAAATTTGAACGTTTATTTAAGAAAAACATATACAATAGTATTATTCAAAGTATTGCCCATCTTTCTGGCAATTTGTGGATCCCATCCCAAAAGAACTGCGCCGGCTTGGCAGCCAAGAATGAATCAAGCCAATTTTTGATATTCTGCTCTGACGTGAACCGTATTTCAGTGAGGGCGTTCTGCATCCACCGGAACAAATGGTAGTCAGAAGGGGCAAGGTCTGGGCTATAAGCCGGGTGGGGTAAGACTTCCCATCCACTGTTTTCTCCAAATAGTTCTTAACCGGAATAGCAAGGTGGGGCCGAGCGTTGTCATGATGGAAAATTATTGCCTCGTGTCTGGTCGCACATTCCGGGCATTTTTCGGCCACTGCTTTCTTCAAACGGATTAATTGTGTTCGGTTGCGTTGTCCATTGATGGTTTCACCCGGTTTTAGCAGCTCATAATACAGCACACCCATCTGATCCCACCAAATACAGAGCATTACCTTCGCGCCATGGATATTCGGCTTTGCCGTTGATTTGGCTGGTTGGCTGGTTGGCCGGGTTTCACATATGATTTTTTGTGCTTGGGGTTGTCGTAATGGATCCATTTTTCATTACCAGTAACAATTCGATGCAAAAATGACTTCTTTTTGTGGCGTTCCAGCAGCATTTCGGACATGCAAAACCGCCTTTCGACGTCTCTCGACTTGAGTTCATGTGGAACCCAATTTCCTTGCTTTTGAATATATCCAGCTGCTTTTAAACGTTTTGAAATGGCTGCTTGAGTGACACCCAAAGATTCTGCGAGCTCTTCTTGTATTTGGCAACAATCTTCATAGAGTAATTGCTTCCAGTTCTTCATCTTCAAACTTTTTTGGCTACCCAGGAAGTTCATCGTCTTCCAAGCCAAAATCACCACTTTTAAATCGTGCAAACCACTTTTGGCACATTCGCTCAGTTAGCGCATGTTCACCATAAACTTCCACCAAAATACGATGACTTTCGGCAGCAATTTTCTTCATATTAAAGTAATGAAGAAGAACTCCCCGCAAAAACTCTTTTTCAGGCACAAAGTTCGACATATTTGAGTGAAAAAAAATTATTGTTGTTTACGCTTCAAATGAATGACATATACTGAAATGACGTACAATGACAGTAGCTTTCCAACGCATGTTCCAATGGAATAATACAAGTTAAGCCATCTCTTAGCAGACCGCATGAATTAAGTTATAGAAAGCGATATTTTAATTTAAGAATTTCCTCGACAAGGGCTATTGTGCAACATCATGTAAACACTTAAATGATGGCTGGAGCATGACTTATACAACGTGGCGCAAAAATTGCCACCCGATGTTCTTTGGCTGTTATTTTTTTTAAGAATGAAAAGCTTTGGTCCTGCTTTTGGATTATGTTTATTTGATATCTTTAATTTTTTTTCCATTGAGTCGGTAAAATGATATCGGCTAGGTGTCCGCCGCCAGAATTGATGACCATTCGAGCCCGATTTGTCGCATTTTCCATCACTCTTGCCAGAACTTCGGGCAATAGATCCTCGCATTCATGACAGATATTCTCTTTAAGGGCTTCAAGAGTCTGAGGTCTGTTGACACCACATGGTCTCCAAGCCCAATTCATCCAATTGAGGAAGGTCAAAGTCGTTGAGCATGCCTCTGTAGCGCTCGCCGTCCACAGTAGTCGTTTGGCCCTCTCCGTTTTCATCTTCAACCACAGCTGCAATATTCCCAGCAAAACACAGCTGCTCCGGGACCGATCAGACCTGACAGTATCTCGTGTTCGTCAAGTTGGTGTCGGACCACCACCGACGAATTATTCCGCGTTCTTGTCTTGCTGACGTGTATTTTGTATCTGCTTACTTCACAAATGTCAAAGTACAATTGATATTTTTTTATTTAACACGTTTTATAGTAAAACACAAAATTTTTGCAAAATTTGACTTTATTTATCAATATAGTTGCCTTCGAGGGCGATACACTGATTGAAAGGATTTTCCAATCTTTCGATACCAGTTTTGTAGTACTCGTACGATATCGGTTTAGCCTCAAAATAGGCCCCTGTTTCGGTCTTAAATTTCTTTCCGGCGAACATTCTTTTGAGGTCTGCGAAGAGGAAATAGTCGCTGGGGGCCAAATCTGGAGAATACGGTGGATGGGGAAGCAATTCGTAGCCGAATTTATTCAACTTTGCCATCGTTTTCATCGACTTGTGGCACGGTGCATTGTCTTGATGAAACAGCACTTTCTTTTTCTTCAAATGCGGCCGTTTTTCTGCGATTTCGTCCTTCAAACGCTCCAACAACGCAATGGAATAGTCGCTATTGATAGTCTGCCCCTTTTGGAGATAGTCGATGAAAATTATTCCATGTGCATCCCAAAATACGGATGCCATAACCTTGCCAGCCGACTGTTGAGTTTCTGGTCGTTTTGGACGAGGTTCATCGCCTGCTCGCCACTCAGCTGACTGCCGACTTGACTCTGGTGTGAAGTGATGGAGCCAAGTTTCATCCATTGTCACATACCGGCGCAAAAATTCGGCTTTATTGCGGTTGAACAGCTTTAAAAACTCCTCTGAATTATCAACACGTTATTGTTTTTGGTCGACTGTGGGCAAACGCGGCACCCACTTTGAACAGAGCTTTCGCATGTCCAAATATTCGTGTATGATATATCCAACACGCTCTTTTGATATCTTCAGAGCCTCAGCTATCTCGATCAACTTCACTTTACGGTCATTCGAAATCATTTTGTGGACTTTTTTGCTGTTTTCATCTGAAACAGCCTCTTTTGGACGTCCACTGCGTGCATCATCTTCAGTGCTTGTATGACCACTTTTAAATTTTTCAATCCACTTGCGAATGGTTCGTTCGGCTGGTGCAAACACTTATCAAGCCATTTCTTTGCATCGGCTGCATTTTTTCCCATCAAAAAGCAATGATAAATCAACACACGAAATTGCTTTGAATCCATTTTTTTTACAATAACAAAAGTTGCTTCACTCATAACGGTATATCTCGAGAACTAATCGTCCGACAGCTGTCAAATTTATACACGTATCTTTTCAAGGTTTGTACTAACTGAAAATGGTATGGATTTAATTCAAGTGGTGCCCTCTCTTAGGTATTGTAATAAAGATTCAATATTATCTTTCTTTTGAAAGAGCTCCTAGAAGAGTTATCACAAATATCAATGTGATCAATTACATTGATCTCTTTGATGCAGCGTTCAATAGGTTCATTATTGCCATAATAAGTTCTACGGAACCGCTCGCGAAGATGAAACCTCGTCCGGAGATTTCTTGCAGGAAAATAAAAAGGTATTAGCTCCAATAAATAGGGACATTTAATATGATAACCAATTGTATCCCTTACCAGCATTATAGAAAAATACCTACGTTTGTCTTCAAGGACCAATAGATTAAAGAGAAGGCATCTGGTCAGATATGGTGGTGTATTAATATTCCACCTCAGCCTTTTGAAAATAAATCTAGTGAAACATTTGTCGACCCTTTCTTTCCTCTTAGAGTGGATATCGTAGTAGGGATTCCAGATGGGACTACAATAGTCTAAGAGACTTTAATACGTAGGGATCGGTGAAATCCCTTGTATTTCGCCTTATGAACCCTAGCTTTCTTAAAAAGTTGCTAACTATGTGGTCCATATGCAGCTTAAAAGAAAGTTTTAGGTCCAATATAACACACAGATCCTTTTGGGAACTCACATTGTCCAAACAAGTCTTGTCAATTTTATAATCAAGAGATATCGAATCTTTAACCTTAGTGCAGGTCAGACTTTGGCACTTTGATACATTTAAATGTAGTTGATTGAGCTGACACTATTCAAATCTTCCTGGAGGAGCCAACAATCATTCACTGACTTAATTTTTCTAAATGCCTTCAAGTCATCTGCAAATAATAGGGATATTGAATTACAATAACTTAAGGGAATGTCGTTGATAAAGAGAACAAAAAGCAACGGTCCAATGTGGCTTCCTTGTGGAACACCAGACGTTACTGTAATGGGTTCCGACGGGCTGCTTCCAATTTTAACAAATTGTGTTCGACCGCAAAGATACGAAATAATCCAATCCAAAAAACAGGAGTGAAAACCAATCTGCCTGAGCTTATGGATTAAAATCGGATGGATCACTCTATAAAAAGCCTTGATAAAATCTGTGAATATTATGTCGGTCTGGTATCCATTTTCGAAATTTTCAATAATCTTTCCACATAGAATTGCAAGGTTTGTGACTGTGGATCTTACTTGAACAAATCCGTGCTGTGAGTCGGATATGGTTTCCTTCACGATAAAACTAAACTTGTCACATACAATCTTCTCGAAAAAATTAGGGATAACTGACAACTTACATATAAGCCTGTAGTTAGAAACTTTTTGTTTGGCTCCTGCTTTAAAAATGGGTGTTATTTGCCGCCATTTCCAAAAATTATAGCATTTTCCGATAGGGTGGTGACTTTTGTCCCCTCTTGTGATCGAACAAACCACTTACTCCACTATTCAACCCAAACTTAGCAAACAGTTTTAACCAAGTTATTCTCGAATATTTTCGACTCTTAAAGCGTAAACTTTTCTGTCAAAAAGAGCACTTAGATAAAGAAGTAGCCCATTGAATTGAGGTAAGGAGTATACCTACGAAGGTTGTCTGAAAAGGCTCCGACCGCAATGTAAAGATTGCGGCACTCGTCAATAAAAGCTAGTAAATGCTAGTTGTGCATCATTTGACAGTTACTACCGAAGTTTCGGTCATTTTGGACACGCAGTTTTTAGTTGACACTTGACAATCGTTTGAGTGGGTCGATGTGAGCGTTTTTTGTAAAAATGGAAAAAATTGAGTTTCGAGCTGTTATTAAATTCTTGTTTTTTAAAGGCAATACGCCTACGCAAATCAAAAATGAGTTGGACTCTGTGTATGGGGACTCTGCACCATCATTTGCCACAGTGAAATTTTGGGCAGCTGAATTTGAACGCGGCCGTAAGAGCTTGGGATATGATGAACGTTCGGGACGTCCAAAAACTGCAAACACTGACGATAACATTGCTAAAGTTCACCAAATGGTGTTGGACGACCGCCGAATTAAAGTGAGAGAGATAGTAGAGGCTATGAAAATGTCCAAAGAACGTATTTGTTACATATTAAATCAAGATTTAGACATGAGAAAGCTGTCCGTGAGTTGGGTGCCGCGTTTGCTTACCTTAGACCAAAAACGTGTTCGAATGAACATTTCCAACGCTCTGTTGGCGCAGTTTAGGCGCAATAAATCCGAGTTTTGGCGCCGATTAGAGTTGGATACACCATTATACGCCCGCAACAAAAATTCAGTCAAAACAGTGAATTGCAAAGGGCGAGCCGGCTCCAAAAAAAAGCAACAACTATTTTTTCGGCTGGGAAAGTGATGGCGACTGTTTTTTGGGATAGTAAAGGAGTTATCTTAATCGATTATCTTCAAAAAGGAAAAACTATTACAGGAGCATACTACTCATCATTACTTGCCAGGCTGAAGGCAGAAATTGCGGAAAAACGGCCACATTTGCAGAAAAAGAAAATCCTGTTTCACCAAGACAACGCGCCGTCTCACACCTCAGCGGTTGCCATGGCGAAAATCCATGAATTACGATTTGAACTGCTTGACCATCCGCCTTATTCACCAGATCTAGCCCCAAGCGACTTGTTTTTATTCCCTCATCTAAAAGCTTCGCTCGGAGGACAGATATTTTCGTCAAATGAAGAGGCAATCACCTTCGTGAACAATTATTTTGCAGAGAAAAAACGCCAAGTACTATTTGGACGGGTTAGAGAGATGGGAGCATCGCTGGGAGAAGTGTGTAGAGGTAGAAGGAGACTGTGTAGAAAAATAAAAATAAAATTTGAGAAAAAATGTCTTGTATCATTGTTCGGAATGTATTAGCCCAGTTGGGCTAATTCATTCATAATAAAATTCATAAAAATTATTCCGCGTTCTTTAAGAGTATAGCGATTCATGTTGTGCTTGTATCTGTTTGCTTCACAAATGTCAAAGTACAATAGAATTGACATTTGCGGCCATTTGCAAAAATTATAGCATCTTCCGATAGGGTGATGACTTTTGTCCCACCTTGTATACAAACCACACACTCTACTATTCAACCCAAATTCAGCAAACAGTTTTAACCAGCCTAAACTTTTCTGTCAAGAAGAGCAGTTAGATAAAGAACTATGTACATATTTGGAGGTAAGAATATTTCCTTTTTTTTTACGTTCTCAGTCTTCGACCTATTTGTCAATGGAACCTCTCCGGACGAACTTAGTACCCTGCGATCTAGTAACCCTGGATCTAAGGGAGACACAGTCTTCTTTTATTTTTTTTATTAATCATTGAAACATGTAAAATAAAAGCGTATAGCTACGAGTACATCTAATGCTAAATTTGTTATTTCTCCCGCGTATCTACAGATCGTTCTATTCTGGATCACCTCATCAATGAGGGCGAGAGTTTATTGATCTTTTTGCCTTTGGGTGATCCAATTATTTTTCTTTCAGTCTCTCATTCAATACTTGACAAAGACACAAGGCCCAGTCTGCAGTTAGTGCCCCTTGCAAAGTTGAAAAGTCATGGTTTTATACGAGTACATAGCTAAAAATTAACATGGTACACTACTGATCTGATTTTAATTTAGAAAACCTTGCTCTAATTCTGTCCGGTGTGTTACTGATTGCTCCAGTTGAATGTTTTTGTCCAAGGACGAGAAGAGACATTCAATGAATTGACAAACCAGCTTTATATACACGAGAGGAATTTTGTTGAAAGGCGTTATTGACAAATATTACTACCAAACAGCCGTCACGGGCTCGAAAAAGAGAGTACTAGCAATGATTGCAAAATAGGAAGAAAATAGCAGAACAGGAGTAGCTTCTTGAAAGAACTGGATTGCTGATTAAGATCATCAAAGAAAATGGGGACAGAACGTGTTCGTAGGAGTAACTCTTACATAGGTGACGCTAGAGTCCGGAGTGGAATAAGTCGTCAGCTAACATGCCTCTCCAGCTAGCGCGATCTTTTACTGACCGTCTTCAGTTGCGCACGGTCGAGAGAGGGTTTTACCACGCAAGTGCCTTCTAAGCCCAAAGAAGAAACGATTAGCAAGAGTGATTCTTCGCACAATTTCCACGCTAGTATCATTGTCGAAGTTGATGTTTTGTCCTACGCATCGATGTTGTCTGTCCCTGTTTGTTGACAACATATACTTTGTTGTTCCTTTATTGACTGCTGAACCCACCTTTGCCACTTCTGCATTCGCAAACGTTCCATTGATGGCTTGCTGTGTTCTTCCCATCATAACAATGTCGTCTGCGTAAGCGAGTAACTGAACAGGCTTTTGGAAGATGGTGGCTCAGCAGTTGCCTTGCGAGTTTCGCAAAATTATTTCAAGAACGATCTTTCAGAAATCACATAAGAACGCATCGCCTTTCTTAATTATTTTTCAGACATTGAGTTCGTCTCTATATGAAGAAGCTGATTTGCAACTTTTACGTTTTTTCTAAGATCAAACGTAATGTGAAAATTTGACGTATGGTGGACTTTCGTTTCCTAAAACCACTTTGATAGGGACCGGTCAGACTGTTGGCGAAGAGTCTTAGCCGCTCACGTTATACGGCAGGCAGGATCTTATATGCGACGTTAAGGAGACTTATTCCCCTGTAAGGTTTCGTTCGTCGGGTATACTTTCGTCGACCCAGATTTTGGAGATGAATTGATGCTCCGTACCCAATCATCACCTGCTGATTTAAATAGATGGGCAGTTAATCCATCGGGTCCAGTGTTGGACTTGAGTTTGGAAATAGCTGTCCTGACTTCATCTTCGTCGGGTGGACAGAAATGTTGTCTGTCTTCGTCCATGTTGATTGGTTCATTCTGCCTGTCGTCACCGTTTAACAGTCTTCAGAAATAATATTTCCAGATTCTCAGCACCGACTGTGGTTGTATAATGAGGTTTACTTCTCCATCAATGCAGATTTATGTCACAGCTTTTGGTAGCACCTCCCTAGGGCCCAAATTGAGCATTTCTTGAGCTCTTTCTTTTTTGTCCTGAGGAGCCTATGTTCTTCCCTTCTTTTCTGCTTGTAGAGCCCTCGCGTTGTTTTCGGCAGAGCCGCTCTGTACATCCGTTGTTTTCCCAGGTTTGCCTCTCTGCATTCGTCATCGAACCACTGCTCTTTGGCAATGATACCACTGGTCTTCTACGTTCGATGCTCGAGAGGTTAAGGGATACTCGATCGAAAAAGGCTTTGGCTCTCCCTTGCGATTGAAGTCTTATAGATGTCCATATTCATATCTTGACCATAACATGGTAATGGTTAGAGTCGATGTTATCTTCTCGGGACGTTCGGATATCAAGGACCTTGCGTCCATCGCAATATAATCAATTTGGTTGACGGTTTGTTGATTAAGATTCAGCCAGGTCCTTTTATAGATATCAAGATGTGGAAACCGTGGATATAATAACATTACATCCCGCCGCAAAATCAATAAGCCTATGTTCGTTTCCGAAAGTGATGGCACTTTCCCGCTGTCTTACTAAAGATGCTGTCCTTGCCTTGACATTAAAATCGCTTAGGGCAACTATCACGTAATACTTAGGGCATTGCTCGCAGGTTTTGTCGAAAAGTCTTTGTTAAGATCGACGGTGTTTATGAGTCACTTCATCTAACTCACTCACACTATGTCAAATCTACACCGAAAGACTCATGCCTCAGAAGTCGATATCTGGAAATGCTGCGGTAGACGTTGCCAGCGTCGTATTTCCCTATTTCTGGACAAGGTCATTGAGTTTTTTCCTAGTTGCGGGCGTACCCGCAATAACAGCGATCTGTCTTTGTTTTAAGGATTTCATTTCATGGTCTCTTCGTAAAAAGGGTGAACGATGTGTACAATGTCATACACTAATCGTAAATGCACAAATAATCCACCAATGGGCCACCTGGTATCAGGATACACAGTTAGTGACTAATGCTAGCATTTTCCTCTGCCTAAGGAATCCTAAGCATAGCTTCGATAAAGATATAATCTAAAACGCATCTATGTACAAAAGAGTCCTTTTTACTTATAATATTTGTAAGTTAGAGCACTTAATACTTATTGTTTCAAACACCCCTCCCTCCAATTTTAAATTGCCAAGAAATTTGTTAAAGTATTTCTAGACAAACCTTTCCCTCGTCCAATATATGAACGCGCGCAAAATTCTCTTCTTTCTTCGCTAAACTGATAAACTAAATCTGACCAATCTATCGAAATCGACGATCGGTCACGATCTCCATTGCAAAACCCTCTATACATCAAAGAGGATGCTCATAAAAATTAATTTAACAGAAAAACATCTCAATTTTCTTTCCAGACTGGGCATTCTTCCAATTACGAATGCTTCCAATAAATCATCGACATCATTCGATCAGCAACTACAACAGCAAAAACATGCCCAACGACGACAGGAATCCTCCCCGAAGCGATTCAGCTCATCGCTTGGCAGTGACACCGGCAACAGTACTCGAGAATCTGAATGCAGTGAGGATCACAACGTCTCTCCCATGTCACGTTCCCCACCGATAATCAAACAAAAACAAAATACCGACCTATTCGATTCCTTGGCGGCCGAATTACGTGCAAAATTAAATGGCAACGGCCCACCATTGCTGCTCCCACCCAGAGATTACGATACCGTGCATAGATCAAAGGGTAATCTAGCTGCCATAGAGTTGCGTCGCTGTCGAAACTCCCTGATTGTGGGCGCATCATCGCCGGCGGGTGCCAAACAACAAATGTCATCTCGTGGCTCATCGGGGATTGGTTCAGATCTTGCTCCCAGTCCGGAACGACAAGATATAAACAGTTCAAGTGGTAAGTTGGCCCATCTCTGCATGATCATCCTCAATCAAGTGATTCTAAATTCTTTTATTCTCTCTCTTTCGATTACATATATCATTTTGTTTTATTTTATTTTGCAGAAGATGAACACTGGTCAAATGAAGCAGATAACTCAGTCATAGCCCTGAAGCCATCACAAATCCCAATCGAACGCAAACAGCCACTAAATCGTAAAAGCGCCGTTCAACCACCAGAAGATAATTACCTTCGTGATCTTCCATCGAAACCCTATAACCCGTCTAGCAATGGTGGCGGTGGAGTTGGTGGTAGTGGAGGTGGTGGTGGTGGCGGAGGTAGCGGCAACCGAGAAAAGGAACTCCGACCAACTGCCAAGCCAACACAATCATGGAACAAAGAGGATGAAATAAAACCAATAATCATGCGACCATCCGACTACGATGCGAAGTTCAATCGAGTGCTCATGGATAAGCATCGGGATGAAGTGGGATACAAGGAGCGCAACAGCAACTATCCACCACCAGAAGATACTGGTTTCTGTAAATACAAGGAAGAACAACAAGCGCCCAAGACGGCATACGATGTTCATGATGCTGGATTCCACAATCACATTGACAAGCTATTGAAGAAAAAGTTGTCGTTGGAACGAAAACCAAGCTATAAGGTCGAAGAAGAAGAAGACGACTATGATTCGGATACTGAACATCATACCCCAGTTCAACCGGCTGCATCTGCTCCCCTTGGCTATCGAAAAGAAAATCTAACCGATAAACAAAAATTCCAGGAGTACAATGGCAAAAGGGTCAAGGGCTATCCCGAACCGGATCGATTCGGTCGTCATCGATACGTCGATCCCGCTGATTTGCCATTTACGCAACCCAAATCTACTCCACATCATTATGTTAATCATTCCCCCGAACGAGACAATCAACGATCCCCCGACAGACACAGGGAACGCCAACGAGTTGCTGAACCCAATGCAAGGGAACGCGACTATTATTCCCACAGCAACGAACGAAATCCTTACAGAGAGCCCAGCAGTATTCCATACATCGAGAGCATGGAAAAAATGATGAAATCTCCAGCTATGCGATATAAATCATTCGACAATGACACGAAAGTAGATTATCCATCAGAAATCGAGAAGCATCCCAGAATCAGTCCACGCAAGTCACTCCCTAGAAGTGAAAAGTCAAATCACGTTGCCGACGAACTGGAAGTTGAGAAAGAATTTTCCTACAGTCGAAAGTCACAACCCCGAGAGTCTAGGGACTATGTTGATTCAAGTGTAACACCGAAAGACCGATTCAAAGATGCAAAGGAAAAATTCCGAGCAATGGAACGATCACGATACATTGTCGATGAAAAAGAACAATCTGCACCCATTCGTACTGGACCACCAAGAAACTTGCAACGACGCCCATCAATTGAGCATGCGGACGGCGGAATTCGTTACGATGATTGGAGCGATGAAGAAGAATCCAATATCCCCCGTTCTAGATCACGAAATCGCGAACATTGGGAACCACCACGCGAATCACGTGAGCCACCACGAGAATACCGAGAAATGCGGACACGTGATATGTCAGATGCACGTGTAGATCATCGAGACTACCACCAGCAGCGTGATCCGCGCAATCACAGAGAACCACAGCAATATCGGGAAAGACAAATCGACAAACCAATTGCCAGCTCGAAGAGCCTTTCCAATTTAAACAAGGGCTACCGACATAGCTATGCCGAGCCGGTCTTTGCCAGAACTGGCGGCCGAGTTGGACTTGCCGCTGTAAATCCTTACTGAATATATAAATCCATAATGTTGCGGCAGTAATTAGATTTGTGTGCGTGTATACGTACGAGTATATGTATATTCGGCTTGTAAAGTTACGGGGGGGAATATTCTTTTCTTTTTTTTTCGGAAATATGGTAAGCGTTGCGTTTTTGCGAGACCCACATGTGCCTTAGATAGATAAAAAAGAAATTATCAAATGTTTAACAGTACGTATTGTATAACAAATTATTAATATTGTATTTATATATAATCAGCCTTATAACAAAAATAAAAAACAAAAACAAACAACAATCACAATTAATAAATTCTAACGATATAAACAACATAAACACGAATATGTACGAGTATGTGCGGAAACAAAACTGTAAACTATGTTACTTTATTGATTCGATATATCATAATATGAATGTAAATTTTTTTTTATTAATAAATGACTTTTTTTGTTTTTTAATAAAATGCGCGGATTTTTTTTTCAAAATTTTCCAGATCCTTTTGTAGATACTCTATTGCTTAGAAGGCGCTACAGTCAATACCTGCACCTCAACCTAGTTTTCCTTTACTTCATTGCCTCACTGGATAGGAACCGAGCAGCTCTATGGCCCGGTCCTTAGGTTAGGTTACGTTAGCGGGTAGACGGTGTATCTGGAGCCAAGTCCATTTTTTTTTTTTTTTTTAATCAGCGCGCGCTCAAGGGGTTATTGTACCCTTAAAATTCGTTCGTAAACAGCGCGGGCGAAAGAAATTTAGGAAGGAAGAAAAGACTGGTACCGATGTACATTGTTTTTAAATGTTTGTAAATTATAACCGTCACCGAAGCACAGGGAATAGTAGATGTGTTTAAGCAGCATTTCCAGCAGCTTCTAAATGGGCATCACGTAGAGAGAGTGATAGGTCAAGAAGAGAACCCACGTCCAATCAATGAAGAACCAGTTCTTCATATATAACTTAATTCGTGCAGTTTGCTAAGAGATGGCGTAACTTGTGTTATTCCATTGGAACATGCGTTGGAAAGCTACTGTCATTGTACGTCATTTCAGTATATGTCATTCATTTGAAGCGTAAACAACAATAATTTTTTTTCACTCAAATATGTCGAACTTTGTGCCTGAAAAAGTCTTTTTGCGTGGAGTTCTTCTTCATTACTTTAATATGAAGAAAACTGCTGCCGAAAGTCATCGTATTTTGGTAAAAGTTTATGGTGAACATGCGCTAGCTGAGCGAACGTGCCAAAAGTGGTTTGCACGATTTAAAAGTGGTGATTTTGGCTTGGAAGACGATGAACGTCCTGGCCAGCCAAAAAAGTTTGAAGATGAAGAACTGAAAGCATTACTCTATGAAGATTGTTGCCAAACACAAGAAGAGCTCGCAGAATCTTTGGTTGTCACTCAAGCAGCCATTTCAAAACGTTTAAAAGCAGCTGGATATATTCAAAAGCAAGAGGGTTCCATATGAACTCAAGCCGAGAGACGTCGAAAGGCGGTTTTGCATGTCCGAAATGCTGCTGGAACGTCACAAAAGGAAGTCGTTTTTGCATCGGAATGTTACTGGTGATGAAAAATGGATCCATTATGACAACCCCAAGTGCAAAATATCATATGTGAAACCCGGCCAACCAGCCAAATCAACGGCAAAGCCGAATATCCATGGCGCGAAGGTAATGCTCTGTATTTGGTGAGATCAGATGGGTGTGCTGTATTATGAGCTCCTAAAACCGGGTGAAACCATCAATGGACAACGCTACCGAACACAATTTACCCGTTTGAAGAGAGCAGTGGCCGAAAAACGCCGGGAATATGCGACCAGACACGAGGCAATAATTTTCCATCATGACAACGCCTTGCCCCTAGTTGCTATTCCGGTTAAGAACTATTTGGAAAACAGTGGATGGGAAGTCTTACCCCACCCGCCTTATAGCCCAGACCTTGCCCCTTCTGATTACCATTTGTTCCGGTTGATGCAGAACGCTCTCACTGAAATACGGTTCACATCAGAGCAGAATATCAAAAATTGGCTTGATTCATTCTTGGCTGCCAAGGCGGCGCAGTTTTTTTGGGATGGGATCCACAAATTGCCAGAAAGATGGGGAAAAATCGTAGCTTCAGATGGGTAATACTTTGAATAATACTATTGTACATGTTTTTCTTAAATAAACATTCAAATTTTGAAAAAAAAAACGGATATACTCAATATAAAAAAAGCTTAAGAACAACAAGGCTGCAGGCTCTGATGGTTTACCAGCCGAGCTCTTCAAATACCGTGGCGATGTTTTGGTAGAGCGCATACACCAAATCATCATCCAAGTATGGCTGGAAGAAAGCATGCCTGACGACTGGACTATCAGTTCCATATGCCCCATCTACAAAAAGGGCGATCCTATGTCTTGCAAGAACTATCGTGGCATATCCCTGCTTAATGTCGCATATAAGATCCTATCGAACGTACTGTGTGAACGTCTCAAACCGTTCTGCAACACACTAATCGGCACGCACCAGTGTGGCTTCCAGCCCGGCAGATCGACTATAGACCAAATTTTCACACTGAGACAAAACCTGAAAAAGACCAACGAATTTCAAGTCGAGACTCACCACCTTTTCATCGACTTCAAGGCCGCATATGATAGCATTAATCGTCAGGAGCTTTATATGGCGATGGCCGAATTCGGGATCCCGGCAAAACTGATCCACTTGTGTCGCGTGACACTGGAAAACACGCACTGCAACGTGCAGTTTGGAAGTAGCTCCTCCGAACTATTTCAAACATACACCGGATTTCGGCAAGGTGATGCGCTACCATGTGATTTCTTCAGTCTCGTCCTAGAGCAGCTAGTGCGCAGAGCAGGTGTCAACACGGAAGGCACTATCTTCAACAAGTCCGTCCAGCTCCTGGGATATGCGGACGATATTGATATCATCGGGCGCTCGCAGCGTTCCGTGATAGAGGCTTTCACGGCGATTGAAGAACAAGCGAAATTCGTTGGCCTGGAAATAAACGAGGGCAAGACCAAGTACATGCTATCAACAAACAAAGAATCATCTATCCACCGCCTAGGACGAAACATCACTATTGATAGCAACAATTTGGATGTAGTTAAGGAGTTCATCTACCTCGGAGTAAACATGAACTCCACGAATGACACCCTAGTGGAGATCCGACGAAGAATTACCATAGGAAACCGCTGCTACTTCGGTTTAGCAAAGCAATTGGGTTCAAAACTCCTTACTAGAAGGATGAAATGTACGCTTTACAAAACCCTTATCCTGGCGCCGAGTGCTGGACGATAAGCAGGAAGGGAGAGCTAGGTAATTCTGGGCTCCTTTGAAAGAAAAATTCTTCGACGGATTTTTGGTCCTGTGTGCGAGGAGGGCGAATGGAGGAGAAGATACAACCGCTAACTCTATGAGCTATATCAAGATGTGAATGTAGTCCAAAAAGCCAAAATACGTCGACTACATTGGCTCGGCCACATCGAACGAATGGACAACAATGCTCCAGCTAAGAGAATCTTCGAATCTCAGCCCTCAGGTTCGAGACGACATGGAAGACCGAACCTACGTTTCAAAGACCAAGCTATCGCGGATGCCAGAGCGCTTGGTCTAGATAACCGGAAGCAGCGTACCCGGGTTAGTAGAGGATGGAAGGCTGAAGTGTCTCAGGCAGAGACTCTCCACGGGAGTAAGTAAGCAAAGTACGAGTAAGTAAGTAAATTATAACGACCAGGAAACACAGAGATCGGCAGGGCATTCTATAAGCGAGTTGTACGGCTTAGGAAAGAATCACGATATTTTAGAGTACGTCCAAAAATGGGCTTGAGGGTATACTGATGAGCATTCATAGCGAGACGGGTGTTACGGTTGAAAGTTTGAATGGGCGGAAAACTACTG
The DNA here is from genome assembly GCA_963966105.1 of Volucella zonaria. Classification (NCBI taxonomy): domain Eukaryota; kingdom Metazoa; phylum Arthropoda; class Insecta; order Diptera; family Syrphidae; genus Volucella; species Volucella zonaria. The sequence continues at coordinate 110,403,888 of OZ014532.1, read as the reverse complement.
GCGATTTCAATGGAGCACTGGTGGTGAAAATAGCGAGAAAACAAAGTGAGACAGGAGACATTACGTCGGTGTTCGAGGGTGTCAATTGATCGACTGATATTAGTATCACCTATGAGTTTTATCGCACGGTTCTGAATCCTATCTAGCAGGTGCAGAAATGTTTTAGGTGCAGAGATGGCCAGATGTGGGCCTCCAATTTTGGGCGGATGAATGCCTTATACACCCTGAATGACTCGAACTGCAACCAACTTCAGACTGCTATAATTTCCAAACAGTTCATGACAGTGAGCTCAAATTTTGACACATGACGGATAATTTTATTATTTACGAGCCTTTTAAACGATTTGCGTCTCAGTTGTGTTGAAAAATTTTTATCCGCTATGGAATTCAAACGTGATACTGTGATTGCTTTATATTTGGCTGGAAAACCACAAGTAGCTATCGTTATAGCCATCCAGCACCAATCATTTGTGTCTCGAACCATAGCTCGTTACCGTGATACTGGCAGCGTTGCAAAACGCCATGGAGGTGGTCATAAAAAAACAGCCTCATCGGCAGAAATGATTCGGAAAGTGAAGACTCGAATTGAGCGAAATCCGCGTCGAAGTGCAAGAAAAATGGATCGTGATCTCAACATCGTTGGAACGGATGCAACACATACTGAAAAATAAGCTTGGGCTCAAGCCATTGCAGTTTCAAAAAGCACACGATCTTAAACCGCAACAGAAAAATGTTAGAGTCGAAAGAGCAAAGGAGTTGCTACGCTTGCACGAAAGTGGTGAGTTGCTGAATTTGGTTTTTTCCGATGAGTCGCCATTTCTTATCGAGCAATATGTCAACAAACAAAATGACCGAGTTTACTTGCCAGAGAGGTCCTTCGAAAATTTACACCTTCAGACGGCCACCAGAAAACAGGCAGCACCGATGGTGATGGTTTGGGCCGCCATAACCGCCGATGGTCGCTCTCCGCTCGTATTTTTGGACCGTGGCGTCAAAATTAATGCGAACGTATACCGTGAAACTGTCTTAGAGGCAGTATTGAAGCCTTGGGTAAATAATCATTTCGGTCGGAGACCGTGGACATTTCAACAAGACTCGGCGCCATCTCACAAAGCGCGCGTCAACCAAACAATGTTCCACACTTCATTTCTTCGACACAATGGATTGCAAATTCTGCGGATGCAAATCCGTGGAATTTCTCTGTCTGGGGTATTTTGAAGGCGAAGGTTGGCACTAAAAAATACCAAAGTTTGGACCACTTCAAACAAGCAGTCAGTTCAGTTTTTCAGTTTTTATGCATTTTTATTTACGAGTATGTTACTTAATTTACACTTAAATGCTATACAAAAAAACGCTTAAAAATTAGATTAATTAACTTAAAATTATCTTATTCTAACTTACTGGCCCCATGCGGGTCCTCTAAGTTAAACCTAGCACTTAAACTATATCTTTCGACGTATCTTACAGTCTATATTTAATTTTATATTAACATTACAACTAAAACTAAGAAAATAAATTGTCCACTCTTATTAGGTTCGCCCTATTGTCGATAGAATTTTATTTACTCAGATTCTGGCGTTCTATATAAGCGAAGCGGGTAGTACCGGCATAGTTTTATGGCTTAGTTTAACCACAACTACCATGCCATCTTTGATGTGGTTTCCCATTTCATTTACTTGCCACTCCTTGGTACTAAGCTCTGGATTAAGGTGTCGGAGGTTGTGTTCTGTCCTGTCCTTCGGTATGCGGGGACCAGGAATTTTTCTAGCACCACAAAATTTTTTAAATTTCGGTTTTCAGCAAAAAGTTCAGGCTGGGAAACCTGGACGATATTGATATCGTCTGGCGGTGTGCATGTGCTTTTGAGGGTTAGAACATAGGGCATCAATTATATGTAGATTCATATTTTTCACAGGCGATTTTGTGATGAGATATGAAATACAATATCCATAGCACAAGCGTACTGCAATACATATTTTAATGGTGCGACTAAAATGACTTCTGGTATATTATTGAAATCCACTCAGTGAAGTTGATCTGACATAATTTAGGGCCTGAAATATATATGGTGTTGTGTCTGGTTGTAGCTAGACCCGAACCTTCGTTTCATAGTTACTGATGCGGAAGGAAATATTTAGTGCGGCTAGTGGACCGTACTAATGGCTGCAAGTTTAGCAATCTCAGTACTCTTTTTCTATATGAAATGAATTTACCTGTATTTTACACATTTGATGGGCTATTAAGAAGAAATGGTGGTGAATTTTACCCCTTATAATTCCAATAGGGGAGGCAGACTCCCTTAGCAATTGCATTGAGAGCTGCAGAGCTGATCCTGTCCAGCACATTGGTCCTTTAAATTCTTTATATGTTTCTGTGGTCAGGAACCTAGTGGTGAGCGATATTAAACTGTCAGTAGCCGGATTGTGCTGCTGCTTACATTGTCCCATTAGCTTTGATAAAGCAGGATTTGAGCAGCTGGCAAGACAGATGGGTGGGTGGCCGTGGCTCAAGAGGTAGTGTGTTGGCTTCGCTGCCGGGCCTAACGCACCTCCAGTCGTAATGGGTACGTACATGGCGGAGCAAACCCTGAAGGTCCTTGCAGTGAATGTTAATTCACTGATTAGGTTCGAACGAAGAGCCACACTGTTTAATTTGCTTAAAGACCAAGCCCCTGATGTGCTTTTGGTTAGCGAAACTAAGCTTACCAAAAGACACAAAATGAGGCACAGAAGATATAAAATATTACGGAGAAACCGACCCAACTCCATTCAAGGAGGAGGTGTTGCGATCTTTGTTAGAAAAGGACTTCGTTTCAAAAGAATATACAGTCGTGTAGTACGTAGGTTCCAGGTGCTGGAAGCATGCATCATGTACATCCCTCTCCGTAGTGGAAAGCGGTTATACATGGTGTCTGTTTATGCACCTAAAGCTACTCAATCCACCTTATTCATCTCAGAGCTCGAGACACTTTTTCGATTCCTAAGACTGGAATTGGAGGAGAACTACTTTATTATCGGCGGAGATTTCAACGCCAAACATAGAGATTGGGGAAATAACACTCCAAATACTAGAGAGAACCTACTATTCAATTGGTGGGGTCAGCACAGTATAATGTATCGACTCGGCCTCAAAGCGACGGATAGTCCGTCGTTTCCCAGACACGGGTCCTTTTTGGATCTTCTGCTGTTCGACACACGAATACACCTGACGTGCACTAACCAACATACCATAAACTGTCTACGCACTTTCGTGTATGACAGTGACCATTGCGGTCTCAGTACCGAAATAACCGTTCCGAACGAAATTGCGGAATTGGATGAGTTTGTTCAAAGCCATTCCTACAACTATAGTAGGGTGCGTTGGACGCACTTCGCCAGAACACTGACGAGAGCACTCTCCTCGAATTCGCTCTACCCACCGTCCAATAGAAATCTGTCAAACGAGGAGATTGACAGGTATCTAAAATTAATGGACGACACAATTAAACGAACAATGAACAAAACAATACCTCGGTATCAACATACTGACAACGAAGACTTATTCCGCAACGCAACCATTGACGCACTGCACCGACACAAAAGTAGACTGCTGTCAAGACTAAAAACCTTGTACAGACAGTTTACTGACAGACATAACCCGGAGATCATGACATTGAAGTCGTTGATTAAAAACCTCCAGATATTAATAAAGGAAAATTACAGAAATTCTGTAAGTTTGTATTGGAACAATAAAATTCGGGCTGTAAACACCAGCAACCCGAATATGTTCCCGCAAATAAATGAAATATTTCGGAGAAATAATCAAAACGACCTATCATGTCTCAAAATCGCCCGAACGACGAACAACGAACAAATACTTGTAGCAGCAGGTATCGATCCAAATGAGGCAGTTGATGATGACAACTTCTTTGTGATCGAGGATCCGCAGGATAAGGTAGGGGCTATAGGAGCGACTTTCCAGGAAGTGTACAAGGCAAATGACATCATTGGCCCCAACCACGACCTGGAAAATCAAGTCTTTCTGCACAATTTCTACCTTCGAAATGAAATAGTGAACTTACGATTCAAGAGCTCGGGTTTCACCCAGTTCAGTGACGAGAATATGGCAAATAATGTCATCGCCGACGATAGGGTATTACCCCCGTTCATTTCGAAGGTGGAGCTCCAAACGATCTTCGAATCACTTAGAAGTAAGAAATCAGTGGGAACCGATGAAATACCGAACATTGTGCTTCGACATCTCTCACTAGAAGCGGTGGACATTTATACCACCCTGTTTAATAATGGAATGAATAATGCACATTATACAGCGCATTGGAAAACTGCGGTGGTACATCACATTCCCAAAAGGGATAAAGATACTTCCAGCGAATCTCAGCTCGATCAGTCTTCTTCCAAACATCAGTAAGGTTTTCGAGAAGGTAATCAATAGTAAACTAAGTGGGTTGAGGACAAACATATAGTTCCGGATAATCAATTCGGTTTCAAGGCGGGGTATGATACGAGTATCATTCATGCTGCGTCTAAACTGGTTTCCGATATCCAATGGAACAAAGGCAAGAAACAGTGCACTGGTGCCTGCCTGATTGACTTGGAAAAGGCCTTCGATACCGTATGGTTAGAGGGACTCTTTTCCAAGCTGGACAGGTTGGGCATTAGTAAACCACTGCTGTATATTCTGTTTGACATGCTCTCCAGTAGGCAGTTCATCGTGAAGAATGGCGATGTGACTTCTGCTGGCACATTTGGGTGAATTCGCCGATCCTATTCAGCATTTACACAAGCGATCTGATAGGTTCACTTCACCATGCCATAGCGTACGCAGACGACTTAATCGCGTACAGATCAGGTCCAAAGATTGAGGTCATTAACCTACTTTTGCAACGTGACTTCGATAAAATTAAACGATATTGCGATGACTGGAAGTTGAAAATCAACTTTCAGAAGTCGGAAACCATTTTGTTTAGGACGCCTTTGTCTGGGGCCTCTAGGGATACCAGAAAGAATTGGCGGAAGTTTTCGATCGTGGGAGAGCACGGGCAGCCACTTGCTTGTCGAAATGTAGTCAGGTACCTTGGGATCTGGCTAGACCAATATCTGTATTTTAACAAACATATAGATATTGCTCTGGACAGAGCCAAAGGTGCTTTTGCCCTTACAAAGAGACTGTTTTATAACAGTCAACTCGATGCGAGGGTGAAGGTGATCTGCTACATGGCCCTTATTAGGCCCATGCTTGTATTTGGTTGTCCCGTGTGGTTCAACGTGAGAGCAAGTTTATTGGAAAAGATTCGGTTGTTTGAGAGGGCTTGTCTTAGGACTTGTCTTCGCTTATACAGAACACCAGAGTCTGAGTACATAAAATTCTATCCCAATGAGGTCTTGTACAATAGGGCGAATCTAATAAGAGTGGACAATTTTGTTATTGAGTTGACTCGAAGGCACATTGCAAGAGCAATGACCTCGTCGAACAACCTGATCTCCGGGGCTTACTACCCTAATTATATGTATCATGAGAGAGTTCGCTTGGACGGCTTTATTAGCGGCGGTGCCGCTAATCTTCCATGTCGCTCGAACAGCTGCGGACAGGCGACTCAACTACGACAGAGACGTCGCACACGGCAGTGCGGAGCGTCTCCGGTTCAGTAGGGTCGAATTCCTCAAGTTATAGGTAGCTTCATGTGAAGCAAAGTCGGTCGTCTGTCTATTTTATTAGCCATGGCCGGCTTACATAATTATAGGTAGCATTAAGTTAGATTTAAGGAACAAAAAAAAAAATACAAAAAAAAAATAAATAAATAAAAAAATAAAAAAAAAACACAAAAAAAATTAAAAAAAAAAATCTAGAACAGATTTTGGGTAACAGCACTCTGAAATAAGGGGTAGTTTAAGTAGAATTAAGTAGAATAAGATTTATTTTTAGGTAGTTACCTATAAACTTAGTTTTAAGTTTTTAGTTTTAAGTTTTATATTATAACAAAAAAAAAGTCCAGATACTAAGTTTTTTTTTAATTAAAATCCATATTCTTAGTTTTAGTGTTAATAAATGTAAAAAACAAAATAGACTGTAAGGAACGTCGAAAGGCATAGATTAAGTATTATGTTTAACCTAGAGTGCCCGCATGCGGCCAGTAAGTTATAATTAGATTATTTTTAAGTTATTTAAGCTAATTTTTAAGCGTTTTTTTGTATAGCCTGTAAGAATTAATTAATGAAGTATAATAAAAAATGCATTTAAACTGAAACTGAAACTGAAAGTGTGTTGGCTTCCCAGTCGGACGGTTCGGGGTTCAATACCAGCCGTGACCGAAAGGCTTTTTTTCGGGCAACTAAAATGTTGTGAGATGAATGGTTGCCTAAATATGTTATAACATCAAGTCCAATTTACACTAGTAATTTAGTCTCCCCATTAAATGTTGGATGCCACCCATGGATCAAATTATCTTTCTCTTAAAACTTAAACTTAAAATGTGCTACGGCATTTTAAGAGTAGTAATACCCTGTGTTTGGCCAATTTCTTTTCAATGTTCCAGTTGATTCGCAAGCAAGTACAGAAAAAATTAAAGATGATGGAAGAGAAATAAATATTTTATTGGATTCTGCTATTTTGCCAGACAAAGAAATAGCGAAATAAAAATTTGACAGTTAACCAATACATGTAACAATTTTGACAGCAAAATCGGAAGAAGTTTTTATTCTTCCATTGGTGTTCAAATTGCCAACTAAGAGACAGATCCCTCCGACTGATAATATTTTTACCTAGAATAAACTACTGTGATCAAGATGGATGTTAGAGTTTAAAACTTTCAGTTCAGCTGATAACATGCTTGATCCTTCACCACATTGAATTTTGGGGCTATCAGCAATAATATCGAAGCTTCATATCTGGAGATATTTTTCTCTGAAAGGGAATTAGAGTTGGGTCTTATTATTGAAGTTTAGTTTGAATATAATGCAGTCATTGTGGATTTAGGTTGGCTTTCTGGGTAGCAGGTTTCAGATCTTCCTATGGTCCTATGTTGGACAACTAGACTCTCAGAGTTAATATGCACAACAGGCAAATGTTTATTTGATATGTATAGCAAGAGCTAAATATCGAACGAGCACATTGAATGTCATTGCATTAATGTAAATTCAAATCCTGCCTGGCTTGAGTACTGGATATTCAAAGTATATGGTGTTGACAAAGAGCCATACCGTCGTACTCCGAATTAGACCAAGCGCAATGATTGACGGTTATTACTTTAGGTTGGTATATGAGTTTGCTTATTTCGGGGCTGATCTAAACTTCACTTCATTGACAATTAAGGTCCTTTGGCGAAAACCCAATATCGCATTCCATATGACAATAATACCAAAGGAGTCAAATGGTGCATTCATGTTTATTTCAGGCATAATTATAATTCATAAAATGGATAAGTAAAACCATAAATGTTAGTTGATTTATACGTACGACGTCGTACTTAATCAGAAATATATATTAGAAGACCAGATTGGCTAACTTTTCGCTCACTTTCGCTTATGCACGAAAGCACCGAACCCATTCGTTTTTTTTTTTTTTTTAATGTAAATGTGAAAGTCAGGTGTTTTGGGCTAAATTTGAAAATGGTCAAATACATGGGATTACGAAGTTACCTCCAACCTTTCCTCTAAAAAATAACAAAAAAACATACTATTATTAATCTATATATTAAATTAAACAAATTCTTAGGAATTCGTGTTCGCAACACAACTAAAAATAATTACAGGAAATATTATAACTAAATAGACAGATCCGGTGACAATTTATTATTCCTTTAATAATTACGCTAGCTCCAGTATATTTTCAATTTATACTCGTATGTCTTAAAATGAAAAACATTTTACTTGAACAAAAACAGTCCTGAATGAACACAATTTCCTCATCTTCGAACACGGCCTTCAAAGCCATCCAGCAACTGACAGTTCCTGCATTCGACCAGTTCTGCCTGCAGTTCTGACGTTTATTTGTTTCTTTCCTTCGCCGCGTTTTGATTTTCAATTTATTTATTTGCAAGTTTTCACTGAAAATACAAGAAATATGTCAAAATACGGTAGTAGTTGAGAAACTCAACAAAATATTTAAAATAAAAACTTTTTCTTTGCAGAACCCTATATAAAAAAACCGAAACTAGATGACGACGAAGATGGTAAACACGATCAAATGACACAATCTTCTTTCAGGCTTAAATTAAAATAAAATAATTCTTTCAGAACTAGAAACTCCATCAGCGTTCAATCCTAAGTTTCGTGTTTGTCCATATCTGGACACAATCAATCGCCCACTATTGGATTTTGACTTTGAGAAACTTTGTTCCATCTCCCTAACCCGGATAAACGTATACGCCTGCTTAGTCTGTGGTAAATACTTTCAAGGAAGAGGCACGAATACCCACGCCTATACTCACTCAGTGTCAGAATCCCATCATGTGTTTCTCAATCTGCAAACTCTGCGATTCTACTGCCTGCCGGACAACTACGAAATTATTGACTCGTCGCTAGATGACATCAAATACGTCCTCAACCCAACTTTCAGTATAAAAGAAATCAAAAATTTGGATAATCCGCTTATTAAGTACTCCCGAACAGTTGATGGAACTTTATATCTTCCCGGTGTTGTTGGATTGAACAACATCAAAGCCAACGACTATTGCAACGTCGTACTGCATGCCCTTTCACATGTCGGTCCGCTGAGAAACTATTTCCTTAGAGAAGAAAGCTATGCAAAAATTCGACGACCACCGGGCGACTCAAATTTTACTCTGGTCCAAAGATTCGGAGAATTAATGCGCAAAATGTGGAATCCGAGAAACTTTAAGGCTCACGTGTCGCCACACGAAATGCTGCAAGCCGTCGTTCTGTGGAGTAGCAAGCGTTTTCAGATCACTGAACAAGGTGATCCAATTGATTTTCTCTCGTGGTTCTTGCATTCTCTTCATCGCGCCATGAAGGGCACCAAAAAGGCGGATTCCTCAATCATCTATAAAATTTTTCTTGGGGAAATGAAAATTTTCACCCGGAAGATACCACCAGTTGAACTGGACGATACCCAGAAAGCGTTGCTTCTAGCCACGGAAGAATACCAAGAAAAGTGTGAAGACTCGAATTTTCTATATCTAACTTGTGATCTGCCGCCACCGCCTTTGTTTACCGATGAATTCCGAGAAAACATCATACCCCAGGTGAATTTATACCAGCTGCTTGCGAAATTCAACGGAACGACGGACAAGGAGTACAAAACCTACAAAGACAACTACTTGAAGCGATTCGAAATCACTCGGTTGCCACAGTATATCATCTTATACATCAAACGATTCACGAAGAACACCTTCTTTCTGGAAAAGAACCCAACTATTGTCAACTTCCCCATTAAGTAAGCTAACAGAGTGTTGCATATCCACATTATTATTAATCGTGTTTTGGTTTTATTCTAGAAATGTGGATTTCGGTGACATCCTTACGCCCAGCAACAGAGCGAAACATAGTAATACTAAGTACAACCTTGTGGCGAATATTGTGCACGATGGTGAGCCAGGAAAAGGTACCTTCCGTGCTCATATACTTCACAAAGCCAACGGACAGTGGTACGAAATGCAAGATCTCCATGTGACGGAGATTCTTCCTCAAATGATTACCCTCACGGAATCGTATATCCAAATATATGAAATGAGCAATGATTAAAGTCGTCGAATTAGTTTTATAAGAAGGTTTTGCATTTTATTTAAACAGAGGGGGAATTTTTTTTTGTGAAAACCTATATGACAAGGTAAGCACAGTTGTAAAAAAAAAAAGCTCTCCAAAATCACCATTAGTAGCAGCATTCAAGTCTGCATTAGCAACCGTGGTGTGTATGCTAAATTCAACATATGGATTGATTCGGCGGAGCAATTCTCTAGACGCCGTCCTCTTTAAACCTTCGAAGTAATCGAAGCTCTGATCACTTGACGATAACCGGGATTCTGGAAGAGAAATAAGAACAAACAAGTTTCAGTTAACCAACGACAACGCACACATCCTAGTAGTGAGCTCCTGCCAGTATCCATTAAAGCATATGGTTGCTAGGCAACTCTTGCAGAGAGCAACTGGATGCTTCCAGGGAATAGACTACGTATCGCAAGCTGAGACGAGAACACAATGACGGGTAAAAGTTTCGAACTAGAAAACGTATTACCAAAACGCAAACTCGATATGTAGTATGTGCTCAAAAAATTAAGTGGTAAAGTGTCGGGAGCAGGCCCGCTAATTAAAGTTATGGCGTTTTCGATTGGTTTCTCTCCGGAAACACGAATGCATGCAACATGTATTATCATACACAAAACAAGAACTGACCTGTTATACATTGACAGCTGAACTCCTAGATACATAATATAAAAATTAGCTTTTAATAGAGCATAAAAGGAGCAAATCCTTTTCATCGGTGGAGTTTAAAACAGATACGTCAGTAAATGGAATTACAAATACATAATCAAGCATGCGAGAAATCATGCGACATGAAAAACTCATCAAAACATACTATAAGGAAAGAGGGCAGCTCTTGGCAGCAAATTTGCGATAATGACTTCAATTGCTATTAACTGAGAAGTACATACGAGTATGTGGAGAAACACTTTGATGAAAAACCCGGTTAGGTGTTTCGAAAGACCAGCTCCATCGGAGGATTCGAAGCTCAGATTGAAGTACATTAACGCTGTACACAAAGTCCGATTCTCTTTAATGTCGTGCAAGATTTTCTGTTGAAACAGTGCATTGGCTAGTCCGGAAAGAACCAATTCTACCTATTTTCGCCGATGATAGCAATATCATAAGCAACATGACAGTTCTTTAGGTAACTCCTAATAATTAGGTAAACTTACTTGCTTACTTTGATGACGGTAGAGCCCGGGGTGAACCTGCGCCTCAACCAATATGCCTCTACACTTAGAGCGCTCGTTGGTTAACTGCCTCCAGTTGCGCACTCCAAGTTGGTCAAAGTCCTCTTTTATAATATTTTCGCGCGCCTTCTTTTGACTTCCGATAAGATATCATTATCAAATTTAATAGCTGAGCCAAGGTATACCCTAACTACCTCAAAGTTATAACTGTGTATACATTAAGGTCTCGCAGATTGTTTTCAACTTTTACGGAGCCATCGTCTTTCTGGCATGGACTTTATACATAGGTATTGTGATGTGCGGCATGAAAATCTATAAAGAGGTGGTGCATATCGATCTGGACCTCTTGCGTTTTTTCCGAGATCTGTCGTAGTGTGAATACTTGGTCGATTGCTGGCTTACCGGACCTAAAACCCCATCAGATTGTTAATAAATGGCTTCAGGTGTTCACACAATGTGGCATATTTTATCTTATATGCGATGTTAAGCAGACTGAAGTTTCTATAATTATTGCAGTGCTTTCTGCACCAAATCCTGGAAATAGGTTGGTGCATGCTGTCTACCAATCCATCTACCGCTGCCTTAAATAGCTCGCCAGGTTTTAAAGGTTCCTAAGCTTGGATATTGCTGTCCTCACTTCATTTTGGTCAAGTGGACGCATCTCTTGACTTTCACCGTCCAGATTAAATGGTTTATTCTGCCTGTCCGGTGTGCAGAAGGGATTTTTCCACATCTTCAGTACCGACTGTGACTCTACAACTATATTTACTTGTTCATCTCTACAGATCTCTGTTCGGGTCTTGTTTTTTTTACTTTTTGGTAAAACTTCCGAACATTGTTTCTGGAGTATTTCCGTAATCGCGAGCATCTTATGCTTTTTTTTTTTCTCCGGAGAAGCCCATGTTCTTCCCTTCTCTTTTGCTTGCTGAGCTCACGAGCGGATCTCGTTCTTTTAAGCTTCGTAACCGAGTTGTTTCCCAACGTGTGCTTGTCTGCATGCTTCATCGAAATATCTAGAGTCTCGTTGAGGTGGTGGGATGAAACCCAGTACATCTGTTGTGGTGTTGCTGATGGTTCCTTGGCATCGCGGTGGACGTTTTACATTTGGCTGCAACGAGGTAGAGGTCCGTGTCTATGTTCGCCCTTCGGAAAGTTCCTATCATACCGGATGACGTTCCGTCTCGCAGCAAAGGCAATTAACCTTAGTCCGTTTCCAGACGTGGTATCCTGCAGGCTATACTTCACGACTGCGCTACCAAAAATGCTCTTCATTCCTATTTTTGCTATAAAATCACCTAAAATCGCCATACTTCGAACATTGCTCGTAAGTTCTAGCGAAGAGCTCGTAGAAACATTCTTTGGTAGCGTCGTCTTTTTCTTTCGTGGAAGCTTTGTTGGGTATTGCTATAAGACGTTCGGCTGCGTGTCGAAAGCTTAAGACTTCTTGCTTAAGTCTTCCGCTTACAATAAATCCGCGCTTAAATAGACTCTGTTTGTTTTCTCCGTAGCAATCGCGGTAGTATATCCCACAGTTTTTCATACTTCTTTTTCCCGGCCGAACGCATTAATTGGGGATTATATCTGATTTATAGCAGTTGAGGACCGCACATCCGTTCAAGGTGCCTTTTTTAGATCAAGGCGTTACAAAGTAACAGGAATGAATGGGCTGTACTAAGACCGTAGGTATATGTTGTAGAAGAGAAACTTTCAGAAAAACCATTCAATCGGCACAAAGAGACTGTATGTATTGTTTCTTGCGAAGATGCAAGTTTATTACTTGTATAGTTCAGCAGAAACCGATTAATCTCTCGCAGAAATTGGCTCCTTCAACTGAGGCAAGGAGAAATCACTTTTTCCGCTAATAGTTTTTCGCGCGCATTATACACGGAAAACACTGTCGCAGCAACCATCAAAATTTGCAGTTTCGGTGGGCGGAACTCTGTTGAAGCTGTCAAATCAACCATCCCTGGTAGTGATTTTTCCTACACACAACGTCCATAAGAAATGGGTGGACATGTGCCTACATATATGGTATGGATAAGCACGGCCTCACCAACAGGATCAATGATGCCAAGTCATTTAGTACCAACATCTAGATAGGCTGAACTACGTATTTAACACTTGGCAAGCAAAACAGATAAACGAAAAACAATTTATCACTGACCAGACCCATTAGTCTGACATGCTTTATCCTGAAGAGAATAAAAAAAATGTTCGAGCTTCATCCACGCAAGACTGCCATCGATAAAATAATTTTTGACGACATGTTTTACTCGGTCAAAAAACATGGTGTAAACAAATTACTCTTTTGGTGGATTAACGGAGTGCAACTGAACAGACCTATAGTTGTGGTCTTGACTGGGGACAAAATGTTGGAGGTGGTTGCCTGCAAGACCGCTGTTCTTCACTTCTATTGAGCAATTTGCACATGCTCAGATTTCTTCTTGGCACTCAGAATAGTTCTAACGTCCAGATGATGGTTACTTAGTGGATCAATCTTTCACGTAAATACGCGTGGGTTAGTCCTACTTTCATCAGAATCTTAGGAACGGTTAGCTTCGGTTTCATGGTACTTTTCACACGCATGCGTAGCTCGGTTCAAGATACACTGATGGATATCCCAAGGCCATGTTCCATTTTAATAAAAATGGTATGTGATAATATAACGCGCCTTTTGCTTCTTGACGCTGGCCTTAGGCCCGAAGTAATGAAATTAAAACTCCTGTAATGTAGCACTGTCGTCTCGTGGAAGGCCATAAATTTTGACTCTACTCCTCTCTAGGTAAAAGTGCATTTCCCTTCCAAGAGGCAACATACAAATCTTCTCTGGACATCAAAAGAATTGTGAGAGATGGAGTTTCCGAAAAATTTTCCTAGGCTAGACTCAGAAGAGGACTTCTTAGGGTGTTAGGCCCGTTTGCGCTCTCTGCTAGGGTTTTGATTGAGAATTAGATTTGCTGTGAGAATATGATGGCATAATTCACTTGGATCAAGGCAGACCAAACGAATACAGCAGGAAAGTTTGCAGACTACTTACAACTCGTCACAAGAAGTATGGCAGCATTTTCATATTGCCGAAACGAGAATAACTAGAAGACTCAGTGTCAGAGCTCAACGGGGACCACTTAAAGTAACTTTTGACCAGAAAAAGCTGATGCATGCAAAATGGACTTCGGTGGTGTTGATATAGAAATACCATATGCCATCATCAAGGAACTACGAATATATTTACCGCAAAATGTAGAGAGCGACCGAGACCTGAGACAAGAACAGCCATATCCACCATTGGAGACTCTTCTTGTCAGAATGAGACGGCATTTGGCTAGTAAAGCCCTATCTTAAAGAAGGTACATAATCAACTAAAGCATTGAAGAATGTTGTGTGTCCAAAAGGGATTAGAGAATAGCATCGGCCGATATCCGAGCTGAACAGTGATATTGACCTAGCCTAACAATTTCTTAGCATTCTTCGTTTTATCCGTCTGAATTGTATGCGAAAACCTCCAAGTTTGGCTTCTCAAAGTTCGAACATCTGCATGTTATGTACTCGTATACATTCATACTTGACCCCCCAAACCAAGTTCGAAAAACGGGTTGCACTTTTATGCGCATGTCACAGAAATCGATTACTCTCATCTTCATGACATTTCATACCAGCGTTTCAGACGTAAAGTATTATTAAATCAATATTTTCATCGCAGCACAGTGTAAACCCGCTGCAAAGGCGCTAGAAATTCTAAAACTCTCGTCGTAACCAAAATGCTCACAACCGCTGATTATTAAAAAAAAACATTAAGTTAAAAAGCTCTCGAATTGAGAATCCAAGAGATTGCCGAAAACACAACTTCCTACCATCAGAAAACCATAAAGGAAATACAAAAACAAAAAGACAAAAAAAAAAAACACCATGGCCGAGGGTACATACGAATTCGAATGCATGCGGGCTGAACTCTTAGGAGTTGAAAAACCGGACCAAGAAGAATTCGAAAAAGCCCGTGCCGAACGCCTTAAAGCAGAACAAGAAGAATTAGAGGCTCAGGAGGCTAGCGTAAGTAAATATTGTAACCTAAATATCCAGTTAATAGTAAAAATTCCTCATCATTGCAATAGCTCTTGGACAAGCAGGATGAGTCAATCGAGAATACCGGAGGCAAACTCGACGAACTCAATAGCATTCTCACAGCGACACAATCCAAAATCAATCGTTTAAAACAGACAGCCCGTGGAAGCATCACCAACATATTTAGAGGGCAATCTGTTGATGAAACATCCTCGACATCATCGGGAAGTCGACGCGGCACAACTGGCGACATTGCAGCTGGCGGTGACATCAACGAAGCACTCGAAAATCTCGACGAAATGCAAAAGCCACCGACCCGTTCTAGTATCTCGATGATGAGAAACGCATCACTCGATATTCAAGGCAAAATGACATCACATCTCGACAAATTGGACACGTTGATCAATAAGGCGGACAACGCTGAAATCGCCATGTCCAACCAAACGAAGCAAATGCGAAAGCTGGCCAAATAAAATAAAATATCATAATATCATTGAGTCTACAAAATGTAATACCATACAAACAATACAAATACTATCCCTTACCCAAGTAACTTATGTACAAGGGAAACTGAGCAATGCAACGTAATTTCAAAACAGTCCTAAACGTATGTACTGTTTCAAACTATTCCAACGAAGTTCAATTATTTCACTACGAGAAAATGTAGTCAATTCCTGCTTAGATGATTTAAATGGTTTAATTATACTACATAACGTATTAATTGTTGTTGATCTCTGAATTCTATGCCTTCGATTCGACTAATTCATCTTATGATTCAAAAGCTGTGTTTCAGGATAATACATACATATACTCGTACTTGTGTGTCGGACAGAAGCAATCATATTTACTTACGAATACATGTGTTTAAATATTATTTCTTATAACTTTTCAAATATATTTACTAAACTAAGAAAAGAGATTTCCTTTCATTCCTGCACTTTTTACAAAATCATGTTATCGTTGCCACGAACTCAGTGGCGTCACAGTTCGGAATGAGCCTTAGCTTACATCAATAAGCGTTTCAGCTACATAAACGGTCCGGAATACTCATACGAACTGCAACTGATTGTTGGGAAAGTCTAAGGCAATTATTGCGTCAACCCCCAGTGCGCGTGACATGTAAAATGTCAAATGGTCAGCTTGGCTCTTCATTTAGGTAGACGTCAGTGTACAGCTCAAATAGTTCATAATTGAATCTACTCGTCCGCAGTTTGTCAACGCCAGAGGGACCAACGGTTATCTGAATATTATTCCTCTGAAAACGGATGCGGATGTCTACATTTCGCTTTAGATAAAGTTCATCTAAGCTGTAGGCAATGGACCCATTTTACCGTCTCAAACTCATAGCCGTTGATTATCAAATTCATTCCAAATACGTTCATGGAAGTTTCATACAGTCGTCGTATGATGGAGCAAAAAATTGGTCTATCGGCATTGAAACCCCTTAACACGTTGGTCAAGTAATTCAAGCGTTTAGTCAATACTGCAGATTGGATCTGTTATGTTCAGGCATATGGAAGTGGTATAGCTGAACAGTTTGTTGGATCATTCCCAGCGACTGCCTGTACTAAAAGTGAGCGACGATTGGTGCACTATAAATGAACTTCTAGTCAATATTCTAAAAATCGAGGTTGTTCTCTTCACTAGTTCCTCCAGCTGTGTATTTGTGAGTTATCCTGGATGACAAACTTTTTTGGACTAGATATGTAACGTCGAAGACGGCTTTTTTGGTAGTCTACAAGAGCTTCCTGGATGACATGAGACTTGCCACAGAGGAGGGTGGTCTGGATCTAAACATCTGTGATAAGGCCAATATTTTCTCTGAGTCGCTAGTCTGATGGACCCAGATTTAACTAAAATACATCATCCATGCTTTTTTTAACAGATTCCAAAAAACCGTTTCTCTTGGCTGCATGGGGGCTTTCCCTCACACCTGGCTCTGTTCTAGATGCGCAGATGAATCTCTATCCTCTTGATATTCATATTATGAGCTACACTCTCAAAAACATCAAGGGGCCTTTGGTACAATACGCGCTGAAGCTTTGATGACCTTCCCCGCCGACTGACTTATGACTCTGGTCTTATAGACCAGAAAAAAATGCGAAATCGTCTTTCCCTGTGCCTAAGACTGGTTCCGGCCAGAATATGAGCGAGGAAAAGAATGTAATCTGGTCTTAGCAATTCGCTCCAAAATCGATCTAGGATGCGGTGCTGGTGTCTTTCTGCAGAGCGACAACGTTAGATTTCACTCCTCGCTAGGAAAACTAGTGTAACCTTACAAGCGGACATATACGCAACCCTAAAATCTAGTTCGACGATGAAAGGTTTCTCTGAACGCAGTCGCAGGCTGAATTTACTGAGTCATATCTGGGTCCTAGGTCACAGTGAGACTACGATAAATGGCATTGCCAATGAACTTGATAGGCAAGACTGAAAAGAAATTTTGGACTACCTGCGTCAACGAAAATCGCACAGCAAGTCGGAAGATCAGACGAATACATCCCGACGCTACTAAAGGCTCAGCGACTTTGCTGTTACATATCCCTCAGCTGGAAAGACTGTATGCTGCTTACTTTTGTCATGGCGAAGCATTGCGCTTTTATACTGAGCATAAGCAACAAAACATCCTAGGATGCTTTTTTTTATAATGAGCGCGCGCTCAAGAGGTATATGTACCCTTAAAATGTTTGTACACAGCGCGGATGAAGGAAATTTAGGGAGGAAGCAAAGACAGGTACCGATGTACATTGTTTTTAAATGTTTGTAAGTTATAACGACTACGAATACAGAGATCGGCGAGTTGTACGGCTTAGGAATGAATCATGATATTTTAGAGTACGTCCGAAAATGAGCTTGAGGGTATACTGATGAGCATTCATAGCAGGACGGGTATTACGGTTGAAAGTTTGAATGGGCGGAATGCTACTGGCGATTTCAATGGAGCACTGGTGTTGGAAATAGCAATAAAACAGAGTGAGACAGGAGACATTACGTCGGTGTTCGAGGGTGTCAATTGATCGACTGATATTAGTATCACCTATGAGTTTTATCGCACGGTTTTGAATCCTATCTAGCAGGTGCAGAGATGAATTAGGAGCACCTGACCAGATGTGGACATTGCACTCCAATTTTGGGCGGATAAACGCCTTATACGTATATTGATAACAGATCAGAGGGGGTTAAGTATTTCTTACATTGCTTGAGGAAACCTAGACATTTCGCAGCATTTTTGACGACATCGAACATTTGGTCATTCCAACATAAGTTGTCACTGACACACATACCGAGAATGGAAAGTTTTTCGGTTTCGACGATGTAAGTGCCATTTATGGATAATGGCTGGGTATTTAATGACAGCAGACAGCATTGAGTTTTGGAAGCATTAAATTCCACTCGATTAATAGTTCCCCAATTGGTTATGCTGTTAATATCGGAATTTAATGAGCTTAATATACGTTGCCGTTCTCCTTCTACAGCCGAAGAGCAGGGACGTGAGTCCGGGACGAATACGAAAAGCAGAGAGTACTGTCATCAGCAAAGGAATATATTGGAGTAGAAGTAGCAGAGAAGAGATCATTAATGAAAATTAAAAAGGGTGTCGGAGACAGAACGGAGCCCTGGGGCACACCAGCATTTATTTTGTGAATATTAGACTTGAAACCATCCAAGACAACTTGAATTGAACGCTCCGAAAGGTAATTTCTAACCCATTGAAGAAGAGATTCATCGATCCCAAAAGAACGCATTTTCGACAAAAGAGCCTGATGCCAAACTCTGTCAAATGGCTTAAAAATATCAAGTGCAACTATCATCAGATTGATCTACGCTTTGGTTCCACTTTTCAGTGAGACGTGCCATCAAATCACCAGTAGACCTGTTGCTACGAAAACCGTGCTGCCGGTCATTAAAAAGTTTTCATGTTTCGAGATACTTCATTAGCTGACGGTTTAACAGTGTTTCCATGACCTTAGAAAGAGGAGACGTAAGTGCAATGGGTCTGTAGGAGGAGAGGGAAGAGGATTCGCCTTTTTTAGGGACGGGATGGACAAATGCTGGTGTCTATCTGTTCGGAAAACTTCCTAAACGTAGGATTGATAAAAAGCTTACGCAGTGGTTTTGCCATCGAGGAAGAACACCTCTTCAGAAGAAGGTGAGTTATGCCATCTGGACCAGCAGATTTATGTATGTTAAGATCTTTAAGTACCCTTGCTACTACACAAGTGCGAAAGTGGATTCGTCCCATTGAAGATTCGACGCATTCAAGTGTAGGCGGGGACAAAGCACAATCTGAGAGTGTTGAGATAGCCGCATAGTGTGCGGCAAGCAGATTGGCCTTGTCCAAAGAGCTGGCAGCTAGAATGTCATTGTAAATGAGCGTTGGGATCGAGGATGAGGTAGAATTTCTAATGTTTTGGACGAACGACCAATTTTTACTGCCTTTGGGACATTGCAGTATTTTTTGCTACAGTTTTTTGGTAGTATTGGAATTTCGCACGCTTAAAAAAGGCGTTGTAGTCATTTCTGGCTCGTTTAAACTTTTTTCGGTTTTCCTCTGTCGGGTTGGTCTGGTAGGTCTTTTCTTTTGGTTTGATACTCTTCATCCGATGAAAGATAAAGCATCTAATTCCAAAGAGAATAGTTTCTGTGATCATATCAGCAGCGGCATGAACGTCGTTATCTCGGAAACCTAACGACCAGTTAAAATTCCTAAACAAGTTGTTAAGCCCGCTCCAATTGGCTCTCTCGTATTGCCATACGGTTCTTTTAGGAATTTATTTATTTAGGTTGATCTGTGAACCTGATCTATAGTTAAGTACCTATTTCCAAGTCCAAATTGATGGGTTGGTATCAGTGCCTTTTCTTCTATAATAGGATGAAGTCGTTTCAGAAGAATTTCTTCGAAGAGTTTTGACAGGATTGTCAGCAATGCGATCGGACGATATGAGGTAACTTCACTGGGCAATTTTCTCGGCTTTGATACCACAATAACTTCTGCGACTTTCCATATTCGTGACACACACCTTAGTCTAAACACTGCACTTATTATCTGTGCTATTTTTTCAAACCGTTTTTAGGCAGTTCCTTTAGAATTTCACCCGTGATCAGATCAAATCCTGGAGCTTTTTCCGGGTTGATCTTTTCTTTTATTTCTGTGGCCATTTCCTTAGGGCTTACTGCTGGAATAATTCTCTCGCACATTCCTTCCGTTTGTTATAAATAATCGTTATCTTCGTATGACTGGAAGACGTTTTCAAGATGTTCCGCAAATAGATCCGCCTTTTGTTTGTTTGTTTTTGCCCAGTTTCCACTGGTTTTTAACTGGCGGAATGTATGCCGTTGGTCTTTTAATTTTTTTTCTAACCTTCTACAGTAAGTATTCTGTACTAACATCGTTTTATCTTGTTTTATTACTCCCCTCTTTTTACATATAATGTCACATATTTCATTGGGATATGCGTTTCCTTTTCTATTTGATTCAGGCTTTGCAGACCAAGCAGCTTTTGTATATCTTGGATGAAAGCCCGTACTGTGTTTTCTAACTGCATTCCTCTAGCAAATATCTGAAATATATCCGGTCAGTTAGCTTGTTCCATAGCCATGGGTTGCGTTCCTTCATTATAATTTTATTATCAAGTGTAAGCTTGATCTTGATGAATGATCTGATTCAAGATCTGGCCCTTCCTGCACTTGGGTAGTATTTGAGATAATATCCTTATTGTAGTTATAAAGAAGTCGACAACATTCGGGATTTTGTTCTTATCTGTTGTCCAGTAAGTAGGATTTCCTACTGAATTAGCATTGCCTTCTTTTATAGATTCAATGAGTTATCTTCCTCTTGTATTTGTTAATTTTGATCCCCAAAGTTTGTTCTTTGCGTTGAAATCTCAGGCTTTTAAAATCGTTTTGTTTCAGTCTGTAGCCAGGAGAACAATATGCCACAGCTATCGTTAAACGGCCACTGCTTGTTTTTATATTTACGGATTTGGCTTGTATTTCACTCGACTGGTATTCTTCTTCTTCGTCGTGGCTAACACCTTTCTTTGAACCGGTTATGAGACTTAAGTTCTCATTTTTGCATTTTCTTTAGCTTTATCAATTTTTTTATTCTTTGGGCCCTCGATTTCGACCCTAAGTCTCTTTTGTTTCGGTATTCTCTGACTTTAGGCGAGTCTTTTTGAGCAGGCTTTTGCGATTTCTTTCACTTGTTATCTTTTACCTGCTGTAGTTAGGCTGGCCATTTTTTGGTTGCCTTTTTTCCCTAATGCAGTCTCCTCCACATCTAACGCATTTATATGAGTATAAGGTCAACGCATTGCGTTTCCTATGGCTTTCAGACACCAAAAAGCTCCCATCGAACACCATAATGCCGAATTGACACTTTATTGGTTGCGAAGCAACACAAATGTGTCGTCAACAAGTTTGCTGACTTGCAATTGTGTGTGATGGCCTCATCCGGCATCACAGCCGATGAGAGATACCAAAAACGTCTTAATCCGGATTAGCTTCTTCAATACTTTTTGCTTCGAAAAGTACAGATTACAGTCTTCCTATAAATTAGTCTTAATTTAATTGTTTAGAAGTTTTCTTGTTACTTTATGTAGTCGCTGCAGATCTGTGTTCCACCAAGGAGTGGGCCATCTGCATGATTGTTTCCATTGTCCTGGACTTAACAGACTACCTAATCTCCCTTTTAAAGTGTTCAGTTTTTTTTCCTCAGATAACTCCTCTTCAACAACGTCGAGACTGCAGTAAATGTTGGCTGGGAACTAACCAGCTACCCCAATGCAAACTTTTAGGACCAAATTACGCTATGGACAAGGAGTGAGTTGTTACAATCTCAGTAAACTAGGTACTACGTAGATATATATCCGCTGACTTTTGAGGAAAAAGCTAAACAAAAACCCTTTAAAGTTTCTTCGAATTTTCTAAACATTGTTTGTTGTTCATTTTCATTTTTCTGAGGCTGAATTTTGAATAAGCTTCTGTCTGTATTCGGCACAGGCAAAGGAGGCCGCCGCCCCATTTAAAAAAATGAGTGTTAAAACTGGCACCAGGTAATGACATTGGGCCATCGCCCACGAGAACATATCTGCCGGCAGATAACCTGTTTCTAAGCGAGCGGACTGAGGTCTGCGCTAAGAAACGATAGAAAACTAATCCATACACAAGTTTCGAAATTTTTGGTTTGAAAAAAAAATACGATCCCAATGAAAATGGGTTCACGTATCCAATTTGTTATTCCTGCAGAAATCATCCCGAGTACGGTTGGTGCACTCGTGTGCGATGGCCCAGTGCCACTTCTTACGTTTTAAGAATACGTACGAACATATGGTCTAGTAGTTGCTCTGAGTTTGATGGTAGATAAAGAGTTTTTTCATCTCACGCCTTATACAATTGTATTGGTAAGCTGACAACTGTGGCTCAATTCAGAAGCAGTCAGAACTGCTACTGATGCCAAAGACCGCGATGTTTTTTTAAATCTTTCTTTACTTATTAAAAACTCAGAAGCGTTCTCATTTGAAGCTAGAGATGTGACATTTTTCCCATCTTTATCAAATTTTGAGCTGCTCTACTACGAGTTTTTCATTTGAGCTGTGTAAGAAAGCCCAGAACCAGAATTATCTGCCCTTAAACTTTCAGTTTGTCTGCATTTTGTTCGTGCGTTGTAACTTCATTAAAGATTTCCATAATTTAATTGACAGTTCAATACTGTTTGTTGGGCCCTTTTCAGACGGTGACGATTACGTAGTCGGTAGTCATGTTTTGTTTAAATCCTGTAATGCTAACTCCTGCGCTATTCTGAAAACTCTTAAGGGAGGATAAGTGAATTGAACCACTTCTGTACCGCTTCGCTGGTCTAAATACTCATTACTATCAGCGAAGTTCACTACTAAACGATCGAACTAATGGCAAAATGTCATAGGGACGGAACACTTTGGATTGGGAACGTGACTTTCCTCGATTCTTATATTGGCTTTGTGGCTGTCGCCCTCTCTTTACTCCTCACTCTTCTCACCGACATACTATCGACACAACAGACTCATGAGCAACTGTCAAGACCGGGCTTTACCCATAAAGCGTTCATTTGCCCCCACCAGCTCTGTGCTGACTATAGATGATGTGTTTGTGTCCACGAACGGAATTTTCCCGCCGAAAATCCTACATCTGAAAAATGCCTTTTAATTGATCAGGTTAACAAAAAACAAGTCATAACTCGCATAGTGCTCATTTAGAGAGAAATCCAGCAGGAACTACAACGAGACGAAGCTTGGGGTTCAACCCGCAAAATAGTATTACAGAACCACAAAGAGTAGAGTGTGGCCTTCTGGATGACAATATGTGTTTTATACGATAGGAGAAGTAAGCTTCACGTGTAGATTTTCGTTTGCCAGTTTTAACCGCAAGTTTTTTTTTGTCTAGGCTTGCGGTCCCTTTTTAACTATGTGTTACCCCTATACACAATCTCCAAACAAAGCAGTTAGACCTAGGGTTGTACTATAACTGTTAAGCAAGGCATCAGGTGAGGTGGAAGATTTTGCTTACCTGAGGGTAATTCATGTATCCAAAATATTTAACAGAAAACTTTCACAATTCTCTTGGGCTTTGGCCCTTTGGACGAACGAGATTTCATTTTTAATTTCTGTTGAAACTACATAACCAGATTCATTGCTTTTCACAATAAGCCTGGCTCCGAGTTTATCCAAAGCGGGAAATTCCTAAACCACATCACACCAGTTACGGGGTATCCAGACGTTTCTTCTTTTTTTGTATTCCAAAGAAAACATTATTCGATAAAAAATTTTTTTTATTCACCCCGAAAAAAAAAATGATATACCCATACATATAGCAGAACTACAAGCTACAAGTGATTCGTACGTACCAAATCGGGCTCAGACGTTCAATTAAGAGCTTGCATGTACCAATTCTTTCAGAACGGCCTCGAGTTTGCGACAATCTACAGCAAACTTGCGAATGCCATCGGAAAGTTTATCTGTAGCCATGACATCTTCGTTTAACATCCATCGGAAAGTAGCCTCATCCAATGAGAGTTTCTCCAAGCGAACATTTTTAGCATTTTCTGGATCCAGCAACCTATCCAACTGTTCTTCGCCCCCCTTAAGCTCCTCGAGGAGTTTCGGGCTTATTGTTAGCAAATCACATCCCGTCAACGCCTTTATTTCACCAGTGTTTCGGAAAGACGCTCCCATAACTACAGTCTTGTAGCCAAACTTCTTATAATAATTGTAAATCTTAGTCACAGACACTACACCTGGGTCAGCTTCTGGTTCGTACGACTTGTTCTCAGTGTTCGCTACATACCAATCCAAAATGCGTCCAACAAACGGTGAGATCAAAGTTACTTCAGCTTCTGCACATGCTACCGCCTGACAGAATGAGAACAGCAAAGTGAGATTGCAGTGAACATCATGTTCTTTTTCGAGAATTTTTGCCGCTTGTATACCTTCCCACGTGGAGGCGAGCTTAATTAACACGCGATCTTTGGAGTAACCAAGTTCTTCGTATAGTCCAATCAATTTGAGAGCCTTGTCGACACTCTTTTGGGTGTCGAAAGACAAACGTGCATCCACTTCGGTAGAAACTCGACCTGGTACTATCTTTAAAATCTCACATCCAAACAACACACACAGCATGTCCATGGCTTCGGAGAGTTTTTCCTCCTCAGTACTATTAGTGGAGGATGGCAATAATTTATTGAGCTCGTAATATATGGATATCTTATAGATAGGTACTTACTCTCCAGCCTTGACTCCATGCTTGACGGCTTTGTCGATGAGGCCCTTGTACTGATCCATCTTGGCCGCCGATAGAATCAACGAAGGATTTGTGGTGGCATCAGTTGGCTTGTAAGCCTTGATAGCTACAAATCAAAAGCACATGTCACGAATTTATTGCAAAAATTCTCATGCAACTGTTACATGGACACTTGAACTGAAAAAACACGATCGGGTGCACCAATGACGCTGCATTTGCATGGCAGATGTAGAAAAAAACAGCGAAATATATATATGTGTATATTTATTCTGAGAACTTTCCAGTGACTGGTGGTGTCACCTTGACTTACTATCGCATGTTTTCAGTTACTAGGCGTGATTGGGTACAATTTATTTACCTTCGAAATCTCCAGTATCAGCAACAATTGTTGTAAATTTCTTCAAATTATCCAAAGTGGAAGTCATCTTGACTTTCTTCGTCTGATGCGAGCTCATAATTGATTAATTTCGGATGAGGAAAACGGAGGACACAAACCGTAAGTCAATAGCACTTGTTGGTGAACGGCAAAAACATGGAATGGAGTGGGAAAAACATGCACTCAAAGCTTATCGTGTTTGATTTGGCCCTAGCCAGCGTTCAGAACGAACGTAGATTGT
Source organism: Volucella zonaria (assembly GCA_963966105.1). Classification (NCBI taxonomy): domain Eukaryota; kingdom Metazoa; phylum Arthropoda; class Insecta; order Diptera; family Syrphidae; genus Volucella; species Volucella zonaria. The sequence continues at coordinate 110,378,550 of OZ014532.1, read as the reverse complement.
CAAGTTGGAGCTTTCTGCCATCTGTCAACGACCTTGGAACCGGCATGACTTCATTTTGTTTTTCCATTTATTGTTAACTAGTCGGAGAAGGGAGGGTTTTTTGAATCGCAATAGAGCTTAAGCGCGAAACTTTTAATTCCAAACAACAATGTTGCCATACTAGAGTTTCGGAAAGCGAAAGAGTTTGAAAATCTAGGGTGATTTTTTTTTTTAGAGGTATACAAATTCAATATGAAATAAAATATTTGAAGCTAATGTTAATGTCTATGATGTTAGCTTTATTTAATAGATAATTTTATGCCATTAGTGTTTAAATATGACATCAGGCATATGCGCGCCACACCAATTTTCGACAACTTCGAGAAACTGGGACCGTATATTAGCAATAACACTACGAATATTGACTTCCAAATCCTCCAATGTCTCTGCTTTATCGGCATACACTAGTGACTTCACACACCCCCAAAGAAAGCAATCTGAATGTGTGCGGTCACAGGATCGTGGAGGCCGGTTCACAGATCCATTACGCGAAATTATGCTTCCCACAATAAATTGACGTTATCGCGCCATCTTGGTGAAACCAAAGATCTGTCACGTCAGTGCCATTCAACTCACAAACGAAGAAGTCAGAAATCATGTTTATATAGCGCTCTCCATTGATTTTAACATTCTGGCCGGCATCGACCTTAAAGAAATATGGGCCGATGACTCCACCATAAAGCACACCAAACAGTGAGTTTTAGTGGTTGTCAGGGCGTGTCGACAAAGACTTCTGGGTTTTCTCCACTCCAAATTCGGGAATTTTGCTTGTTTACATATCCATTTAACCAAAAATGGGCCTCATCGGAGAACAAAATTTTGCGTTGAAAATGAGGATCAAGCTGAATCATGTTTTCGGTCCATTCACCGAACCTTCGACGCTTATAGTGGTCAAGCGGTTTCAACTCTTACACAAGCTTTTAAGCCAAGATCTTTCCGTAAAATCTTCCACAAAGTGGACGGGCATAGCTGCAATTGGTGTGCAGGATGGCGAATCAACTCATTCGGATTCTCTTCAACGCTGTACGTGGTGCGAAAACGATTCACCGTGTTCCGTGGCCTCATCAACGGGTGGGACGCTAATGCTCATCACACGGTATGAGGCAGTACCGACATCAACGAGGTGAGTCACTTTTTGATTAACCTCATTGTTTGCAACATTGGCAATGAGCCCACTTTTATAACAAGAAACCGACAGGAAGTGCTAGATATCACTCTTGTCTTCGATAACATCACTCAAATGCAAACGAACTGGGTGGTATCGTCTGAAGACTCATTTTCAGACCACAGATGCCCTGAGTGATGTTCTTCCCAACCAACCAGCATTCCAGAATTATCGGAAAACTGATTGGCCAAAATACAGAGGGATACTGTCAGAAACGTTATCCTCTGAACTCTCAAGTCCCCCGCGTGACACCAACGAGCTTGACATGAAAATTAAGGAATTCACCCTGGCTCTCAATCAGGCTATGGCTGCTTCCTGCCCTCTTATTCAACCTAGAGGCAAGAAAAAGCCGCACTGATGGACATCAGCACTTGGACCGCTTAGAAACATTTACAGAAAACTTTTCAACGTAGCAAAAAGCACAAGAAAAGTAACTGACTGGGACTATCAAATTATACAAAAAAGAACTGAGGAAGGCAAGGCGACAATCCTGGAGGTCATTCTGTGACAAAATTATAGAAACGCTGTACGGTGGTGGTGGTGCGAAAACGATTCACCGTGTTCCGAATAACTTGCTCGGATGGACGATTATGTCGACCATAAAATGGACGCAGCGCACTATAAGTTTGGCAAACCGAACCATGGTTTTCAAAATAAGTTTTCACAATTTGCAAGCGCTGTTCTGGCGTTAATCTATTCATCGTAAAATGGTAAAACGTACAACTTTCAACTATCAAATTGACAATCAGTAGAAACAGTGTTGCCAAGCCTCTAAAAAAACACCCTTCAACAATTAATAAGAAAAACTTAAAACCGCACTCTGGCTAACGCAATCCCGTACTTTTATATGTACGTAAAAAAGTTACGAATACAGATGTACTGAACATCGAAGTAGTACAATGATGAATTTGAATCGATCGGTTACAATCCTACTAGCCGATTGTAACACCAAGACAGGAAAGGTGGAAATCTTTGGTACGACAATTGGTAAGCACTGATAAGTACACGACAGCCGTCTGCCAACAGACTTAGGCTTATTAAATTTGCGGCGGGATGAAATGTCACTATAGCAAGTACACGGTTTCCTCATCTCAGTGCACACTAGAGGACATAGCGGTCTCCGGATTATGAAAGACCTAAACCAAATTGATAATTTTACGATCGGCGAAAGGCATATCTCCGACATTTTGGCTTCTTCCATTATGACGTTGTCTAATAAAAACCGTGAGTAGAGCAAACACAAACAAACGATAAGACCAGTAAACCTCTACAGTTGACGCCACCGAATGTCGCTACGATAGTTACAACGAGCTGCCGTTCATAAGTCCTGTTGGATGGCAGAACCACCGGTAGTCCACACCAGCACTTGAAATACTGTACCGTGGGAGGCAGGTAGGGAGGTAGGTACCGGACTTCGGTCCGGGCTTGACTTTTTAGAGGTAGTCCCCTAGTGGGAGCATAACGGTGGATGTGGTTCAAACCTAATACGGAGGAGAGGTCTTCCCGTTGGTTTTGACCTTAAGATCGACAAAAAGGTTATGGGTCGGCCTCCACTCATACCAATGGTGGAGCTTGTAACGCAACACAGGTTCCACTGGTATCAAAGTGAATTGACGAGGAGCGATGGCAAGGAGTATCCTTGCTCCCATGAATGTGTGGGCATTATCTACACGAAAGGCGTTCACGTCAAAACACAAGAGACATCTACTCGGGAACCAAAATCAACTCCGAACTCCAAATTGTTGCAGCCAATGTACGAATGTGGATTTGCTAAGCGCCACAACAAAGAATAATTATTGTGAGAAGATGTAACATAGATGCAATCGCAAGAGACCGCGCATATCCCGAAATCGTTCAACAACTCCTAGGTTGCCACAGCATCAAGTACCTACCGAAGACCAGTGGCAACGCTGTCATCAGAGACACCGCAACTGATGGGCTGGATTTCACCCGACCACCACCCAGAAATACTTGGTCTGATGAACAATGCCGGCAAGTACATGCAGCTAAAAGAGAAGCGAACAAAGCGTAAGTAAGGATAGCAATATCTAAGCTGAAATCTAACAAAGCTGCTGAGCCTGGCGGCTTACCGGCTAAGGTATGCTGGAAGTAACTTTGTGGGAAACATACACTAATTCGTTTCTCAGATCTGGTAAGAAGTTAGTGCCTGATGAATCGAATCTCAGCATCATTTGCCCGATCCCCTTAACTGCGCCATCTACAGAGGTATAAGACTCCTCAACATTGCGTTGGGGTACAAATCGATACAAGCCTACAAAGGAAGCACAATCTGTGCAACTACATACTAGAGTGCGCCGATGATATTGACATGGTAGAGCTCAAAGGGCTCTAGCATTGAAGCCGAAGCTGCCAAAATAGGATAAGCGGTAAATGAGGGTAAAACCTAGGACAGATATGCTGTCAATAAGAAGGTACCAGATTCGACAGCTTGACCTGTACTACAGCTGCAATTATCGCGGTCTCAGTAGGAATTCCACTTATATGTTAATGTCGTATGTACGTTTCGTATTATAGGTGCATGCACTTCATAGATATGAAACAATTAACTTGGGTTGGGTGCTACTGCACGGTGTCCTATGTTGCTGTGGGAAAGAACCCAGTTTATAGTGACATTGAACCGACCGCTGATATTAGTAGATGCTCTTTACATTGCTCTATTAATTCTGATGAAGTATAGCTAATCATTGAGCATAGATAAGGTAGCGGCCTAGATGCTAACAAAGATTACTATAGCACTAAGCGCCTCTCCATGCCGGAGACACATCGGCGTAATCAGGAACTAATTTGAAACGTTCAATTCAGTGGAAGAGACACACGGTCGAAATGATGTAAAGTCATCACAGCTAACTACAGAAGAGCAATGGTTTCAAATGAGAACTAAGTAATAAAAAGAGAACGCATCCAGAAAAAAAACTTTCTTCTCCAAACACTTAAGACTCATAAACTTTAAACATTGCGAAAAATTTGAAGAATTACCTCCTGCGATGACCATCATTCCACAATTGTAAGGCAGAGTGAACCATTAACGTGCGCGACGATCAACAGCAATTCTGTTCAACTGACCAAAAAAGGTGTAGATAGTGATATTCACATTTAAGCCCAATAGTACTGCTGGATCAGAACAAGGAGCTACTCCTGAACTATTATAGTTAATGATTACGGGAGTAAAGTGCATATACCTACCAAATTATTTGAAAAATATGGTTGAATGGAAGTATGCGAAACTTAATTACATCGCGTACAAAATCCTGTTTATCCTACTCTGCAAAGACCTAAAACCCTATACCAAAAATCTGAAGATCTAATCAGTTTGATTTTATTCACTTTGTGGCAGCTTAAGGCCACTTAGATACGAACTTCATACACCTCTTAATAACGTTGTGCTATATGGTATAAAAGAGATCAACTTATTACTTCCTTGCTTCCGGGTGAACCTAGGCCCCAACTAACAAGCCTCTCCAGTTAGCCCGATAAGTTATCCTTAGTTGTTCCGTATAGGGCCTTAGTAGTCAATTGTCTTTCTAGCTCAAAGAAACAGCGATTGGAAAGAGTGATTCTTTGTTTTATTTCTGCTTAGCTGTTGGCAGAACCTAAGGCAGAGCAGAACTACCTAGAAATTATAGCCATCGACTGTCTAATTCGTCAATGTTGTTAATTCTTGTTGACAGCATATATTTGGTTTGACCCTTATTTACCGCGGTTTCTGTTTCAATATTACCATACGGTGACAGCCCGCAGGCAGACAAACTTTTGAAACATTGTGCCTCCAGTTTCGTTTGTGAGTTCCGCACAATTCTTTCAAGTATGATGTTAAAGAAGTTGTATGACAGCCCTCTCCCTGGTACCACCCAGGGTGGTACTGGAACCTGGAAGGCTAAAAACTGGCCTCATCATCGGGTGGAACGCTAACGCTCATCACACGCTATGCGGCAGTACCGTTATCAACGAGGTGAGTCACTTTTTGATTATCCTCATTGTTTGCAACATTGGCAATGAGCCCACTTTTATAACAAGAAACCGACAGGAGGTGCTAGATATCACTCTTGTCTTCGATAACATCACTCAAATGCAAACGAACTGGGTGGTATCGTCTGAAGACTCATTTTCAGACCACAGATGCCCTGAGTGATGTTTTTCCCAACCAACCAGCATTCCAGAATTATCGGAAAACTGATTGGCCAAAATACAGAGGAATACTGTCAGAAACGTTATTCTCTGAACTCTCAAGTCCCCCGCGTGACACCAACGAGCTTGACATGAAAATTAAGGAATTCACCCTGGCTCTCAATCAGGCTATGGCTGCTTCCTGCCCTCTTATTCAACCTAGAGGCAAGAAAAAGCCGCACTGGTGGACATCAGCACTTGGACCGCTTAGACACATTTACAGAAAACTTTTCAACGTAGCAAAAAGCACAAGAAAAGTAACTGACTGGGACTACCAAATTATACAAAAAAGAACTGAGGAAGGCAAAGCGACAATCCTGGAGGTCATTCTGTGACAAAATTACAGAAACCTCTGAGGCGTCTACAAATCCTATGATGTCTAGTTGTTTGAAAAAATCCGATGGCTCTTGGACAAACCCAAGTGATGAATCACTCAACTTGCTACTGGACACCCATTTTCCAGGTAGTTCCTTATTTGCGGCCGGTAGCAACCCAAACAGGATTACTGCAACCGTTACCAAAATTCATGCTCTGATTATAAGAGGTAAACTTCTCTGGGCGCTGCATAGCTTCAAACCATACAGGTCTGCTGGTCTGGACGATATAATACCTGCCGACCTGCAAAGGTCCGCAGACGCTAGAGAATACCATGAGGAGCTGTGTAGAACCGATCCACATTCCACTGCCATGGAGACAAGTCAATGTAGTCTTCATTCCCAAAGCCGGAAAATGTTATCAAGTTGTCCCAAAGGACCTCAGACCTATAAGTCTATCATCTTTCCTGCTGAAAACTCTTGAACGACTGATTGATATCCATATACGATCCAAAATTGATCCAAGACTTTTGTCAACTTTTCAACATGCCAACTGTAAAGGAAACTCAGTGGAAACGACTCTGCATTCACTAACTAGCCACATCGAACGTTCCCTACAATATTGAGAGTACGAAATGGTCGCTTTCCTGGACATAGAGGGTGCCTTTAACAACGTCAATATATCCGCAATCACGACTGCGCTATCAACTCTACAGGTAGACGACTCACTTGGGAGTCTGATGCTAAATAGCATGATAATCAACTCTAAACTGGGTGGGGCTTCGGCTAAAAGATGTGTCAGCAGAGGTACGCCGCAAAGCGGTGTCAAGTCAATCCACTTTTACACAGATGGATCAAAAACCGACAGCGGTGTTGGTGGCGGTGTTTTCTCAGATAAGCTAAATCTAAGCCTCTCCTTCCGTCTTCCAAATCACTGTAGCGTGTTCCAGGCGGAAATTTTGGCGATTAAAGGAGCTCTGACCTGGCTGAAGAAAAACGTGATATCCGCATCTTTTCGGACAGTCAGGCCGCTATCAAGTCCCTAGACTCAGTCTCATTAAATTCTAAAACCGCCCGCGAATGCCGATCATCTCTTGCGGAGATGGCAGAGCAGTTTAATCTTCACCTTTGCTGGGTGCCGGGAACAGGCAATTGTAGGGCCGACGAACTCGTCAAAATTGGAGCCACTCTACCTATTCTACCGGAAATGGGTAGCATAAGTATATCAATCGCTACGTGCAAATCAATATTAAAGCTGGATGCTAATAAAAGAACAGACCTTAGGTGGAGTGTGGGACCAACATGTCTAGCGACCAAATAGATCTGGCCAAAGCTGGATCTGAATCGCTCTAAGAGTCTGATTGTTCTAAATAGGAAATATCTCAGCGCCTTCATAGGTTTTCTGTAGAAGCTGTATGGATGAGGAGGAACAGGAGACAATCCTCCAACTACTCTGTGCATGTCTAGCTCCCTCCCAGAGAAGAAAACTTCAATTAGGAGCTTTATTTTACAATGACTTAAACGATCCAAATAATATAGACGTAAACAATCTCCTACGCTTCATCATAAGTTCAAACTGGTTCTATGAGTAAGAGGATCATAGATACACGTGGCATCACAATAGGCCAATAGGCCCATGGGTTGGTTTTTCCAACAGCCACTTTTACGTACCTACCTACATGACAGTGCGTCACTTTGTCTAAAACTTTTTTGAAATATAAGATCTTGGTTAAATCGTTATCGACCTTGACAGAGCAGCGATTGTTCTCAACCGTCAGAGTTTGGAAAGGATGTCAAAACTAGAGATGGCTCTATATCCCTTGTCTCTATAAATCCTGTCATATACACGGATCTGCCGGAGTATGAATAGTTGGTCGATTTTGGACTTTCCTGGTCTGAAACCGCACTAATACGGACCAATCAGGTTGTCGACGTACGGTCTCAAACGTTCACACAATACGGAAGATAAGATCTTGTATGTGATGTTGAGTAGACTTATATCTCTATAGTTGGCGCAATTGAGAGGGTCTCCTTTTTTGTGGATTATACAAACGATGCTGAGAGTCCATTCATCAGGCATACACTCTTCTGACCAGATTTGAGAAATGAGTATATGCTCTCCACAAAGATATTGCCATCAGCTTTAAATACCTCGGCCATCGGTGCAGCTTAGATTTTGCTATACATATTTGCTTCGGTTTGGTCAGGTGGACGGAAGTTTTGGCTATCATCGTCTAAGTTGTATGGTCAACTTATTCGTATTATATTATAATATCTCTCTCATTTATTCTCACCATCCTAAATGGACAATATAATAAACGACAATAAAGAAGACTTGTATTTTAGCCACTGAACTGAGCGGTTGTTTCTTGTTTGCCTGTATTGCTAAAACCATTGGATGCCACAAAACCCAAGAGGTGAGTTGATTATTTTATCAATATGAGAACAGAAACTTAGCTCCGTCTTGCACAATATCAAAATTGCGGAGGGATTAAACTATAAATATATGTTGACCGTGGAGAAGATAAAGTGAAGGAATTACCACGATAAGGTAATAGATTGGCATTTTTCGTATTAAGCCCTAAGTGCTGCATTAATTACATCCACGAGTTCTCGTAGTAAAAAGAATGAATAAAGTTATTGCGAGGAGGCATAAGTTAACGTAGCAGACGAGGGCATATTAGGTACGACAAAATTGATCGCTGCCCGCTCGACTGGTTTGGAGGCTTATGACTCTTGGTATATAAAAATAACTTTCTGTGACATCAATGATTTGTTGCTTTGATTTCACTGCAAGAGTTGAAAATGGATCAAAAATAGAGGCAGAGATGAGATGTAAGCAGTAGGAATAAAAATGGAATTAGATGAGCAGTCAGACCATACGTCGGAAGTTCGGTTTAACAACATGCAATACCAGCGCGACAAATGGGAAGACGAAACTTTGTACATCTCAAAAAACGATGCAATCGAGGTAAAGAAACGACTTTACCAATTGCTGAATGATAGGCAACTGAAAAATAAGGCCTTCTTACTTGTTTAAAATTGCCTAAGTCTTGGCAGCGGTATAATCATTCCTGGAGTTCGCGGTGCTATTGCAAAATAACTATATACTTTGACAAAATGCTTCTAAAAATTTTTCGTTGGACCGTTTTCTCCGAATCTTGTCGAGAATTTTGGCCTTAGTGATTCTGTTGGCGGTTCTGCTTTTGCAAGCACATGTTGATGTTATGACCAAAGCGTTGATGTAGCCATCCTTATAACTCACACACTACGTATTCCTTTTCATCTTTAAACAGTAAAGTGACATGAGATTATTGTTGACCTCGCCTGCACGAACTTGCGCAATTTTAGCTCTTTTAACACTTGTGTCTGTAACTCACATAAAATATGGAAGCCTCGTAAAAAGCACATCCGCCACCGACTCTTATAACAAGCACTTTACTTAGCTCTGAAATTTCTTACAGAACTGGGCTCGAAGTACGAATATGTCAGAGCATCTCCTCAATGTGGTCGCCGTTCGGGCCACTGGCACCACCATTGTTCCTATCGGAGTAGGTCTTATTCGCCCTCGTCATAGGAGAGTGCAGTGCGCTGTATGAATCATTCAACAAAATAGATAAACAAGAAATGGCTCATCTTTTTTCGCTAATTCATTTATGTCTTTCATTGGTTCACTACTAAATAGTTATCCAACGTATTATTACATGATTACTTTTTGAACATCTCTTTCTTCTTTATTTACAGAGAAATAGATTTTATCGACTTAGTCTAACAGAGATAAAACAAAACAAAATCATTCTTTGCATGGAATCGTCTTAACAACCATCTTAAAGTACTCTCTACTTTACTATAACAGCAAAAAACTTAATAAAAAATAAAAAATAAAATATTCAATTGACTAGTAGAAGACATAACTTAAAACGAATTCATTACTATAACGGTATACTTCAGGTAGTAAGAGAGAATTCTCTTCAAGTCGCCTTAGCAAAGCCGTGAAAAGTGTCGGTGAAACCTTGGTCGTGTGAACACTGATATCACTCCGCCATGCATTCAACTTTACATTCGTTTCGTCCTCATAATACTGATACAAAACTTTGTTTGCCTTGCACTTGGCCAACTTGACGTGACCAGCATTATTATTGAGTCCATCGGCAGCGGCGATTGCATTTCGAAGAATGTCCAGATTTCTTTCGAGTATATTGAGTAGAATATATTTCTTCTTTCGTGTTGGGAGAACTGCTTCTACTATTGCTTTCGAGAATTGCATAATGTGTAGCTCACTGCTAACCGAACATTCATGGAGTATTTTCGTCATAAGTTGACTAACAATCGTTTCTGTGTTGCTCTTCTTGAAAATATAACCGTGCAACGAGTCTGTCCAGATTTTCATTGCCTTGCCGTTAAATAGAGTCTCTCCTAAATGCATGAGACATCTACGACAGTAAATGTGTTCCTCCTTAACACGAATTCCCTTCATACAATCCGCATTCAAAACCACAAAATAAAATCCATAAAACATGTCGGTCAGCTTTGGTACAAGAACCGAGTTTAGATCGGGGCCATGGTGACAAAAGAACTCTCCCACATCTATAGAGCTAGATGGAAATTCAAGTATTCGATCGAATTTCAAGTCATGACTTATTTGGTTCTGGCAACTGCCACACGAGAGTATTACTTCGGTTGATGGTGTTATTTCAGGTACTAGTTTAAAGTCTTTTTCATACTGATCATTCTTTAATGGCCAGACGGATGGCTGTGGGAAACCATCAATTGTCATTCGAAAGCTGGCATTGTTCTCCTCCACAACCAAGCTGCTTAAGGTTTGCGCCTGCACAGTAAAGTGTCCTTCCAGTGGTATAATCGTTTGGGTTGAATATTCTCGTAGCTTAATACTCGCATTGTCCACGTGGATTTTGACAAATTCCGTTTCAGTTAAACTATGGTCAAATTCGAGATAAACATTGGCACAGTACAAGTTCTTGCGAACCTCGATGGTGATGCATTTCAGTGACATTTGTTGGTAGGGTTCTGCAACGAATGGAACACATGATAATGAATGTGGTGTATATAGAATGTGAGGTGGATACCTTTTAAAGCCCGATATTTCGATGGTTAAGTGCCACGGAAAATTAGAAGAGGAAATACGATTAAAAGGCTACGGCAGCATATTTTTTGCAAAAACAAAATCGCGCTTTGTTGTCTGGCAACGAGTCACGCAAAATGCTGTCATCTATCAAATGTCAAAATTTTCCCTTTCTTGACAATTTGTCTTTTTTTTTTTGAACAGCGTTTTTACATGCAACTTAAGGAGTGAGTTGAAAAGCTATTCCTATTTTTTGTCCGTGACTAATATAAGTTAGGTACTACATATGGACAAACTGCTAGTTGAGTATCAAATTCCCTGGCATTTGTAAACTGACCATCGCTGTATTGGGCTCCAGGTGACCAGCTGTTTATATTAGACTTTAAATTCGATGACAAGATGTTCGGTTTCAAGTAGAATGTCAATATTTTTGTTTATAATTTATAACAGAGTGAAGTTTTGATTTATACTCTTTCTGAAAGCCAAACACAACGGTTCGACTAGGACCTAATGCTGTCGGTTTAAAATTAGATGGCATGTTGTCTTGGTAATAACTTTCTAACAGAGGTAAGAATAACAACAGCGCTTTGTAGATCTCCGAATTCAAACAAGCACATGACCTGCCATAAGATTAGTACTCGTAGTATCGCATATGTATGAACCACCAGAGAGATCGAATACTTCAAATAACATATTAAAGATCCCCTAGTCCTCCAAAAATGTAGGGACCGCCTCGTTAAGACGGCAAAAGCAGTTAATAGTTAAGCGATTGGGAACATAAATAAGAATTATGTTGCAGATTGTCTATACAACATCTGATGTTAAAAGATGGAAAAGGGCACATTGGGTCAATGGCTCAAATTACAGCGATTGTAGGAGTAACAAAACATCAGCCATAGATCTAGTATGCTTACAGAAAAATACGAGTAGAAGTGCAACGCGGTTTTAGAGGTGATAGGGAATATTCACCAACCCAATGATTTCAAAGGCTGAGAAACAGCGGTACAGTAGCAGAAATAATAATAAGGTTACTATGGAATTTACTCATAGAATTTCACCCCCAATGAAAAAGTTAAATGACAACCTGGCTGCTTCGGATAGAAGTCAATTCAACCGATGGAAGAAATATTGTTGTCCATAAACATGATAAACGAAATATTCTATAATAAGTGAACAAAAAACTGAATTTCCTACGTTTCAGAGATAACAGTTACCACCAGACATCTTAAGTGATACCTAGTTCTTGTAGAACTTTTTTAGGTGGTGCAACTATAACCTAAAAATCCTCAATTCAGTAACAAAACCTGCAAAAACTAAACGAACTCTGGAATAATGAAAAAATGTTAGATCATCATGGTAATAAACCAAGACAATCTGATAGATTCTAAAAGCTGGAGAGGCATATGCGTTCTTCCAAGAGCCCAAGTTCTCGATGAGATAATAGCTTTAGGATCTACTGCTCACTGTTTTGCAAGTACATACAAAACCGTACTAAGTAAAAAGATTGTATCTCCTTTGAGTTATTTAACTTTTAATATTTAGTTCCGCGCCATTCCGATGTCAGGTGAGAATACGTCTTTTTTAGTAAGCTTATGAAAAGCCATTAATTCACGGAACAAATATGCCTCTAACCAAAATTTTAACTTTTGACGCTTACGTCCTTATTGTTTAGAATGGCGGAATAAATGTTCTGCCTATTGGAAAGGTGTCCGAGGACATAAAAGTCCAAAGTGGCGTCCAACAAAATTAACTTTTCTCACCGCTATTGTTACGGCGTTAAAAAGTTAGTTACATGTTCTAAGCTAATAAGCAACAAACAATAACGCTCCGATGTTGGTCGCGTACATTTCATCAACTTTAAGTGCGCTTGATGACATTCCGAAATTTACATAAATAAGTAAAAGTTTTTGTATTCAAATTTGCTTGCCTTACTACTTTTGCTTTGCCCTTCCACAGTTGTTGGCCTTCAACAGCAAGGCAGCTGGCAAAACTTGAGTCCATGCCAAACTTTACTTACAGTTAAAATCGTGTACCGTTTAAAAAAATCCCGATCAACTTAGTTCTGAAAAGCTATGTCTTCAGTAAAAACTGTTCAATATGAGTAACGGATCAATGGCTAATGTCGCTCTTACATATATCCAATTTTTTTTATAAAGGTTTCGGTGATAACAAAATCTTTTAACAGAAAATCCAGAGCTCCTCTTCGGGTGTGTAAGAACTGGATGATGGAGTTTCATGAAGTCTGATTCATAATGCCTTGATCGAGCGAGGCGAAAGCGAAATCAAGTTGTGAAATGAGATCTAATCAAAGTTAATGTACTCGTACGTAGCGTAATCCAATGGGGCAAGACTTGTCGTTCCGCAACACGAATATTGGAAAATCGTGTGATTTATTATTTTGAGCAGAATAAGGAATTTTTGTTTGGGTTGAGTGTATTTGTTGCCTTCAATGCAATTCGTCCTTGAAAAATTATTCAATGAACTCCGCACCGTAGGTCCCGCAAATCGTCCTAAAGCACGGAAATGTAAATAACATATTTGTTTGCCAAGAAAGTAATTTCGGTTTTCACAATTAGATTGCGTTACATTTGTTGATTCTGATGACCAAATCAAAGTCATAATTGAACAAGATTGTTATGTGACTGTGCCAAGGAAGTTGAGTGCATTACACATAGCATTTGAAGGTCACTTAAAACGTCTTGGACTTGTTAAAAAAGCTAGTTATTTGAATTCTATACAAGGAATCAAACGCAATGAAACTGATCTGTTTTTGAAACGAATCTTGTGATGAAAAATTAATCGTCTGCAACAACATCAATCGAAAACGATCATGGGTTAAGCGTTATGAACTAAGCACAAACCATATCGAAGGTTGAACTCCATCAAAAGAAGGTCATGTTGTCAATTTGTAGGATTATAAAAGTATCCTGTATTTTGAGCTGCTTCCCTGGAACTAAAGGATCAATTCTGATGTTTACTGTCAACAACTTGTAAGACTGGGGGAAGTAATCGAATTGACAAATCGTAAGCGAATCCTATTCCACAATGGCATTGCTAGACCACACACATTTTTGGTAACGCGTGAAAAATTATTGAGCTTTGGTTGGAAGGTGATGTTACATCTACCATACTGCACCGACCTTGGACCATCAAATTGTCATATTTTTCAAAGTTTACAAAACTCTTTTGCAAGTGATGATGACCGGAATTCGCATTTCGTTCAGTTTTGTGCTAATAAGGGCCAGAAGTTCTATGTATAATCATGAAATCATGAAGTTGCCAGAAAGATGGCAAAAGGTCATAGAACAAAATGGAAATTGTTTATTCTTGTATATAAATGGGCTCTTATCTACCAATATAAAGCGCCATCTACTTGCATAAGTAATAGGTCTGTTTACGTACTGTCTAAAACTACAAAAAAAAAATACGGAAACCTGTGAGATACAGTCTAAAATCCGTTCGTCGAACTCATATTTGTATGCAGAGAGAACGAAATGAGAGACCAATTCATTTCTCCTTAGTTGTCGATTCTACTTCAGGAAATCGCAATTAGATGGGCAAAACAAATATAAATTATCGGAGAAACTTGTCTTAAAACATCCCGACGTGCCTAGGATTATGGCGTTTTCGATTAGTTTCGCTCCAGTAGTTGGGCAATTTGGACTCCAATAGAACACCAAAGACTTATTTTGAAGCCAAACACTGTCGATTGCTTGAAAAGTGTATGTTCACACTGGCGTGGACAGGAAGATTGTTTGAAAGGAAGGGAAAGCTTTTTGTATAAATGGTAAGAAGGAGGGTTCCCTGCACCGAAAATCCACTTTTGAAATGGACATCGTTTTTCGTTCCATTTTTGACATGTTTTTTTCATTTTAGTACTGATCTTTAGAAAGTGTAAAGAAGAAGAAAAAAGGTATGTTTCAGGCCAACTGCTCACATTTAAAAATTAGAAATGGTCCGATTCAAGTGTTCCGCTTGTCAAAAAGTATTCCATCCCCATGCAAATATAAATACAACGTTCATGGGCAGGCACAAACACAAAGCTGGTTTGACACACAGGATTATTTTTGTTTCTGAAATGAAAACCAGAGGCAAAATTTTGCCTTCGAGTGAGAAGTGAGAGGAGTACCAGTGGAACAGTGTTATATCTTTTATTTTTTCTCCGGAGTGGAAAAATAAGGCTTCAGTCGGCCAATTGAAAACGCCATTAAACAATCTTTATCCTGAACTTCAAGATTTTAAATAAAAAAGTGCTTTATGAAATCAAAATAAACACAAATTTTCTTCTGAAAGAGAATTAATTTCATACGGATTTAACAGTTTTTACATGTTTAAACCGCGAACGCAATTTAAAATGTGCATGGAGTCAATCTATCATATCTCATTTACACAAAATCAGGCTAGTCGAACACATCCCAATGTAAATCAGAATTTCCCTCTTTTTTAGCTGTCAGTTAAGTGTCACAATCAAGGTTAGTAGCACAAAGTCCCGTTATAATCCACTGGATGCACCCCGTTTTATTTGATTCGGTTCCTTCATTTGTCGTGGGAAAGTCGATGTCATTTCTCGTTTTGTGAATTGTGAAGTGTCTGTTAATCTGCGCTGAGTTCTGTTTAAACAAAAAAAAAAAAAAAAAAAAAAAAAATTCACAAACTTCAGCAGAAAGGACCGTCTCTACTCTCACAGAAAAATTCTCCATTTGGTTTTTAGTTTTGTTGTTTTTAGTTCAATTTCATTACTTAGTTACAAAAAAAATAAACTATTTCCGTTCGATAGTCAAAATGGTTTCAAGTAAGTAAATACTGAGAAAAGAAAAAAAAAATTACAGCTTTCCCTTGTTCTAACCTAAAAACAAAAGAATAATACAAAAATAAATTATAAGCAAAAAAGAAATAATATTTTAACCAAAACAAAGATTGAAAATTATGCAAATCATTGCGACAAAAAGAGATCCACAAAGGAAGACCAAAGCAAAGCAAAGCAATGCAACACCAATGAAAGGAAAGGCAACTCAGCTTCTTTGCCCACATCATTCGAACGCATAAACAACCTACTTTCTCTTCTTTCCTTTTGTTGTCTCGCTGTCGCTGTGTTATTTTGTTTGTTTTCAAGATGATATTGCGCTCGACAAGATTTCATTGAGGCGTTATTTTGTGTCTTCAGTGTTTGTTTATTTGTTTGCCTTTGGCTTAAAGGGTTCCACCAGGTATTCCCCTGTCCAATCTCGTCAAAACTGAACTCTGAAGGTACCCCATATAGACTGGAAATTTTGATTTATCTTTCGTTTTGCTTATTTTATAATCTTATTTATCAGTGCACACATTATGCAACAGCACGAGCAAAATCGTTTGCCCATAGAATGATACCCACGATAAAGTTGCGGATCTTTAAATTTGCTAGAAACTGTTGATCGTAAAATTCGTATCTCTTCCCAATTGGTACGTGTATTCAAATGTTTTGTAATTGCGAGGCGAAAAGCTCTCTAATAGACGATAAGTTGTATTAGTATTTCTGTATTGCTATTTACTACTACCTCCTGGCTCTGGTACAGCTTCCAGTGCTTGTTTAGCTGGTGCTGTGTAATCTTTTGTTGATGCATTTGTAGCAATTCAAACTTGCTCCACTTGTTTAATGATCCTCCAAGGGATTTGCATCATAAGATGCTAAGAAGAGATTTATAAACTTTGTTTTCAGTTTTTTTTTTTTTTTTTTAGCAAATCAACCTACATACAGTTCAACAATCTGTAAGTAGGTAGGTGTTCGAAGTTGGAATTGAATTTTTTTTATTTTCTTAGGATAAGTCATTGCTCGTACGACAATAAGTAGCACTCCCTCTATGGCAAATAACAAAAGACAGCAGCCGGGTACACTGCACTGGCAGTATGTGATTGCACTGGCAATGATTGAATTATCTTTGGAGGCTTATTCTCCGAGATGCTTGTTTGCATTCCTCGATCAATACTCATCTTGTTTTGTATGGATTTATGCATTTTGCGTTTGTGGGAGCTCTATTTATAACGTTTAGCTTTTGATTCATTTTTGTACCAAGAAGTTTTTTCTATTCGTAGTTGATTGAATTGATGATTTATTTATTGATCAGATTGAAGACGGATATTGAATTATATTTTCTTCAATTTTACGCTTATAATTGAATTGGATGCATTTAACGCCGTTCCGAATCAGAAAAAGTATACAAGTAGGTGTCTTTTCTATGTGTTGGCGACCTGCACATCAAACGTGATTGCTTTATATTTGGCTGGAAAACCACAAGGAGCTATCGTTAGAGCCATCCAGCACCTTAACGTGAATAAATCATTTGTGTTTCGTACCATAGCTCGTTACCGTGATACTGGCAGCGTTGCAAAACGCCATGGAGGTGGTCATAAAAAAACAGCAACATCGGCAGAAATGGTTCGGAATGTAAAGGCTCGAATTGAGCGAAATCCGCGTCGAAGTGGAAGAAAAATGGCTCGTGGGCTCAACATATCGTTGGAACGGATGCAACACATACTGAAAAATGAGCTTGGGCTCAAGCCATTGAAGTTCCAGAAAGCACACGATCTTACACTGCAACAGAAAAAAGTTAGAGTCAAAAGAGCGAAGGAGTTGCTACGCTTGCACGAAAATGGTGAGATGCCGAATTTGGTTTTTTCCGATGAGTCGCCATTTGTTATCGAGCAATATGTCAACAAACAAAATGACCGAGTTTACTTGCCAGAGAGGTCCTTCGAAAATTTACACCTTCGGACGGCCACCAGAAAGCAGGCAGTACCGATGGTGATGGTTTGGGCCGCCATAACCGCCGATGGTCGCTCTCCGCTCGTATTTTTGGACCGTGGCGTCAAAATTAATGCGATCGTATACCGTGAAACTGTTTTAGAGGCAGTATTGAAGCCTTGGGCAAACAATTATTTCGGTCGGAGACCGTGGACATTTCAACAAGACTCGGCACCGTCTCACAAAGCGCGCGTCAACCAAGATTGGTTAAAAAACAATGTTCCACACTTCATTTCTTCGACACAATGGATTGCAAATTCTGCGGATGCAAATTCTGCGGATGCAAATCTGTTGAATTTTTCTGTCTGGGGTATTTTGAAGGCGAAGGTTGGCACTAAAAAAATACCAAAGTTTGGACCACCTCAAACAAGCACTTCGTCGGGAATGGGCCAAAATACCGCAGAGCCACTTGCGTGCAGCGTGCGATGCTTTCTTCGGCCGTCTCAAGGCCATTATTCGCGCTAAAGGTGGAAATATTGAAAACTACAATTTGAAAACGACGTCTAACAAATTTCATTGTTAATAGGCCCTTACCTAACAGGTTGTGACCAGCTTCCATTCTTGTAGGAATAACTGTGTCGCCTGATTTAAGAGCGAGCATTTTATATAATATATTTACGTATGGTCCTGGTTACGCATTCATGGATAATGGCTGGGTATTTAAATTTCGCTTTAATGACAGCATAGACCGTTGTGTTTTGGAAGCATTAAATTCCACTCTGTTGATAGTTAAGCAATTAGTTATGCTGCTAATATTCTACATTCTACAGCCGAAGAACAGGGACGTGGGTTCGGGAACGAATATGAGAAGCAGAGGGTATTGTCGTCAGCAAATGAATATAGGGGATTAGAAGGGGTAGACAAGAGATCATTAATAAAAATTAAAAAGAGTGTCGGAGATAGAACGCAGCCCTGGGCACACCAGCACATTCAAGCCAACTTGAATTGATCGTTCCGAAAGGTAGTTTCTAATTCATTGAAGAAGATATTCATCGATCCCAAACGTACGCATTTTCGACAAAAGAGTGTGATACCAAGCTCTGTCAGATGCCTTAGAGGTATTAAGTGTAACTATCTTGCTTTTGAGAGATGGGTGGAGGCTTTGGTTACACTTTTCGGAGAGACATGCCATCAAATCACCAGTGAATCTGTTGCTAGAAAAATCGTACTGTCGGTTATTGGAAAGTTTTCGTGTTTCTAGGTATTTCATGAGCTGACGTTTTATCTACATTTCCATGACCTTGCAAGAAAGGACGTAACTGCAATGGGTCGGTAGGAGATAGAGAAGATTCGCCTTTTTTAGTGGGTAACTGGACCAATGCTGTTTTCCATCTGCTCGGAAGGGCTCCTAAGGAGTAATATTGGTGGAAGAGCCTACGCAGTGGTTTTGCCAGCGTGGAAGAACACTTCTTCAGAAGAAGGGGAGATATACCACCTGGGCTAGCGGGTTTGTGTATGTTAAGATCTTTAAGTTCTCTTGCTACTACACGAGTACGATAGTGGATTCATCCCATTGAAGATTCGACGCACTCAAGTGAGCACGGGGACCAACCACAATCTGGAAGTGTTGAGTTGACCGCAAAGTGCGCAGCAGGCAAATTGATATTGTCTAAATAGCTGACAGCTGGTTTGTCATTGCGTTGAGATGGAGGATGAGGCAGAATTTCTGATGTTTTCGGCGAACGACGAACAAATTTTACTACCTTTGGGACATTGTAGTACTTTTTGCCTGAGTTTAAAATTGTACACGCTTAAGAAATACGTTGCAGTTCCTGGCTTGTTTGGACTTTTTCGGTTTTCTTCCATAGGTTCGGTTTTGTAGGACCGAAAAAACATTTCTCCAACCCAGACAGCCTCTCGAGTTGTACCATGCCTTTTCCTTTGGTCTGATACTCTTAATCCGATAAGGGATAAAGGATTTCATTCTAAGGAGAATAGTGTCAGCGATCATATCAGCCGCGGCGTCCACGTTGTTACCGAGGAAACATAACGACCAGTTGAAATTCCTAAAGAAAGTGTAAAGCCCGCTTTGGCTTTCTCGTATTGCCATAGTCTTCCTTTAAGAGTCTATTCTCTAACTGTGTGGCCCATGTACGAGAAATTAGCTGATATGACGACCCTAAAGGGAAAAGCACATCAACAGTGTACTTGTCGAGATGAGAAGTTAAAAACAAATCCAGAGTGTTGGCCGTATGACTATCAACGCCTGGTATTCGCGTGGTCCTTTGGGTGTTTTCTGTCCAGAGTGTCGAAGCCAACCAGAATTGAAATCAGCCGTAATAACAATTTCAGTATGAGGATACAGGGATACAATACAAAGAGTATGGCGTCAGACAACGCATGGAACTCGTTAAAAGTCGAATTGCTGTCCAGTTTGGGGCTTCTCTAAATAAAGCAGTAGTGGATAATTTGCTTACGGAGATGGAATTTTAACCACATGAAGTTGAATTTCGGATTGGAACATGGATCACATTGTGGTGGAGTTTCGTAAGCTACATCACTACGCACGTAAATTCCGAGACCGCGGTGAGAAAAGAGTGATGGCAAAAGCACGGGTATATTTGCTACATTTAATCTGAATTCCCGACCAATTAGCACAAACAAACACAAAAAACACAAACACAGACGATGCTAAGCAAAGTCGTAAAGTGAAAATGCTAAGCCCTTACAACAGTAGGAGACAGTGCAACAACAAAATTCACACTCACAACTCGCTATCCATCAGTTTGTTAGATACACCCAGTCGTTGGCGTATGACGATGTAATACAGCAGCAGCAGTGACCGAGTGCAAGCAGCACTATTTATTTATTTATTTTTTCTACACTGCATTGCATGAATTTTGTTTTTTTCTTTTTTCTGTACTTTTACACCCCAGACTATAGCGCCATCTCAGCAAATAAATAGTAACTTCTTTATATTTTTCCTACTGCATCATACAGAACAGATTTTGCCTTCATGTTTAAATACTTTTGGGTTCATTGGTGGGCATTGTTGAGTCTTCTCGACTTGATGTCTTCAATCTCCCTTCCCGATTTTGAACGATCACAAAAATAACAATTCGTTTTTTTATCGTTGCAAAAGCTTGACAATCGGTAGAGACGTGAAAATGGTTAAACAAAAGATATTGACGAATTTGTTGACTCGCTTCTAGCGCCGCCAGCACTTCCAATTGACAATTGTGGTACGTTTCTTGTTTGTCTATATAAGCAACAAGTGGTAATGGCTTATCATCTTGTTGCAATGTGCTATTCCAATTGAAATTCTTCATAGAATATCGTTTGAGTGTAATACCAATGTAGAGCTATTGAGAGCACTGTGCTATTACGTATAAACAAACTTCTTGAGTTTGTTTCTCGTTGAGTTTGTCAAATATTTATTCAAAGCAATAAAATGGATGGACATTAGGCGCACTAGTTGCCCTTAAAAATCCATGGTTTTTGATGTTCATAGTTGCACGGTTTCCTTCTGTATTTTAAAAACATAAATTTCGCAAGGTTAGTCATTAAATTTACAAAAAACGTTTGTAAAAACGTTTTCAGTTCAAATATTAATTGATGTAAATGATAAAACTACGTCATCTATATAGTAAACAATCTCGTTTTATCACAACTTTGAACGAAATGTTTTATCTCATCGACAAAAAGACGGGGCTTTACTTTATATTACGAACACAAGTTCATATAAACCTTTTAGAGTTTTTTATTACTCTGTACAATTTGAGTGGAATGCAGTACTTACATAGTTGTTTGCCGATAAGAAAACTTGCCTAACCAATACCACACCAGCGACGCAGAAGTAATACAGATACGTGAGAAATTGTAGTATTAGATGTAGCTATACGCGTTACAAATTTTAGTTAATCAAAAACAGGAGATGCTAGAAGTTGTGTTTTGTCTAACTAATTTTGATGCCAACTTTCCCTTGACAGAAATGTACTCTAGATTTTTTAAGAAGCTGAAATAGAGGTACCGAGTCGATTTGCTGATTTATTTGAATGTCATCCGCAATTATTTTAATAGGGCACCTTTGTACATATGTACATTAATAGTAAAAGCTTGTGCGCCATAAATTTGTTGAAGTAGTTTTTGGATGCGGTCGAAAATAAAATCACTTTGTCACCTTTATTGAGCATAACCTTTCCGATCAAAACAGATTCGGATAACCTATCTGTCGCAAGCAAAAAATACTTAAAAATGTGCATAATCAATCTTGATAGTGGCCATATTGTTGAAGCTACATCTGTCAAATGGGCTGTCATTTATTCAGTCTGTTTTGCCAAATCTCCATGGACGGACATAGCGTTCAACAACACGTGCAAATGATAAAGTCGTCGTATCAAAATGGGTGTTCTGCTCAGGCAACGTTCCGCGCGTTTCGCCCATTTTACGGTCACCATAATCGTCCTACCGAGAGGACTATTCGCAGTGTGGTGGATAAATTTGTGTCCACTGGTTCAGTAAAAGATAACCCAACACCCGTACGTCGACGAAACGCAAGATCTGCCGACAACATCGCCGCTGTCCATGAGAGTGTGTAGGAGAATCCGAGGCAGTCGATTTCGCGTTGCTCAGATGAACTCGGCCTTTCGCAGACCATAGCTTGGCGAATTTTGCGTCGTGACTTGGGCCTGCACCCGTACAAAATTCAACTGACCCAGGAGCGAGCTGAAGGTAAACGACCATAGACAACGACGTGTGTTCGCTGAATGGGCTCTGGAGCAGTTGGAAACTGACCCTAATTTTCATCGAAAAATCATCTTCAGCGATGAGGCTCATTTCTGGATGAATGGGTACGTCAACAAACAAAATTGTCGAATTTTGGACGGTACCAATCCACATGAGATGCAAGAGCGTTCAATGCATCCCGAAACAGTCACTGTTTGGTGTGGTTATTGGGCTGGCGGCGTCATCGGTCCATATTTCCTTGAGAACGACATTGGCCAGGTCATCACCGTCAACGGCGAGCGCTATAGGTCGATGATTACCAACGTCTTTTGGCCAGATTCGGAATATGCACACCAACGAAATGTAGTTTCTACAGGACGGCACTACGTGCCACACAGCTCACGCCACATTGGAAATTCTGCACAAACGATTCGAGGGCATGTTCATCTCACGTGGAGGTGATGTGAACTGGAAACGGATATCGTGCCATCTGACCCCGTTAGACTTTTTCTTGTGGGGTTTTCTGAAGTCGCAGGTCTATGCGAATAAGCCAGAAACCACAGCGGCCCTCAAAGCCAACATAACCCATGCCATCGGTCAAATTCAGCCTGATTTATGCGCCAGAGTCATGGAAAATTGGACATTTCGGATGGGCGCCACCCAGAGAAGCCGCTACGGACATTTAAGCGATGTTATATTCCATACATAATGGCATCGATAGGACCATTCGATGATATCTCACACACACTTTGTTTTATTTAAATTTAAAGATAGGAAGCGCTTAATGATAGACCTTTTGTTGCAAGAAATACATCGAGAGAATGCAGTGTACTACATTTGACTCTCCGTGTTTCGAAACTCAGGGCAGCTTACAAACAATTTGAATTAACAAGAGGTCGAATAAAAGAAAGCATCCACAAAACCACTAGGCATAAACATAGTTTAACTTTTATTGTCGATTTTTATATGTTATACAAGGTGTGTTCCGACTCAATGCATTTATGTCGAATGCGTTTTAGATGGTCGGCCAGGATGTCGGTACAAGCCTCTTTTACGATGGCTTCTACGTCCACAAAACGCTTTCCTTTCATCGGGAAAGGCATTTTTCGGGAAAAGTGGAACGAATAGGGGGAGTGGTTGACAGTTAAAATGCGATTTTTAGCCAAAAAATCGGTCACAAGTGTCGGTCGATGAGATGGCGCATTATCGTGCAATAGACGACAACTTCCTTCTGCGCGATATTCTATACGACGAATACGATACACAAAGCAAAAAAATACCAAGATAGAATAGTGCATTAACTATTTGGCCAGGTGGAATGAACTCTTTGTGGGCAATGCTTTTGGAATCGTCTAAGTAAATCAACACTTTTGACTTTTCCAAACGAGATTTTTGAGTTTTTGCTAGCCTGGCGCCTTCCACTCGGCACTTTGGCGTTTGGTTTCGGGATCATATTGAAAACACTGCAAAGGGAGTTTTTGTTCATTTTGGCCTCCTTAATTATGTTGAACTCTGAACAATTGTTGATCGTCAGTCATTTTTGCACCGTTGACACAAACTCATTTAAGACGCAATAACTCCGTTTCTATGCTCATTACAGTGAAGGATCTTCCTTTCCGACGCAAGTAATTGCCAATAGGTGGTCTCACTACAAACACCTATTTTTAAAAAGTCCTGCTTACTGTGGAATGAACTTTGTATTACAAAGTACAGATTGAAATGCGTACTTACAATTTTACTTATATTTGTTCTTACTTCTTCTAATGGGTGATTTTTTACGCGTTTGTTTTTAATTGTCAAAAAAGCAGCAAAAAAGCAAAATTTTTATTTGAGTTGATAAATCAATGCTTGCCATTTACTTGTTAAAGATTATTTCATGTAAATGTTGATTATGACTACGTTTTAAGTGATCCATACGGAGAGTTCAATTTTTAATCACTTTTTCGGGCACATTGATTGGTATCTCACTAATAACACGTGTAATGTTGTCTTCCAAGGCTGCAATTGATGCTGGTTTATCGGCATATACGAGTGATTTGACGTATCCCCATAAAAAAATAGTCTTAAAGGCGTCAAATTCCACGATCTAGCCGGCCAATTCACCGGACCAAGACGAAAGATAAATTTCTCACCGAACTCATTTCTCAGTTGGTCCATCGATTCGCGTGCTGGATTTTGCTGGAACCACAAGTCGACCAGGTTCAGCTCGTGGGTTTTGGGCAAAAAAAATTTTGAAATCATTGAACGATAGCGAGCGCCATTGATGGGAAAATTGTCCTCACGGTCATGTTTGGAAAAATACGGGCCAATGATTCCGCCGGACCATAAACCGCACCAAACAGTACCTTTTTTCGGGTGCGTTGACAGCTATTGTATTGCTCATTGCTTGTCCGAGCTCATCGGACCAAAATAACGGCAGTTTTGTTTATTAAAATACCGATTTAACCAGAAATGCGCTTCGTCGCTTAAGACAATTTTTCGGTAAAAAAGCGGATCTATCCTCCAGCTTTTCTAAGGCCCACTCACCAAAAATTAGACGCTGTGGCAGGTCGTTCGGCTTCAGTTCTTGCACGAACTGTATTTTGTAAGGTTATAGAACAAGATCATTGCGTAAAATCTTCTACATAGTCGACTAACACAATCCCAATTGCTGTGACGAATGGACAAAGAAGAAAATGAAGACTCATTAACACTGGCAGATACAGCAGCAATATTTTCCTCTGTACGCACTGTACGCATATGGCTTGTTGACTTGCTGTCCAATAGCGTGAAATTGGTGCTAAATTAGGTCACTTTGATCACAAGCTTGAATTGCTTGCTCAGTGGGTCGATTACGACGACCGTGAAATGGTCGAAGTGCGCGAAAAACATTTTTCACAGAGCACGAATTTTGATAATAAAATTTAATAATTTGTAAACCTTGTTCGGGTGTAAGTCTTTTCATGATGAAATGGCAATGCTAACTAATCATGTTTGACTTTGACACATGTCACGAATCTTGCGTGAGCTATTAAAAATAGAACACTGAAAAACCAAACAGCAAAAAAATAACCATTTATAATAACCAGTGTTAAAAATATCTCGTCGTCCACTTCCGTTTTAACTGAATACTGACGAAATTACCTCAATGACGACCGGAATTGGCTTTACTTCCTATTCTTCTTCATCTTCCTGATAATGGGATTACAATTTAGAAATAGTGTCAATAGAGAACAATTTAAGATTCACATTATTGAGAACTGCTGCACTGTGGTTGACCTGTTAAATTGTCCAAGAAAAGAAGTCTTTTATTGATAAATTGTTTTGTAACCCACGCGGTTGAAGCAGTAGAACGTGGAATATTTGATATTCTTGAAATATGTTAGCAGCTTTCCCTGTCACAAACAAAAAACTAGCCGTCCATAGTCGAAATTTATTAGAAGAACACACAGAACACACATTTTTAATTTAATTTATTTATTTAGCAAATCATGTCATTAAATTTCGAAAATATAAAGTATATACAAAATTTTTACAAATCTATACAACTTAACTAAAAATGTGGAAAATTCAGCTGGATATATTCGATAGTTACTCTTTTGAACTTAATTACACTTGCGGTCATAAAAACCGCGCCATATCAAAATGATTGAAAAATTGTTAATAACTACGATAATAATTTTTATAATGAAATGAAATTTTTGTTGAGTACTCCGCAGTAGTTTATAAGTATTCCTATCTAATTTCCATCTGTTTATTGAATGTTTGAATAAAGATATTAACAAAGAAAGAAAAACCAGTTAATATTCTTATTTTTTTAAAATATTTTAATACAGTCATTGGTAAACAAAATCAAACGATACATTTTTTATGTATGCGTATATAAGATGTTTAGATATGCCACTTTCACCAAAAAATTATCAATACCGAGTTGCTCCTCCTTTGGCGGTTATAACCGCTTTTATTCTAGAAAGCATCGAGTTTACTAGAAGTTCAGTAATATCCCTTGAAATTTCAATATTCCATACATGTTCCAGAACTTCATTTAGCTTTTTTTTACTCTCTGGTTTATGTTCAGCCACCTTACGTTTCATTACATGCCACAAGTGTTCGATTGGGTTTAAATCGGGCGAATTAGTTGGCCAGTATAGTCTGGTAATTCCGAGGTCATCAAACATTGTCTTGAGCTAAAAATTATTGAAAGACTCTAGTTACTTGTCTGTTTATTATTTATAAAGTAGACATCTAGAAGTTGATTTATAACATTTTACTTACGGATTTGGCGCGGGGGCATGGTGCAGAATCATCTTGAAAAATGCACTTGTCAGTATAGGAATGATGCTGTTCAATTGCTGGTACCAAAAACTCCCTTACTACTTCTCCATACTTTTGAGCGTTCATAGTTCCATTAACAAAGTGCAAAGGGCCCAAAACGTAAAAAGAAAAATATCCCCAAACCATCTGGCTTTGAGGAAACTTCACTGTTTTGACTATGCACTCGTCCTTGAACCTTTCACCTGCTGACCGTCGTACGTATGGCAAATTGTCGGCACACAACAAATTAAATTTACTTTCATCGGACCATATCACGCATCGCCAATCATCCTGCGTCCAATCTTCGTACTTTTTTGCCCACGTCAAGCGAGCTTTTTTCATTTTTGTGGTTAGGAGAGGTTTTTTCGCTGGTCGTCTTCCATATAAACCTATCTCCCGTAGCCGTCGGAGTATGGTTTCGGCGCTTAGATCAACTTGATGAAATTCACTCAGCTCTGTTCTTATACAGACAGCACTTTTAAAGCGATCTTTCATGCTAATTCGTTGTAATACATTGTCCGTCTTCTGGGTTGTTTTACGTTTTCGTCCCGAGCCTTTTTTCCTTCCCAATGGATCCGAATTTTCTTTTTTCTTCATCAGTCGTACGATAGTTGAATGACAGCATCCTATTTTATCAGCAATCTCACGCTAGCCAAGCCCTTCTTCGACTAAAGTCAATATTTGAACTTTTTCGCCCCGAGTCAGTTGATGATATTTACCAGACATTTCACTTTTTTTTACTTGTCACCGTCACAACTCAATTCAAACTGATTTTTTTTGCACTGAATACGAGACCGAACTCCGCTATGGGGAATACCTTTCGTTAGTATGGGAAAAACCCTTACGATCTGATGTAATTAGGCATTTTTTGAGAACTCATTAGGTGGTGCGGTTCTTATGACCGCAAGTGTATGTTATGCTGGGTCGAAGGGAGTTCTACAATTGGCAAGCTTTATATACGACACTATTTTGAGTGATATTTTCCAAATATACAGGCAATCTAAAACCTTCTTCGCTTTTTAAATTATACGATTGCAATCTTACTTTCTTAAATATAAATAAACTTCAGAACATTGAAAGTTATTCTTTGTTTTACATTTATGTGTACCGATTATATTTTAAAACTAATCTCATAGCCCTGTTCTGCATACGTTGTAGTTTCGTAATCAGTGGATACAGAGACAAAGAATTGAGGAACAGTATTCGAAGTGTGGTTTTCATCATTACGTTATATATTTTTATTGCACTCAATAAGGGAGATTCTATTGTATTCTGTATTAACTTCACATCAATGATTACTCCTAGATACTTTATTTGCTCAACCTGTTCCATTAATTCATTATCAATGATAATATTTATATTTACTCGATGTTCCAGCACCATACTCTTAGATTTACTGATATTCAATTGGAGTTTATTTGCTCTTTTCCACATATTCAAACTAAAGGGTGACCAGATAAGAACGATAGGAAAAAAATTAAATAAAACAACAACGGTGTGAGACATAAAATTGATTCTATCTTTATTTTGAAGCTACGTTCATGCCCTTATGTGTGGAATAGCACATCATTCAAACGGCCGCCTCGGTTTCGTTGGCAGTGCTTCAACCGGTCGGTTCAATTTTTAATGATTCGGTCCAATCAGTGTACCTCCTTGAGAATGAAAAACAATTTTTTTTAAATGTTTTTTATTTTATTCAATATATGTTAGTCCCCTTTTAGTTTGATACACTTATTCCAGCGATTTTCCAACTTCTTGATTCCGTCCGAAAAGTAATTTTCCGGAAGGTCTGCAAAATACTCCTCCGTGGCGTCGATGATTTCTTCGCGTGAGCTGAATTTTTTATTGATGAGCCATCTTTTGAGGTTTGGGAAGAGATAATAGTCCGAGGGATCCAAATCCAGTTACCAATCCACGCCAAAAGTCCGCCCGAATCCGCATCAGCAAGTCCAAACACTCTTTCGAAGTGCTCTCGCGTTCGTGTTTTTGGTCAAAAGTGAGCATTCGCGGCACCCAGCGGCAGGATAACTTTTTCATATGCAGAATATTGCCCAACATATGGCGTGTGCGCTCAGTACTAATCTATGTAGTATCTGCTAGCTCGCGCACCTTCACTTTCCGGTCAGCCAACACCATTTCATGTATTTTTTTGACATTGTCCTCTGTAACCGCATCGGAGGGCCTGTCGCTGCGAACTTGATCGGTAGTGGAGTGTGGTGGCCGCACGAAACTCTCGAAACCAATATTTGACGGTGTAATCTGACGGAGCATTAGCCCCATAATATTTATCCAACTTTTCTTTTGTTTCCTTCGCCATTTTGCCTCTCAAAAAATAATGTTTTATGAGAGAACGACAATCGTTTTTGTGCATATTCAACATGATGCCAAACACGGCAGCAACAATCAGCTGTCAAAACAAAACTAAAGACAGTATCGCACTGAAATTTGGCATGTCTGCCTAAATATGAACGGACTTCAAGGCACCATAACCTTTTTTGCAGTAGCAGCGCATTCTGGCGGTCAAGGAGGTTACTTTTCACTCGATTAAGTAGACTAAGGACTTGATGTAGCCCCAGAGAAAATAATCGAGTGGTGTCAAATCGCATGATCGCGGCGGTCAATTGATGACCCAGTCGCCAAATTTCTCCTTCACAACTTCGAGCGTTGCGTGGCTTGAATGGCATGTAGCGCCATCTTGTTGGGACCATTACTCGGATATATCAATGTTGTCGAGCTCAGACCACGGAAAGTTGGTTAACATCGCTCTATACCTGATATCATTGACGGTAACGGTGTCTCTTTCCTCATTTCGAAGATCAAATAAGATCCGATGATGCCGCCATGACATAAACAGTCAATCTTAGTCGATGCATTAATGCTTGGCCGAACACTTGTGGATTGTGTTCGCTCCAATAACGACAATTTTGCTTGTTGATATAGCCGCTGAGCCAAAAATAGGCCTCGTCCGAGAAGATGATTTTTTGGCCAAAATCCGGATCTCCGGCCAATATTTCCTATGCCCAATTAGCGAACTCACGGCATTGTCTATGGTCGTCCGACTTCAATTCTTGCATCAACACGGGTTGACCCTCTAGCGATGTCCAATTCAGTTGATCGGTGCTGAATCGACGTTTCTGGGTCTTCTTTGATACTGCCGGCTACGACGGCTGTGTTCTCCTCATTTCGCACCAATCTCTGTCTGGTTGCTGGCTTAAGATCCAAAAGAGTGTACTCACGCTCAAACTTTTCCACGGTGCGTCGAATTGCCTGCATACTCAAGCCATAATGACGACCCACCTCACGACCAAATTCACGTTGCGCATTTACAACGGAACCG
This sequence comes from Volucella zonaria, assembly GCA_963966105.1. Classification (NCBI taxonomy): domain Eukaryota; kingdom Metazoa; phylum Arthropoda; class Insecta; order Diptera; family Syrphidae; genus Volucella; species Volucella zonaria. Next base: position 110,348,691 of record OZ014532.1, on the reverse strand, counting down.
GAATTTGGATATTTTTTAATAATTTCCTCACGTTCGGCAATCGTAAAACGAGGCATGATGAAATGACAAACCTTACTGAATATTTTGATAGCTGGATGTCATTGGTAAGAGATGGGAAAAAAAAAACAAAGAAAATATAAATGCGTTTGTAGCAGTTTATGATTTACAAGCAGCCATGCAGTCGCCTAAGGGCGAGGTCTCCGCATTTTACTACAAGTCAAAATTAAATGTTTTTAACTTCACCATATACATATGACATAAAAATGAACAAATATCAATGCTTTGTTTGGGACGAAGCCATCGTCCCATGGCCACCGTGAAGTTAATAAATTGGGAAGATGCGTACGTCAATATATTCAAAATTTGTCGAACACCGATGAAGTTGAACTAATATTTTATTGGGATAATTGGGCTGGACAGCAAAACAAATAAATCTATGGTTGCCATGTACTTATACGCTGTGCGCTACTTGGGTATAAAACCAATCACCCACGAGTACCTTATCAAATGTTATACACAAAAAGAAGGAGATTAAGTATATTCTTTAACGGCGAGGGAAACAAAACGAATGCCTTATACTAGTGAATAATCCGATCGGCGAAAATAACAGGAGATCCATTTATTATAAAAGAGCTTTGTTTTCAGGATTTTTTTGATTTAAAATTGCTGGCAAATGGCATCGGTCCATTAGATATCACAGAGCTGAAAATGTCACATGTAAAAATACTTAAAATTCAAGGAGAATCACCAAATTCATCTTCATGTAGCCTGTCTGGTCAAACATAGGGCCTCTTCTAAATTTTTCGACATGTTATTAGTGGAAGAGATACCGTAGAAGAAGCACAGGAAAGGCTGCAGGAAGCTCGACAACTTTTGGCGGCTGGGGGTTTCTCTCTAAGAAAACATGCCAGCAACACGATTGATGTACTCAAGTATATACCAGCAGAACAGTGCGATTTGGATTTCTCAGTTCCATGCGATGATAAAAGCAGCTTCAAGACGCTGGGAGTGAAATGGTTTCCAAAATCCGATACATTTTCATTTCAGGTGGCGAGAAACATTGAAGAAGCTGTAACAAAGAGATCTGTTTTGTCGTCAATTGCTAAGATATATGATCTGATGGGTTGGATTTCGCCGTGCATTATTAAGGCCAAGATCCTGATGCAACAATTGTGGGGTCAAAATATTGATTGGGACAATCCAATTCCTCAAAATTTAAGGCGAGAATGGGAAGCATTTCGTGACGATATCCCATCAATAGAGAAGGTTCGGATTCCTCGTTGGATTAACACCAATAAAACGTCAAAAATGGTTGAAGTACATGGTTTCAGCGACGCCTCAGAGAAGGCATACGCAGCAACGCTCTATCTTAGAATACTTGACCAAAACCAACACATTCATATGCATTTGCTTGTTTCTAAAACGAAGGTAGCCCCGTTAAAAACCATCACATTGCCTCGACTGGAACTGTGCGGAGCTGTGCTGTTGGCAAACTTGCTTTGTCAAGTGAAACGATCCCTCAAGCTAGATGAAGTCAATACCTGGGCATGGACGGATTCGATCATCACTTTGTGTTGGATAAACGCAGCACCATCCAAATGGAAGACATTTGTTGGTCATCGAGTAGCAACGATACAGAAGCTCACAAAGTTTGCGAAGTGGAGACACGTACCATCAGGATTAAATCCAACTGATATAGCATCTCGGGGAGTTCGTCCGTCAGCGATTGTACAAAACAATTTATGGTGGAGCGATCCAACATTTCTGCGGCAACAATGGAAAGCTACGTTTCCTTCTCAACCATCGTATCTTGAAACCCAAGAAGAAGTTCGCGCAAAGGTAGCATCTCATGCTCTAAAAACGCAAAGTGTTTCGTTAATAAACGACATTTTGGTAAGGCACTCAACACTAAACAAAGCAAAAAGAATTCTAGCCTATTGCTTAAGAATTTAAACCGCAACACAACACGGTACGCAAACCGTACAATCTTCTATCCTGAACTGCTTGGATCAAATTTTCTGGAACCGCTCTTTTGATATCGTCAATCCATTGTGTTGGTGGCCTTCCTGTGTTTCTGACGTCTTCTCTTGGTCTCCATTCTATGTCTTTTTGTCCACCTATTGTCTGCTGTCCTCGCCATGTGTCCTGTCCACCTCCACTTCCCCTTTGCAATATGCCTAGTTCTTCTTCGAATTTCTTCATTTAGAATGCGGTCCCTTAGTGTTATACCCTGCACCGCTTTTTCCATTGCTCTTTGGGCTATTTCGTGCTCATTAATAGATAGTTAAAGTCTAAGTTATAACAGACAGTATACATTGGTTGAATACTTTTCTCTTTAGGCGCATAGGAAATTCACTTTTCAGGACATTTCCCAGCTTGCCGTAGCCGTCCCAGGGTCCAATACGTTGATGGATTTTATGGGTTTGGTTTTCTCTTGATATGCTAACTTGGTGTCCCAGATATTTGTACAATATTTGAATATCTGTTCGATTTCCTTTTCATCTGCTGCCTTAAGGTTTCCTAGCGTTACTAAGTTAGTCATAAATTTTGCCTTCCGAAAATTTATACTTGGCCTCACTGTTTTTTAAACGGCTTCCAGTTCCAACCTTGCTTTCGCGTCGAGGAGAGTATCAGTTATAATGACTATGTCATCCGCAAGGTCGGCTTTTACGGCTTTGTCGTCCCAATCTAGATTTTTGAACGCATATTCCAGAACTGCTGTAAAAAGTTTTGGTGAAATTGTGTCCCCTTGTCTGATTCCTTTTTCTATTCGATACTTCTTTGTTTTTTCATGTAGCAGAACACATGCTGTGTGTTGCAAAAGTTGCAGGTACCTTCCGTCTACTCTGTACTGCATATGCGCTTCGCTAACACTCTATATTTCGACTGTATCAAAAGCTTTCTGGAAATCAACAAAGGCTAGTACAACTGGCCGGTTGTATTCGACTAACTTCTCGATAACTGATTTTATTGCTTGCAAATGGTCATTTGTGCTAAGGCCGCTTCTAATCCCAGCCTGCTCTCGTGGCTGAAAGAAGTCGAGTTTTCGTTCGATACTTTTTGTTATAATTTTTGTTTACAAAGATGCAGCAGGAGGCTAATCGGTCTGTAGTTTTCCAGATTCGTAATATCTCCTTTCTTGTGAACAAGGTAGACACCAAATTCAGTTTTTTACCAATCTACATACACTGAGGAGCAATTCAAGAAGGTTACTGTTATTAAAAAAAAGAAGCAAGCAACAGCGATTACTTTAAGCAAAGTTTTTCATACCAAACAAGGTATATCAACAAATAAGAGAGACGACATTAATGACTTGATTAAAAAAAGTCTTATTCCACATTTTTACAAACCATTTTATGACAATTTGTAAAAAGCTTTTTATCAGAGTTTGTTGCTGTATTGTTATTGTTTTTAATAATTACTTGAAGTATATTAACCCCTTTACCGCATGAATTATTAAAGAGATAAAACAAAAATTTTTTTTTTTGCGAAAATGCGTTTATTTAACCTTAAATGATGAGATCAAACTGAGAAAAAAAATTATTTACTTATATTTTAGAAGTTACATATATAAGCCATATATGGCTTCGTATGCACTGCAGCTAAAATTCAGTCAGTCATATGTGGCTTCGTATGCAATTACTTGTACTTTGTGAAATTCTGTATAACAATTGTGTTTGTCATTATAACACAAAAAAACATTACAGTTTTCACATAATATGAAAGAACGAAATTTGGAACAATATTGGCATAGTTGTCGGGCGTTCTTCTTCCAAATCCGATAATGGCTAATCCCATCAGAACGTACCGAATCCAAAGGCACACCTTGATGTTTAGTAGGAGTTTGTCGTGGATTTTTCGCGGGTACTGGAGAGTCAGGCAAACCGGAGTGATCTCGCTCCGTTGGATGTCGGTGTTCCGAGACTACTTGATGGGCGACCAGGTTTTTTTTTTTTATAACAGTTTTCCCTGACTTTCGCCTATGCTCGGAAACAGTGAGCTTAAAATCATACAAAGACATGTAGGTGTTTACGTCTGCATTGATTCGGCGCTATAACAACCAAACAATTAAAAGGGACATGTCCACCATGTAAAATAAATCATTTTGTACCACTGACGAGACCGCAAACGGTTTCTGTAATAACCCAGCATGGAGTCAAATAAATCGATTCCTCCCATATGCTGGTTATAAACATCGACAGCTTGCGGAGAAGGTATGCAAACATATTTTTATCCTGTCGAACATAACGTTGTTTTGTTATCGTTGGCTCGCTTCCAACGTAGGCTGAAAGAAGGTTCACATTCTTGTTATTAAACCTGGAAACCAAGCTTAACTTTACTTCATCTATGACTGCGACCTTTTCTTCCATGCTTCCGCGACCTCGCTTCTTCAGTTCCTTTTCTGTAGGCATATTTGAGTGTTGCACACGATTGAGTCGCACAGTTTCTAAGGAAATTAAAAACCGATTCTCCCCTTAGAGTCCATTGTTTTAACTGTTCCTTCGTCTCGGGTGCGAAGTGACGGACCCATGCTTCATGGACTATTTGGAAAATAGTGGATGGGAAATTCTGCCTCACCCGCCTTACAGTCCAGACTTGGCACCATCTGACTACCACTTGTTTCGTTCGATGCAGAACGCTCTTACGGGAATACGCTTCAGCTCAGTAGAGGAAATCAAAAATTGGCTCGATACGTTCTTAGGCTCGAAAGACGAGAAATTTTTTTGGTCCGGAATTCATAAATTGCCAGAAAGATGGGGGAAAGTTGTAGCTTCCGATGGACGATACTTTGAATAAAGCATTGCAACTATGTTTTCATAATAAAACTTCAAATTTTGGAAAAAAACGCTGGAAACTTACTTGTAGACCCAATATAATAATATCATTGGAAAAAATTATTGCACATGCCTGTGCAAAATATAAACAACTTCTTCCCTCACTCAAAAAAAAAAAAAAGAGCTAACGGGAATACAGTACATGAGAAACAGCAAACGTTTTGCATTAGTTTCTTTGATACAACCCTGTAGAAACATCGCTTTGCTGCATGCAATGGCTCGTGTTCAGTATCATAGTGCCTTAAAACTAAACAGATTTTTACAGTCGACAGCCGATATTTAAGTGGCCGCCACCGTAAAACCACATGCCGAGAACTGATAGGACAATATGTTCCCTCAATAAAAAAGAACTCTTTATCAGTTCGAAGGAGATTGTAACGGCTCTCAACTTAAACGTAGATGCAAGCACCGTGCGCAGACGAGCCTTTGAACATAATTTAAAAAGATACAAACCCTCCAAGAAATCTGTGCTAAGGAGGACACATCTTCAAAAAAGCTTGCTTCGGTGATTTAAACTTTATTTCATTATTTTCACCAAATAACCCATTTACAGGTAAAATTTAGCTAAACAACACCTTAGTTGGACCGCTGAAAAGTGGAAAACAGTACTTTTTAGCGATGAATCCAAACTTAATATTTTCCATTCAGATGGCTTTTGTACTGTGCTGAGAACGACTAAATCCTCGTTACTGTAAGGTGACAGCTAAGCATGGAGGTGGGAGCGTAATGGTGTAGACTTGCTTTTCCGCTCATGGAGTGGGTCCTTTCATTGAAATTGAATTGGACCGCTTTACATACAGGGCCATCCTTCAAAGACATATGCTATTCTACGCGGAATGGGAAATGCATCTTCGATGGGTGTTTCAACACAACAACGACCCGAAACACACATCGAAGCTGGTAAAAGAGTGGCTCTACGGTGAAGGAATTCAACTTCATGATTGGCCAGCACAATCTCCAGACTTGAATCCGGTAGCTGATAGCGCTTTCGCAATAAAACGGCTTAAAGAATTCCTTAACAGAAAGTTGGGAAAGCATACCTAATACTATTTTAACCAATTTAATTTCGTTTATACCGAGGAGGTGTGCTGCTGTAATTGAAAATAATGGACATGTTTTGGCTTATATTTTGCACAGGCTTTTTGACTTACCACCTTGATCAAAATGTTCCCGCACCACACTACCCTGTGGCGCTTCCATTGCTTCGATTTGAGTTCTGTTTTTTTTGGTAAGTTGGTAAATCTGGTGTTGACAATCTCTCTAAATCTTCATCGTCAGGCATCATAGCCTGACATTTGCAAAAGTTACGTAGCCAAGAGTACATCTATCTCTGTGTGTGTTGGCGATTTTTTGGATTTAAATTTGCAACAATGAACTTGTATTAAATTTTGCATAAAAAACGGATTTAATGGTGCGTGAACGTTGGTAATGTTGGAAAAGTGTTTCGGCAACGATTCTCTAAAGAAAACGGTCGTTTACCAGTGGCACCAGCGGTTCAAAAGTGGTCGTGAGTCAATCGAAGGTGATGAACGCAGTGTCAGACCATCGACATCGAAAACCGACGAAAACATTGATGAAGTACGAGTAAAAGAAATGTTGGTCAATAACCGAAAAGTAACCATCAGAGAGATAGCCTATGGATCCGTCCAAGACATTTTGGTTAATGATTTGGGTTTCCGTCGTGTAGCAGCAATGTCGCAAAAGAGATGATTTGCGAGGCTGAATCCGATCCCACATTCATCAAAAGGATCATTACTGGAGACTAGACGTGAGTTTATGAGTACGACACGCAATCCAGACATCAGGCAAGTGAATGGCGTTCACCAAATGAGCCGAGACCAAAAAAAACCACGTCGTTTTCAGTCAAAAAAGAAGGCAATGCTCACGGTTTTCATGGATTACAACGGCGTAGTGCATCATGAATTTTTGTCAGAAGGCCAGACAGTAAACAAAGAGGAGTATTTGGGCGTTATGAGACGTTTGCGTGAAGCAATTCGCCGAAAGAGACCAGAATTGTGGGCAGAAAACTCGTGGATTTTGCACCATGATAACGCACCGTCGCACAGTGTCATCGTTATTCGTAATTTTTTGACGAAAAATGCAACAAATACCATCCAACAGCCACTGAATTCACCTGATTTGGCTCCCTGTGACTTCTTCCTGTTCAATCGAGTTAAAAAACCACTACGGGGAACGCGTTTCAGCAGTTGAGAGGAAGTAATGGAAAAATCGCGGGAAGCACTGATGGACATACTGAAAACCGAATATAAAAAATGTTTCGAGGATTGGATCAAGCGCTTTCATAAGTGTGTTGTAGTCGATGGGGATTACTTTAAAGGGGATAATATAGATTTAGATGAATAAATTTGTATTTCTAATTTTCTGAATACATTCCGGGAACTCTTAGATCAAGGTAGTATATATTAGCCTGGACTAACATTGTATACTGTCCTTTACGATCTCGAACTGGTTCCAACAACACGAAGCTTTCTAGTCTTCACGATTGTTTAAACCGAAGTTGAACCAGATGGCTGAGATTCGAAGACTCTTTTAGGTGAAACATTCTATTTTACTTAGGATTACGCGCATATTTTTATACAGCGTGTAGAGTTTGCGGTTGTATCTTCTGAATTCCACATATTTGACTTTTTTTCTAACTATCCCATGCAGTTGCTGTTTCTGATCTGCATTTCTACACATAGTATAGCATTTAGTTCCATAACGCAAGACTGGTAAGATCAGAGTGTTGAAGAGCATGATTGGAAGCTACACATTGCATAGAGAAATCTCAAGCTTGGTATGATACAATCGGATCAATGTTCTATGGATCCCGGTTTCGACGCGGTACTCTTATGTTCCATCATATTCGTCAGAGCCTTAGCTGTTAACATAGCCTACGTAGATGAGTGCTGTCGTATGTGACTTTGAAGTCAATAAAGAAATAATGAACATCGATTTTGAAACTCAATGGTTTTTTCCAGTATTTGCCGTAGATATGGGGTCTCGATCTATCGTTTATTAATGCATATATGTATGTGATGTTAAATGCTTTTGGTTGTTCACATAGTACACTAAATGGAGTCTTGCTTGCGACATTAAGCAGGAATATGCCTCGGTAGTTCTTTCAAGACATGTAATCGCCTTTTTTGTAGGTGTGATAAATAGAAATGATATTTCAGTTGGCGGGCATGCCTTCGTCCTTCAAACTGTGCAGATGATCGAGAGCTTTGGAAAGTCTTAGCCTTTTTTCTAGCTGTGCCCACTTTAGGTAGAACAACCACTTTATCGATGGAACTTGGGTAACTAATTTCCATTGAGCGATAAATGTGATGGGAAAGAAATGGTTCAATGCCTCATATCAAGGGTTTTTCATTAGATTCGTCCTATTTTGTCAACCAGGATTCTCTGAACGTACGCCTACCATCTTTTGACAGATTCTAATTTGTGTTTCAGATTGTCTATCATTTTATCATTGGAAGTTTATGATTTTTTTTTTATCGAAAACGTCGGTTGCGACTACACAAATTTTCGGCTGCTATAATCCTACCGATAAGCGAACAACTGAGTACTTTGTGAACAAATTCGAATCGACTTATTCAATCCATAGTGACAGAGAATATCGTGTTTTTGTTTTTTTGTTTGTTTTTAAACTTAACACTCAAGTGGGTATGAATACACTTATAGTGCTTCAGCATGTTTTAAGTTTTTTGGAAAATGGGATAGAGAGAAAGCAAAAGATTTTTGGGCTCAATTGTTATTTCGTTCCATGGGTGGCATCCAACATTTAATGGTTAGTCAAAACCGCAATCAATCGATCCTGTGCCATCTCATCTCAGTGGCGTATTTGCGAAAAAAAACTTGGCTATAGAGCCTGAGTATCGTGTACATCGAGCTTTCGTTGATTGAGCTCTATCGAAGATGGAAGAAGTTCCGAATTTTCATTGAAAAATCATGTTCAATGCCGAGACACATTTTTGGTTAAATGACTTTTTTAATAAGCAAAATTGCCCTGTTGGAAAAAATGAACAGCCGGAGGTGGTCCAACAGCAGACATTTATTGTTTGGTGTGGTTTTCTGATGAAAAACTCGGTATGCATCTTTTCCATTGCCTTCTAGGAAGTAACAAGAGTCTGAATTGCATAATGCATTATTGTGGCGAGGTCAGGTCCCCAAGAGAACAATCTCTAACTTGCTTGGTCTATTCATTCGTCCATGGTTCAATTGGACATGTACATGGTATATAATTTAGAATGCGTTTTGTATGCAAAAGTAATTGTTACTTGCGGATATGTTAATGTTGCATTATAATAATTCATAATAAAGCCCTACAAAAAATACAACCTTGCACTTTTGTTTGCATAATTAGTAGCTCCACTCTATCTTTTGTACTTTGTTTCTTTGTACCACAATCAGCTAAGGTTCACGTAACCAGATAGGTAAAAGATTAGACTTAATTTAATCATTAAAAATTCACTTTGCCAGATAAATTAAAACAATGTTTCAATCTGTGGATGGTCTTTAATCTTCTTTCCTACAAAGTTTTATTATTATTTTGTAATACAATACATTTTACAAAAACAACTAAAAACTTAACAATCTTATTCTAACTTACTGACCCCATGCGGGTGTTCTAAGTTAAACCTAACACTTAATCTACATTCGTCTTTCGATATACTGAAATGTTTATGCATAAATTTACGTTATTAACTAGAATTAGACCTAAGAAAATACTTTTTGTTTTAAAAGCTTAGTAGAAGGACATTAAAAAATATATATGTATATACGAGTGTTTATATAAAGGGTCTTTCATTAAGCGCTTCCTATCTTTAAATTTAAATAAAACAAAGTGTGTGTGAGATATCGTCGAAATTTTTTATTCGCCAGAGAGGCCTATCGATGCCATTATGTATGGAATATAGCATCGTTTAAATGTCCGCCGCGGCTTTTCTGTATAGCGCGGATCCAAAATGTCAAATTTTCCATGACTTTGGCGCATAAATCAGGCTGAATTTGACCGATGGCATGAGTTATGTTGAAAACTCCACAAGAAAAAGCCTAACGGGGTCAAATCGCACGATCTCGGTGGCTAGTTCACATCACTTCCCCTTGAGATGACCATGACCTCGAATCGCTTGTGCAGGATTTCTAATGTGGCGTGAGCTGTGTGGCACGTATCGCCGTCTTGTTGAAACCACATGTCGTTGGTGTCCATATTCCGAATCTGACCAAAAGACGTTGGTAATCATCGACCTATAGCGCTCGCCTCAAACAGTGACTGTTTCGGGATGAATTGAATGCTCTTGCATCTCATGTGGATTGGTATCGCCTCAAATTCGACAATTTTGTTTGTTGACGTACCCATTCATCCGGAAATGAGCCTCATCGCTGAAGATGATTTTTCGATGAAAATTAGGGTCAGTTTCCAACTGCTCCAGAGCCCATTCAGCGAACACACGTCGTTGTCTATGGTCGTTTACTTTCAGCTCCTTGGTCAGTTGAATTTTGTATGGGTGCAGGCCCAAGTGACGACGCAAAATTCACCAAGTTGTGGTCTGTGAAAGGCCGAGTTTTTGTGAGCGACGCGAAATCGTCTGCCTGGGATTCTCCTGCACACCCTCACGGACAGTGGCGATGTTTTCGGCAGATCTTGCGTTTCGTCGACGTACGGGAGTTGGGTTATCTTTTACTGAACCAGTGGGTACAAATTTATCCACCATACTGCGAATAGTCCTCTCGGTGGGACGATTATGGCGACCGTAAAATGGGCGAAACGCGCGGAACGTTGCCTGAACAGAACACCCATTTTGATAAAAAAATTTTATCATTTGAACGTGTCCATCCATGGTGATTTGGCAAAACAGACTGAATAAATGACAGCCAATTTGACAGATGTACCTTCAACAATATGGCCGCTATCAACTGTCAAAGTTAGGAAGTCTTTCTTGGAAGACTTCAGTCTCATGGCCTCCGAGTTATGCCTGTCAGTAAACCGTCTGTAAAAGGTTTTTAATCTCGATAGCAGTCTGCTTTTGTGTTGATGCACTGCGTCAATAGTTGCGCTGCGGAATGTATCTTCGTAGTTCGTGTTGCTGTGTGTTCATACCGAGGCATCCATCGTTCGTTTTATGATCTCGTCCATTTACTTAAGGCGTCTGTCAATCTCCTCGTTTGACAGGTTCCTCTTGGACAGTGGGTAACATGGCCTTTAATTTACATATATCTGTTCAACAATCATCTATCTCGATTCCTTGTAAAAAGTCCTAGTAATCCTAATTGTTTGTAAATAGTTGCACTTCAGTCTCCAAATTCCTACACAACTATTTAATATATGAATTAGTTTCAAACGTACACGCACGAGTATCTAGTCTTTTTTTAAATGACGATCATTCTTCCAACAATTTGTAATGGTTCATTGCAGCTTTACGTTTACAAAAATGTTCCACCTCTTCCATGTTGTATCGTCATTTAAGAAGAGATTCACAATTTACGCAAAGAAATTTGCGCTTAACGCAACAGCAATTTATGAAATTACATTGTTCCAATAAGTGCAATGTTCAAACTTCGTCAACATCCACAAGTACAACAACTACGATTGTGAAAATCGACTTGATCAACTTCACCAATCCATCTATTTTTAGCTCCCATAACAGATGAGCAGCTGGAGAAATGGCGTAAGGAATTCTACAACCAGCCGAAAAATCTACTCGCACAGAATATTTGTACGCGAGGTGATCCATTCGATGTGGCACTTTCGCGAAAATCACTGGAGCTTACCAATCATGTGTTCAAAATTAAGGTATACGCAACATCTAAATCGTGTAGTTGAATTTGAATTATTTTTTTCTTTTTGAAAGGTGGAACCCGAAGGCAAACCAATCACTAACCAAAAGAACTCAGGGAGATGCTGGTTATTTGCAGCATTAAATTGTATCCGAGTTCCATTTATGAGAGCTTTTCACTTGGACGAATTTGAATTCTCTCAGGGATACCTATTCTATTGGGATAAAATAGAGAGGTGTAATTATTTTTTGAATAATATTGTTAAGACAGTGGAGCGTGGTGAAAAAGTTGACGGACGTTTGGTATCATTTCTATTGAATGTATGTACATACAGGCTTTGGTTTACACTTTTAGTTTGTTCAGAGTGAAGGGAGCAACAATTTTTTTTTTTTTTTTTTTTTTTTTAAGGATCCAACATCTGATGGTGGCCAATGGGATATGTTAGTTAATCTCATAACAAAACACGGTCTTATGCCAAAGAAATGCTTCCTAGAAAGTTACAGCTGTGAGGCGAGTATGCGTATGAATGCCATCCTTAAAAGTAAAGTGAGTCTCAATGAACATATCAGGCCTTCAGCATCAAGTTAAAACAGATATTTTTCGGTTGTTTTTGTGTTTTTTTTTTTTTTTAGTTAAGGGAGTATGCCAAAAGATTAAGAGATCTACATACACGTGGTCTACCAAAAGAAAGTTTTCAATTGGAAATAGAAATAATGATGGGTGAAATTTATAAAATCGTTGGCATTTGCTTAGGGATTCCGCCAAAGACCTTTACATGGGATTACTACGACAAGTTGAAGAATTATCACATTTTAGGACCTTTATCACCAATTGATTTTTACAATCAACATGTAAAGCCAACATTTAATGTTGAAGATAAGGTGAGCTGGATGATTCGTTTTTGTGATTTACTGAAACTAGTTTTGATTTTATTTTTAATCTTAGGTTTGCCTTGTAACAGATCCACGTCCAACTAGTAGTTACAATACAGCGTACACTGTGGACTGCTTGGGTAATGTTGTAGGTGGGCGTCCAGTATTGTATAACAATCAACCGGTAGATCTGTTAATGCATTGTGTAATGGAAAGCTTAAGGGCAGGAGAACCTGTCTGGTTTGGCTGTGAAGTAAGCAAACGATTCGCCTCCAAACAGGGCATTGAAGACTTAACGATGTAAGTAAACAATTTTTTTTTTATAAAGCACTTACTCTTGGTAGGATCATTTGTATGTCAAGTTAATGAAATTGTTAGTGACTTTTTTTTTGTATTGTTAATTCGTCGTCGATTTTTGGGAAACAACAGCGCTATGCTGATGAATGAAGGAATTGCTTTTTTTTTTTAATAGTTTTTCAAACAGAACAATGTGAAACAAATGAAAATGAATGATAAGAGTAAGTCACCAGTTTCTTTTTTGTACTTTTACTATATATCCTTATCTTATTAAATCTTTCGGAAATCTGTTGGTAAAAACACATTTGAAGATCGTTTTGACGTTTTTATAGAAATCTATAATTTAATTTCTACTTAGCTCCAAATGCATTTGAATAAGTGAGAGTCAGTTCAGTAGTGCAAGGGCTAGCTAGCTAGTTCAAGTAATATAAATGTTCATCATCAAAACAAATAAAATAAGCAATTTCTTTGTCAAAAAGTTTTTGAAACGTGAAGTGAAAATGGGAAATGCTGATACAAATTTCTGCGGACACAAGAGGAAACTTTTGTTGAAGAAATTAGAACAGATTAAGTGTCGGTGGGGCTATTTGTTCTGACTGAGAATAAAGTTTAAGTCTTTTTTCTGAATAAGTTACATACGAAAAGGGTGGCAATGATAAAAATCGTTTAGTATATGAATTCATTGTTGTCATGTTAAAAATTCTTTCATCTGATGATGATGTTTCGCGCGCAGGGATGTTGTGTACCCTTAAGATGTTTGATGTGCCGCTGTGTCGATGTGTGTTGGTTTCAAATGTTTGCGAAATAAAGAGCTCGTCAGGGCATTCCATAAGCGAGTGCGACTTAATAACGAATCACGATATTTCAGAGTACGTCCGAAAGTGCGCTTGACGGTGCACTGATGAGCATTCATATCGAAACGGATATTACGGTTAAAAGTTTGAAGGGGTCTAATGCGTCCTGTTCGAGGTTGTTGAATGACTGTGTGATATTGTTATCACCTATGACTTTTACCGTACGGTTTTGGATCCTGTCTAGCAAGTGCAAAGAGGTATTGAAGCACCTGACCAAATGCGGGCATTACACTTCAATTTCGGATGGATAAACGCCTTATATACTCGTATTGAGGCCAGATCAGATGGCGTGAAATATTTCTTACATCGCTTGAGGAAACCTAGACATTTCGCAACATTTTTGGCGACATCGAATTTGTGGTCATTCCAACCTAAGTTGTCACTGACACACATACCGAGAATGGAAAGTTTGTCGGTTTCGACGATGGAAGCGGCATTCATGGACAATGGCCTGGGTGTTTTCGCTTTAACGACAGCAGACAGCATTGTGTTTTAGAAGCATTAAATTCTACTGTGTCAATGGTACTCCAATTAGTTATGCTATTAATATCAGGATTTAATGAGCTTAGCATACGCTGCCGTTCTCTTTCTACAGGCGAAAAGCAGGAGCGTGAGTCCAGGAACGAATATGAAAAGCAGAGAATACTGCCATCAGCAAAGGAATATATTGGATAAGAGATCATTAATGAAAATTAAAAAGAATGTCGGAGACAGAACGGAGCCCTGGGGCACACCAGCAATTATTTCGTGAATATCACACTTAAAACCGTTCAAAACAACTTGAATTGAACGCTCCGAAAGATATAATTTCTAATCCATTGAAGAAGAGAGTCATCGATCCCAAAAGCGCGCATTTTCGACAAAAGAGCCTGATACCAAACTCTGTCAAATGCCTTAGAAGTATCAAGTGTAAGTATTTTCCAATCTGTTAGGACGTTGGCTACTGGTTTGATTCGAAAGGCTATCAGGGTGAATTCCATGCTATGAGGGCATTCCTGAATAATGGAGCCATGGAGTGAAGGGGAGCCGTCTCTACGCATTCTCCTTAACCGTGCGAAAAAATATTGAGAATACTTTTAGCGATGTGGGAGATGTTTCAGCCCAATGGGTGATAATATATTTTTCCCCGCTTTAAAACAGCATTTCTAAATTTGACATAACCATCAATTTAAATTTAGTACGTTAAAATCTAATTGCAACCCTGCTCGTTCCAAGGATTTGCGTAGAAGGGAATATACCACTGCCTATTTTATACTGTAAAGCTGTGACGATTTCCTTTTGTGCCTCCCTTGCCATCGTTTGTCGTTTCTAAGCATAACGTGTCTAATAAAAAACTTAAGAATTCTAATCATATCCAGTCCAAATTTCATCTTATTAAGATAAGTGTACTAGCGATAATGAACGGTTCTTTCGTTATTTAGAATCTGTCTTTTGGTCTATCAAAAATCTTGATTTTGAGAATCGTAAGCTAAGCGCCTGACCAGATTCCATATAAATCCTTAATTCAGATGAACTTTTGCGTCTATTTCACGCTTTTGACTTCTATTGTATACTGCTACATTAGATTGGCTGGGTTCAATCCATTTCCGCCTTATTACCAACTAAAGTGGGATCCGGACTCGTATATACACATACACCAATACCTCACTTTGCGTCGTAGTTACGTTCCAAAAAAACACGACGCAAAGTGAATTATGATTTTCTATAGCAAACCATGTATGTAAAGATCGAAGATACGTTGCAGGGTTACGAAAGTGCTACTTTTTAAAAAGAAAATTGAACAAAGTAAACATTTAAAAAACAAAAATAATATAAAATTTTATTACATACATACAAAAAACAAAAAAAAAAACAAATTCAATTAAAACAAAATAAAAATTAATCACTGTCTGATGAGTCCATAGTGGGTGTTGTCGTAAGTCGGCTTTCTTTCACAAAAAATTGGCCGAATGTTTGCTGAACAGCTTTTTTTTTCAACGTAAAATAAATTTCTTTGTAGCAATTGATATTCGTAGCTACCGCCTGGGACACTTTAAAACTAATTCCGCTGTCAATATCGTTTTTTAAAAAAATCTCCATTGCTTCGTCAATCAAACACATCGCTTTGGAAATTTGTTTGGAGGTTAAATTTTTGGCGGAGATTTCTATTGAATGGTCACTGTCATCTTCTTCATTAGCAAATTGCAATTCCAGTTGCAATAGTTCTTCATTAGACAATTCTTGGTTGTGCGAGGTTAGCAATTCATTTATGTCAGTCTCCTCCCATACCTTCAAAATTAGACTCTCTAGCTAAATTAGAAAATTCATGACGAACAGCTGATGTACCATCAACTTCTGCAGCGCAAATTTTGTGAACATATTCAGGCCATATTTTGCGCCAAACACCATTCATGCAAGGTGGTTTAACCTCCTCCCTCGAATCGGAAATAATTTCTATGGCTTTCATAATGTTGAACTTTTTCCAAAACCCTAGCATGGTAGGCTTATCTTGGCCATCAGTATCACTTAAAAGAAGTTTAAATGTTCGTCGAAGGTAATAACTTTTAAAAGTCGATATTACTCCCTGATCCATCGGCTGAATAACTGATGTCGTATTAGGCAGCAAAAATACAAATTTCACGTTTTCTGACGACTCATCAACATAAACTGGGTGGCCAGGAGCATTGTCTACTACGACCAAAGCCTTGAAAATTAAGTTTTCCTTGTTGCAATAAGCTTTAATTTCTGGAACAGCACAAGTTAAAACCCAGTTTTGAAATAATGATGCTGTCATCCATGCTTTTTTGTTTGCTCGCCAGTGGACAGGAAGCAGTTTTTTTGAAAAACCTTTCATAGCTCTTGGATTTTCTGATCGACAAATGAGAAATGGTTTAAATTTGAAATCACCATTTGCATTACCACCAAGAATAATCTGTTTTAGATATGAGAGCTCTGTTAGGTAGACGTTTCCAAAATAACCCAGTCTCGTCAACATTAAAGACTTGTTTCGGATCATAGCCACCTTCATGAATTAACGCTTTTAACTCTGTCGGGTAGCGTTCTGCAGCAGTTATATCAGCGCTAGCTGCTTCGCCTTTAAGAGCAATGCTCTGTGGATTTGTTTGAACCTTGAATCTCTCAAACCAGCCCTGACTAGCTTCAAATGTTTCATTCTTGTTTGTATTACTACCACTAGCATTATCGTTGGATACTGCTTTACTTTTCATGTCATCAAATAAGCTTTTTGCTTATTTTACTTTACTTAATGGTATTCTCTGCGCAACTTGATTTTTAATCCAAATATATCATCAAAGCACTCTTTGTACGGGTCATCGTTTTAGCATCTGATGTGTTGCAGATTTTGCAACCTCTTATTTTATCTCCATCTCGATCTCTAATAGTTCTGACAGTTGTTGCAGCCAGACCAACAGCCTTTGCTATCTTCACAGCCTTCTCTCCCTTATCAAATCGTCGGAGAATATCTAATTTTGTCTCTAAGCTGATAGTTTTTTTTTTTATTTTTGGTAATTGTACCAGTAACGCCCTTTCCACTCATTTGGCTAAAAAATGTAAAAAAAAATAATATAACCCTGCCAATAAATAAATTGGAAAAATATTTACCTTTTTTGTAACCAGAAATTACCCGTAAAAATTTATAAAAATTTATTATTCTCTTTTAAAAAAAGCACAACACACTAATTGAAATCGAACTCTAAAATTAGCAAAACAAAGTGAAAATAAAACTATACATATTAAAAGTGCGTTGATATTCAGTTAGAAGGGGAATCCCCGAGTTTTGATGCCATGGCGCAATTAGAAACAAAAGTCGTGCCACCT
The DNA here is from genome assembly GCA_963966105.1 of Volucella zonaria. NCBI lineage: Eukaryota > Metazoa > Arthropoda > Insecta > Diptera > Syrphidae > Volucella > Volucella zonaria. The sequence goes on along the minus strand of OZ014532.1, from coordinate 110,331,237 downwards.
TTTAGAAAAAAAAAGAAAATTTCAAAAAATTTCGAAAAAAAAAAATTAAAGATTCGAACCCAACAGCGACGCAACATCGAAAAAACGCAAAACGAAACGACGCAAAGCGAGGTATTGGTGTATATGTATTCACTAGGTCTATATGCTGACTAAACCTCAAAATCTATTTTAGCCAAAGTTTTAGCTTTGTAGAAGGGGGAGTACAGTGAGCTTGGCAAAGGCATGTAAGAATTAACCCATTAATTGCAGACAATAATAATAGTTGGTTTCCCTCAGAATTATATTTCTCGTCTAATGTGTGAGACTTCAAATTTACTTCAGTTGCATCTTGTTCTTGCGAATAAAATCTTACATAATGAGTGCTGTATATAAGGTTCAGTTTGAAGCTGTTTCTTGTTGCTCTTCAAAGGGGGGCCACATTGTCTTTATAGCTGTAGCAAATCGGAGAGTTTTGTGAGGAAATGGCTGAAACAATTACTACACTACACCGTTGTAATTCATGAAAACCGTGAGCATTGTCTTCTTTTTTGACTGAAAACGAAGTGTTTTTTTTTTGTCTCGGCTCATTTGGTGAAGGCCATTCACTTGCCTGATGTCTGGATTGCGTGTCGTACTCATAAACCCACGTCTCGTCTCCAGTAATGATCCTTTTGATGAATATGGGATCGGATTCAGCCTCGCGAATCATCTCTTTTGCGACGTCAACACGGTCTCTTTTTTTGCATGAAATTGAGGTCTTTTGGCACCAACTTTGCTGCTACATGACGGAAACCCAAATCATTAACCAAAATGTCTTGGTCGGATCCACAGGCAATGTTCAGTCCTCCGCTATCTCTCTGATGGTTAATTTGCGGTTATTGACCAACATTTCTTTTACTCGTACTTCATCAATATTTTCGTCGGTTTTCGATGTCGATGGTCTGCCACTGCGTTCATCATCTTCGATTGACTCACGAAACACTTTTCCAACATTTCCAACGTTCGCGCACCATTAAGTCCGTTTTTTTACGCAAAATTGAATACAAGTTCGCTGTTGCAAATTTAAATCCATTTCTAAAATTGTACGAAATCGCCAACACACACAGAGACAGATGTACTCATGGCTACGTAACTTTTGCAAATGGCAAGCTATGACGCTAAGATTTAGAAGGAATGTCAACAACAGATTTACCGACTTAACAAAAAAAAAAAAAAAAACAGAACTCAAATCGGAACAATGGGCGCGCCACACAGTGGGTGTGGTCGGGAACTTTTTGATCAAGGTGGTATGGTACATATGGTATGTGTACCAGTGGTATGTGTACCAGTGGTACTTTATGGTGGTACTTATATGTACCAATAGTGCTTTATGGTAGTTTATGACCATTTCTAATTGGTGTTGTTTGGTTTTTTTTTGGCAAAAGTAAAATGCCCAAGCGAATGCCGAAACGCAAGATTGTAGAAAAACTTGAGGAGCCATTAGACGATTCCTTGAACGCGGGTGAGAGTTCAGGCAGTAGCAGCGATTACGAGCCAGAAGACGATGCCAACTCTGAGGATCTAGAATCTTCAGAAGAGGAAGCAACTAGAAATTCGAAGAACTCAAGTGAGGCCGAAAAAGAGGCTACGCATTCCGAAGGTGAAGGTTATGTAACAGAGAATTTTTCTCGAATTTGGAATGATCCTGTGGACAGTTTTATGCCACGAATGACAGCTTTAAGTCCGCGAGAATGTACGGTAGATTCACGCATATCACATATCTGTAGTGTAGGCGTTTTTAGTACTGCTGGTACACATATGTACCATTTATAAAGAACTGTTGATACAATGACTCCAAATAACTCTATCCTCCCTTTTTTTATTTTTTTTTTAGGGTGATAATATAATTACCAGTTGTAAAACCTTCAAGATTACATCAAAAAAAAGTTAAAAAGTAATGTATTTGAATTCAGGTTCAAAAGGGTGCACATTGCGCGTTAAAGAAAAATTAAAAGCCTCACAAATAAATCATTTTGGTTCCGAAAAAAAATACAGTACGTACTCGATTGTCGCAACTAATAGAAACCGAGGTTAGTTGCAATGACCGAGGTTGTTGCAATAACCGAGTCAATTTTTAAAAGAGTTCAATTCAAGATCAAAACCAGAAATCAGTTTATTTAGCACCAACATTTTTTATTATTGTAATATATGTTAATTGTGTAAAAAAGAAAGGAAACAAGATAATTCATTTAGTACATAAATTTTCATATTGAGCAATTTATTGTTTTTTTTTGGAAAAAATTGGGCAATTTCGTTTGGATTGTTGAATTTGTTGATTTTTTTAGTATAACCATTTCTCGTAATTTATGAAGATTAAAAATTTGTTCTATAGGGACTGAGTTTTGTTCAGCCCATTGAATTGTTGTGTTTATGCTTTTTATTGCAAACTCTGCCTTTATTTTAGGAGCAGGAATATCAACCTCGGGTTCACTTTCATCAGATCCGGCTGACTCATTGTTGTAATTGGTTTCGCAAACCCAATCATTTATTTCATCATTCGAAATCAATTCGCTGCGAGAAATATCATTGAAAAAAGTTGATATGGATTCTACAACCGCGTGTTCACTGATTATTTGAGCTCTGACTGTGCTTAAAGATAACTCATCTTCATCTTCCCAATCACAATGTGAAGCCATCAACACATTCCAGCATTTTTTAATTGAACTTACCTGCAGCCCATCCCATGCGTTAGATAGCAGGCAAATTGCATTTTGGAGATTGAATGCTTTAATTTTTGCTTCGAGGTCTGATCCCTCACAACCAATTAAAAAGGCCAATAGACTTTTTTATAATGAAGCTTTGTTAAATTTATAACGTTCTGATCCATTGCCTGAAGAAGAGCAGTACATTTTGCAGGAAAACACATGACAACAATCATGCCGTCATCACTTTTCAACTCGCCATCTTTTGGGTGACACGGAGCGTTATCCAAAAGTAAAAGCGCCTTGGCTGGAAGTCCTTTTGATCTTAAAAAGACTCTTACCTTAAAAAAAACAGGAAAACGTTTTAAAAAGGGCGACCTACGATCAAAAGAATTTTTCTCACCTCAGGCGCAAATGTGGAGTGGAACTATTGTTAAAAAAAAAAAAAGCCAAGGTCATCCAAGCATTTTTATTTGCCTTATTTACCACGGGTTTGGGGTCAAAATTTTTAAAGAATCTTGGATTTAACGATTTACCGATGATAAATAGCTTCACTTTGTGCAAATCCGAAGCGTTAGTACAGGCGAGAAACGTTATTCTTTCTTTACTGGTCTTTCTACCAGGAGCCGACGATTCCTTAAAGCTGACAAGTGTTTTGTCCGGCAATAGTCGGTAAAATAAGCCGGATTCATCGGCTTATTTGATAAATTTGATTTGGAGTCAAATCAAGCTGTCTTATTTTTTCCCTAAATTTTTTTTAAGAAAGGATCTACAAACTGCTGTTTGTTTGAAAGTTTTTCACCACAGATTTTTAGCAGTCGAATTCCATGTCTTTTTTTTTAAATTAATCAACCAACCGTTGCTCGCCCTAAAAGATCCTGGTCTCTCTTTAATTTTTTCGTGCAACTGGATCGCCTTTGATTTAAGGAGCTCGCTGGAAATTGGCATATTAAGCTTCCTTTGCTTAAGGAACCACTTGTACAAGGCTTTTTCCATTTTAGGCAATTCACACTTCTTTAATGCAATCCTCTTCCTCGGTCCACATTCAGTATTCAAAACACAACTTCTTATTAAATGCTCTTTTTCTTTTAATCTGCTTACTGTAGATTTGTGAACATTATATTCACTGCATATTGATTTTATTGAAGCGCCTTTATTTATTTTTTCTAAAATCTCACTTTTATTTTGAATTGAATCTACAATTCACAATTTTTTTCGTTATACCCATTTTTGAGAATAAAAAACACGACCTACCACTAAACAAAACTCACGAAATAAACAAATTTCATTCAAAAGATACATTCATCCAACTACCATCACAACAGCTGCATATCAATTACGTCCCCACAACGAACTTACAAATAAACAAAAAAACACAAACAAAATCAGGAGCCAGAGTAAGAAAAGATAGAAATAAACAAAAGTTGCATTTATCGAGTAAGAATTTTTTAAAAGTTGCGATTACTGAGTGAACAATTGTGAAAATTTACCTGTTGCGAAAATCGAGGAGTTGCGTGAATCGAGAGTTGCGTTAATCGAGTACGTACTGTATACACCAAACTGTTTAGTATTATTTTGCTCGCAACAGTAAATATTTCCCCAGCTGCTTTTGCCTTTGTCAATCAATTTTCCTGTAATCGTTGGTGAGCTTGATTTGAATAAGCAGTCTGCTATTCAATCTGTACATGACGACACCTTTGTACAGTAAAAACTCTTTTATCCGGAATGCTCGGGACCGACAGTGTTCCGGATAATCGATTTTTCCGCATATTAGAGGTTAAGAGATTTCGAAAATAAAACAATTTTTTATAAGTATTTATTTATATGATTCTCATTTTAATTCATATAAAATACATACATATATGTAAATACATTTCAGTGAACTTTTTGCAAGTACATACAGGTGTTTTTTTAAAAAGAAATATATCTATCCAAGGTTTGTTGTCTTAGCACTTTCGGCTTTTCTTTTATAAGTTTGTCTTGCAATCTGTAAAGCTGCATCACTTCTTGTTGCGAAATAAAGTTTTTTCCCTCAACAAAATTAATAAGTTTTCCAATTGAGAGGATATCCTCAGTTATCTTAACTCCATTAGATTCAGGCAAAACTTCGATTTCTTCGTCGCTTCCATTTTGATCAGTATTTTCTTGAGGATTCAGAACCATTTCCACGATTTCGGCGTTAGTTAAAGTGCCATATGCAGGAGCCTCTGAGTCACAGCCTATCCAAGCGCTTAAAGCTTCTGCATCAATTCCTTCAAATGTTGGTTGATGTCCAGACAATGCAGTAGTATAGGTCAGGATTTCGTCAACAACATATGTTCTTTCAAAAGCAATCGATTCATCAGTCTCATTTTCATCATTCGGTGGGATAAGATTGTGCCATGTTTTTTTCAAAACCGAAGATGTAACACTGTTCCAAGCGCGAGAAAGGCTCCAAATCGCATTTTTTATGTTGAACCTTTTGTAAAAATGTTCATACCTTTGCTTCTCCTCATGATTCAGAATGTGGCGCACAATTTCTTTGCGGTAATGAGCCTTTAGACTTCTTATTATTCCCTGGTCCATCGGCTGAATAAGGGAAGTACAGTTGGGAGGAAAATATTTGACCGATACGTGATTTCTCTCGCAAAGCTCTTCATCAGGATGTGCTGCACAATTATCCAATAAAAGAATGATTTTGCAATCGACCGGAAGTCTTACTTTTGTGCAATGTCTTCTCGCTTCAGGAATGAAGTTGTTATCGTACCAATCCAAAAATATTGCTTGGGTAATCCATGCCCATTTGCTGGCCTAAAAAAATATTTTATGACTCAACCATGTTTAGGACTTACCTTGTACACCACTGGAAGTTCAGTTATATTTTTTAAAGCCCGCAGGCGGACGCTTTTTCCTATCTCAAGTAATTTGCACTTACGAGGGGCGTTCAATATATTCTCGATATGAAGGAAAATGCGAATTCAATTTAAATTGTTTTTATTTTTCAATATAATCTCCCCTAACATCAATGTATTTGTTACATCTTGAGATAAGCTTTTTTAAACCCTCAAAAAAATAAATTTCCTCTTTTTCTGCAAAATACCGACTTCTTTCCGAAAATCTTTTTCCATGAAGGCATTTTTTCAAATCCGGAAACAGGAAATAATCACTAGGGGCAAGGTCTGGACTATAGGGTGGGTGTTGGATTTCTTCGAAACCACAATCTCGCGCAGCAGCCTTGGAAACTCGCGCCGTGTGAACAGGAGCGTTGTCATGAAGAAGCAACACACCCGCTGCGAGTTTATCCCGTCTTTTCTTTTTAATTTCCTCCCGCAAATTATGCAAAGTGGAAGCGTAGGATGTGGCGTTGATGGTTTCACCTTTTTTTTTGTACTCAATGAGCAAGATTCCCTTTGAGTCCCAAAAAACTGTGGCCATGAGCTTCCCGGCAGACGGAGTGACTTTGAACTTCTTCGGGGGGTCTGCGATTCTCACTTTTTTCTGAGGCGCTGTGAGCATTCGTGGCACCCACCTTGCACTGACCTTTGAAAGGTTAAGATGGTCATGAAGAATGGTGTGAATGGTACCAATTGAAAGCTTGGTGATCTCTGCCATCATTTTCACCTTTATTCGGGCATCCTCAAGAACAAGTTTTTCGACTTCTTTGATGCTTTCTCCCGTACAAGCAGTAGCCGGAGCGGGGGTCGCCTTCATTGCTCTCTCTGCCTCTCTTGAACTCACTTGACCACTTTTGCACAATTGATAATGAAGGTGCGGAACCCTGGTAAACAGCCACCATCTCTTCATGAATAGTTTTTTGACTTTTTCCTTGCTTAGTGAGAAATTTAATTACAGCGCGATGCTCAATTTTCACCATCATCGTCTCAGTTGCCATTATGATGCTGTTTAACTAGAGATAAAACGCGAATTAATAATCACATTTATATGAAATTTTACATGAATGCACTAAAATAATAGTATTACTTGATAAATAAGTCAATTTATATATACAACCACAGCTTCATCCCGATATCGAGAATATGTTGAACGCCCCTCGTATGAGTGCCAGCTGCATTTGAGCACACAAGAGCCGTAAGCCTATCTTTCGATTCCTTTGCGCCACTTAAAGAAGCCTCCGAGCTTAAAGCTAAAGTTTTCCTCGATGACCCCAGTGTCATCGGCGTTATAAACTTGGTCTTCTGTCAAATTCTCGACTTGTAGAAATTGAGCCAAAATCATCCACGAATAGAACAGCAGCTTCATGGTCAGCTGATACACTTTCACCCGATGCTTGCAAGCCGTGGATTCCATGTCGGTTCTTAAATTTTTGAAGCCAACCCTGAGAATAATTGTACTCAGTTTCAATTTTCATATGTTCATGGAACCTTTTAGCTTTTTCTATCAGGATTGGCCCAGACAGTGGAATACCTTCGCTTCACCGTTGTCGAAACCATTCATAAAGTGCCTCGTCTAATTTGGGATTCTCAGCTTTTCGCATAGTCTTACGACTTCGATTCGTCTTTATGGAGTAAGTATCCGCGTAAAACTTTTTAATGGCATCCTTATTTCTTTTTATGTCGTAAACTGTTGACTCTCCTATCCTATATTTGCTACAAATTAATCCGACACTTGTGCCTTTCTCCAAATTGTTTATAATTTCAGCATTTTCTTTAATTTGAAGAACTTTACGTGCTCGTTTTGTCGACATAGCGATACAAATACTTACTGCAACGTACAATCAAACACTACGAGGAAAACAAAACTTAAAGTCTGCCATTTAGTCTAGACGATAAACGGCAAACGGCAAACTTATTTTTTCAGACTAAAACGCAGACGGCAAATTTGTTTTCGTTTTCACGGTTAAAAGAGTTTTTACTGTAATTGTACGAGGGCAGATCAATAAGTCCGTGACTTTTTGAATTTCTGACCTCTTTACTGAAACAGCAACACTGCTCCTGTCAACAGGCAACTGTCAGTTGACTCCTGTCAAAATTTAAACTTGCTGGGTCAGTTAGTTTGTGTTTGACAGCTATTTTTATCAGACTACTCACTAATTTGAGGAGAAAATGGAAAAAAGTGAATTTCGTGTGCTTATTAAGCATTATTTCTTGCGAAAAAAAACCATTACCGAGACCAAGGCTAAGCTTGATAAATACTATGGGGACTCTGCACCATCGATTTCAATGGTAAAAAAGTGGTTTACTGAATTTCGTTGTGGCCGTACAAGCACCGAAGATGCCGAACGTCCTGGACGCCCAGTTGAGGTCTCTACACCCGAAACAATCGAAAAAATTCACGATATGGTGTTGGCCGACCGAAGATTGAAAGTGCGAGATATTGTGGAAGCCGTAGGGATCTCGGATGGCTCAGTGGTTTCAATTTTGAATGATCACTTGGGCATGAGAAAGCTTTCCGCAAGATGGGTGCCGCGTTTGCTCACAGTCGACCACAAACACAATCGTGTAACAACTTCACAGGAAGGTTTGGCGTTGTTTAATCGCAATATGGAGGAGTTTTTGCGCCGTTTTGTAACCGTGGACGAAACATGGATCCATCACAACACACCAGAGAACAAACAACAGTCAAAACAGTGGGTTTCTAAGGGTGAATCGGCGCCAAAGAAGGCCAAGGTGGGTTTGTCAGCCAATAAAGTTATGGCGACTGTTTTTTGGGATGCACGCGGGATAATCCACATTGACTACCTTCAAAAGGGAAGAACAATCAATGGGGAATATTATGCCAACTTATTGGACCGATTCAATGACGATTTGAAAAAAAAACGACCTCATTTGGCCAAGAAAAAAGTTCTTTTCCACCAAGACAATGCAAGGGTGCACACATGTGCAGTTGCCATGGCAAAAATCCATGAATTGGGCTATGAATTGCTCCCTCATCCACCCTATTCTCCAGATTTGGCTCCGAGCGACTACTTCTTGTTCCCAAACCTGAAGAAATGGCTTGGTGGAAAAGATTTGACTCCAATGATGAAGTCATCTCGCAAACAAAGGCCTATTTTGAGGACCTCGACAAATCATTTTTTTTGGAAGGGATAAAAAAATTGGAGAAGCGTTGGACAAAGTGTATAGAGCTCAAGGGAGACTACGTTGAAAAATAAAATTATTTTTTTATCAAAAAATCTTGGATTAAAACAAAAGTCACGGACCTTTTGATCCGCCCTCGTAATATAGACTTACCATGTTGAAATATCAATTTTAAATTTGCTTATCGTTTAATTTTAACACTTTTTTTTTATAACAATTTCAGACACGATTTTAATTTGGTATTTGATGTTGACATCCAAATAACTCTGTCTAAAGCGGACCGTCTTCTATATGGAGAATCTGCCATGACCCATGCAATGGTCTTCACCGCATGCTCAGTTGATGTAAGTAAATAGAGAATACTTAGCTTAATCGAGTAAAAAAATTATAATTAAAAATTTTCTCGATCTAATTTAGCAAACAAATAAACCAAAAAAATTCCGTGTCGAAAACTCTTGGGGTGAGGATCGTGGCGAAAAGGGTTATATTGTTATGACAAGTGATTGGTTCAAAGAGTTCGTCTTTGAAGTTGTTGTCGATAAAAGTTATGTTCCCGAAGACATTCTTGATGTTTTCGAAATGAAACCAATAGTGCTTCCAGCGTGGGATCCAATGGGAACTCTTGCTCAATAGAAATCTAAAATAAAAATAAAATTGCGCGTATTTCATCTCCATCTTAAAGCAAAAGCAAAGAAAACTGCATTTCGCATACTAAATTCAATTGAATGCCATTTCTCTTTTTTTTCTGGATAAATATGTTATACGTACGAAGAAAAAAGAAAAGATAAAGATAAATATTTTATACATATTTTGTGTAGATAAAAAGAATAAAAATTTATTGAATGAATGTTTTGTGTTTGATTGTATGTTGGATCCACAAGCAAGAGATCGATTTCGCTTCACAAATTGTTATTCCTATTTATTTATTTTTATTATCATTATTCTTATGTTACAAAAATATCTTTTTTTTTTCTTCATTTAGGAAAAGCTCATCGTTTAACCAATAGATCACTGTGTGTGATGTGTTTATTTTGTTTTATTTGTTTTTACTGCTGTAACGCTGATTGTTTTCGTTTCTGCCGCTGTGAGTATTCATACTTCAATCGATGCCAAATGCCGTGGCACATTTTTACTAGACGACCGTCGATTTCTTTTTGTGAGATAGCAAATTGATATTGTTCCCGAATGATGTATTTAGCACAACGTAGTCGTCCGGTTTGGATCAGTGATATGCTGTAGTATAGTCTACAACGGGCTTGAAGAAATGGATCACCTATTCGTAGGCCTATCTGCAATTGTCGAAGTGATATTTTACCAGCTGTTTCAGCCTAAAAAAAAAAAAATAATAAATCGGTTTATAGACAACATTTGAGATACAAATGGATGATATCATTTCGGGTTATTAGATTATCATTTTAAAATATCACCAATCATCAGATGAGAAAGACTGTTAATGAAAATTTTAATGACAAAGTCCTCCCTGGAACTACCACATCAAAATCAATAACCTCGCTACTATTAACCCTTTCGCCCCCCAATTCGAATAAATAAGCTAGAAAACATTTTATCGATTAAATGTGTCGGTATAAACTCTTGTAACTCATATAGTATATGCAAAGATAAAGATATTAGCCCTTTGGGGCGGGAATAGGGCGTGGTGGCAAATATAACAGTCCGGATGTTGGGTGGTACTTTTATTATGCTCTAAAAGTAAAAAAAAAAAAAAAAACACTTTCGAAAATCTAAATGATTTCTTTAACTATTTTTTTAAGAATGGAAAGTCGTAAAACATTTTTTACACAAAAACACTTCGCACTCCTTGCACATTATTTCGGTGCGTGCCTATGTTTTTCATTTGACTGCAATTATAGCAGCGCTGCCTGTTAGCACCGTCAATAGGCAAATATTTTATTCCTGGATCTTTTTTTGGGTCGAGCACCTTCGGTGGAATGATCTACGAATAGCTGTGGTTTTCAAACCTTGCTAAATTAACTAAAAACGTTTTGAATGGTACTTTCTTTCGGTTGATGTCACAGCGAATAACCCACGAACTGACGGCTGCCGTCATAATCAATCGATACAAAGTTTTTTTCCACCATTTATCAGACTTTTGATCATATTCGTACACCCCACTCAGTTGGTCCGTCAAATCCACGCCTTCCATGACTTCACGGTAAAATTTGATCATATCTGGGCATGATACAACAATTTTTTTCTCCCGTTCTTATTGTTTTTGTAACATTCTTCATTTCACAATTGTGGCAGTTGCTCAAAGCTAAGACCTCTTTCGTGTCCTGCCATTTTACACATAAGAGACCAGAGGAACTGGCTTTTTGAACTCTGCCTCTCCGCGTTGTAGCTTTTTGTTGAACTTTCGTACATTTTTTCGGTTAGACATCAATGTACCAACCACTGGAAATTCAATTGTCTTCAATAAATCTACGGAGGAAAAAATCACAATGACTGCCAACCTAAGGTGGTCAAGTCTTGAAAGACACAGGGTATCCAAGGCTCTCCGGCCGCTTTTTGACGACAAACGATCTAGGAAGTTAATAAAACTAAACAGGGATAGACTTAGGACAGTAATAGGAATCCTGACAGGACACTGTCTCCTGCGGAAACAGGTAAAGATCTGCAAGCTGTTGAGGACATAACACACATACTGTGTGATTGCGAGGAAATATCGCGTAGTCGAAGCAAATTTCTAGGGAAATGCTTTTTCGAAAACCTAGAGGAAATAGACGGCACGAACTTCAAAGGCCTTCTTGGCTTTTGCAGGCAAATTGGATGTTTCACCAGGGAGATTATTTAGATTTTCGTCATTTAAAGACAAATTCAATTGGTTCCACAGGGATCGCGATGGGGCCGTTTGGGTGCCTGGCGTCTGTGTAATGGCATGTCCAACATACCCCTGTTTAAACTAACTTTGCCGTATGAAAGTGATTCAGCAACATCAATGACCAAGCAAGCAAGCAAACGCGCTTAAACCAGGGGCAGGATATGATGCCCACACTATGATTTTATTTATTTTGTTTTTTTGTTATTCTGTTTTGTCACTGAATTTATTTAATTCGCCCATCGCCCGCGGATGGATGGCTGTGCGTGGTTTCATTCGAGAGAGGGGATCCTGAAGTTTTATTAACTTCTGTTTCAGTCGTCTTCATGCGTTGGAATAAGGAGCAGCGTACGTTTGCCTTAGAGGAGTAGTTTTTCAACGGCCGCTCGGTGGTTTCAACCCAACGCTCCTTTCCAAATCGCTTCAATATTGCGCCATTGGCTGCTGTCCCGGACCGGAAATCAATTCTTTTGTGGGTCACAATGTTTAAGAAAACTGGTTCTGTGCAGAAAAGGAGAACTGGAGAGGCACGTCCCAGCAGTACATCTGAGAACATCGAAGCAGTAAGGCTTGCAGTTTTGCGAGCCCCGCGGCGTTCGGCGCGCGAACATGCGTCTACTCTTGATGAAATTGATTTAGGGGACATATGGTTTCAACAGGACGGAAAAACGGCAAATACTAAGAGCACTTTCCAGGACGCCTCATATCACTGATGGATGATTTGAAGTTGCCGGCGCGTTTACCCGGTTTGCCACCTTGTGACTTCTTTTTGTGCTGGTATTTGAGACCCCGTGTCTATACCAACCGTCCAAAGACTCTGGACGATGTGAAAAGAAACATTCAGGAAGCTAGAGACACTGATAAGAAACAGCAGAATTCGTTTCAACCAGTGTATCGACAATCGGGGGCGTCACTTACCCGATATGATTTTTAAAACCATGTAATCCACAACTTTAAATGTTTAGTTTTTTAATAAAAAAATTGAAAATATATCTTTACTACTTTTTGATTTATTGTCTTATGAAATAAGGGAATTATCTTGCCGCACGAAAGTTTTTTCGAAGACAACGCTTACACGATTTTCCAAAATTCACAAGCCGTTTCGATTTTCTTAAATTGAAAAGTAAATTCGCAGCACATGACTGACACCTGATAGTAGTAGTGGAATTGCAGCAGCCTTAATAGTAGACAATAGACAGAATACAATTTGAATTCAGGTAGTGCAAAAGGCGCTTAAAAATATAAATCACTGCAGCAGTTGATTTAAACTATTTGGACTGCAGCGCCACCCTCTCATATTTGAATAAGCGGTTGCAATCAACAAACTTCTTAATGATCATTGATTCTCTTATCATTATGTAAATTAAAACCACGATTATGGCTCTCAAGGAGAACAGGATTATGAGCGAGCATCCCTCGCTTTTTGTCCGAATTTTCTTAGGACCTATAGTGGATCTTTTGAATTCTATTGCTATGGAAGCCCCTCTGGTGGACTGTGTGAATTGGTAGGGCATAAGTGTTCTTCGGGCTGTGGCCATATTTATCAATTCAAGTCTGAATACCAAATAAACAGGCTTTCGTTTCGGATCTTCATGCATTGGCCACATGATCACATAAACAACTTTCGACATTGGGAAAGCTATCAACAACGCGAAGCGTGAGTTCATACGGAGAGTCTTGTGGAGGAGACGCATGAATGTGGAAAATGTCGCCTTCTACATAAGCGATTAGCGATGATATTTTCAATGCACTATCGCAAGAAAGCAGAGGAATCCAATGGATAATGATATCTTACATAAATGCGATTACGCTGACGCCATTTGTCCGTTTATACGTAGGTTTACGAACCTTCAGCGCAGAGTATGGTTTAAGAAAATGCGTACCAATGGCTCCGGCTATGTACGAGTTCGAAATAGATATCTGATGGCAGCGTTCACTATGCCATTTAAAGTCTTGGAAGGTAATGTTCCAGACTAAGCTGTGAATGTTTCGCTTTAAAGTTGGGTCAATGTATGGTAAAATAAAAGCCATAGCCACTTGACACCTTTAGACCCTTTTAAATAGTGTTCGGAGTGTTTTCTGGGCACTTCGTATGCCATGTAAACTCCTTCACTAAAAAAAAGAACCAGAAACATTGCTATACACCGTAGAATGTGAGAGTGAATACTTAAGACAGATTCATTAGACCCTATTTATATGGTAACTCTACGTAGTGGGCAGCCATGTTGTGTCTACACACCGTAGTATAAGGGGGGTAAGTGAATTGAAATACTTCTGTGTCGGACACCGCATCTCTTGTCCAAATACTCATTATTATCCACGAAGTTCACTACTCAACGATCGAACTAATAATGATAAAATGGAATAGGGACGGAACAGTTCGGTTCTCGAACGTGACTTTCCTCGATTTTTATATTTTCTTCGTGACTGTCCCCCTCCTTTGCTCCCCACTCATCTCTCCTAAACACTGTCGACATGGCAGACTCATGAGTCACCCCCCAAACAGGGTCTCACGAAGCACGCCATGCAAGCAGACGTTGCGCCTAAAAAAGACACATCTAGTCCTCACTCTCGGATAAGGAAATACATAAGTTGATTAAAATTGAATTACAAAAGTACATCAAGCAGACCCTCCGGCTTTTACTAGCCTAGCAGCTCGATGCTTAACTGCATTTTTATGCTGACATTTTTTGGAAAAGAACACGATTTCTAACTCAACATACACGCATACGAGAGAGTTCTTTATTAGGAATATCCATTAGAACTACTACGGTCGCTGGAATCAGGGAAAAAGATTTTTGTAAAGGAAGACATATCTGTACATCGTTCTATCAATCTTTCACGTAATAGTAAAGAAACCCAACTCTATAAATAATAGTCTAGTGCACCAAAACGGTGCTTCACTTTGACTTAGCAACTTACTGATGGTCGGCGTTTTTCAAAAGATGAACAGATGGCAGTCTAGTCAAATATATCGGCAGAGATGCTCCTAAAGCTACAAAAGAATGCCAATCAGAACTGATGGAGAAACGGAAGAGGAACTTGAACCTGGGAGTGATCTTCATGCTATAATGTTCCGCACAATGAAGCTAATCGTGAGCAAAGGTTTACGCAGCTCTGTAGTAAATGTGTCTCCTCAAATTAAACCGACCTACCTTAAATAACAAATCGCCAGATTAAAATTGCAGTGGATAAATTGGGAGAGGAAACTATCATTATGTTGGAATGGAACGCATGCTTACTACAAAACAAGATATCTTGGACCTTATTTTTATGATGCAAAACTCAACTACTTACACACTTGGAAAATTGTTCACCTAAAGCTGAAAAGCCACCGCCTAAAGTCGACAACCACGACATAAGATAGTCCGATTCGATTTTCTCCCAAAGGGTATAAGATGTGATGCGGTTCCTATAACGAATTTTATTACAAGATTTAAAATTAGCAAACCAAAGGAACTGCCATTTACCATTTGTAGTCAATAACTTCTTTCTGTGGTGGGACTATCTTGATCAACAGGAGATTCCCATTTAAAGAAGGATCCGCACATAAATTCTTTCTATAGTTAGAATATTCCAAAATTTCACGTATAAAAAAGAAAACATTTATTCCATCAGTTTCAGTCTTGATCAGAGTTTTTGGGAGTTTATTTCGCGGCGGCTTCTGGGGCAGCCTGTCTACATTTGTATCATTCACTATGTAGTATTCCCGTTCGTTGAAATAATTAGAAACACAAATGATAATTGTCATACTGTGGTAATACAATTTTAATTAACTAGAATTAAATATTTAAGCTAAAAAAGTTGATTGGAACAATTTGCTCTTCGGACGAAATACGGACAGGAGCAGCTGATTTTGACAGTTCAGTAGTCAACAATGGCATGGCATGTGTCGTTTGTCCCGGGTGAAATTGTTGTATCATGCTACAATAATCTCATCCTACACGCCTTGGGGGTAAACACATTATTTTAAACATAAAGACTGATGGTCGATAGTGAGCTAGTATAACACATATGCAAATTTACAAGAAATATGACAAGTAAGGATAAGAAGTCTATTATTGCAGAATGCATCAGCAGAGGACAGAACACGAAAAAAATGTCATATAATTGTTATACTGTCACCTTTTCAGAATCAATGTTTTGCTTCTGGGTTTCATTTCAGAAACAAAATTTCGCTTTTGGATTCTATGCCAACGAATAGAGTTAGTTCGGGTAATGTGGTATAGTATAACACATTGGCCGATGGCGATGGCTGCGATTTATTGTTGTTCCCTTTTGTTTTGTGTCGTTAGAAATAAGAAAATGGGACCCGGAAGATATGAGGAGAGCTACGAGTATAAGTGGTGTCAAGTAAAATGAAATGGGGTTGCTAAATCATTTGGAGTTTCACACACCACACTGCAACGCATGGCTTGCAGTACCAAATCTGCAGAGGAGCTGTTGTCGACAAAATTGGGTCGTAAGCAAATATTCAACGAATCCATCGAAAATGACCTCGTTAGGTATATTATAGAAATGGAGTCCAGATTCTAGGGGCTTACAAGAATGGACATTAGATCATTGGCTTTCCAAATAGCACAAAGAAATAATATTGTCAACAAATTTTCGATTAAATCAGAATGTGCTGGCAAGGATTGGTTGTATGGTTTTTGCAAACGTCATAAAAATAAGATAAGACCACCAACTTGAACATCTTTCGACATATCCAGGAGTTTTGCACGGGAAAATGTCAATGCATTCTTCGACTTATTGGAGCAGGAGTACTCTAAGCATAACTTTCCAGCAGGTGGAATTTGGAACGTTGACGAAACTGGGTTATCACAGGTGCATTCAAAGCAGACAAAAGTGCTTGCCCAAAATGGGAAAAAACAAATCGGATCCATGAAGTCTGGCGAGCGTGGATCCCTCATAACAGTAATTTCCTCCATGAGTGCAGGCGGGGCTTTCGCTCCACCATTCTTCGTCTTTCCACGGAAAAAACCCTAATCCCCTTCTGATGAAAGATGCTCCTCCTGGCTCCGATTCTTCTTGCCATCTGTCTGGATGGGTTCAAATCCTTATATTTACTAATTGGTTTCAACATTTCTTGATAGCTACAATACCATCGAAAGGCGATCAGATTTTGTTGATTTTGGACGGCCATTATAGTCACACTAGAAACATAGACCTGCTAGACCTGGCACGTGAAAATGGTGTTATACTTTCTCTACCACCACATTTCACCCATAAGATGCAGCCACTTGACAAAACATTCATGGGTCGTTTAAAGGAATATTAACTAAGGCATATTTGGAAAGTTCAGACCGGCCAAATCGCCCTCGATGGATTTTAAACAACTGGAATATTTCCTTTCGATAGATTCCTTTTTACCGATGTTGACTTCATAGCTGGGGAAATGGAAAACGATTTGGAAGACTCTATTTCAACAGAAATAATAGCGCACTCTTCTATGCCTAGCCCCAACATATCTCGGTTATATGCGGATGGATGCACTACTTCTACAAGCAAGGGGGTACCATCTTGCCTTCCTAACGCACAAATGCAGCCATTGAACGTTTTACCACCATTAATAGATGAATGTGTTGCTAGTATAAGCAAAGGGCTATCACTCTCTATTTCCCACTGTCGAGTTCTAGGTTTGTCAGACTTTTCGCGATCTTCTACAAACAATTCGAGCGCAGATGCCAGCAAGGGAATTATAACAGCCTGGGAGATATCGCCACCACCTAAAATGAAAAGACCTCCTGCTAGCAACAGAGGAAGAAAATCAAAGGCAACAGTATTAACCACTTCGCCATACAAACAAGATTTGCAGGATAGCATTGAAAGAATTAAAAAAACAAAAACATAAAATTGACTCTAACGCAAAACCTAAACAAGTTAAAAAGCTTAGGAAGAGCCGCGCCTCTAAAAAGGAAGAAATTATTTCATCAAGCGACACCAAACAGACTCTGATATTAAATGATTCTGATAACTGTGAAGAGTTCGGGGATATTCCTCCATCGAAAGAAGCTATATGCTCTTCTTGCTCCTTTAGCCAGAAATTGTAAAGCGGGTAATGTGGTATACTGTACCACATTAAAATACTATATATAGTATACCATAATACCCGCCAATTTTTCAATCGCCACTTTTTGGGTTAGGCAACATTTATGGCAACAATTGTTTTTTGTCAGCTCAACAGACTTATATAATTACCTATTTGAAGCCAATAACTAAGTCTTAATTTGTAGCTATAAATGGTTCGAATCAGAGTGACACTTTGCAAATATAGTCAAAATAGTAATATATACCACAATACATTGGAATCCGGATCGCCTT
The DNA here is from genome assembly GCA_963966105.1 of Volucella zonaria. Taxonomy (NCBI): domain Eukaryota; kingdom Metazoa; phylum Arthropoda; class Insecta; order Diptera; family Syrphidae; genus Volucella; species Volucella zonaria. Next base: position 110,313,400 of record OZ014532.1, on the reverse strand, counting down.
ATCTTCGAAGACAAGCCAATTGAAAATGCCATTGGTTTAAAGATGTTACGAAATTAAAAGCGATCATAATGTACTACGAAAAGAGTGCTTTTGAATTCATTTGAATATAGAAAATAACGACAGAAATTGAGATTGAATCAACAAGCTCTATACGTTATTATTGAAAAATAATACCACGATCAAAAGAATAAGAGACTTATTAAAAACATAACACGGTTTGGTGAAACAACGAAGAAGAAGGGAGTTCAATTTTATTAATCTGACATATGTCATCTGTCATAGTTTAAAGGGTTGGGATTAAGTTTCACAGAAATTACATTCTATTATTGTACAATACCCGCACTGAAAGTAACATAATTTCAGAAAAAAAAAAAACAAAAATTAAAGCAATTTAAGGCCGATGGCTTCAGCGCATCGAAAGTGATTCTTTTTGTGTTGTTTCGAATGAAATGATGTCGAACATCGATATGATTGCTTCGTTGATGATATACCATATACTTGTTGAGGCTAAACTAATTACACCCTTATTGTCACAGCAAATTGTTGTAGAGATCGAAGTCTGAAATAAGTTCTGACTCAAGACCTTTAAGCCACACAACTTAAATCGCCATATATTCAGCTTCGGTGGATGAGAGAGTGGGCTGCTTCTTGGTGTTCTAGGATACCGCTGCTTGTCCAGAAATAAAGACATATCCAGTAACTAATCGCCTATCATCGCCATCGTTCGCCCAATCAGCATCGCAATATCCTATCAATTCAGCATTACCGAACTTGGAAAACTCTAACTTTTCATCAGCCGTTCCCTTTAGATATCGGAGGATCCGCTTAACTACTTTCCAATGCGCCTTTTCGTAGGCATTAATATTAAGTGATACAGTAGTTACGGCATAATACAATATATGCCGGGCTTCGATACCTGCGCCGCGAACATCATGCTTCCAACTGCCTCCTGGTACGGTATCTGAGACATTTCAGATTTCTCCTCCTCTGTCTGTGGACTCTTCTTTCGGTAGCTTCATTGTAGTGTCCATCGGCGTACTTTCGGGATTGCAATCTGTCATATTGAAACGTGCTAAAATCTCATTGACGTACCGCTCTTGGTCAATATGTATAGTTCCCTTAGAATGATTGCGCGTAATTTGTATTCCCAATACAAATCGTGCTTCTCCTAAGTCTTTTATTTTAAATTTAGTATGTAAGTAGGATTTCAAATTTGCCTTTAACTGTTTACCTTTTGTTGGTATTAATAAATTATCTACATATACTGCTACAGTAAGTAAACCATTTTCTTTTATTATGCCGGTATAATAAACACAAGGATCGATTAACGATTTTTGAAGCCCGTATGTTTTTAAAGCTGCATCAAGTTTTTGAGTTCATAAACGGCTACCTTGGTTTAGTCATACAACGACTTTTTCAAATCACATACTCTAGCATAGCTTTCCGCCAAAGGTTATAGTCAGCTCTGTTCTGAACTTCATTTAATGAAATTGAATCATGAAGATCACCTGATTTCGCTGCATATGAAACAGAGTCAACTCTTTTCAGAGGTTTCGGTTCTCTTTGACTTCTTCTAAGAGCCAACTGGATCCAAGGAGAAGTAGGAGAAGTTATCTCGGACACCGAATGTGGAATAATGTACTCGTTCTCACTATCTTGATGAGGTACGGTGGATACTTCTTCAAAAGTATCAATTCGATCGACGTTGGAATTTTAAACGCTTAAATCGACTGCACTCGCATCACTGTTGTTTGGACCTTTTATGTTTATTCCATCAGAAACAAAAACACTTTTACCATTGCCCACAGTTCCACCGAGATATGAGAATAATTCAGAAAAATTAGTAAAGTTATAATTTTTAGTTGCCTTTATTGCCATAAGCATTGATTATCAAAAAATTCAACGTCCCGACTATGACTCTGTTCTTCACAGAATGTGTCTCTTCGCAGTACCCAGAAAAAAATGCACCCTTCGGACTTTGCGTCAAATTTCTTACGTCGAACTTTTGGAATGTGAACCATTGCCTTGCATCCAAATACGCTCAAGTAACTCATATTTAAGGGCTTCCCTGACCACGCCTCTTCTGGTACCTTTTGTGTTGACGAATTGCTTGGAAATCTGTTGATGATGTATACTGCTTCCGCCCAAAATGCTTTAGGCAAGTTCGAGTCCAATAGCATACATCTCGCTCGCTCCACAATCGTCCTGTTCATGCGCTTCACCAAGCCATTGTGTTCTGGTGTGTACGGTGCGGATGTCTAATGATGGATACGGCTCTTAGATCCATTATCACTCCATTATGACTCTAATACTTTTGCTGAACCGATTCTCCACTAAAGCTTTAAAATCAAGCAACCGTGCTTTGGTTTCGTCCCTTGGCCGTAGAAAATATACAAATACTTTTCTTGTATAGTCATCCACAAACACTAAAATGTTTCGAGCACCACCCACACTTTGCACTTGAAAGGGACCACACAAATCGGAGTGAATCAGCTCCAACACATCGCATGCTCTGAAGCGTAAAATGTAGTCGATACTGATTGCCCTTAAGGCACACTTGACATCTGACAACATTTGCCTGCCACTACACATACTCGTATGTGCAGAATCGCCGGAATCAATGCACCATGTACTTGGTTGCATTGAATTTACTACAAATGACGTATGAAACACACCTTTGTTTTTACCATCCGCTTCCTTACTAGTCCTTTGCCTTGACGGAAAATTGCTTGCAAACTGTCCAACTTTGTTGTACTCATAAAATCGTGCTTTACCTTTGCAGCGATAGCAGTTCAACTGTAGTTGCTACTTCTATGGGACTTACGTTTGCCTTTTCTCTGCCCATTCCGTCCATAGAATGCTATTGTTCTGTCCTCGGATATTTCTTCTTTGACGTCTTGAAGCATTTTTGTTTTAATGGCGTCGCCTGTGATTGAGATACCTGAACTCTCAATACCCATGATCATGGGTTTGTATTCGTCCGGTAAGCAAGCTAACGGTAAGGTACCTACCCATTCGTCAGATACGGCCATCCCAAGCCCGCTCAGTTTATGGGAAGTCGAAACTATCTTGGTGACATTGTCCTCTACTGTACTGCAATCATCCGAACGCGTCGTTATAAGACTTCGCAGAAGACCTACTTCCGAATTAATCCGGAATTATCAAGTTATCTCAAACTTGTTGCGCTGTAGTGGCTGCCTGTTAGTTCACTGGGTCCACGAGTAAAACAATTTTCGTCCTTGCTCTCGTGTCTTCGGTCATTTTTCTTCCTAGTTCCCAGAGTCCCTCATGCTCCAACAAAGACTTCACGGAGAATTTCCTAGTGTCGCAATTTGAACGAACCAGCTGCTTTTCAATTGCCGGTAGATTGGATGCCATTTTATAATTCGAAGAATATATGGTTTCTCCTTAAACTTATTTTTTACGAGTACATAATACCACGATCAAAAGAATAAGAGATTTACGAGTATGTGTTTTTACAACGCGCTTTGAAACAACGTAGAAGAAGAAAGTTAAATTTTATTAATCTGACATATATACAGATGACATAGTTTACAGGGTTGGCATTAAGTGGCACAGAAATTACATTCTATTGCAACAGTTATTTAGGGTGGTTCACTAAATACTGTTTTAAATATGACTTCAGCCATATGGTTTGATCAGCTGTTTTTAATCAGGCACAACCACTAAGTCCAATTTGGCCACGATTTCAACAAAAACCTACTGAATATTTGCTTCCAAGGCGTGAACAGTTTGTGGCTTATCAGGATAGACCAAATATTTTACATATCCCAAAAAAAGGTAATCGAGTGGTGCTAAATCTTACGATCTCAATGGCCACTTCATCAGGCCAATATTACGAGTACATTGTCGAATAGAGTCTTCATTAAGTCAGTGTTTTCATCGGCAGGATGGTACGTAGCGCCATCAAGCTAGAACTATATTTCGTTCAGATCAACGTAGTCCATATCTTCGAAGAAATAGTGACTGATTGTTGTCCGGTAACGTTAGCCATACAATGTAATGGCAATGAAAAAATAAGGATCGATGAAACCACCAGGGTGAAGACCAGATAAAGTGCACTTTTCTGGGTATAATTCAGTCTCATGAGTCTCTTCATTTAGCCGAAAGTGGGCTTCGTTCACTTAACACGATTAGCCAATGGAAATAATGGCCAACTGCAAGTTGCTCATGAGACCAATTCGCGAACTTCCGTCATTAATCCATAATATCGTGGCTTTCGTTCCTGCAGTAGCTGTATTTCCTATTTTCTACATAGTGAAAGTAAAAAAGTCAAACTGTTGCCACACTTCCACTCACAGCGCTACAGTTTTTTCTGTAGGCACGCTATGTTGACGCGTTATTGACTTTGAACCATGTAGATTGTATGTGATACGAAATTTATCCACAAATACAAGTAAATGTACGAGTATAGCGAGTTAAGTTGCACATTTGAAAAATATGTTTGAACGATATGCAAGCCTTCTTCTGGGTAAGCCTATTCTTGATGATTTTTCAAACAATACTGAATTCATTATTAAATTCTTGTTTTTGAAAGGCAATACGCCTACGCAAATCAAAAATGAGTTGGACTCTGTGTATGGGGACTCTGCGCCATCATTTACTACAGTGAAATTTTGGGCAACTGAATTTAAATGCGGCCGTTAGAGCTTGGGAGATGATGAACGTTCGGGACGTCCAAAACTGCAACCACTGATGATAACATTGCTAAAGTTCACCAAATGGTGTTAGACGACCGCCGAATTAAAGTGATTTAGGCATGAGAAAGCTGTCTGCGCGTTGGGTGCCGCGTTTGCTTACGTTAGACCAAAAACGTGTACGAATGAACATTTCCAACGCTCTGTTGGTGCAGTTTAGGCGCAATAAATCCTAGTTTTGGCGCCGATTAATTACATACGCCCGAAATAAAAATTCAGTCTAAACAGTGGCCTGCAAAGGGCGAGCCGGCTCCAAGAAAAGCAAAAACAGTTTTTTCGGCTGCGAAAGTGATGGCGACTGTTTTTTTGGGATAGTAAAGGAGTTATCTTAATCGATTATCTTCAAAAAGAAAAACCCATTACAGGAGCATACTACGGATCATTACTTGCCAAGCTGAAGGCCAGCACTGCGAAAAACGGCCCCATTTACAGAAAAAGAAAATCCTGTTTCACCAAGACAACACGCCGTCTTACACCTCAGCGGTTGCCATGGCGAAATCCATGAATTACGGTTTGAACTGCTTGACCATCCGCCTTATTCACCAGATCTAGCCCCAAGCCCTAAGCGACTTCTTTTTGTTCCCTCATCTAAAAACTGCGCTCGGAGGACAGAGATTTCCGTCAAATCACCTTCGTGAACAATTATTTTGCAGAGGAAAACGCCAAGTACTATTTGGACGGGTTAGAGAGATGGGAGCATCGCTGGGAGAAGTGTGTAGAGTTATAAGGAGATTATGTAGAAAAATAAAAAAAAAAATGTCTTGTATCATTGTTCGGTCGGAAATTTTTCAGACAACCCTCGTACTTCAATGTGTTTGTTTACAATAATGCGAGTCTCGCAGCAAGCATTGCAATCAAGTTCGAAAATCTGGAAAATTCTCGCACCTTTTTTCATTTTTCCCATGATTATTGTTCGTTGCGTTTTGACGTATAATTGTAAACAGACGTCAGATGCGACCCTCGTATCGCATCTCGCAGTATTGTAAATGGCACTTAAAACAGCCTTTACGAGTAGAAGCAATCAGATTGACAAGTGCAGAACTCCAGTCATAGATAAACTAACCTAGATGTCAAACTCTACTAATACTTTTGCAAACCCTTAACTTTCTCACAGACACACTGTAAGTGAATTCCAACACTTTTACCTTCTCTACAACTTTCTCAAAATTTGATAGAATGAGAGCAATTTACAAGTAAGCGATTTGCACGAGCGTGTGTAATCTGGATGACGTTTTTTTGATTAAAATGAGAGCGGTTTTTATAAAATGAGAGGGAAATTGCCATTGATGGCAATTCACACGTATTCACAGACAGAGTCACACGGTTAGGGGCGATCAGTAGAAACCCGTTTTTGATTTTCCGATATCTGGAAAGTTTGCCATCTAGGTTAGTTCATCTATGACTCCAGCAATCGGGGCACTGTACACTGAAAAAGTAGAAATCCATGGATAAACTAACCTAGATGGCAAACTTTCCAGATATTGGAAAATCAAAACCGGTTTTCTACTGATCGCCTTTATCCGTGCGACGCTATCTGTGCGTACGTGTGAACTGTCATCAATGGCAATTTCCCTCCCATTTTACACAAAACCCGCCCATTTTATTCAAATAATGTCATCCACATTACACGCGCACGTGCAAATCGCCCTTATTCTAGCAACTTCACTTTTAAATTGGTCTCATTCTAGAAAATTCTGACAGGTTAAAGAGATGAAAAAGTGTTTATAAAACACTTATAGAGTGTCTATGCGAAAGTTAAGGGTTTGCAAAAGTAAAGGGTCCGCCAAAAATGTTTTTTTTTTTGAAAATGCTATAAAAAACACTACTGAATATTTTCTCAAATTTCTTTTTTTATTTGAAAGTACAATCCTTCCGGTTAATAATGGAAAATAATTTCATTCAAATGGCTGCCTCGGCTGGCCATGCAGTAGCCTACACGATCGGTCCAATTTTTAAGCACATTATCGATTGTGTTTCCACTGTATTTCACCAATGGCTTCACGAATATTGTCCTTTAAAGCGTCAATTGTCTCTGGCTTGTCGGCGTAACACTTATCTTTTACGGCACCCCACAAATAATAGTCCAACGGTGTCAAATCGCAGCTCCGGGGTGGCCAAACGACATCAGCTCTGCGGCTGATAATGCGATCTTCAAAAACAGGGCGCAAAACATCGAGTGCAGCTTTGGCTGTGTGGCACGTAGCGCCGTCCTGTTGAAACCAAATGTTGCCAATATCCTCCTCTTCAATTTTTGTGAACAAAAATTCGTTCAACATGGCCCGATAACGATCGCCATTGACTGTAACGGCCATTCCTTGCTCATTTTCGAAGAAAAATGGCCCAATTATGCCTCTGGACCAAAATCCGCACCAAACAGTGACTCGTTTTGGGTGTATCGGCTTTTCAATATATGCGTGCGGGTTTTCTGTGCCCCAAATGCGACAATTTTGCTTATTTACATACCCGCCAAGATCAAAATGAGCTTCATCTGAAAAGATGATTTTTTTTGGCAAAATCGGCATCTTCTCTAAGTCGATCGCAGGCCCACTTAGCGAAGCGAAAACGCATTGGATGGTCAGTTGGCTTGAACTTCTGAACCAATTGGACTTTGTATGGCGTCATACCAAGGTCTTTATGGAAAATTCGTCTCAATGATGTCTCCGAAATGTTCAATTGTTGAGAACGACGGTGAATTAATGTTGATGGCGCTTCACGCACACTTTCTGCCACAGCAGCAATATTCTCGGGTGTACGCACTGTTTTTGGCTTTTCACGCTTTGGTTTATCGATGAGGATGCCAGTTTCTTTCACTTTTTTCATAAGATAACGAACATACGGAGCTGACGGTGCTTCTCTTCTTCCAAAATCCGTACGCAATTTTCGCACACATTCTGCAACATTACCATGATTTTCAAAGTAATGTCGCAATATTTCCCAGCGTTGTTCAAGCGTATACACAACCACATTCGTTCAGCGGAAGGATAAAACTAATTATCTGTCAAATCAGACATGAGCTATGTGTTACCATTCACGAAACAAGCACTTTGAACAGCTGCATAACTGTTACTAACTGTGATTGACAATTTTAAAAAAAAGTAAATATGTATTTGAGCAATAAATTCTAGCAGCCCGAAATGCTCCGACAAGTAAACAAATTGTTTAGGAAAAAAGATCATAATGACGATGTGTCCGAATTTCCTAAACGACAAGGACCAGACAGTTAATGCAGTTTGTTGGAGTCAGTCCAGAACTCTACTTAGAAAGGCTTCAGCTGGACCTTATAAGATATTATTGGAGCGCAATTAACGGTTAGGTACTTTGGTATCTGGTTCAGTGAGTTTTTTTACTTTGACAGATACGAGTAAATGCTTGTCTGATTGGGGCCAAGAAGATTGAACCGCTGCTGACAAGAACATTGTTTCATAAAAATAAACTTGATTTCAGGTAAAGGTGATATCCTACTTGGTCGTGATCAAGACAATCATCTTTTCTATAATTTTGTCCCGTGTGGATCAATGTGGCGCCGCGTTACGTGGAAACGCACCAGTTACAGCTCACTGTCAGCGTCATCATCAGCGTGGTTGCAAAAATTGTACCTTTAATATAAGCACATATTTTACATACTAT